>OY728150.1:933242970-934492970 GCA_963277665.1 Viscum album | reverse complement strand
ATTATGAAGTAAATACTTGAGAATAATTACTCAAATGACCAATATATATATATATATAGATATATATATATATATATAATTTTATCATGTCAAATTACTCCACACATGAATAATTTATTGTCCTTAAGAAAAAAGATATCAACTGGGATTTCGAAAAGGTATAAAATTTTTAAAACATAAAACATTAATTATATCCAGCCAAATAAAACTATGTGTAAGTAGAAAAGGATAATTTAAAGAATCATCTTTTCATATAAAACTAGTCACGACTCATAGATCAGTTATTTGAAAAAATTATTAATATTTTAATCACAATTTATAAACATTTCCTTGATCTCTATAACCATTTTCAATTTACCTCACAATGAATTTTCTCTCATCACCCAGGGTGAAATGAAACTAGAGTTATGATCTTACCCTATGTACACGATCCTAACCATACGAATTCCTTAGTTATATCATCTCTACTTTGTAAAGAAAAATAAAAAATCAATCATGAGGGATTCCACAATTAGGTTCTAATGACTCGAGATCTATGGAAAGGTATCTAAAAATTGAAAAAAAAGATAAAAAAGGATGGTAAAAACTGGATTATAATATATGAATGTCATGAAAAATGTAATAAAATGAGTCCTCCAAATCTAAAAAAGTTTACACTCCCAGAAGCTCAAGTTGGATCCATGTATATGCCAAGTAAGTGCAAGAAGGGTATCATGTTCCTTCCTTTTTCTTTTTTCTT
Organism: Viscum album; assembly: GCA_963277665.1. Lineage (NCBI taxonomy): Eukaryota > Viridiplantae > Streptophyta > Magnoliopsida > Santalales > Viscaceae > Viscum > Viscum album. Next base: position 934,492,231 of record OY728150.1, on the reverse strand, counting down.
TTTATTTTTCAAAAGTCATGTCTAGGACAGATCTCACATCCATCCCCTCACTATATACGATCCTTCAAAAGATTAATCGATATATAAATGGTGATTTTTGACCTTCCTAATACACAACCCATGTCAATTTTTCTTTTTCTTTTTTAGTTTTCAATGGAACAAGATATATTTGAAATGATAAAAAGTATAAATGGATCACAATCAAATGGTACTATGAATAACACAATACATATTTAGAGTAGAATCATCCCATCATGGAAGAAATATTCCCCCACACTTATTCAAATTAATGTCATGTATTAAACAAAGAGCAGGGTAGGAAGAGATAATCAGATTGGAATAGCTGTATCCTATAAGGTCATTCATGTAAAGTATGGTCTTAATAAGGGAAATATGTAAGGTGGGTATCATAAAAAAGTATCTCAAAAAAAATTCCCAAATAATTTTAAAATTTTATTTGTTCATTCATATCCTCAACAAGATCTCAATGCAAGTTCTGATAGGTTTACATGTCCTTAGTGTCATTAAAGATATATGCTCAGAACAGAATATGAAAATATATTATTAGAATCCTCTTAGAAATGAGAATAAATATAGAAACTGGAAATCACTAAGGGCATAAAATCTTGTAATAGCTCAATTAATCATGATTTAAAAAATTTTGAATTTGAATTAAGTCCCTAAGCTCAATAATCATTCAAAAATATAAATAAAGATAAAACATGGATTTCTAACAATTTTAAACAATTTATAAATTAAATTTTCTTTTAATTAAATAGATAAAATGATATCTAGGTTTAGAACATGATTTAAATTTGAAAAATGTATCATAGATTGATGAGAATAGAAAAAACTCAAGTGTATCGAAAGTGAAAGTCATGAAAAATCCCCCACACTTAGAAGGAGACAATATCTACACTATACATGGAATTAGTGTGGGAGAGGTATGGAAATTAAAGCTCAGAAAAATGAAATTGAATTTAAAGAATTCTGGACTAATGGAATCAAGATCTCTCTATAAGAAGTGGCATGCCTTGAGGAAACTTGGGTGTCATGAGAATAATTTGGGATACCAACAAAATGGGTTAGAAATACAAATAATGCACAAGATAAAACATTATTCCCTAAAGTTTGAAATATTTTGAAAGAAAAAATACAAGAAGGTGTATAATATGAATTTTAATGAATTTTATTTAATTTAAATACAACAAATATATACAAGATAGCTCAAGATGACTCCTGATAAGGATGATCCAGATAGAAGCATGGCTACAAAGAGGTATAAAATTGATGAAATTTGTGTTTCCTCCAATAAAGTGATAAAAAAATAATGTCTCAAACCAAAAAGAGGAATCGAAGTATCAAGTAGTGTCTTCCATAAGCTTAGTGTCCCCTCTAGCATCTACAACTACTTGTGGTAGTGTCTTCCAGCTCATGGGGTCTTTTGATAGGATTTATGACTTTTGGATCATTAATAATGAATTAGATGTGGAAGGAAGGGTATCATAGCTCATGGTAGTTGCATCTGTGCATAAATCTCTAGTAAGAGTTCCTAAAGTTGAAATTCAGTCTCGAACACACTCCAAGTCACTTGTAAAACAAAAATAGATGGTGGTATTGTTCCATCGACAACTATAAAAAAATACAGGAGAGACACATGGATATTATAAAATTAAAATATTTTAAAATTAAAGTAAGAAATGTGGAAAAAAAATTAGTACCCATTTATAAATAAGTGTAGTAGTACAAAATGTTGGGATACACAGATTAAGGAAAGAAAAAAAATGCCCCTGATACAAAATTATAAAGAAAAAATGAGAAATTTGGAAAACTATATTAATCTAATAGAATTAAAAATATCCTCCAACGTTCACTATCGATCGAGTATTGGTGGTAGCTATCCATCCGGATTAGAGGCAGTGATGCCAACAGTGGCTCGTGGATCATCTATAGAGGGTGTAGTAATGGTACTGAGAGGATGGGATGAGGTAGGTGGTGGAGAGGTACTGATCCTATGTAGGGCTATGAGTTTGGAATCTGGATCAACATATGGAACCTCCATGGATGGTGAAGTGGCTGGAACCTTTCCCCCCAGTCCTGCTTGGCAATGTACTCATGTTGGGAAGTAGGGTTAGAGAACTCTAAGGAAAAGTCAGCATGGGCCATGGGTTGTGTTGGTGTGGTACAAGAGGAGGTAATGATAAGTGATGGTGGTGGATGAGAGTCTACGAGAGAAGAGGGTGGTGGGGTGGGGGAGGTGGTAAAATGAGAAATATTTGCAAATAGGAGGTTCATATGGGTAGAGATCTATCGTAGATTCTCCCAAATGAATAGTTGTATAGCCCAGAGATCTGGTCGGGTGAGATGGGTAGGTGGCACAGTAGTGGATTCAATAGTGGAAGAGTTAGGGATATGGATGGGAGGTGCTAGTGGGGAAGTAGTGGGTGGATCAGGGGGAGGGTGAAAATTCTTTGTCCTTGACATCATGAAAGGATGATTTAGAGGTGAACTTGGGGGGGGTGTGGATTTAGAGGGAGGGGGTGAAGGGGGTTCAGGTTGTAAATGAGGGGGGTTGGGATCACATTTCCAAGAGAAGAGGGGGGGGGGGGTCATGGTAGGTAGGGGGAAGTGAAGGTAGGGGGTTACACAACCACTAGAGGAGGGGGTGTGGGTGCTCGTATCGAAGAGGGGTGTAAGGTGAGGGATGGTGCAGTTGGTAGGGAGAATGGAATGAGAGGGAGGGGGTTGCACAATACTTAGATTTTTCTCATGTTCCAAATAAATTTTAGAATAAACCGCAATTTCATCAATGAAAACCACTAAAATGTTATCTGAATATTCATGGAAAACTATATTCATAATATCCAAGAATACACCATGTGTATTAGTCAACCTGAAAGGTATTCCTGACAAATATTGATTCCCATACTTAGTATGAAACAATATCTTTGAAATATCATCCTCCTTCAATTTTAGTTAATGATATCATGACCTGAGATCAATCTTTAAAAAATATTTTTCTCACTGAAGTTGATAAAAAAAATTCATATATATAAAGAAAAAATATTTGTTCTAAAGAGTTATGTTATTTACAGCATTATAATCAATGAAAATCCTCAATTATTCATCCTTATTTGTAATAAAAAACAGGATCTTTTCAAGGTGAAAAACTAGGATGAAGAAAACCCTTACCAATAATCTCTTGTAACTATATTTTCAATTCTAATATATCTAATAGAGACACTCGATAAGGGGTTTTTTAATTGACTTAGATTATGAAATTAAGTCAATAGTGAATTCAACCTACTAATTCGAAAAAATACCAAGAAAATAATATGTAAATACATCCATATATTCATTTAATATCAGTACATCACTAATTTAAACAACTTCCTTCTTTTTGATAATATAATAATGATAAATTTCAATTACATATTTAATTAGTTCATCAACTTCTTGATATGTGATCATATGTATAAATTTATAATTATATAAAAATTGAAAATAACTCTAAAAATGGAATTTGACTTCATTAGATTTTAAATTAATCTTATTGTGATAAATTGAAAGCCAATCCAAACCCAAAATAACATCAATTTCAACTATGGGTAAGACAATAATATTTTCATGAAATACCATTCCACATATAATCATAAGAAGATTCGAATAAATAATTTTCTCCCTTAATACTTCCATGAAGGATTTCTAGGAAAAGTTCTTTCTGAGTTTCTTTATGTAATATTTCCATTTTAGGAGTAAAATTACTATAAATAAAAGAATGTGTAGACCCTGAATCAAACAATACTTTGGAATAAACTGGGTAAACAATTAATGTACTTATCCCCACTTCATTATATTTTCCTATATTTTTGAGGTAGTTATGAATGATATTTCCACACCCTTATGCTTATGGATGTGATGATTCCCATCATTCATGATTTTTTGGACATATATCAACATAATGGCCTTTTTTATTACATTTTAAACATCTCAATACCTACTTATCAAAATTGTTCTAACCATTACCATGATTCTTATTTTTTCAATCACGATCCATATGCCCTATAATACCATGTCTATTACACTCTCTATATTTCATAAGACACTCCCTAGGATCCTTCTTAATGAATTTATCACAAGAGGGAAATTTATACCTTTTACCTTCAGACTTCTTCGATGAATGTCCTCCCATTTCTTACCACCATGAATGATTTTTTATCTCTATTTTTGTAAAAGTAAAAAAAATTATCATGGAATTATTAGAAAACCTTAACAAATTTTCAGAGATTTTAAATTCATGAGATTCCAAATATCTTTGAATTTTTTTGTCAATCTCAAGTAAAACCTGTGAATTTTTTATATTATGGTCCAGAATGAAATGTAGAGTATACTTGGCCCATCTTGTAAAAGGGGATTCATAGGTGTCCATAAATTCCTCCTCATTTTCCTTTATTTATAAAAATTTATTTTCCATCCCATTTTAAACAAACATAAGAAAATATTTCTCTAGGAAAATATCATTAAATAATAACCACTCCATGAAATTAATATCATATTTATTCTTGTCATTCTTAATCAGAGAAAACCACTAATCAAATTCACCTTCTAAAAAATAAATGGAAATAATTTCGTTCTGATGTTTAGAACTACCCAAAACCATGAATATCTTTTCCATAACATCAATCCATCCTTTGGAAACCACTGGATCAGAGGTTCCACCAAATTTTAGTGGATGTTATACAATGAAATGATAGACTATTGACATGTTCCTTTGAGGAGAGTTTGGTCACTCTCTCAGATGGGTACCTACATTAATAGTCTGTGTCAATTGAGTTAACATAGCTATAAACTACTTTTTTCCAATTCTAATAGTTTTGATTTCCTAGTTCAGGAGGATATTATTCTTAAGATTCCTTTCTACCTTAGTTGACCTATTTAATCTATGAAAATATTTTTTAAAATAAACATATATTAGATAAAGAAACATGGAAAACCATAAATTTTTCTCATGATAATATAATCTATATATTAATATCTTCTGAATGTTTTTATTAATAACTTCCTAACCAAAAAAGTTATATAAATATTTCTCTGATACCAACTATAAAAACTTATACCTTTAATAAATCATAATTATGAGTTAACAAAAAGGATTGAATTTTCTTATATTATCATGATATTTTAGGATTGTAGTTTTAGATAATTAATAACAACTTCTACATATCAAATCATTACAAAAATAACTGGACTCTTCCACTAAATATCTATTTTCCCATAAAAATAGGATTCTTAAATTTGAAGACTTATTTCATTCAAAAAAATTCACTGCTTTTAAGTTGAATTATCATAGTATAAAGATAGACCTAGATACAGTTCTTACCCATCCTTAGTCCCTATGAAATTTTTTTTGAAAATGTGGGATGGGGACAAAAATATTAGTAAGGGATATAAAAATAAATAAATCCATTAGTCTATTTTGTAATTCATGATATAATAGAAAAAAATTACTCCCTTTTTATATAATAAACATTGATATCAAATATTACTTTTATTATATGCAAAATAAGATTCATTGCACAAATATTTTCATTAGAAATTTCATAATAAATCTTAAAGGAAAAGACACAATCTTGATGGTTTCTGGTAAGTCATGGGTACTCATGAAAATATTTTCTTAAAAAACATACTTTTTATACATAAAGGGGGATAAACATTACACTAAACATAATCTCCTCTGATTAGATTATGAAATCAAAATACTTCAATGAAAACTCCTTTTTTGGAATATAAAATTCATGTAGATACCTTGGGGAATCATCTCAATATCACTCTTACAATCACTCTTACAAATGGAACAACATGCTAATTAATTCCAAAATATTTTCCATGGATAACTAAATCATTACAAAATGAATTGGACATATATATCAGAATCACCTATAATCAGAAAAAATTACCAAGTACCATAAAATACATAAAGAATATAAATTATTCCATTTAAATTATCAAATAACATAATTTATTTATTTTAACACATGTGTAGAAGCACTTCCATGATTCAAGTAAAAATAAGGATAAAAATCCATTTTCTTTGAAAACTCTTAAAATGAAAATTTACCAGAAGAATGAGAAATACAATTTTATTGAAAAAACATGAAAGTGTATACATTAATATTCTTATATAATAACTTTCACAAATATGTGAAATTTCACTCATATTTTATCTATTAAACAAAATATCTTTCATAGTTTTGTTAAAATTTAAAAAATAAACTTTTTTTTAAAATGTAATTTTTCTAAAAACCCTCATAAGGAAAGTTAAACAAGGGTTATATTTGATTAATAGAAATTTTCAAAATACAATTGATGGGGATATCATGAAATTAATTTTTAAAACACTTTATTTTGTAAATATAAATTTTAATGTAAATTTATAATTTAGTTTATGCACCACAAAAAGAAAACATGTTGTGAAAATGACATAGTTCTGGTGGATGGGGCCTCGGAGCGGCTTCTTCTTTCTCTCTTACGGAGATTAGGGTTTCTTCTCGGTTCTCATGCTCCTCCCCTCTTCTGGAATCTCATCCTGGGTCTCCTCTCTTTGATTCGTTTCATCGGATAGGTCGTCTCAGCGTGTCAATGTCATCATGTGTGCGAATGTGCCGACAGGGCTCGGTTTGTGCAGAGGTGACTTCTTTTCATTGAGGATGACGATAGGTCTGGAGTGGCCTCGGGAGGGGGGGGGGTTGTTCCTTGTTTTCTTTGAGTTGTTTTACAGTGTTGAAGGATCTCTCTTGGCAGTCTCCGCTTGAAGCTGGTAGTGCTAGGGTTTATCTCGGCGCCGCCTCATCCTTGTGGTGGTTCCTCTTCGGATTCCTCAGGTGTTCTCCACGGTGATCTTGTGGTTCTTCCTTCTTGCTGCGGTGATACGCTTTGGTCATCCATGAAACTGCTGGTCTGATCTATGGGCATAAGACCAGATTGTGGCGATTGTCGCGTTGTTCACTGGCACACTCTACGGAGCGTTCAAGGGTTTTCTCTCGGTAGTGAGTTGTTGGTCTGTGGCGGTCTCTCAGCATGTGGAGGTTGTCACCTGATTTGCGGCTACTGAGTTTTTTCAGGGTCTGTGAGGGTTTAATTTAGCGGTTGGGGTGGTTGCGTGGGGTTTCCATTGTTTGACTTTCATGGTTCTGTTTGATTTCTATTGTGGAATGGGGATTCTGATCAATGGTCTTTGGGTGGGAGGACCTATTATTTGGCAACGATGAGGAATACCAGTTGTTCGGGTTCCTATGTTCTGCAAAGGTTCATGATGATGGTGGATGGAACAGATTGTCTCGATGCTCTGACGACGGATCTGCCATCATCCTACTATGAATGGTGTCACATGGTGTTCCGGCTTGTCTTTCTGGCAGTATGATGTATTTCGCATGGACACGCTCCTCGAGGTGGTTGTGCGGCTTGAGGTGGGCACATGGTTCGTGGTGTTTTTGAATTTTAAATTTCTGAAGATGTTTTCTTTTGGATGATCTACTGTTTGGTTGTGAGGTTATCAGTTATCCTAAACCATCTTTATGAAAATAAAAAAAAGATTAGTAGGAGGAAAATGACATAGTTCTTAATGAATGGAAATTGAGATGAGAAATGCCTTACCTTTAGTCTTACTCACGACATATATTTATTTAACTACTATATAATAAACCTGAATTAATTTTATATTTGATTAATAAAAATTTTCAACTTTATCCCCATATTATTATACCTTTATTTCACATATCATCAGGTTTTATATTGTTACTTTTTCAGATAAGTTCGTGTGGAATGTTTTTGAGGATATTCAAATCATAATCCCAAAAAATATTAGTAGGTTGACCATGGTCAAAAGAGTAATCATTAAATTATCTCTATAGTATCAATAATAACATAATTATCATTTTCATACCATAAATAATAATTTTGAGCTATTCGTGAATGGAAAAAATGAAAAATGAATCACATCGCTTTGTGGAGGTGGTAGTCTAAATGTATGCTTGAGCGATGTTATCATTTTACAACAAATATAAGGGTAAGAATGTAATAAAAAAATTATCTTTTTAGAATCATAATTATGTCCTGAATATCATAAATATTCATTAAATCCATTATAATAACCATCCTTTTTTACATGAAGATGAAAAACAAAATGCATCTCTTCATAGTGGTGGTAGTCCACATGTATGAATCTGCGAAGTATTCATTTCTTATACTATGGAAAATGAGAATTAATAATGTTGTACCATAAAAATAATAAAATTTAAATATACTTAATATAATTATTCTTTTTTATCATCATGGTTAAATAAAATTTTATGTAGGTATAAGAAGAAATAAACATGAAAAATACCTAGTTAATATTTCTTCTTCTTCTTTGAAAACCTCTTTTATCTTACACCTTAAGCATTTTAGGTTTGGTCCTTTAGTAAAACCATGACCTCTAGAATGTGATTATTGACGTTCATAAGGTATTTATTTTGGTATTGTTCAATATAAAAGGCTCAATTGGTGTGAAAAAGAAATGAGAGGGTGTTCCCAATTATAAATCAGGGCAATGGAACTCTTATAATTTTTTAATGTTTTAAAATAATATAAAATCATATTCATTGTAAAGTGAAAATTAATCAATTAAAATTTGAATATAAGTTGATAAGGTTTTAAATAATCTCTTCTAATAATAATTAATATATTTTTTTAGTGACCTTATCATTTATGTTTAACCATAATTAACCTGTTTTACTTTTTTTAGCTTGATGACAACATTTTTTCCAAGGATACTTTCATAATGACCAAGAATGAAATGGAAATAATTAATAAAATTTTCACCTCATGATTCCATTTCTGAAATCCATTTTTTCATGATTCAATCTATGTAATTTGTAGAAATTACATTTAATACAAGAAATAAAAATTCAATGAAAAAACCATTTCTTCCAAAAATTGCATTTTTTGATGGTACCGGTGTGTGATGTTGAAGCTAGTGGGGTGGATATTTAAGATTTTTTATTGAAGAAATTATGAAACTTCATAATATTTAGTGATATTATCTTTGATATGGTGAGAGGAACTCATATGAATTATCAGAGAACAAAAAAGAAAAACAGAATGAGTAGCTCATTAAAATATGAACACAAGTTTTTCACATATCATTGAAAATATTTTATCAAAATATCTGAGGCCAAAACCCTAAATATTATCCACACAAATACTTAAATAATATTTTAATATAGTGTTCTTAAAATTTCAGGTGTTAGATCAGAACTCCAAGGATTTCATTGATGTCATGACGATCACCTCGATCTCATGGCTTCGAGCTGTGAAGGAGTTCTTGGATTGTTCGCTCAGTCCGAGTATTTCTATCTCAAGGATTCGGGAGGGGAGATAAGATCTCAATTATAAATGATGAATAGTTCATGGAATGAAATTCTCCTTTACTTATATCATGGGTGTCCAAAATACCCGGTTAGGGTTCTCCAACCCCTGTATATTTAATATCTACTAAATTAATAATAAATAAATAATTATGATGAAATAAATACATTATGAATTTTATTTATATTTTATAACATACTTGTAATATATATAAATATATTACATGATAAAAACAGAGTCATTAACTCAACTCATAATTCCTAATAATATTAAACAGACGTTGAATACTAAAATGATATTCATTCATATAATATTATTCCATATTTTTACTTAAACACTTGTAAATAATTTTAATAAAAAAATTTAACTCAATTATTCTATACTCTAATAATAATGAATTTATTTATCTATCAGTGATCGATAATGCTTTTATAACTCCTAGACGTCATGGTGTGCCCACCATGTCTTATATATCAATTCACTAGAATATGGAAGATTCTTAAATATGTTATTGTGTGTGGTCCTATAGACCCCTATCTTGATAGAAGTAAATATTATTCATAGGCTAAGAGTGGAGTCTAAAAACCAATCAAGGCCTATAAAGAGAAATTTAATTGTCATAGTAATGAAAACCATCCTAAAAACATGCACTATGTAATATAATCTACTTTTCATGCGATATCTCATGAGGCAAGACAAACAAATGTGTCATCATATTTTCTTGATTTATTATTTTTTAATCAAACTGGATATACATAACTTTGACTACCGTATCCATGGATTTATTAAGGTATATCCATCCGGATCAACTGGGCCCAAGATATCCCTTCCTCAACTTGAAAGTGAAAAACATTATCTTAATCATTCACCTAATGTTATACCGTCAATGACACACCCAACACAAACTACCTCAGAAAGACTTAAATGTCATGCTTTTTTCTTACATGAAATTATGTGATCAAATGATACACACTGATAATGATCTCAAGTAAAGAGGCCAATACACATTTATATAGTTATGAACAACTAATGTCACCTAAAACACATGGTGTTACTATTGGTGGGTCTGTCCTCATGATCTCATCTACTCGAGATCACCAAGTGATAATTTCATGAGAAAAAGTCCCAGTTCTTATGAGCCCCAAACATTTGATGGTCACATTTCAATGTGTTCTATTAGTATAATGTATCTTTACCATAGTAAATTACATTAATATTACTATAATGGTATATATATGCTCTCATTATAGCCTAGGAACTTCTATAACCTTATAATATGACATGTAATCTATGGAAATTACCCTAAATATAGTGGGTGAAAAAGTATCAAAACTATTATGGTGAGATAAAAAAATGTATATATAAAATGGTATACATGTAATGGTAATCAAAGTACATACAAAAGTTGTGTCTAGGGAACCCACTTTAAACAATCCCACTTTCAATATAACAAACTGCTAACAAGTCTCAAACCACTATCTCTCACATGATAATAATTCTTCTGTTGAGATATGACTTTCATGAGAGGGTCTTCCAAATTGACCTCTATGTCTACTTTGTTAACTTAAAATTCACATATCTGAGTAATATCACTCAAGAGATGAAACTTCCAAATTTTATGTTTTTTTCCTGCAGTGTGACCTAGGCTCCATGGAAATCCCCAATGTTTTAGTATTTTAACAATAAAATGGAATATGGTTTTTACTACTAAGGACAACACCAATGTTTGATACAAAGCAACATATCCAAACATCCCCCATAGTTTCATTGAAATTTTCTTATACTCTAATTATACTATAGAATCGGTAACCATAGGTAGCATTAAGATTCTCCAGATCCCTACACCGGTATTCGAGAAAAATATATAACCTAAATGTGATTTTATATCATGATGAATGATCTGGAAACTAGAAGTATTGTATCATCTCTCTATTAGTTCCTCATCTCCTCTATACACCAGGAATATATCATTTTTACACCTCAAGTACTTTAGGATAGTTTTGAAAGCTTCCTAATGTAGTTATCCTGGTTTAGTATGATATCTTCCCACCTTTCTCAAATCAAAGGAAACATTAAACCTAGTATATAACATGGAATTCATGATTGTTCCCACTAATGAGGCGTAAGTATTTATAATCATTATTTCAATATTATCCTATATTCGTGGATGCATTTTCTTAGATATATTAATACAACGATACATTGGAGAAATCATGTCTTGGATTATTTCATACTATACATTTTAAGTACATAGTAAATATATATACTTTGACTTAACCCAAGTAGCCTCAATGACCTATATCGGTAGATTTTATCCCTAGAATCATTATTTTTATAGAAACATGTCTTAATTTCATTTTTGAAGAAACCAAATGCTTTTATGGATTCATCAAAATGAAAATTCCATGATTGTAATGCTTGAATCAACCCATAAATGGATCTCTATATATTTCACAATTTATTGGAATTCCTTAACATAAATAACCATTTGGGATGAGTCATATATAAATCATCTACCAAATTCATATTTTTTTTTGAAATCCACTTACCAAATCTCATAACCATGGATGAATTTTATTGCATGTAATATTCTGATGGATTTAAGCATCGCTACTGGTGAGAAAGTTTCATCATAGTCGATGCATTGAAATTTATTGAAAAACTTCGCTACTAGTATTTTCTTATAGGTATTGACCTTACCATCCATGTCTATATTTTTCCTATATTAAAATTTCACTCAATGGGGATTTCATTATCTAGAGGGTCTACCAACATCAAAACTTGATTTTGGTACATGGAAGCCATTTTAGAATTCATGTAATCTTTCTATTTAGTAACATCCTTTCCTTTTATTGATTCCTTATAGGTTAGAGGTTCAAAATTATCAAGGGGAAATGTGTTACATAACTCAGTGAAAAGAAAACCATAACGATCTGGTTATATAACCTCTTGATTTGAACTATGTAGTAATTATGTCTTGTGAACATCTTCATCTCCCTCTGTCTCTTATGGAGGTTTTTCTCATACCAATTGTTGTTCATCTAGAGGATTAAATTTATCAAAGTAAATATTTATCCCATAATTTCCATTGGAAATGTGCTCCATTTCTAGAAATATGGATTTTATTTCCATAATAACTATTCAATCAGAAAGGTTATATGCATAATATCCTGTTTTCTCTTTTTGAATACCTGTAAAGAAGCATTTCGTGGTTTGGGATGATAATTTTTTTACTAGGTATAGTCTTGGTAAAATCCTCTCATCCCCATACAAGTATGTTTGTTAGAATGGTTTTCTTTACATACCACAACTCATATAAAATCACATTTGTAGAATTAGTTGGTACTCAGTTAAGGGTATATGCCATTGTCAGCAAGACATATCCCCAAAAGGATAATGGAAGAGTTGCATGACTCATCATCGATTCGACCATGTCTTGCAGGGTCGCATTCCCCCTTTCACTAATAATATTCCACTTAGGTGTATAAGAAGGAGTTATTTGGGATAATATCCCACACTCCTTTAAGTGATGAATGAAATTTTGGTTAAGATGCTCTCCTCCTTAGTTTTAGCGAAGTGACTTAATCTTTTTACCGTTCTAGTTTCATCTTCATTTTGGTATTCCTTAAATATCTAAAAGGAATTTGAATTATAACACATTAAGTAGATATATCCATACCTACTAAAGACATCGATAAAAGTAATAAAGTATGAAAACCTACCCATTTAATCTACTAAAAGTAGACCAAATAGGTTAGTATTAATTAATTCCAAAAATTCAATGGATCTTACTCCCTTCTCGAAAAGGGTACTTTGGTCATTTTCCCTTATAAACAAGTGTGACATAAAACCATGGGTTTTAACTCAGTTGATTCTAAATACCCTACATGATGTATTTTTTTAATCACTTATCATTTACATGACCAGGCCTGAAGTTCCATAGGTGGGTGTTATATGAGACATTCTCGCTAATTTTTTCATTGATTGTTATCACATGGTTTTAAATTTAAAGTATATATAATACATAATCAAGATATTTCATACCATAAAACATGTTATACTTATACAGGAGACAACATTTATTTTCCAAACATGAAATAAAATCCCATGGTGTTTAGACTTGACATTGAGATTATGTTGCAAGTTAGTGAAGGTACATAATAACAATTATTCAATACAAGAACAAAACCACTAGGAAGAGTTAGGTGATAATCTCTCAATGCCAAGGAAGCTATAATTTCACCATTTTTATCCCAGATATCCACTTAACATTTTGAAATATTCGTGAATCAACTTGGTTCCTATTTATGATTAAAAATTTGTAAGCCTCATACCATATCCAATAACCAACTTTTATGAAATGATAGATTGCATTCATTGATAAAAATATATGAATTTGAATAATCTCATTTCTTATTCTTACCATATCTAAAATTCTCCTTTTAATTTACTTCCTTACCACAGGAAAAACAAATAGCCTTTTCCCATTCCCTTACCTCTTTATATTTGTATTCTTGGAAGGATAATGCATTTATGTATTTAGCTTGTACTTGTCCTTATACCCCTTAGCCCTGTACTTACTTATTTTATCCATAATAAGGGATGAAGAATTGGTATTCTTCATATCCTTATCAGTTTGGTGAATTAAAGACAAAAGATTTAGGAGAAATTTTTTAATGTTATTCATATAGTAGTTAATGATGAATATCGAAAATCGTGATAGTAAATAAGCCAAAAAAATATCTATCACTAGTTATTGGTTTGGCTTGAACCCAGGGCTTCAAGTCTATCAATGTACCTGATCATACTTAGTACATGAGATCGTTATGGATTCCCTTCCTCTATCTCCCACCTATAGAGTGAACCAGATATCTCATAACTTTCTTTCCCAGCTCTCTCCTGATATAATCTTTGGAGATTAATTAGTATCTTATAGGCATTTTAGTCGTCATGAATTTTATGAAACTAACTGCATATAAATTACAACATAATATATTATACATATAGGGAATAATTTACATGCTTCTTATACTTTTATTTATCCAGCTTGCTTGCTTCTAGAGGGGGCTCATCAGGATGTAAGGACTCTAGCACATAAAGCTTCCTCTCTTGGTATAGTACTATTCACAAGCGTCTGTACCACTCATAGAAGTTATGAGCGTTCATGATATTTTCATTATCCAATATAGATCATAGGGTTACTATTCCAGTGGTGTTGGTTATTTCCACTTTTATCTATAAAAAATAAATTTATCTATCAGTACTTTATCTTGATTACCTTTTATACATTTTTGACTAATTAATTATTAAATCATTAAATATCTCCCACTAATTTTTGAACCTTAATATCCCTCACTATTAGTTTCAGAATACTTTGTTTCTTGAGTATTATAGTGGAAATGATCCTCAAAACATCCACTCATAGTTTGAAATCTATGGTTACACTACTACTCAATGAGTCTCATGGTAGGAACTAGGCTAGCCAACCACATTAACTCACTATTACTTTATTTATTCAGTAAAGTCCCAACTAATCAGAATTTTAACCTTGATTACCTCAATAATTTCCCTCTAAAGTAATATAAAGATATCCATGGATACTCCTTTTCAACCAAATTTAGTTATATCAAACCAATACTCTCATAAAAACATCCCAATAGTTAGATACACACTCAACTATGGATGGTGAGCACCCCATACACTATGGAATGTTCTAATTTGAATGATGAAAGGCATTAAGACTTTATATATCTTTGAGTGATTTTTAATATTTATTGACGAATGTAATCCATTTTTATTAAATATGTTCAGACTATGCTGCTGAGATTACAAATGAAGGTGCATTACAAGAAAAACATTCATATCATATTTATTCATTTTTCCTATTTATTATTTTATTCATTATCACAACCAATATAGACTTGGATAAAATAATAAATAATACATAAAGGAAATAAAATTACTTGACTGATCTTGATAAAATAATTTTTGGTTGACCCATTTTTAAACTTAACGAATCAACCATGACCTAGGAGTATCATACCTGAGTCAAGTTCAGACTTTTACTGTAGCTCTCCCATGGTCTAATGTATTCACTTCTCATTTGATGGGCACCACCTCATCTTGATGGGGTTTACACCATAAATCATCATCATCAAATGTTCAAGTATACGAACATGCATTCAAGGGGGTATAGGGAATCATGAAATACATATAGATAAATTGAATGCGCAAGCCTTTATACAAATTGAACAAAAAGAAGGCAATGTACAAACTGTTAGAAAATTAACTAATTTTTATAGACATCACACATAGAAAATAATTAAATTTTTTTCCATACATATATAGGTTCAGTCAATTTCTCAAGACTAGCCAATGGGTAAAATAAAACAACAATAAAATTAAATTTCTATTAATTTTATAGTATAAGGGCATTTTTATAAAATAAATGAATCATTTAAATTCAAATAATTTATTCTCATTCATTCCAAAAATAATATAATTTTTATTCCAAAAAATAAATAACTAAATAAATTTAATTTAATAAATAAACATAAATTATTTTTTGGAATCTTAAAATATTATTATTTTTAAACAAAAAATTAATCAAATTAATTTTTATTATAAAAAATTTTCCAGAGTACCGAAAACCCAGTGGAGGTCCATTTTGGGTTGAGCCAAAACCCCGCTGATCTGTTTCGGGCTTGAAAGACCCCATGTAGGGCTTTTCTTGGAAGGGGCAGCCCAACCTAGCAAGTTATGGGTGAGGTCGACCCTCCCAAGCATATTTTAGGGAGGGTTGTTTTCATCAAGACCCATGAAGCCAATGGGAACATGAAGTAAGGGGTTACCTTATGGCTTGAATGTTGGCATGAAACCTAGTTCTTCAGGATGGGTGTGGGATATGAAAATAGAGGGGTGTGATAGGTCAGATGGGTGTTGCAGTTTGAGGGAGACATCACGATAGCTTGGGTGTGGTAGTACAACAGTCGGGCTAGGAGTGAGGTGGGTCGAAGACGTCATGGTTAGTGGCATATTTGAATAGGGGTAACAATGTGCGGTAACTGATGCAGCTCGACCATGGTAGGCATGATGTCTAGCTATATATAAGCACCTCACCCACAAGGGGTCCTTTCAGATGGTGGGTCCTAGTCAGGAAAGAGGGAGGCAGTCGACCTTGGTGAGGGAGGGTGATGAACATATGGTTGGCATGATAGGACAGATGTGGTTAGTGGTGGGGGTTACGGAAGGTCAGTGGAAAGAACCATCGATGAGGGAATTGTGGGGAACCTAGTTAGGTGGTACCCATGGGCGACTTGCACATAAATCCATCCATTTTCAAATTTTAAAAGTTTTTTTTTGAAAATAAAATATTCATTCCATGAGGATAATTTTTCAAAAATGCTATTTCCTTTTTTTAAACTCTATCTAACATATCATTTATTTTGGTCTCCATGTCATGCCGCCCCTAGATTAACAAAAAAAATTAGGCTATATATTTTTTTCTGCTAAAAATTACACAACTAGTTGAATGAATTGTCCACCAGTTGGTCCTGTTCTGTTCTCTATATTCTAGATGATTCTGATATAGAATAAATTAGGTCACTTAAATTAAATTTCTAGCAATTAAAAACTATCAATAGACTCAAATAAAAAAAACATACATAAAACAATATTTATTTTCCTATTTTAATACTAAAAAAATTCCACTTTTGAGTCATGATTGTTTTTTCAGATGGCCATAACTTGGCCATCCAAGACTGAATCGAACTTCTATTAGATTCATTGTGACTATATTAATACATTCTACAAAAATTTAAAGTAAAATAATTTTTATTTACTCAGAAAATTCACACATTCACTATGATACCAATTGATGGTACCGAGGCACATATCAGAAGATGGTGCATTGACGAACTAAATTTTTTTACCACCAGAGCAATGAAACTTCATTATCTCTGGTGATATGAGCCTTGATAATGTTTAAGTATCTCACATGAATTATCAAAGAACATAAAATAAAATATGAACAAGTACCTCATTCAAACCAATGTGTTCTCATCTATCACATATCAGTAGTGGCTATTGCTTGAAGGATCTGAGGTTGAAACCCTTTAGATCGCCCAAACATGATTTAAGAATCCATACGTACACAGTTCATAGAATTTTGAGTGGTAACATGGGACTCCAGCGATGTCTTCAACGTCATGACGATCACCTCGATGTCGTTCCTTTGATATACAAAGGCATTCTTGGATCATTCTCTTGGTTAGAGAATTTATCTCTATAGGATCTAAGAGGAGAGATAATATCTTAATTCTAATTGATGAATAGTTTATGGAATGATCTTCTTCTTCACTTATAAAGTGGATTTATATAATACTTGGTTAGTTTTCCCTTTTCCCCATATATTTAACTTCCACATAATATGTAATATATAAATAATTATGAATAAATATATGTTTCATAAATATTAATTATATTTTATTACAGAATTGTAATATATATTAGTTATATTACTTGATAAAACCTGAGTTATTAACTCAACTAGAAATTCCTGATAATATAAAACGAACCTTTAATATGAAAATAATATTTTTTTCATATAATATTATTACTTGTATTTACTTAAAAATAAGTAAATACTTTTAATAAATAAATTAAACCCAATTATTCTATACTTGAATAATAATGGATATATTTATTTATCAATGATCGATAATTCTTTGAAAACTCTAGAACCCCATGGTGGGGCCCAATATGTCCTATATACCTATTCACTTGAGTAGGGTAGATTATATAATACACTATTTTGTGTGACCCTTTATGACCTTTTCTCGATAGTAGTGAATAGTATTTATAGACCAAGAATAGATTCTACCAACACATCAAGGACCCTAAAGAGATATGGAATGGTCATAGAAATGATAACCATCTTATAAAAATGCACTGTTTAATATAATCTCTATATCATACGACATATCATAAAGCAGAATGCACATTTGTTTTATTATACTTTTATTTCTTTATTATTTTCTTATATAACTATATGGACTTACCATAGACTAACATGGACATGTATTTATGAAGGTACTATTATCTCATTCAACTAGGCCCGACATATCACTTCCTTAACTTATAAGTGACAAATTCTATCTTGATCATTCAACCTGTTCCATACCATCAATGATTCACCCAACACAGGAAACCTCCCCATGAATTCAATTCCATTCTATTTTCCTTGCATCAATGTACAGTATCAAATTAAACACATTTATAATGATCTCAATTTAGAAGGTCAATAAACTTGTATGTAGATAAGAAGAACCGATGACATCGAAAACATGTGGTGTTCCTATTGGCATGTATGTCCTCATGATCTCATCTACTGGAGATAACAAAGTATGGTATTAATGGGAAGAAATATCAATGATTATGAACCCCTGACACTTAATGGCTACACATAATCCATGTCCTATCAGTATTATATTTCTAGACCATATGACATTACTTTAAGATTACTATCATGGTATATCTAGGTTCTCATTATAGCTTGAGAACCACTATAAACTTTTGATATAACACGTAATCTATGAACATTACCATAAATCCAGTGAAAGAAAAAGTATCAAAACCATTATGTTAAGATAAAAAAAATGTATATATAAAACTATATACATTTGATGGTGGTCAAATTATATAAACAAGTTGGATCTCGAGAACCCAGTTTCAACATTTTTAACCATAAAAGTGAACTAATACAAAAATAAAATAAGTGACAATTCCTATTGATTTAATTAGATTATTTTAAATCATATTGATGTTATGTTAAGTTAAAACTAAATCCCAAACATAATGAGACTATTAGATTACTTAATTTAAAGAAAAAGTAAAATTTTTGCAGTAATCAATATTTTTCACCATTTATGGAAAAATCCTTTTTTTAGAAAAATCATAAAAATTCACTCTAGTTTAACTTTTATATGATGATATTAATTTTTAATTCCATATTTTCAAATTAAAATTAGAAAAATTTAAAAATTTAACTTTTAAATAAAACCATACAACACATGGAAAACACTTTAATTAGAATAAAACTACTTCTTTTTTATAGAGAAATTAAATAGAAGTATTATAATAAATACAAATTAATATATTATAATCAATAATATTGATAAGAAATGAAATTGATTTGTTATTAATATTACCTAGGTTTTCATAATCAGGGGAAAACACATAATGACATCCCACGCTTCACAGGATTATATGAAGGTATCCTTGGATCTTGAAGATGACAGGGAGATAATTGTTTCATGGGATTATTTTTTTCAAATGCTTCATCCCCCATCTGCATAGTTATATTTATTAAATTCCACTGATATCTTGAGGATTGGGGTGATTGATACCGGGCCCTACACCCATCTTCTTCTTGGAGGGTTGATGTAGATTTAATC
Source organism: Viscum album (assembly GCA_963277665.1). Lineage (NCBI taxonomy): Eukaryota > Viridiplantae > Streptophyta > Magnoliopsida > Santalales > Viscaceae > Viscum > Viscum album. The sequence goes on along the minus strand of OY728150.1, from coordinate 934,472,372 downwards.
AAAGATCCTTGATTTTAATGTCTAAATGTTGGTTAGACTAGGCCTCATGTATTGACACTCAGGATAATGATTTATTTGTATAAATAACATGCTTCCATCTTTCTATATCAGAAACAACTACCCTATAGGGGCAGTTTCTTAACCGTTGTATGATATGAAGGTGATCAAATATTCTGAACCCTCAAATGGAACCCTCATGACCTGATGAATTCTGAAATATGGATTGATGGACACAATATGATTGGTTGTTAAAATGTAGTCTTCACTAAGTTCATATAATGAGTTGACATGAGTCATTTCAATGTCATTGGGTTCCATGACTTGGATGGATTTTTCTATCATCAATTTTCCCCTATCACTTACCGAACCATTCATCTATATATTGGAAGTTTCATGATTTAAAGGGGGAACTATCATAATAAAACACTTTTTCCATTGAAATAATATTTGAGGCATTAGTGGTATGATGAGGGAATTACTATACACTAATAGATCCATGACCTTCCTAGGAGAATATGAAAAGTTATGTATTGACAAACTATCATGAATTCAGAATGATATATCTAATCACCAAATGGTACTTAAGACTTATAATACCCCAATGAGTTCAGATCTGTCTTTTCATACCCATATATGTCCATGTACCATGTGAAAGAGTGTCTGTATTTGCATGAGGTTTGTATTAGAACTATTCTAAATGAGGGATCAACGATTACATAGGTCATCAATAAAATTAGATATATATAAGGGAATAATATATCTTAAATAGAAGTCTCTAAATCCGATTCTCTAAACTATATAGGGGCATGGAATTTAGTGAAATTTATTTCTATATGTTATTATTTAATGATAATAACATTGACTTTAAACTATTGAGGGATCATAAGGGCCTCAATGAGTACTTCTCAAGGATGTATAGAAGGTAAAGTGATTGCAGAATATATATTTTAGTTGGTAAAATTACCATATAATTTAATATATCATATTTTTATTTTAGGGGACTGTGTTTCCCATTATTAGGTTGTTCCACAGTCTAATCATTATAGGTCGTTGTGACTTAAGTCATCAAATCCTTCTCATTACCAATATTTAGGGATTCTTTCATAAACTTTGGTTTGGGATGATATATCCTTTCCATGTTATGGAATTTATTGGATGGTTGTGGATTTTCTAATCCATCTTCCAATGTTATTGGGTTTAATTAGAATTTAGGTGACCCAGGAACAAATATTTTGCTCCTATTGATCGCATTGTAGTTTGTATCTTTAGGTATCTACATCATATATGGATTCAAAAATCCTTTAGAGTATGTATTTAAAAACAAAACACTCCTAAATATTGTGCCTAAACATTAGGAGGAAAGGAAAATATTCATGGTGGTCATTTTGATAAACCTCATTCAGTTTCCTAATATTTGGATACATGGGATTATTATTATCTATAATAGAAAGGAAATACCTCAAAACCTAATTTGATAAAAACAAATAAGTTTTATTCTTATAATATTCATATGGTGGGAACCAACTCTCATTCCTATTATATGGAAGAGGTAATGAATACTATTATTACTTCCTCTGAAGGGGAGGTACCATGTGGTATTATGTGGGATTGGGTGCTAGTGTTAGAATTAGGATAATCCTCTATAATATTTACCTTGTTTATAGACCACTTTGGTTTGAGGCCCCTTTAAGTCTTTGGTTTCCTACCTCGACAGATGATGATTTTAAGAGGGGATCTTATGGCTTTAAGTGATTACTACCCACAATTCAGGGATAGATTGTGAAAGGGTAGAAATTAAGAGCGTGTTCCTTCTCAAAAATCTCCCCTCAACTTGGAGAAGACCGAATTCATTGGTGGAGGATGATAAAATTATATAAATTATATCACCCTATGGGCTAGGATTAACTTTATTAAAATACCACCAATTCATTGAGACATTTTGTTTTTCATGACTTAAGGGGTGGAAGTGGTGGTAAAAAATCCCTCAACCATTTGGTATGAGATTATTTCAGCTGGGCTGTAGAAGCATTGACTTTTATATATTTCTAGGTTTTTTATTCCTTCACCCAAGAATGGTATTGATTCTGTGCTTTATCTAGATGGGATTAATTCACCTTTAATCATTATAATATAGTTTTAGTATTTTATTTCCTTGGAGGGAATGTTTGGTCAAATTTATTAGATGCATAACACAATATATTATTGATATCTAATTCTTTTCATTTACACATTATATGGTATTTAGGTGTGGAAGGTTGTTTCCTGATAGACCAATAGAATATATAGAGACAGGGTGTATAAATTATCCCAAGGTTATAAAATTTCATGTTTTACTCCCTAACATTATATATTTTTTGGTGATTGGGGTGAAGTGTAAGGTTCTTTACTCCCCTATCCCCTAATATGCATCTAGTGAGGCATACATAGGAAGATACTAGAGTTCATTAATTTAACTTAAGTTGTCTTGTTTAAGGTCAATATATTGTTTTCATACCCTTAGATATCATGCAACTGATATGGAATACAGTTCAATTTGAAATCAGAGGCCGCTTATCATCTTAACCTGGTTAATGCATTCCCAGAAAGATAATTTATTTTCTATTAGATGTTCAAAATTCACCCACACATTTTGATGAAAATATTAAATGATATCCTCTTTCAAAGTATTTGGAATGTCAAACTTGAGAGTAATTATGGTCTATAACACAACTTGTATAATATCCCCACATATCTCTTTCCTAAAAATGATACTACGATCCTCATCCTCAGAGTTGGATTCCTTGGCCTAGTTTAATCATAGTGGGGTTTACCTCGACACCTTGTAAAAGGGAATGAGGTCACCTAGAATTTATTCTATTTCATCAGAGGAGAAATTTTCTGAAAGTGTCTTGGATACTGATTATCACCTCGGTAAATCCCTTAGACATGATCAAATATCCATGGTAATTATGATGAAAATTTATGTGGTTAGAATTTTACTTTTTAGTTCCTCTCAGTATTAGGTTTCGCTCAGGTTACCATCTCAAAAGGGAGGACCTTCATCACATAGTAGATCACCCTAGAGGGGAGGACCTTTAAAGTGCATTCCATTGGAAGTATTTTATTGACCATTTTTATATACAACATTATCTGGAGGAATATCATCCTAGATTGATTTCCAATTGCAGGGAGTAACACTGTTGAGTATTCCCTAGGAATGACCCCCCCCCCATGTTGGACTACCTTCTATGTGAAGGACCTTCATGGTCACTAATATGTATTTAATTGGTAAATTTAGGAAATTATTTTTTATAAATCTTATAGAAATGTGCGAGTATTTTTGTAGTTCATACCCTAGGAAAGGTTACCATGATTGATATTAATGTTTCCATTGGGAGGGCCTTAGTAATTGATGCTCTGCGGAGGACCTAAATAGATGTTTATGGTGATGTATTAGGGAGGAATTTTATGACTAAAACTACCTCCTCCTTCTCAAGATGAGTTGTTAGATTCTTATGCAACTATTAAGATTTATTTAAGGGACTCAAGAAAACTATCACTGATCCGGGAAGAGATATAATCTTGATCTAGAGTCAAATGTTTTCCTATGCCAAACTTCATATTGGATGTTCTCTGTTGGGTGTTTGGGGTTGTACACTATAGAAAAAAACCTTCACTAGTGAGATCTAACTTAGGAAACACCCATATTAATTTTTTATTTTTCTGATAATTTTTTTTGATAATGGGTAAGGATATGAGCCTTCATCTCACTTACCACCAGAATATGCTGATGTATTTATTCAAAACATGTAGGAACATCATCTTGTATCTTGGTTATTATAGAGATACGATGACATCATTCCTTTTATTGAAGAGGAATAGGGATATTGGATGAGATATTAGAGCGACCACCAGAAAATACTGGGGGATCTTGTGGTGTTGGAAAGAATATAGACCTTATTTGAAGTGGAAGATGGGATATGTTATTAAACTATATTTTGAACTAGAATATGGGTATAGTTTTATCTTTCATTCTTCAATGGGATATATTGATGATCCTCTTGAATGAGAGTGATAATATGGATTTCTCTTGAGTAGCCTTCAAATTATGTTGGAAAGATTCTCTGGTGAAGGAGGTAAGAATATTGTCCTTCACCATATTGACCACTAGGGTATGTCAATGGTAATCATCTTCTACTAATACCATAATATTATGACAATCCTATAAGATGTTATAAGTAGATAAGATTTTCCTCCCTTTGCTGACAGGATATTTTAGTATGTTAACTCAATGGGAACATGGATATGAGATTGAACTTTAGTTGTATTGGGAATATTGGCCCATTACTATCCTAAAGTTTCCATTATTATATTCCCATGGGTTTCATGTGTGGGAACAAGAGCATGAGATTTAAATCTTGTGGATAGTAGGATATACCGACACATTACTTATATACTTCCATGGTATACTGGAATAATTTTTCTGTAAAAGCATGGATATGAACATTCCATTCAACATCTACAAGGATATGATGAAAAAAATCTTCATGTGGAATAAAAATATGAGAATTTCCCCAGGATTTACCATTTTTATTCCATTGTTATGATCTAATCAGAGATATCCTTTCTTAAGTAGTCACAATAAATATTTCTTAGGTAGGGTTCTCAAAAAAGTTATGAGGGGTTTAAGCCAAATGATGTTGGTCATGAAAATGGTTTCTAGGATCCCTAATAGACTTCACCTGAGTTTTGGTGAGTTATTGGTTAAATTATGCTTCTATATCCCTAAGGTAAGGTAAGCACTTATTTTCGTGCTCTATAGTGTGACTCCTGAAGTGGTTTGAAGTGATAACTGGTAATATAAGCTTTGTTTTGGTCTTTCTTTGTTAGTGTGGTGATATGTGTGGTTTTATTGTTTAGATTTTCATATTTATGGCCTCTAAAGAATGGATGGAACCATTAAGGTGGTACTCGCTCACTAGTGCATTAGTGTCCTATCATTTGAGACATTATTTTGGAGAAAATTTTCTTCAAGCACACGAGGTCATAACTATAGAAGCTGTTATGGTGCATTTATGACACTTATATGGTTCCATACATGGACAAAAGGGAGTTTCATGAATGGTTTGGATTTATTAATGGGAAAAAAGAATAATAAATATCATTATTTAAGTATGAAAAGTACGAGCATCTTTGACCAATTATTTTCACAGTTAAATAATATCATAACTAAATTACTATCTAAAGGCTTCTGGTCGATGGGTTTTGTTACCAGCAACGCTTCAGATTGATCGTTGGTTAAGAGGATGGGATGTCCGGATCATCACACCCTTTAGGGGGAATTATCGCCTACTCTAGAAAACTCTTATAAATTTAAGATATACTTTTGAATCCATCATAAATCCCAATTCATGGATGGTTTTCCTTATAATAATATTTTTTTCATTATCTTGAATTGATTTAAAAATTTATATTTATCATAGGTTCACTATATTTTTATTCATTGGTTAGTGATAATATGGTTTAAATATACCTAATTTGGAACTATAAAGTATAGAAACATTCAAGGAGGTGGTATATGTTTACAACGTTGGGATAATTCCTTTGAGAGGGGATTCATACTTATCATTGTGGAAGGAATTAGAAACCATCTAGTTTGATTCCATTGAATAAGAAATTTCATACCTTTAAAGGTCATATGGAAAGAACCATCATGGTAACTTTTAATATTATTTAACCATGACCATATTCAAGGCATTTAAATTCATACAAAGTGGACTACTAGGTAAAATTATCCTAGTAATGGTTGGTGTGGGACTTATACATGGGTGTCCCATTCTGGCAGACCTCAAAGGAGAAGATGTCCCAATGATGATGGATTGGTTTTGTAGGGAATATGATATCGAGAGAAATGTGGTTGGTTTGGTTTTTAGGGATACTTTTCACTGAGAAGGTTATAGATTCATCAAGTATATAGCCTAATTAAGAACGTTCTCTTTGAATATGGCCCTAGTGAGAGGATTTCCTCGATCTTATGGAATATAGCTGGGTGGGAGAGGATAAAAGTGATTTTGTGGGGAATATATCTCCATGAAGATGAGTTACATATGATAGGTTTTACCCTTAAGGAAGAATCGTACGTATCTTAATTTTTAGTAATCAAAGCCCACATAGTTCGATTCACATAGTTTAAAGTCATGTGGTTGGACTGTAATGGGTAGTTTAACATCATGTGTAAAGGATTTCTATGTCATTAAATGGGATATAATAGAGAATTAAGTGTGGATTATGTAAATGGGACCATCTTACTATAGGTTCTGGACATAGTGGAAGCATGTGAAGGGTCATGGCCAACTTTTATTTTTTCCATGATCGATGATCAATTAAAGATTTACACAATGACAAATGTCGTGATCTACAGAATTGAATCAAAGAATATAGACAAGGTATAGAATTCCAGAACCAAGAGATAAAATCATAACATATTATATATAATTAATTAATTTAATAATTAATTGCATTGATGGAATTATTTATTTATTGATGGATCTAAAAAAATCTACATTGCTCCATCGTTGCATTATAGGAATCAATGTTGATTCCCTTTAGCTATGATCCACATGTGTTCCAAAAATCTTCGAACATCGCCATAGTAATCTCTAGGTGCTTGCACGATGGATCCTAGAACTTGCATCTTCCACATTTGAACGCCTCAAGAACCGCTTCCAAAGTGTTATCTTGGATCTCTCTTGACTTGAGAGTGGATGGTGGAGGAAGATCGCTGTCCATTATTAGGAGCATTCTTGGGGAAGGGATCTCTCTAGGTATTGAGAGGATTCTCCAAATCCATTATGGATAACAAAAAAATGAATTGGATTTTGAAAAAATAATATAATTGGGTTTATATATCTCTAGGTTAAAAATAAAATAATTTCACAAGTTCCCTTTATTATTTATTTAATCCCTATGGAGCCCCATGTCAAATAATAATAATAATATTATTATTTATCAACATGTACTTAACTTGTGAATACAATTAAATATTATTTAATCAAATAATTTTTAATATTTATTATTTCTCATCAGACCATTAAACTCTGTATGTAATTCCTCTACCATATTTATCAGGCCTTGAATAAAGACTATTTATATATTAAATAAACATCAATACATTATTCTCTAATAAATAAACAAATATTATATTCACTAAATAGAAGATAAATATTTATTAAATATTTCACCCACATAATATTCTATTGAATAATTGGTGACAAAATATATGTGATCAAGAAAACATGAATAATTATTAAACCACTTCTAGGATTAATATTTATTCATCTTTTTAAATAGAAAATAATAATACATTATTTAACTGATATTCTAGATACACTTAGTGTGTGACCCATTAGGCCTCTTTCTCAGTGGTATTAGGTGAAGAAGCCTAATGTCCATGGTTAGAATCTAGAAACATGCCAAGACACCCATAGATAAAGAAGTTAATGTCATAACCACGTGATACCTCATACAAACACTTACTAGGTAATACAATCCCTTTATCATGATATCCCAAATCCAACAGGTTTCATGCTGGTTCCATCAACCACTGTGCTCAATGTATCTTTATTTGAATTCCCAAAAATTGAACTTGCCTATTGTAAACCATGGGACCTTTCTCATTCTCTATTTCTCATATTATGTCTTAGGACACATTTTCTTAAAAATATATAAACCTTGTAACACTGGAACAAACCCCCTCTTGGATTGTTTCATACAAAATATCATCAGTATCTGGTCTAGATATGTACTTGACTTATTCCAAAAAGCCTCTTGGATCTATCCCCAATGATCCTGATCTCTGGAATATGGACTGTTTACCTAATTCCTTCAAAGAGAAGCATTTGTCTAACTAGTCCTTACAAAATTATAAGAATGGTATGTCATTTCAAATAATTAATATGTCATCAATATATACTAATTAGATAATTAACACATTTCCAATTAACCACTTATAAACACACAGCTCACATTCATTCTTAATGAAGCCAAATTCATTTTGGGATTCATCAAATAGAATGTTCCATGACCTTGATTTTTACATCAATCCATTAATGTCTCTCTAGAACTTTAAAATCTTATTGGCATCACCTGGAGTTAAAAACTCTTCTAGTTGTGTCATATATCCATCTTCCTAAAGGTTCCCATTATGGAATGTAGTTTTGATATCCATATTCCAAATATCATATTCATTGTAAGCTTCTATATTAAGTAGAATTATGATGTAGTTAAACATGAAAACTAGTGAAAAGGTTTAATCGAAGTCCATTCCTTAACACCACTTAAACCCTTTATCCACTAGCCTTTCTTTATAGGTATTTAATTTAAATTCCATGTCTAGTTTTCTCTTTCATACCCATCTGCATCCAATGGGATTTACACTAACTAGTGCATCAACCAGAACCCAATCTCGGTTCTGATACATGGAATCCATTTCAGAATTCATGGATTCTTTTCATATTGTAGCTTCTAATATCTATAACACATTCTTTTAGGAGAGTGGTTCATTATTGTCAAAAAATAATGAGTCACTATATTCAATGACTAGAAAACCATATATTTTTTGTTCTACTACCTCTCTTATGATCTTATGCAATACTTGTGTTTTCGGAACTAATTCTTCCACATGGACTAGTAGAATCTGTTCCTGTACCAAATCTTGTGTATCTTGAGAATAAAATTCATCAAAGTGGATATTCATCTCACTATCCTTTTTGAAGAAGTTCTCACTCTCAAGAAATATGGATTGTCTGGCAACATCCAATTTCTGGTCAAATGGGTTGTATAGAAAGTATCCCTTTCTTTCCTTGGGATATCCTATAATGATACACTTTCTTCCCCGTGGTGCTATTCTGTTTCCTTAAAAATAATTAATAAATTCCTCACAATATTATACACATTTGTGTGAAAAAATTGGTTTCTTTCCACTCCATATCTCACAGGTAATTCCATTTTCTACTTTAGTTGGTACTCGTTTTAATTTGTATGCTGTAATGTTTAATGCATATCACCAAAAAGATAGTGGATGATTTTCATGAATCATCATTGACCGTACCATTTCTGACAAGGTAGGGTTCCTCATTTCACTGAAAATATTCCATTTTTGTGTTTAAGTTGTAGTGAGATGATATAGAATCCCAAAATTACATATAAAGTTGATAAATTCTTGGTTAATATACCCGCAACATCGATCTGATCAAATCTTCTTTATGTTATTTCAAAGTTGGTTCTCTACTTAATTCTTGAATTCCTTGAATTTATAAATGGACTCACACTTATACCTACTCATTTAAATATATCCATATCTACTCATGTAAATAGTAAAATTTATGAAGTAAGAATATCCACCTCTTGATTTTACAAGAAATTTTCCACACACATAATTGTGTACCAATCATATAAGCCCTGTGGCCCTTTAACCCTATCCACTAAATGTTTTTTGGTCATTTTTACTTGTAAAAAATCATGACACCTTTCTAGCGATTTAGCTCAGATGATTCAAAATAACTATCTTGACAGATCTTTGTCAAATGATTCTCGTTTAGATGACCAAGATAGTTATGCCAAAGCAAGGTGTTATATGAGTCATTTGAACATGATTAATTATCAATTTATGACACTTTTTATTCATAATTTATTATATAAAGGCTCTTATTTAAATATTCCATACCATAACATATGTTTTACTTATAAAAGAAACCAATTTTATTTCCAAAATTGAAAATAAACCCATCTACATCTAGGCATGATATAGAAATTATATTCTTGGTAACCAGTGGGTGAGGACTCTCTAGGTGCATCCAAGAGACCCGAGATCAAATTTGGGTGGAGGCATATTTCCACGTACTGTAGCAGTACTGTAGCAGGTACTGTTTGGTACTATAGCAGCCAGAACTATTCATCCATCTGGGCATTCGGGCCACCGATTTGGTCTTTCGGTCCTACAAGGCTTTCAGGCTACCCAAGGCCTTTAGGACAGTTGATTCTTAATGCATTCGGGCCACCTTAAGGCCTTAGGGCCACCCCAAGGCCTTCGAGACACATGAATGGAGGCCCCAAACACACTATAAAAAAGAGCAGCCCCCGAAAGGGATTCAGAGTAGGTGCACTCACTAGAGTAGATCCAAATGGATTGTCAGAATGAGAGGGTATAACTATGCCATCGGTACGAACCTGTTCTTGCATGAGAAGCCTAGCCAAATGGTCATGCAAAGGTGGAGAGCTACTATCAGGATGCAGATGCTGGGGATGGGTAGTTCCTTGTAGATAGTGTGGTTGAATTTCCTAAGACCTTTAGGTCATGTATTCTTCTAAGCCTATAGGCCATGTAATCTCTGATCCTACGTGCTTTGTAAGTGTTCCCCCTCATCCCTTGAAAGGGGGGTTATCAAAAATCAATAAAAATGAAGGCCTTCGGGCCATTCGGGCAGGTAAAACCAAAATCATTCCCATTATCAATGAAATGTGGAAGTCACCAATGGATAGAGAAGCCATCCTTAAACCATTTAAAGCTCTCAGATCCACCTCTCATCTGATAATATTTTCTAAATCTACTTGGTACCTACATTTGGATACATATGTAAGCACCAAAAGTTTTATCTAATACCAAATGTTTATATATGGAAGGATTATACTCGATAATGAATTCACCTTTAACTTAACCTATATTATGGGTGTAGTTACTCTTCTCATGCCCTATATTACCACATGAAAAACATAGTGCCTCATTTTCTTTACCTTTCCTTTGGATCTTCCTCTTCTTGGAAGGATGGTGCATTGTAGCTTTAGTCTGTTTATAAGTCTTGTTCCCCTTTTCCTTGTTTTTTATTTTCTTATTCACTACATTGATCATGGGTTTATCATACCCCATGTCTTTATCCACTATAAGAATCAATATAAGAAGTTCCAAAAGACTCCTCTCATTATTTCTCTGGTTATAATTAATAATAAAACTAGAGAAGGTCTTGGGGAGTGATGAAAGTATGGGATCTGTCCGCAACTCATCTGGGAATTCAATCCCTAAGATGAATTGACATTAAATGAAGAAAATAAGCTTGAATACATGAGGACCATATAGAACAAACTCTCTATGATTAGTTTTCAACAAATCATTGAATATCTCATACCTATCTTGACTCAATTTCCCTTGATAGATATCCTGAAGGTAAGACATCATTCTATACACATCCAGGTCCTCATGTTGCTTCAAAATCTTATTGGACATGGATTATAGCATATAACATTGATTATATATGAAATCATTCAATTGTTTCTCAAAGAGAGACAACCCATCAACACTAGCCTCATTTCCAAGTGATTTAGTAAAAAGTTCTTCCAACACATATAATTTCCTTTCATGGTGAAGGATGATGCATAGGCTCCTTTTCCATTTTGGAAATTTTTACTGGTGAGAAGGTTGTACTTATCAAGTATAGATCACAATGATATGTTTGATGTAATTTTATTATTTTTTATACAAATAAGATAAGCATAATTTTAGTACATTATTTGATAAAATTTAGACAAATAAATAAATATTATATTTATCAGTCTCCCAATATTTTATCAAAATCAAAGATACCTCAAAATTAGTTTTGGAATATCATATTTATTGGACATCCTAGTGGGAAGGATCTATATTTCTCTTCTCATTATCCCAACTTTGGTTGGTTAAACAACTTTAATGGTTTTAGGAAGGCATTCTAAATTCTAACTACATTAACTCACAGTTCCTTGATCCACTGAGTGGAACCCCAAATCCATAAATCCTTAAATTGGATTTCCTCAACCTTTTCCTATTAATTACTCCAAGTCCAGATTTAGTAGTCAACCATTTATGTTAACTAATTTATGTCAACCCAAAACTTTAAGTTATAATTCCCTGATGATTGAAAGCACCCCAACTTTGGCTAGTCAAGAACTTAGATCTATGGTTCTATTTTAACTGATGTAATGGAAGTCTATATCGACTTAATCTATATAATTGAGGGATTTTATAATTTTATTCATAAATTTACAATTATTATCTTTGATACATGCTTGTTAATATTATGTGTATTTACTCAAGTGATTAACCATATCTTAGATAATATTTATGCACAACTCATATTATTTTAGTTCTATCGTCCATGCTCATTAATTTCATTAAATTATGCGAACATGAAAAGACATCCATAATGAAATAATCATTAATATTTAATGAAATAAAATAATAAAGTAGTATGATCCTGATCATTTAATAGTTTTTAGTTTATCCAGTGGTTGATAAACTAATCGCTGACCTAGGGGAAAAACACCTTGAAGTAATCAAGGATCATGATGTAGCATTCCAACTATCCACCAATGTATCTCTCTTGGATTGGTTTCTCCTTAGCTACAAACTTGATCCACCTCCAATAGTTAGGGATCTCTATCCATTACATATGATTTTACTCACATGTAGGTGAGTAAAAAGGGTTTAGTTAAAAGAAACTAAGGGAACAAATCCCAACATAATAAGATGAGAGAAGGAACACATGCCAACAATTTAATTTAATACTAAATTAAATGAAACCAATCACATACAAAGGTCTGTTCTATGATCATGATCATCCAAATGCATGCAATGGATTATAAATTTAATCAAACTAGCATTAAAATATTAATATTTCTTATTTAAGATAAATTATGCTCAAATAAATTAATTATAATCTTTAATTAATTAGTTATTTTATCTTAATTCTCATATTAATTTCTTTGAGATTCTCATCCCTTATAATTTTAAGAAAATTAAATAAATTTATATAAAATAAACTGTATATATAAATGTTCCTTAAAGGAAACATGGTAAATACCCGTTCGAATCCATCCAACATGCATTATACTCATATAAAATTTTACTTTTGTGACAAATAACATACATGAATTATCCCACACTTTTATGACATGTACTACCAACTTAATGATTAAATAAATTAACTAATTTTTCATTCATTTGTTACGCTTAAATGCACATAGAGTAACAATTGTAATATAAATCATACATTATTAGAATATCTGAAAACTACACATATATTAATTAAACACACACACACACAGATATATATATATATATATATATATTAAAAACCCATCACATGGAGGGCCATATAAACTTAATGACCACACACAAGAACATGTCTCAATGTTTACAAAGTATAATAAATAAATTTTAAATCTACATAATTTGGTATAACTACATTGAATGTATAGGTGAGATACAAAACATGCACATATCTCATCATCTATCTAAGGTACACACCTAGGGACTCATCATGTAAATCGTACCATAGAAAAAATGGAGTAAAAAGTGTGTAAAAGGGACTACCCATCGTGTGGACCTCGAGTTACATGATCACCAGTCAGGTAGGTTGTGTATGGATCATACAACCCATCTAGGACTCAAAGGGACTACATTCCATGTATGTGGGAAACATCATGTGTAATCTAACTAACCATATACCAGGCTGGACTGATAAACACACAGTGTAAGAACTAACTACACCACATGTAATCAATGCAAAAAGTTTGAGTAATTGCCGAATTATCTCCTACTTCTTTGAACACAAGTACATGTCATGTTACTCAAATTACATGGAGTGTACTCCTGTGTTGCCCATCCAGAAACCTTGGCACCACCAAATGAGTTTATTGATTTTATTTTATTCATAAAATTAATCTCCTCAATTAGATATACTGGAAACGAAGGAGGAATAATCATATATCACAATTCAGATTAAAATAACGATTGAAATAAAATTTAAAAACTAAATTAAAATTCATAAATAAATCAATGATATTTAAATAATTATAAATAATTATGTGACTGCTTTGATACCACTTCTAGGTTTTGGTCTTAATTGAAGCATTTGAAGTGTCATGCCCAACTTTTCCTTTTTCCATGATAGGTGATCAGTATGATATTTACACAATGATAAACATTGTGATCTACATAATTTGATTAATTAATATAAACAAGGGATATAAATATATAACTAAAAGAGAGTATCATCATATATTATTTATAATTAATTTAATGAAATGAATAATTGACTTGATCGAATTATTTCTTCATTAATGGTTCGAATAATAGATCTATGTTTTCCCATCATTTCATTATAGGATTCAAAGTACATTCCTGCTATATGTGATCCACACATGCTTAAAAACTCTATGAACATCACCGTAGGAATCTATGGTTGCTATCACAATAGATCCTAGTGCTTGCGTCGTCTGCCTTTGATCACCACGAGAACAGATTCTAAAGAATTCTCCTAAATCTCACTCGACTTAAGATTGGGAGGTGGAGGAAGATTTCTCTCTATTATTGGGAGTGTTCTTGGATAAGGGATCTCTCTAGGTCTTGAGAGGATTCTCCTAATTTGTTGTACACAACCAAACAAATGAATTGTATTTTGAGAAAATAATATAATTGGGATTATATATCACTAGGATTAAAATAATATAATTACACAAGTTCCATTTATTATTTATTTAATCTCTATGGAACCCTATATAAAATAATAATAATAAAATATTATTTCGTGACATGGGATTATCTTGAGAAATAAAGTAAATATTATTTAATAAAATAATATTCAATATTAATTATTTCTCATCGGACGATTAAACCCGGTCTATAATTCCCCCATAATATTTATTGGCCATTGAATAATGAATAATTATTTGTTAAATAAATATCACTGCATTATTTTCCAATAAATAAAGAAATATTATATTCACTAAATAAAAAATTAATATTTATTAAATATTTCAATCCCATTATATTCTCTTGAATAACTGGTGATGGAATATGAATGATCAATAATTCATGAATAATTATTAAACCATGTTCAGGATTAATATATATTCAACTTGTTAAATATTAAATAACAATATATTATTTAACTAAGATTCTTGATACACTTAGTGTGTGACCCTCTAGGTCTCTTTCTAAACGACATTAGGTGAAGCAGCCTGAAGTCCAAGGCTAGCTTCTAGCAACACCCCAATGCACCCATAGAGAGAAGTTAATGTCTCAATGACACGATACCTCATATTAATGCTTACTTTATAATATAACCCCTTTATTATGATACCTCAAATCAAGCAGGTTTCATGCTGGTGCCCTCAACCTATGTGCTTGATGTCTCTTTCTTTGACTTCCTAAAAATTGAACTTGCCTATTGTACACCATGGACATGGATTTATTTAGGCTATATAATTTCCATAAAAGGGAGGAAAATATCAACTTCTATTAAATAGAATAAGGGACAAATCATGAAACAATTCCTAAATTTTTTTCAAAATCATGTGATTTATGACTATATTTTTTTGTCAGACCATACTAGTCAACCTTACACCACTAATTCCTTCTCCATTATCATCCCAAAATTTTAATAACAACCACCTAGAAAACTTATAAAATACCAATGCATATCAAAATATGAAAATCACATCAAATATCAATCCAATGAGATTAATAAAAATAGAAACCAAAATCCAAACTACCCATTGAAACTCAAGACTCTTCATGAGAAAGAGCTAGCTAGAATCTCCCTACACATACATCTAAATTTTTCATGGTCATATCTACATACTATCTAACACCCCAAAATAAAAAGAGAGTTATTAAAGAACCTTTCACTCTATCATTAACCTAGGTTATGATGCCATTTTGTAACTAACTGGCACAGGCTAACCTAATACGTCATTTGAACTGGTGCTCCATAAGGCTAGAAAAGAACTAAAAAACCCTACGGGCTGGTAAGTAGTTCTTGGGTATCTAGAATGAACACTTGGGAATGATTTCACCCTCAAATAACAAAATAAATAAGTAGAAAAAGCTACTAATAATTTGGCATGACCTATCTAGGAATTGGACATCCATACGTGTCAAATAAGAAAATTTTAATTTATAACCAAACCAAACAAGGAATGATGAAAATAACGATAAAAAATGGAATCACTATAAGATAATATGTTTAAAACTATTTAATGTGTGCTAAAATTAAAATAAATTGGGATAAACTGGATAACACAACATCCAATAAATAAATAAAAAGATACCTAAACAACTCCAACAAAACCTCTATGTGACCCACTGTCAGTTATCTTATCCCAACTAGCCAAACTATAGACCTGATGAACTGAATCAATGAAGTAAATAAAACCCTAGACACCTGAGAGAAGATATAGGAACTACACACACACACACTAGTGTGCATATAGGGCGTGAGCCAAACATACCCCACAGTTTTTCAAAAAAGACTCTATTCAATTCCATTAATATTACATTCCATAGATTAAAACATAAACAAAATTATAAATAGGTTTTTTACAGGACTATTAAATAATAAAATGAGTATCATTATTTATCAATTTTCTTTCTAAAACCAAGTTAAAACTTTTTAAGAAAAAATGAGGATTACCCGACCTAAATCATAAATTTAAACCCAATCAATTTAAAAAAACTTTAATTGAATATTTTTTTCAAAAACCATGAAATGATTACTTTTCAATTTTTAAACAAAACAACAATTTCTTCCTCTTTTCCCAAAAATATTTCTGAAAATAATTTTTAAAAACTAAAATAATTTTCCTTTTCAAAATTAACAAATTTTAAACTATTTAAAAATCAATATGAAATAAAAAACCCCAATAAAAATAAAGCCATAAACACACTAGGTTACATGATATCAATAGCGAAAAATAAAAAAAATAAAACTAGGCCATGGTGTTGGTTAACCAAATCCAATGTGAGGTGAATAAAAATGAATTATATGTATAAATATCCCATTAATCATCCTTATAATACTCTAAGAATTATGGGAAACTCTATAAACTCTTACATGAATGATACTGGAACTGGTTCATCAGATCACTCTCTATAGGACCCCCTATATGAAACCAAAACATCCCATTCGACACCCATCATGAGTTACCTAGTAAAAAATAAACCCCTAAGAGGGAATAAATTTCTTAAGAAAGCATCTAGAATATACACACTAAGTTATCATAACATGCATCAATAACTTTTATTTTGATATATAGGGTTCCCATGATATTAATAAAAGGGAGGTGTTCCAACAAACGAATCGCAGTATCATCACATAATTTAATTTTTAAGGAAAAATGCATAAAAGTCATCTCAAATCCAACACCATTTCAAGAAATATCCCCTTTCATATCCATGAATAATCATTAAAAATAAATATCTCCCATGGGTTCATAATCCACAATAAACACAATGTAAACAAAGGATCTCGACAATGAGGGTAAATCACAACATCAAGTATTCTCTCTTGATAAAATACCAAACATTCCTTTAAAAAATGTTTAGGCTACCAAGCCATTCCATGTCTATTAAAATATTTCTATTGAAACATTCCTTGAATATCATTAGGAATCCTCCACTTCCCTTTGAAATTTATTGGTCTTAATCACCCCTTTAAAATTACCTACTTCCTATCGAAACCATTTTAAAAACCTAGAAGACAAATAAATCTTAATATAATTAATATGGGCCGACACAACAATTTTTAATAAACCATCCCATTTAAAACTAAATATTTCTAATGAAAATAAAAATGATACAAGGGAAAAATAGTAAACTACAATTTTCAAAACCACTGCTAAATGATCCATTTTTATTTTTTTAGTGGCGGTTTAGAAAACCAGATGTATTTTTACGCTAAAAAACCTGTGAAATTAGGGCTTAAGAAAATAACTACAATGAAATTATATAATAACATGTTAATAAATAATAATAAATAATTTATTACTTATCTAAGAAAATCATATAATCAAATGTTAACTTTAAAAAACCATTTCTTTTGATATGGGCAACTGTTTGGTCTTTGTGACCTATCAAATTGAAGCTTGCAATTATCTCTATGCCATTTGGACTTGGGTGACCCTAGCCTCTATTTCTTTTTGGCTAGAAGGCCTAAAAGGCCTCCAAAACTAAATTTCTAACTGGGATGCCAAAATATGTATACATTTGGTGGCATTTTAGCTTTGTTAAATATGTTCTTATACTTTTTTGGGTGATCCATGATTTTATTCCACGTGTTTACATTCCTATTTATATGATTGTGTTGTAATTTTAGTTGTCCTTCCTCTTTTAGAGATTTATTATTTATTTATTATTATATATATATATATATATCTGTGTGTGTGTGTTTATTTATAATTTTATATTTATCTTTATTTATTTATAATTAGATATATTTATAGATATTTATATCTATTTTTGATTTTTTGCATATTTATAATTATTTATGTCTTTATATATATATAAAATTTATTTTTTGTTGTTTATTTATTATTTATTATTTATGTTTATGATTATGATTATGGTTTATTATTTATTATTTATTTTTTCATTATTTATTTTTCATTTATTTAATTATTATTTATTACTTACTTCTTATTATTTATTTAGTATTTATTATTACTTTTTTTATTTGTTTCTTTGTTATTATTAATTAATTATTATTTTTTGTTATATTTTTTTTACTTATTATCTATTAATTGTTGATTGTTAATTAATTATTATTTATATATTATTTATTTATTATTTATTATTGAGATTTGGAATACATATGCATACATAATAAACAAACAAACAAATAAATAAATAAATAAATAATAATAATAATAATAGTAATAAAAATAAAAATAATAATGGTATTAGAAAAAAAACAACAAAAACAACAAAAACAACAAAAAATACAAAAACAACAAAAACAACAAAGATGAAGACAATAATAATAATAACACCACCACCACCACCACCACCAACATGAACAATAATAGTAACAACAACAAATACTACTACTACCACAACAACAACAGAACCAACAAAAAAACACCACCACCGCCACCACAACCCCCACCACCAACACCAACAAAAAAAACAAAAAAAAAACAAAAAATGACAATAATAATAATAACTATTTATTACTAGTTGAGCGGATTATAAGACCAAAACCAACTCACATGCCTAGGTTCTCTAAGGGCCATATCTCATCCATCTCTCTAAGGATTGGAAAGAACACTTGAACCCTATTTTATTACATTTTTGTGTCCCAAAGGCCCTATGGCTAGAAGAACAACCATTAAACATCCCTAATGGACCATAGTTCATGGTATATACAACCTATGGTTCAAAGGTATAAACTAGCCTGAAGGACACTGAAAATTTTTGGTATCCCTATGCGACCCGCGCCTAGTGCCTATGTGGCCTTCAAGGAACAGTCACTACCAATGTCGAACTATCCATAGTTATCACACCAAACACTAACCTTTTTCATCTGCTACCCTATGGTTATCCATGTTCATATATCTTCGATCCAATCTACTATCATGTGAGAGAACTGACCTGCCACACACAATAATCACTCCATCCACCTCCATCGCACTAACCACCGTTTTTTTGAATTTATCTCCCTATGGTTATTCATGCTCGTCACCTACCACTTCCCTCTATTGGTGAGAGAATCCTAGCCACCACACTACACCTCTCTCCAGCCTTGCCATTGATTAGGGCATTTTTTTGTTACTTTTCTAGAGTACATACCTTCCTTTTTGTTTCATCATCAACATTAACCACCAAAGGTGGCACATCCTCCATAAACATAAATCCCAACGACCAGCTGAAGTAGTGTCGTTATCAGCCCCTACCGATGGGCTGGGCTCTTTTATCTATGTCGATTGTTTTCCCCTTCGAAGACAAGTTCACTTCATTTCCAAGAAGCTTCTATCCCTAACTCCAGAAGACTGACATCCCCCACATTTTTTGGGGAAGTTCAACACCCAAAATTTTATTGGGTCACCCACAAGAAACAATCATAGTTTGAACCCGCAACATGATATGGAAGGGACAACATCCAATCTAATCGACTGGATGCAAGTTTTCAATTATAATACTATTAAAAAAATTTAAAAAAACAAATACAAATACAAATATATATATATATATACATACATACATACATACATACATACATATATATATGAATATGTATTTACATATATTTTTATGAATATATATATGGGTGTGTGTGTGTATTAATGATTTTTAGTCACAATGCGAAGAGTTTGATATAGTAGTAAACCCTTTACATAATAACCAATAGGTAAGATGTTAAAATATCAACCTACATATATATAAAATTTATTTTTATTGGGAGTAATAAATAAATAATAAGAAAATAAGTAAATAAGTAATAAAATAATAAGTAAATAGATAATATAACTATTTTTAAAAACTGTCACTATATAATTTGTGGTAGTTTTGAAAACTCCCATGAAATCATTTTGCAAATATTATTGAAAAGCTTCATGAATAATTTTTTGACACCTCATTTCACGGTGGTTTTAACCACCACTAAACACCTAAAAACCATCACTAATTGGTGTTTTTTCAATGTGAAATAGGGTCAAACACCCCTTATAATTAAGTTAATTCAATTAAAGAGCCCCTTAATCATTTTATTGAACACGTGATATGAGAAAACCATCCCAAGTATAAAAACCAATTGAAAACCATTTCAAAACACCTCATGGGTAATATATATAGGTATATTTTTGAATGATAACTTTTTGAATACATCCAAGCCTCTCATATCATGTAATATTAAGGAATGAAATAAATAGAACCAACATATTTTCAAGTTAACACAATCCAAAACATGTTTCCAATAACAATGAAATCTATACCAAGCAAGAAAACTACTCCTAAATCATTGAACATCCAAACCTCATGATTATAAACTACCAAAATCCTAAAATATAACCATATAAATACTAGGGTTCATAGGAGAAAATAAAATGGAGGTAAGGGAAATATTTACAAGAGAAATGGGAGAATAATGGGGAAGGATAATACCTTAACTATCCTCTTGCAATTGAATAATAGAAAGATTGAAATCTAAGTAGAGGAAAGGGAAAGAGCTCCCAAAGTGTACCCTAGGATAGCTAAATGAAAATGGGGGGAGGAAAGGGGTCCAAACCATTTAATTTTAATTGGGGAATTTTCATATACTCAAAATTTAAAACACCTGGGAAGCCCCATGGTTAGGATGCATGGTTAGAAAAATTGTGTGGAAACCATATGGTTTCCACTTGTCAATATCCATAGACCCGTATAGTTTGGACGCATAGTTTCGACTAAACATGCACCAACCATAAAAATCACCCATAAAACACAAATTAATCCACATAGTTTCCCCTAAAACTCCACATTATTTGACAACCCATGGACCAACTATGCAAAATTCCACTATTAAAAGTTACAGCACTGAGAATGGTTAACTCTCATAGTTTCCCTTAAGTATGCACCCATCATGCACTAGAGGAAAAGCCATAAAAAGATTAAATTTAATGCCCAAATCTTTTAAAAATTTAAATTACCCCAAAATAAAATAAAATAATATAAAATAACACATAACAATGACCTAGGGTGTCAAAGAAACCATATCTAAAAGACTTTTGTATATCTTCCAAAACACTTTTGAAATGATATCATTAACTTCGCCATGTATTGAATCATATGTAATACCTTGAGAAAATCTATAAAAACCACTTTTGGATTAACTATAAAATAATTTTAGAGAATCTATCGAAGTAAAAAATAAATCTCTATTATTTAAACCACAAAGTGTGACCCCATGGCCTTTGTAGAATTGATAATAAATATAAACCATCAAATCCATAAATAAAACAAATAGTATATTATATAAAAAAAATAAATGATATAAAACTATAAAGGTATCTAGCATGATCTCAATTTAAAAAATGTATTTATGTACCTATGTCCACCAGCCACATCTAATGATAGTATGCACTCTCATATGTTTCGGTCGACCATGACATTGAGTTACCATTGGACATAGATTGTTCTAATCCCATATAGTCAACTTATACATTATCAATTCTATAAGTATATATTTACCATGTCAATTAATCAATCACATGTCATTCATCTTTATGGTTTATCACATCACATTACCCTCATTCAAATAGATAGTTATGTCATATATACTATTTAGAAGTGACGGTTCAATCCTATCTTCTTGATTGAGTTGACGTTTTTCAAGTTGTTGAAGGGACGTCATAAATCTATTCGATTTTCCATTGTAGAATATAGGAATTGTAGATACATGGTCTAAGAGATATGCTTCATGTGTGTATGAGGTAGAGGATTCCTATCTTGGAACCTTTGATCCATGAAATGCCAGTGGTGAGTGAATCAAATTGGAGATTTCAAACAAACAAGGTATAATTTATGGTTTATTTGATTTGATTCTTCATACTTAAATTGAAATCCATTCAATCCATTGATAATTTCAAGAAAGGGGTTTTGTGGATTTAGTGTTTTTAATATGAATATGAACCCAAAAATTTAAATTTATTATTTTTCATGCTTTTTTTATTCACCAAGCTCCTTTAGGAGCTAGTGTCAATCTCATTTATTACTCTTTATTTCATCACTTATGTCTTGGGTAATTGAAATCCACCATAATTTTATTTTAATTAGATAATATATCAATTAATCAACCCATTTTAATTTTTTTGACTTAATATTTAATGAATAAAAAGTCATCTTTCCCACTACTTTATTGGTTCTTCAAATGTAGTATGATAAAAAAGTCCCAAAAAAGTTGGGTAGAACTTTTATTACTACTAAAGGAGTTGTGATTATTGTACAAAAGGGTAAAATAATTTGTTTGGTTGGTGATGACTTTTTTTAATTTAATTTGATTAGGAAATATAAATTTTATGAGATTTTAATGTTGATAAATATTGTTTAAGAAGTATTTCAAGCTAATATTAGTAAGGTACCTCAGTGACTTTTTTATAAAATAATATAAATCACTATTGATTTGTTTGTGAGGGTTAACATTATTGAATTTGAATCCACTAAAGAGAATGAAAGGCTTGGAAGGATTAAGAATAGAATTAGGTAAAAAAAATTAAGAATTAAAAAGTTTTTCAACATGAGAAAATCTACCAGTGTACTCTAGCCCATGCCTGTGTATTCCAGCCCATGCCTGAGTGCACTAGGAATGTAACCAAGGTAGCCGACCCTTCTAGAAATGTATATATACATGTCATTTCAGTTAGGGTACATAGTTTTTTTGACCACTTGGATTCATATAAGAGTGCCTTCATCAAAAGGATTGGTTGAACGAGTAGCATTACTCAGCTTGTTTCCCTAGCCAAGTGGCGTGTGATATTTATCTTATATGAAACACTACTATTCATAGTTAGGGGATTACATGTCATGTGTACTTGGACTACAGACCATGTATGTCCGGAATTTCTAGAATCTTGTGGTCTTCAAGTGGGATCTCATATCATCCTAATATTCCATATCCACCTCTATTTGAACAGCCAAAATCTGATGAAATCGAAGGGGGACCCTCTAATCATTGATTCTTAGCCTCTGGTTGCCTAGAAAGTAGACTTCATTCAACCGTAGGTGTAGCTGATGCATCTCTCATCACCGTTCGGTGTTCCAACACCCCAATCCATTACCCGTATCCTGAAACACACCATGATACATCCATAAAAACATAGATCTGTATGTTTTTCTTGCATCCTCTATTAATATGGGGGTTTTATCACGCTTTAATCTGACCCAACAATGTTGAATCGCGACTCCATGGGCCAACAGTGATGAACGTAATGAGAGGCGGTGGTAAAAAAATAATAACGAAGGTAATAACATCATTATATTATGTGATCCTGACAATTCTCATAATATTATAAAAAATAGCATGAAATATATGGTTCAACAAAATAAATAAATATTTGGGTTCATGTGAAGAATAGAAATCGTAGAATAAATAAGAATATATAGAATTGATGCTTGAAAAATTAAATCAATGTAATAAATCAAAAAATATTGTTCCCTGCCTCAAGAACACAATGATAATTAGTGAATAACGTGTACCCTTGAGATGAATAAGAAGATCATAATGATTTTATCCATCTCATGGTGCCCCTCGATCATACATCGTTGATCTATGTTCCCTTGTCTGTTGGCGCCAACAAAGCTCCCCTCCTCCAATACTCTAATCTCCTAGGGTTATGAGAAAAACCCTATTGATTTTCCATAATGGATGTTAAAAAGAGGTTGATTTGGGTTTTGGATCATTTAATAAATTAAATAAATAAATTATTTAATTTAATTAACATACCCACCAATGTTAACCATCAACCGAATGCCCTTCATCGACTAGCTTTATGTAACACCTTAGGTAAACTATAAATTGTAGAATCAACCACAGTCTTGGATTGACCATATGAAATCTCAATAATTGTAAAAACCATTTATCCAATAAAGATGGGAATGTGTGATTTAATATATATTAATATTTCCAATATATTAATTCTATGGCCCTACGAAAACCCAAACATAGCACCGATGATGAAGAAAAATAGAAATATATCTGTAGAAATATTCAAAGGACTAAACCAATGAAACCAAAGTCTTTATATTCTTCCCTCCTTCAAGGATTTTCACCCTAAAAAGAACAATCTATAAAAAATGGTTGGGTTACTAACCCCTCATAGTTCTCTCATGCTCCTAGGATCTCTCCTGCACACTCTCATGCTGCCAAAGAACTCAACCAAAGAGAGAGTCTTTCTATGTAGGATATTCTTATGTTAGTCCTTATGTTCCACCAAGTACTCCAATTAAGTTAATTTATCACTAATTTTCATCTCTCCATAGATGATAACATGTTATAGGTTGATCATGTACCTACTCAACTATAACACAAAAAGAATTTCATGCACTTAGTCTCACTATAGGGTTAAGGGAAAGCGGTAAGTAACCTCACCAACCCCATGAAAAAACTTGAATATCCAACTAAAATTGGAGAAAATATTACTCCCCAACAAAAACTCTGTAATCCACATCATGGGGAGACTATCTAGAAGACATGGTCACCTTGTTTGAACTCCAAAGGTTTACAACATTGGTATGCATAAGATTTATTATCAGCACCGAGCTTTCCTCAAATGCGCATGGATTTTTTAAACTCTTCTATAATACCTACATCATTTTTATCCCAACAAGAGATGTCTCACCAATCTTAGTCTATCACATTAGTGAGTTTAATTTTCTAAACTGATCCTAACTAGGGATGAAACCAAAACTACCCCAAGCCCATCTCTATAGGCTAGGGGTTGTGACAAGTGTCTAAAGGCATATCCTAAATTGTAAGACTTTTCCTAATGTACCTGTATGCACACACCCAACCATATCAATGAATATTTTTAGAGGAATAATAATAAAAATATTCAACAAATAAGATATAAACGAAGAATGAAAAACCACTGGGGTGTAAAAGAGTATGAAAATGTGAACTGAAAATTTAAGGGGAGAATAAAAACCCAACCAATTTGATGTCCCATCCTGAAAAATATGGAAAGAAATAGTGATTAGTGGGAACAACTCTTGATATCTATGCTTCGACTACCATATGTGGTCGAATGTACCATTATCCATAAGCTCCTTTAAAGTCACTGTTGACCTGTCTGTCATCTTCATAAGACATGACATGTGCAGACAAAGCCCATGCATGTTTGTGTATAGACATAACAAGTAGGATGACCTTTAACCTAAAAGGGGATCATTAAGAGACATAATATGAATAAATAGTAATAATCCCATCCCAAAGTAAGGAATTGACCACAACCAACCCTAGGGAGCTCAACATGTCGTGTGGGTGGACTACACGTCACATCTCAACCACCAATAGTAATCGAGTAACAAAATCCAACAAAATGGATACATACATACATATATACATTGAAAAAAAGAATCCCAAAATGGGAGGGAAAAGGGATATGAATCTCATATCCCAGCCCATGAAAAAGAGTGCCAAAAATTCTAGACTCCTATTAATGATTCCCAACATCTTACACATCTTCCCATTAGAAAACATCTAAGCCACGACACACCTCACCATTGTACCACATATTCGAGGGGGAAAAAATATCTTGGTAGAAGACACATACCCTTTTATAACAGGAGGGTTCCACTCTGATGGTTAAGGAACTATTCCATATCTCCTTAAAAGGGTGCCACTCAATAGATTAGTAGAGGACAAATGCCAAACCCAGATGGAGGGTTTCACTCTAGAAGTTAGTAGAGGACCCATCCTTGGCCTGGATGAAGGGTTCCACTCCAGTAGTTGAGGACCCATGACCTACCTAGAAGGAGAATTACACTTGAATAAAAGATATATGACCCATGCCCCGCCCAGAAAGTGGGTTCCACATGAGGTGTAGATAGAGGACCCATGCCTGGCCTAGCTGGAGGCTTCCACTTTATAGATAGGTAGAGGACCCATGACCTATACTAGTAGAAGGGTGCCATTGTAGAAGTATCTTGTGACCCTTGTTGATCAGTTCCATCATTGAGCATCACCTAAATAAGCATCATTACTACAATACCTCACATCATATATCAAAATCCAAAATGGTGGGAACCATCACATTCTAAATGAAAAAACTCTCAATACAATCTACTCGTGAGCCAATATATGTGTATAAAAAAGTAGATAAGAGAGTTTGAAGTTTTATTAGAAGGAAAGAAGTGGTACGAGGTGTGTGAGGGGACCCACATGGTGTGCGGTCCCACTCCATCACATGGATGTGTCCCTAGAGGTAAACAGATTGGTTTCCATCCAACCATACACTATGTGTAGTGGGTCTACATGGCATGTCCAAGACACTCAGTGTCCTGCCCATGCTCTCTGGTCATGTCTGTGTACTTTTGAGGTTTCTGGGTAGTTGTCCACATGCTGCGTGACTGACTGTGCCTATGCCCATGTACTCTTGGAGTACATACTAAGTTTTACTACATAAGTTCACATGTCATGAGGCGGTCCCACATGATGGATGATACTTATCTTTCCTAAAACCCTATCCCCCAAATCCATGTCCCTTGAAATTGTGTGTTCTTAGAACTGCAACTTGTACAGTTTCAATTTAGATAAAATTTTAGATTTGTCTTCCATGCTTCAGATTCGTTATCTATACCTTCAGATCTAGTCTAATATCCTCCCAAAACCAATGGATCTTTCCTTCGTTTGATGTTTTCGGGCATCCATAAGTCAAAAATCAAATACTAATTTGGTTCATCGCACCCTTCATGCTCCGTCGTCACCTTTCGCAACTCACCTCACTACCAAGTCTTGGTTTGGATCATGGATCAACAAAACATTCACTTGTAACTCGAAAAACCCTTGATTTCATCCTCGATTTGGGGTTCCATTTTTCGTACATGATTCCATCATGAATTATGGGATCTAATCAGCATCGATACCACCCAAAAACATCGAACCATGGCTTTCTAGTCTAAACGGTGAAGAACACAAAGAATGAAGAAAAAAAGTAATAAGAAAAAGCATTTGAAAATTGTTTTACAAGCGTTCTTGGACAAAAAATACATTTGGGAGATCCGGGGTGAGAAAAAATGAATAATCAAATTATTTTCAATTCATTGGTGCATGAAAATGTCCAAAATTGGAACAAATCAAAGAAATGGATTGATCTTTCTTAAAAATTTAATCAAATGAGGCGGAAACCATAAATGAAGAGTAATATTAAGATATTGGATTATTTTTCAGCAAATAAAACACTCTCAAATGATTTTTTGGAGTCGTTACATTCACTTCATGTTGATCTACCTAGATCCAGAAGTTTTTCATCTTCTGAACCTGATTTTCCAATAAAATGAGAAAAAAGTCACTCTTGATGATCCATGGGTTATGCAGCGAACCCTGGGAAAATCACCATAATGATTTATTTAAAGGAAAACTATTATGTTAATTTAATGAGATAATTAAATTAATAATTTAATTAATCCACTAAATGTATCGACAACGTCTATCTTATCCGAACAGGCTATGATGAGAAATTTTAGCTCAAACCTAGGCTAAACATCATGTTCTAGACTCAACTGTAGTCTTGGATTTATGATATGAGATTCCATTTAAGTGTTATCCCATTTTATTTAAGAAACTTTTCTCACATAACAAAATGTATTTTATATTTTTATAAAATTAATTTTGGGAACATCACGCCTCAGAATCGCACGTCTTCTCAGTGTCTGGCACTGAACATATATATAGTAATATTTCAAATTATTACATGAAAATGATTGGATCTCCACATCATTACCTCCATCAATATTTTTTCCCTAAAAAGAAAAACAACATAAACATCTTGGGATACTGAGCCCGCATCTAGATCTCTTTCCCCCAGGAACTCTCATGTATGTTCCCATGTTTCCACAACATGTGAACCAAGGGGATGGTTCATCTGCACATGGTCCTTTCCTGCTGATCCTTGAGCACCACTGGGTGCTCCATAAAAGTGGTTCTATCTTCAATGTACATCTCACCCTAGTGAATAATATTCATGGTGTCATGAAAATATCTCTACAAATTTAACACATAGAATATTCCTTTTACCCTTTCTATCTATGGATGCAGGGCGAGGTGGTATGAAACCACATCAACCCTTTGCATGATCTTGAAAGGACTAATGAACCTTGGGGATAGCTTTCTGCCCTGACCGAATATTCAAATTTCTTATCATGGGTAGTATCCCAAGAAAATGTGTTCCCCTTGATCGAACTACATGGTCCTATGATGGCAATGTGCATTAGATTTCGGCCTAATCTAGGCTATCCTCATCCACTCATAGATGACCTCTACCTTATCTGTTGTCGCATGCACCAACTCTGGACCCACAAGTGATGTCTCACCAATCTCTTTCCAGAACAAGGGTAACTTGTATAGTCTCCCATAAAGGACATCAAAGGGTCCCATAATAATGGTTGAGTGGTATCTATTTTTGAATGCAAAATCCACCAAATTAAAGTAATCCTTCGAGCTTCGGCCAAATTCCCACACTCAAGCAATCATCATGTCCTCCAATACATGGATAATGTGCTTTGTCTACTCATCCTTCAAGGGTGAATGGATGCAGTCATCCTCATCTGGGTCCTAAAATTCTCATGAAGGCCTATCCATAACCATTACATAAACCACACATCATGATCGAAGACAATAGTCAAGGTTTCTGCATGAAGGTTAACAATCTCCCATACCAACATCTTCCAAAAACTCTACACTGGGCTCTTCTACCTAATATGAAGAGAGTGTGTCGAATTATAGATTCAATAAAATATCATCTAGATGTAATCACTACCCTTAACACTATATGGAATCCATGTAAAAAACTCTAAGGATATTTCATCCAACTTCTACTCAAGGATCTCAAGGGCCTGCAACAATCCTGTTGGAACCTGGTGCTCAGCCTTTACCTGTTGACATGTGAGACACCATGAGATGAAATCAACAACAATTCGTCTCATGTTAGACCACCAAAACATCCACTAAAGGTCTTTGTACTTATTCCCCACATTGGAATGTAAATTCAAAGCAGATGTGTGGAACTCTCACATCACCTCCTCTCACATCATGACTGGGACCACCATCTGTCCCTAGAAGAGGATGATGTGATTATCTCCTTCAGAACATCAATTTGGCGAGTCTCCTATGGATATCTAGTTAGGAAATACCTAAAAGATTATGTCTCATAGCTGAGACTCTCTCACATTCTTTAGAAATGGTGGGTTCAACACCATCGACTAGAGAAAAGCTACACCCTCCTACTCCACCAGGGTCAACTACATGGAATCCAACTGCTTTGAATCCTCCTACACCAAGAGAGCCTGTGAATTATTTCTAAGGGAATATACTACCACATTGAACTTCCATAGAGTATTGAATCTCTCTAAGTCATAGTACCATAGGAACTGAAACCAGCGCCACTATCTCGGGTTCAAGTCTCTTTGCATGAAGAGATACTCAAGACTCTAATGGTCTAAATAAACTACAAATCTATACCCTATAAGGTAGTACATCCACATAATTAGGGAAAATACTACCATTTTCTTCTATAGGTCATGAGTCACATAGTTATACTCATGGATTCTCAACTGTCTTGACTCAAATGTGATGACTGCATGCCACTGCATCAACACGCATTTGAGCATAGCTCCTGAGGCATCTCAATACACTATGTTCTCCACACCCTCCTCCGTTAGTCTCCACATAGAAGTAATCATCATCCTCATCCTCAACTCCTGGAAGTCTTTATGGCACAACTCAGTATATGTAAAATGATTCCATTTTCACATCAGGGTTGTCAAAGGGGAACAGATCCTAGAGAAGTCTACCACACACCACCTGTATTACTCCGTGAATCTAGGAAAACTTTGCACATATGACATGCTCTTGGGTGAATCTCAAGAAAGTGTGGCATTGATCTTTACTGGGTCCAGGAATCAACCATGATCATAAATGACATGCCCCATAAAGTGGACCGTGTGAATCCAGAACTGGAACTTCCATAGATTTCCACAGAGCTAGTAATCCTGAAGAAAATCTAAGACCATCCTCAAGTGCTCTACATGCTCCTCCTCTGACTCAGAGTAGATGAGTACATCATATATGAAGAAAACAACAATTGATACAATTATTATTTTAAAATATGGTTCATCAAAGCCATATACATGGTGGGGGTTTTTTTCACACCAAAAGGAATCACTATGAAATCATATTGTCCGCAATAACATTAGAATTCAATCTTTTGAATATCAGCCTCACGATCCCTCAACTGACTATAGATCGATATTCAATAACTACATCGTACCTCGCAACTAGTCAATGAGGTCGTCAATACATGGTAAGGGTTAATTTTTCTTTATCATGGACTTTTTTAGGTGATGATAATCTATGAAAAACCATAATCTCATATCCTCCTTTTTCATGAAAAACATTGGAGCTTCCCAGGTGGGCACACTAGGTCTTATGAAACCCTTCTCTGAAAGGTCCTCCAACTACAACCAAAGCTCTCAGATCTTCGCTCGGGACATCTAATATTCTTTATAGGATATCATAGTGTTCCCAAGATTCAAGTTAATAAAAACCCTATCTCCCTCCTTGGAGGTAATCCCAAATATCCTTAGGGAAGATTTCTATATAATCTTCCATGATTAATGAAATCCAAAAGCCAAAATATCCTTCTAAACCAATGGATATACTATATAACTAATGGGTGGTGGGATATAACCTCTTGCTCATGTAATCCACTTGTCCCACCATAATATCTTTCTTTCCCACAAAGAATAATCTCATCCTATCAGTGTTATGGCATTTGACTCATCTGTGGTGATAGCCAATCTGGACTCAGGATTTGGATAACCAATACATAACTAATATGAAATCATAGGGTTCCATTATGATGTCCAAAATGTCCGACATGAACCTCTATCCAATAACTTATACCTCACACTATCAGCAGATAAAATATATAAAATAAATGTTTCCTATAGGAACCTCAAGATGAATCATCTGGGCTAAAGTATCCACTGGGAGATCCATGTATCACACCGGTAGTTTAGATATGGATTAATGAATCACATATCTTTCAAATAATACTGAATCAAGAGTATAATAAACACATATCATACCTATCAATATCTCATGTTTCGCTGGGTCATAATCCTCCATGGCCTGTAGGTTTTCGTAGCCATGATCACCAACTCCCTGAGCCTGACGTGGGCTGCTATGTGGTAGTGATAGAAGGATTTCATAGTGTCATATACCACCATTAGATCCTCCTCATGGAACTCCAACGACACCATTACCTTCTCTACCTAAATGAGGGCCTTCCATCCCTCTCCTAGGAGATCCCGGATCACAGAGCTACCTATGACATAGCGGTCTATCTATTATCTTCCTATGCTCCATAGAATTTATGGCGAGACAATCACACTCTAAGTGACCTTTCCCATCACAAGAATAAAAAATACCCACTCTAGGCTACCTTGGTGCTCTATGATTCCCATTACCATGTTCCCAAGCCTTATCCCAGGAAGACCTCCTATGCAAAGATCCTGTCAAATTATTTTTGGTAGCTGTTTCAGATGACTTAGCTCTTTAATTCCCAGTGCCATCTCCAGCTACCTTAAATATCTATGATAGGAAAATATATATCACCAGTTCCCTCTCCAACACCCCAAAATATGTGGAAATTCAAAAGGTAATATTCCGGAACAAATCTCTCTATGGATTTCCTATTCAAACTTCCAGGCTCGAAAGTATCCATACAAGATCATGTTAAGGTAGTACCACGTAAGTTCTATGAACCATTCACTATAATCATACACTCTCATCCCTCTCGATTTTATCCCCAAAATATCCTGAATTTGAACTGAGCACAAGAGGGTGGGGGTAATTCTCCTCACAAAATAGCTACTAGAAGTAGATCCATGAATGTGTTGACTCATCGTTCATCTAGGAAAAAAGAGTCTACCATCACCTAACTACTTTGTGGAAATGGATAGCTCCTTGTGAAACCACTAGATCAATCAATTTCTAGATAATACGGATGATACCGATCACCAAATCTATCGAATCCTCCACTACATAGGGATTTGGCTCTCCATGGATCCACAGTGGCCTATGGGGCTGGAACTCACAGAGTGCGCTAAGCTAACACACATCCTCATTATATCTTACTCATAAAATCTACTATTCAATAGGTGGAGGTGATGCTAATTGTCCACTTAGAAGAAGAATATAGTGGGACGTACCCTAAACTAATGCCTCATTACCCATCATATCATTTTCATGATTAGTAACTGGTATCCTGGATGACTACCATCATAGAGGAATCCTGAAAATTTAACCAAGATACAACATAATAAAATGAGCACATATATATATAGTCAATTGGGAGATGAATCAAGAAAGATATCCAAAGAACCAATATTATATTATTTATATAGAATTGATTCCTATAACCAATGTCTCAGTATTTTGAGTTGACAAGAAGGTACTCAAGTTACTGGTGAATGGATACATCCCCACCTGTACTCTCACTGGGTTCCCTAGCCTAAGATCCACACTCAAGGAACTTTGAAACTATTTCCCTAAATCCCAACCAAATCTTAATAAGGGGAATAATCCATAAAACATCTTAATAAATGAACTGCTCTGATACCAATCTATTATGACCTGACCCTAACCGTGGCTCAGACCGCAACTACCCAATTCCCACGTCTATATGCTAGGGGTGGAGAAAAGCACCGAAATACGTATCCTAAATGGGATAACTTTTCCTAATATACATATATTCACACAATCAAACATATCAATGTATAAGTGTATATTAATTATAATAAAAATACGCAACAACTAGAATATAAAATAAGCATGAAAAAACTCTAGGGTGAATAAGAATATGAAAATGAAAACATAAAAGTAATGGGGAAAAATCCACGCTCAACAGAAAGATGTCCCAACCTGAAAAAACTAGAAAGTAAAAGTGATGAGAGAGAAAAACTCATGATCTCCAATCTATGACCACTGTATGCGGTCTAATGCACAAAGTATTCCTAATATCCTATAAAGTCACTTTCGACCTGTCCTTCATATGTATAAGACTTGACACATGTGGGAAACTCTCTTGCAGCGGTGAGTATATACATACCCACTAGGATTACCTGAAAGATGAAAGGAGTATTAGTACGAGACACAATAGTAATAGATAGTAAGAAGATAAACCCAAAGTAAGTATGTAACCCTATCCAACCATAGGGAGATCAATAGGTATTTTAGGTGGACTACACATCGTGTCTTTGAAACCCATAGTATGAGAGTAAAAAAATCCAACAACATGGATATATATATATATATATATATATATATATATATATTCATAAAAATAATACCAAACAAGAGAGAAAGGGGAAATCTATATAATATCCCAACTCAGGAATAAAGTTTCAATTATTACAGAAGTCAATCAATGATGCCCAACATCTCACACGCCTTCCCAAAAGGAAAAATACAAGTCAATCCAAAACTCACCACCATGCCACATAGTCAAGGGGAAACAAATATCTAGGTAGAGAACCCATAACCTGATAAAAGAAAAGGGTTCCAATCTTATGGTTGAGGACCCATTCCCTGTCTCTGTAGGAGGGTTCCACTCAAGATATTGATAGATGAACCATGCCCAACCCAATTGGAAGGTTCCACTCTAGAACTCAGTAGAGGACCAATTACCTACATGGATGGAGTTTTCCACTCTAGTATCTAGGGACCCATGTCCTTCCCTATAGTAGGGTTCCATTTGGATAGTAGATAGAGGACCCATTCCCTACCGAGTAGGAGGTTTACACTCCAATAGTCAGTTAAGGACCCATTCCCTACCCAAGAGGAGGGTGTCACTCAAGGAGTAGATAGAGGACCAATTCCCATCCTAGTTAGAGGCTGTCACTCTATATATAGGTAGATTAACTATGTCGTAACCTAGTGGGAGGGTACCACTCTAGAATCCTTTAGTGATCCTTCCTGATAACTGTCATCATCGAGCATCTCATAAAAAAGAGTCACTCCCTATACATCATTCATAATATCTCAAAAGTGATGACTTATGGAACCATCACATTGTACATGAAAAAAAACTCAAGATAGGCTACTCACATGCCAAAATCTGAGTCCAAATGAAAGATAATATGAGTGGTTGAAATTTCATCATAAGGAAATAAGGGGTACACGATGTGTGAGGGGAGCCACACGAAATGTGGTACCACTCCATCACCTAGCCATGTCCACGGAGGTCAATGAATCACTACCCAGGTGACCATAAATTGAGTGTATAGGGTCTACATAGCATGAACGAGCAACCTGGGGTCCTGCCTGTGCTCTCTGTCCATGTTCACGTACTTTTCATGTGTATGTGTAATTTTTCACACAACATGTGCCTTGTCGTGCCTATTCTCGGGTACTCCTTGAGTACACACTATGTTTTCCAAAACAATTTCACACAACATGTGGAGGTACCTCATAGTTTGTGCCACTTATCTTTCTTAAAACCCAAACCATTGTAGCCAGGTCCCAAAACATCGTGTGTTCTTCAGACTAGACATGGTGTAGTCCTGATTTTTTCCAGAATCATAGATCTAGTCTCCGTGCTTCAAATCTAGTATCCTTGACAATGGATATGGCCTCATCTTCTCCTAAAATCAAGGATCTTTCCTTCATTTGATGTTTTTGTCCATCCAGAGGATGAAATGAAATCTTAGTTTGGTTATTTTTTTCCTATAGACACCACTGTCACCTCACATGCCTCACATCACTACCAAGTCTGGGTTTTGATCTCAGATAAAAAATCATTCACCTGCAACTAAAAAACCCCCAATTTCATCCCTGATTTGGTGTTTTGTTTGTCATACATGATTCATCCATGAATTTTAGGGTCTGATCAGGCTCTCTACTTCATTGAACAAAGGCCTCACAGTCCAAAAGATTAAGAACACAAATAATCAAGGGAGAAAGGAAAAATAAAATGTATTTAACAATCTTCAGACATAATTTATGTGACAATGAATTTAGTTGGCGGACCCGGGGTGAGTAATAACAAATAATAAAATTAATTTCAATTCATGGGTGCATGTAAATTTTTATAATTTATACAAATAAAATAAAGGGATTGATCTTTATAAAACATTTAATGAAATGAAGAGGAAAAAATATAATGAGTCATAAATGGAAATTGATCATTTTTAATAAAATAACGAGCTCAATAATGATTGAGAAGATTCATTGTGTTTTCTGCACATTGATCTTCCTAGATCTAGAGGTTCGTTATCATCTAAACCTGATTCACCAATATATGGAGGAAGAAGACAATATCGATGATCCCAAGGTTATGAAAATAAACATGGGAAAATATCCATAATAATTTTTTAATGTAGAAAAATTACATTAATTTAATGAATTAATTAAATTAATAATTTAATTAATCCACTAAATGTACATCAAAAAAATGGCTTATCTGAATGCCCCATGTTGACCTATTTTAGGTCTCAGCTAGGGTAAAAATTGTGTTCTGGAGTCAATCATTATATCATATTTATGATCTATGATTCCATTTAAGAGTTTCTCATTTTATTTATGAAAATGTGCGCACATTATATAAAATATTTTTAATATTTTTATAAAATTTATTCTAAGAATACCGAGCCTCGGAAACTTACATCGTCTCAGTGTATGGCTCTGAAAATATATATATATATATTTTTTAATTCTTAAAAGGAAAAAACTATATAATAACACCACTCTTTATTTCACATTATTACATGATTTTTAAAATAAAAGTACACATAATAAATCCCATAAGATCAAGAAGTTTGGTGTATTTGGGAATTAGGTACATATAATTACATCATGATCATGGTATACAACAACATTATTGAAAACTTCTTTAACATGCTTCTAAAATTACATTTCTTTTAAAACTGCATGACATAACTTGAGGAAATACATAAAAAAGGGGTGAGATATAAATCTCTTTAAGGTAATGAACATGGAATAACATGAATAGAATAATACATGTTAGATAATAGGCGTATCAATGGGACATAAAAAGTTTAGGAATCACAAACATGAACAGAGAGACATGATATAGCATGATAATCATAAAGGCAACATGGGAAAGTTGGAAAAAACATAAAACAATGCATCATAAACATAGTTCAAGGATAACTGTTAAGAAATAATGATAAAAAAGGTCTAACAAAGGAAGCAGGTTAACTTTCGATCCCAAAATTACATCTCATGAGACTAAAGATTACCTAATGCATTGGAGTGCTATATAATTTTGGGTTCACCTATCACATTCATTTGGCTATCATGCTTAAGCATTCCACAAATCATAAAACATGGATTCATTTATCATAAAATTTTATTCAAATATAACATAGTGTGGAATATATGCATGTACGTCCCACGTAAAATAAGTGTAAGTTCATAAAGGTGAACACCCTTAATAGTAAATGGGTATGGTATTCAGCACACAATTGTTTCAATATGGAAAATGATGATGAAATTTTTACAGCATAATGGCATCACATAAAAATTCATAAAATGGGTTGATGAGAGTTAAAGGGGTATCTCGTAATTTGGCCATTAATTATAAGTAATAGTGAAATGTATAGACATATCCCAACATTAGGAATTGGAAATATAAGGCATAAGATAAAAATAAACTTCAATAAAGAAGAGAAGGATATGATCCCTTACTTGAGTGTGTGACTCCAAATAATTGGGAGGAGCTTCTTGAGATATTAGGGGAACCTTGGGAGGAATATAGAGAGGAGATTTCAAAGTAAGTATGTGCTCCAAATATTTTTAGTGAATATAAATTGGATCATCGTTGGTATATATAGGAAATTAGTTGGGATTTCTTTATAATTTTGTTTTTGGACTCTATATAATAAAATAACCAAAACCACAAAACATACCATGGTTCTTTCCATGGTTCCTGAAAATATTTTAGGGGTTTTATTTATTTTATAAGTCCAATGGAATAACTTAATAAAATAATACCCTTTATTATGTAGAGGTGAGTCATACCCTTAAAGAATGAATTTTAAAACCATAAAATGTATTAATGTTTTTGGAGGATTCATAAATGCTATATAAAATTAACCAAATAAAGATAAAATCACATTATTCTAAATTTAAAACAAATATTTGGTCATTTATCCCTTTAAAAGTATTTATTACATCACTTTTGGGTTATTATGATATCATAATACACATAGTATATTTATGCAGTATTTAATTTTTACCCAAAAATTCAACTATGTTAGAAAACTATGAAAAATTAATCATTAGATAATTTAGAAATTCAAATTTCAAATATAATTTAAATTTTATCAAAATAATTTTATAAATATATGAATTTTCACTTTTAATATTAGAATAGATATTTATTGAGTAATTTTGGGTTTTTTTGACAATAAAAGTTTTTGGACACATATAAAAAGTTACATTTGTCTTCATAAAAATAATATGATAATTAATATTTAATAAAAATTATTGAATAATATTATTTTATTAAAATATTATTTATTTAAAAATCCATTAATTTACCAAAATATATTTTTTAATTAAATTTGAATATTATCCAAAAATAATATTTATATTTTATTGTGTCAAAATTAAAATCATTTATAAAGTAACAATAATATGATTAAAATATATCCAATATTATATAAGAAATAATTTAAATAGTCATATATCTAGGTTCATGATACATATCCCTTTAATACACTCGTAAATTTCTTTAGTGTAAGGTGCACAATAGTGAGACTTTCAAGGGGCGGTTCACCATACATTGTTTGTGTCATGATCTTGATGAGTTTGAACTTCTCCATTAAACAGTTTCAAACATACTGAAGTTGTTTGATCTATGATTGGGATTGGTCAATGGAAAATACAAGTGATTATATATCCCTCATAAGATCCAATAAATCGTCTCTATAGGGAACGATCCTACTGTTTGAGGCCATCCATTCCTTTTTCACTGTTAATTGGATTTGTTAAAACCCTATATTTATACTAATAATTTGATCTTTGTTCCATAGATATTGTATCAATGGTAAATATTCTTAAATTTCATTTAAATATGATATGATATAATAAAACAAAACATGTACATGTGTTTTCTATAACCATATTACATAATAAGACATTTAAATAAATAAATATGGAAAATTTTATTGATAATAGTTTGGGTCATTAAAATTATCCCCATTAATAAATTTTACCTTTTAAATATTCTTTTCCCAAACTAAAATAGATAAGGGTGACTCGGTTTCATCATCTCCTCCAGTTCCCATGTCACTTAGTCAAACTTATGGTTTCTCCATAGTACTTTGACATGGTTAATTTTATTATTATATAGAACTTTGAATATACAATATAAGATATTCACTAGCTACTCCTCATAGGAAACATCATTCTCCAACGGTATCACCACTAGATTGAGTACATGCGAGGGGTCTGGTATGTACTTTATCAAAGATGATACATGGAATACATCATATTATTGATATGGGTTATGTGGGAGTCCAAGTCTGTAGGCCACAGCTTCTATGAGATCAAGGATCTCAAAGCGGTTGATGTATCTTGGACTAAGCTTTCCCCTCTTCCCAAATATCATCAATTTATTCCATGGAGATAGGTATAGGAATACCCTTTCTCCAACATCAAACTCTAGGTATCATCAATGATTATCAACATAGCTCTTCTATCAACTATGAGTATCCTTGATGTGCTGCTGAATATGATTAACCTTTTCCACCATTTTTTTGACCATTTCAGGACCTAGTAGTTTTCATTCCCCAACTTAATCATAGTATGTGGGTGTTATGAACCTCTTCCCCAAAATGGATACACGGGAGACATTTGAAAGCTTGAGTGGAAACAATTGTTGTAAGAGAACTCGACTAGTAGTAGATGTTGGTCCCATCCTCCATTAAAGTCCCTAGAACATGCTCACAACATGTGTTCTAGTGTATGAATAATTTGATCATATTATCCATCAGTTTGAGGATTATAGGTTTTTCTTAAGACTATCTTAGTTTTTAGAAAATGTTTGAGACTTTTCTAGAACATAGAGGTGAATCTAAAATCTCGATCAGATAAAATCGATAGTGGTACTCCATGAAATCTTACCACTTCCCTGATGTATATCTATGCAGGTTGATCCCATGATAAGTCATTTAAAATTATGATAAAGTGATCTATCTTTGTAATATGATCCACAACATCCCATATATAATTGTTTCCCCAAAATATATTTGTAATTTCCATGATGAAGTCAATGGTGATATTTTCACATTTCCATGTTGGTATGGGTAATGGTTTCATCATCCCTTTAGAATTATTCCTTTAATCTTTCACTTGTTGAAATACTAGTCATTTTTAAGTATATTCAGTGGTCTCTTTCTTCATATTGTCCCAACAATAGTTATCTCAAAGATATCAATACATCTTTGTTCTTCCTGGGTGAATGGAGAAAGTTGAACTATGTGTATCATCCAAAAGTTCATTGTTTAACTCAAGATTTGATGGTATGCATAGTCATGACCCAAATCTCACAACTCCATATTCATTTACATTAAACTATTAGGATTTACCTTTTTATTATAGTTTCCACATTCTTCTAAATTCCCACATAATTTCATTAATAATCCTTTAACCTCTTTAGATGAAATGGTTGAGCTATAATTAGTAAAGGTATTAATGATGTTCCTTCCATTATGATTCCCATGTACATCCTCTTAAAATTTTAGAAGGTTGGATCCTTCCCAATTCTCATTAATGATAGAATTTTTGGATCGTTTATACTTAGAGCATCCACCACTTTATTCTCTTTACTATGATGGTAGTGGATTGAGCATTCATAGCCCCTGATCAGCTCTAACCATCTTCATTGGAACATATTTAGCTCCTTCTATGTAAATATATACTTGAGGATTTTTTTTATCCATATATATATATATATTTCAAAATTCTTCCCATAGAGATAATATATCCATATTTTCAAAGAAAAGAACACTATAGCCAACTCCAGATCATGTGTTGGGTAGTTCTGTTTGTGATCTTTAAACTTCCTGGAATCTTAGGCTGTGACTTTATAACTATACCTTAACACACAACCCAATATCTTCTTTAAATAATCACTGAATACTGTGAAAATTTATCCACTTGTGGGTAGTGTGATAATATGGGCATTGATAATCCTCCTTTTAAACTCCTTCAAGATCTCTTCACATTCATCATTCCATGTAAACTCGACTCCCATCTATGTTAGCTTGGGTAGGGTGTTTGAAAATCATGAGAAATTTATCCAAAATTGATGATAGTACCTAGACAATCCATGGAATCTGTTGATATCTATCACATATGTTGGTCTCAGATACCAACCAATTACTTCTGTCTTTGAAGAGTCCTCAAATATCCCATTTCTTATGATGATATTCTTCAAGAATGATACTTCCTTCAATGAAAACTCACATTTTATGTACTTTACATAAATCTTTTCCTTTGGAAAGGTTTTCATAATAGTACTGAGATTATCCTCATACTCCTCCTTGGTTTTAGAGAATACTAGAACATCATCTATAAAGACTACCAAATTTTTTTTGAGGTAATATCTAAAGACACTATTCATCAAGTCCATGAATATATTTGGATCATTGGTGAGTTTTAAATGAATTACTATTAACTCATAGTGCCCATACCTTTTAAGAAAATATATCTTGGGTATATCTTCCTTATTCACCCTAACATGATAATATCCCAACTGAAGATCCATCTTAGAGAAGTATTTTTCTCCACATAACTGATTGGAAAAATCATCAATCCATGGAAAAGGATACTTATTCTTTATCATGACCTTTTTGAGATTGTGATAATCAATACAAAGGTGCATTGATCTATCCATCTTCTTAACAAAGAGGACTGGTCAACTCTATAGTGAATCACTTGGGTGTATAAACCCTTTATCCAGATTCTCATGTATTTTTTTCTTCAACCCCTCAAGTTCAACAATAGGAATTCTATACAGAGTGTTGGATAATGGAAACACATCATGTATAATATTGATTGAGAATTCAACCTCTCAGATAGGAGGAAGACAATAAAATTTATTGGGAACCACATCAACATATTCCCTCACAATAAGAGTGTATTCAAGGATGGTTCTTCCCTTAGACTCAATCATTTGTTCTAGATACTCTTGATTTTAGGGAAATAATATACATACTTTAGATGTTGGTGCTAAATAATATTCATTCTCTTCCTTGAACATGTAAAAAATTGGGGGTCGATTCACAATACGGAGAGTGATTTCCTTATCATGGAAATTTATGTCGGCTCTATATAGGGAAAGACAATCCATACCCAAGATTGCATGAAATTACACCAAAGGAAGTATGAAAATGTTCTTTGGGAAGTTCATCCAACAAATTTTGACATGGAAGGAGTTATATACTTGGGGTACAATAATGTCATAATTTATTATTTTCACTAATAACTTCACTTCCATGATTTGTGGTGGATTTTTAATGGTTGTACTAGACATTTGTGATATGATAGAATGTGTATCATAAGAATAAAAAAATCATATTCTCTTTTCGTTAATGAATAGGTAGTGTACATGTCACCACTTCATTTTGAGGATCCACATTGGCGGTTGTGATGTAAAAGTCTCTCCCTTTCTTCCCTGGAGGTTTTTGGTTGTCTTTGAAAACTGTTGTCTTAGGGAATTGGTTTGCGAAGATCCCTAGTTCCTTGAAGTTGACGAAATGAAAAAAATGCACTGAGGGTTGACTAGATAATTCTTTTACTCTGACACATTAGTGGGTTTCTCCTATTGGAATTCATTATCTAGTTTTCCTTCCTTCCCACACCAAAATAATTTCATCATTCCCCTTAGGAAATTTCCGGGGTGTTTCATTCCACACCTTTAAAAAGTGGGATGTTGAAATTTATTGGCATAGTTAGATTTATACCTCAGACCACCATAATTAAATTCAACTTTCCACTTCTTATCCCCATGAAACCCTTGAGATTATTTAATATCCATTTTGACTTTTAGGTTACATTAGACAATTTTCTCATAGCTTTCAATGTCTTAGATTTCCAGGGATTTTTGTAAACTAGGTTTTATTCCACCAAAGAAGCGGCCATCCTTACACTCAGGGGTAACAAAAAAGTCATAGGTGTATCTTGAAATTATTTTAATTTTTTTCTAATACATCCAGATATATGTTTTGTCTTTTTTCTTAAGGGAAAAGAAATCCTTTTTTCATTTTAATTCTTAGAGTGTGAGGAAAATATTTATCAAAAAACATTTTCTGCAATTCCTTCCACCCCATCACTTCAATATCTTCTTTAGTATTCTTATTCTTGATCAATGTCCACCACTGACCAGCTTCTACCTTCATAAGAAAAAAAATAATTATAACCTTATGTTTTTTGTAAAATTAAAGGATGGATAAGATCTTCTCTATAGAGTTGATCCATTGTTCTGTGATTAAGGGATCAGATGATCCATTGAAATTCAGAGGTCATTGTTGCATGAAGGACTTAATCACAACTGGTTATCTATTAG
This sequence comes from Viscum album, assembly GCA_963277665.1. Lineage (NCBI taxonomy): Eukaryota > Viridiplantae > Streptophyta > Magnoliopsida > Santalales > Viscaceae > Viscum > Viscum album. The sequence goes on along the minus strand of OY728150.1, from coordinate 934,429,241 downwards.
GGTGATTTAGACATTCCTCTTGATTTGGGTTTCTATCCATAACCTATGTTATCCGAGATAGTATCATCACACTATTATCGATTCCTACTCCCAGCAGATTATGCACCTTTTTGGGGCAGTCATCAAATTGCACATAAGATTGATTGTTTACCTAATTCCATCTATTTCCATCCATTGGCCATAATAAAAAAAATTAGGGATGGTTATTTTTAAATTATTACACACATAAAAGGGGATCCAATAACATTAAAGGGATAAATTATAAATTAAATTTATTTACTAACTTATGAAAATATAGTCTTCAATCTAGGATATCCATAATCTATTTTTTAACATATACTATTATTGGAATTCGTTTATTCCCTTAGTAATGGTTCATAAAGAGTTTTTTAATTTACCAAATAATATCCCCTTGGAGTGTCAAAATAGGTGTGTAGTAAGGCCCATTATCATGAACTAGGTTACGTCGAGTCAGCCCTGACACACCTTGTCAGAGTTGTTACCCCTAGACACCAATGTGCTAGAACCATTTCCACATGTAGTATCCAGATAAGGATGTATATTACTAATAAATCTCTTAATCTATACTTACCAAAAGTTAGGGATATTTTCTTATACGTATTTTTATCCCTAAGTCATTCTCTAGAGTTTTTTAATCCTAATACCAAATATAACTAAACGTTTCATTTGATACCAACTATGAAAACCCTACTATTTATTTCACATTATTTTTTAATTTATTAAATAAAAGTACACATAATAAAACCTATAAGATAAATAATCCTAGTTTAATTTTGAATTAGGTCCATAGAATAACATATTGAACATGGGAGTCAAAAATATTATAGGATACTTACTTAACATGCTTCTACAAATCCATTTATTTTAAAACTACACGAGATAACCTACGGGACATAAATAAGAAAGGGATGAGCTATAAATCTTACTAGGGGAATGAACATGGAATAACATGAATATAATAATACAAGTTATAAAATATGAATATAAATGGGGCATAAAAAGAGTAGGAATCATAAACATGAAAAATAAACATGATATATCATGATAATCATAAATCCAACATCGGAAATGAGAAAAATATTAAAACACTTCATAATAAACATATTCCATGGATAACTTCCAAGAAATCATGATTGAAAAAGTTCCATAAAGGAATAAAGTTTACTCCCTATACCAACATGACGTCTCATGTGACAAAACCTTACCCAATTCAATGGAGTGATATATAATTTAAGGCCCACCTATCACATTAATTTCATTCTCATACTTAAGTGTGCCACCTAGATCAAAAAACATTAATTTTATTATAATCATATTTTTTTCATTATAATGGAGTGTTTAATATACAAAAGTATGTCCAAATTTAAATAATTACATGTGTATAAAGGTGAACACCCTTGATAGGAAATTCTTATGGTATTCACTACACAATTGTTTTGCCATGGAAAATCGCTATGAAATCTTGGAAGAAAAAAAACCTCACATAAAAATTCGTAAAATTGGTTGATGAGATTGAAAGGGGTCACTAATAATTTGTATATAAAATCGGAAATAATCAGTACACTGAAAGACATATCCCAATAATAGGAATTTTAAATAGAAGTAATAAGATAAATGAAACTTGAATAAAGAAGAGAAGGAGGGGATCCCTAACTTGAGTTTGTGACTCCAAATACATGGTAGGAGCTTCTTGAGAGTTTGGGGGAACCTTGGTAGGACTATAGAGAGGGGAGGGAAGAGTAAGGATGTGGACCAAAAATTTTGAGTGAAGATAAATGGGATATTGGGTGAGTTAATATAAGAAAAGAGTGGGTATTTCTTTATTATTTATGTTTTGGAGTATATATATTAAAATAAAAAAAATCAAAAACCTTCCCATAGTTTTTATGACAACCCAATATTGACATAAATTAATATTACATAAATTTAATGGAATACATAAAAAATAAACAAACAAACCATTGAAGACTGTACTAGTCTAGATCCTTTGAAAACATGGAAACATAAACAAAAGTATATAAATAAGCGAAATTATCTCCCACTATGTTCTTCTTGAATATCACACTTCTTATACACCTTTAACATAATACATATCTCCATAACCTAGGTAAGGAAACATAAAAATGGGTGATCTTAAATTCTTAGTAAGGGTATTCAAGGGAGACATGTAAGAATAATCATGTGAATAAGGGTAAGAGAACATGAAATTAAAAAGAAGATCACACCCTTCATATCAAATATCATATAAATGAATCATGGAATGAATCTTAATAGTTTGTAAGACATGAAAAGTAATGAAATAAATAACATAAGAAATGAAATAATAAATTAGGAATGAAAAATGGAATTTTGGTAGTCAGAAAAGCATATAATATGATTTCCATATTACCCAAGGAATCACTTACTATACCATATTGGTAGTATAGGTTCCCTCCATATACCATATTTATAGTAATGGTTCACTCCCATAGCCATATTGGTTGCATGATTCCAATATTCATACCATATTGGTAGTCATTGTTCACTCCCATGTTCATCTTCGTAGGTAAGGTTCATTACCAAGACTATCTTATTCTATATCATGAGATATAAATATTTTCCCAATGCATTTGAGGGAGATATAGGCCCCACCTTAATGAAATAATAGATAGATGTGAAAAAAGATCACAAATAATCATATCATTACCCATGAAATGAAATGGGTATTATATACATGTAATCATATCATAACATGTGGAAAGAGATAGGTTTCATAATATTTTTTTCATAAAAATAACCCATGAAAAGAAGTTGATTTCAAAAGCATATAAATTGTGAATGTAAAACAGGTTCCATAAACATCATGTCATAAAAGCATAATCCATTATTAAAAATAATATGAATGTAAACATCAAATAAATTCCCCATGAAGGCATGAGTAACACCAATATATGTTATATTAGATGGGGAACAATTGTGAATGATCTTTTAAAAACATTTCTTTGGGAAAATATCCTTTATTCTTTGAAAGAATGACTTTTAAAACATAAAACCTTTTGAAAACCTTTTTATTTTCAAATAGATTTGAAAAAATATAAATTAATCTTAATAAAATATTTTAGAAATAGTTTTTTCTTTAAAATTATCTCCAAATATCTTTTGAAAACATTTTTCAAAACATTTTTGAAATATGGTTTTTGAATTCAATAGATTTCCAATCGAAGTTAGAGATTATCATATTTTACTGAAAAATATTATATTAAGTAAAAAAGAGTGAAAATGGTAATAAAACATGAAGATATATATATAATAATATTTTTAAGGAAACTCATTAGTGTTCTTGATAGATGGATCATAATATTTCATCAAAGATGCATAATCATTAACAATCTCAAAAAATGATGAGATTGTTTCAATAAACTCTTACCACTTGGTTACATGGGGCCATTATCTTCATGCAGTAAAAGGAAATTACACGAAGCTTAAAATATCATGAAAATAAGTAGATTCATTATATATCATGGATGTATATACACCTTTAAAAAGAGTTTTGGTGCATAAAAACAAATGAGTCTCAAAGAAGGCAATTTGAGATAAAATATTTTTTACCAATTTGGTAACTTTGTAAACTTAAACACAATAAAATAAATTTCATAAAATGGATATGTTGATTCCTATACACTTAATTAAAATATATATATAATAAAATCATGGGAAATACATACACTACACAAAAGTAAATAGTGACTAACATAGCGTGTATCTCCAGAATATAAAAAGTGAGAATAAATCCACTTACCATATATCTTGACTCTCATCATAGTCATTAAAACCACCTATAAAATAAATTTAAATTTATTATAAATATTTTAAAGAACCATATCATTATACCTAATACCTTACATTTTCTTATTATGCCTTATATTACCCTCTTATTAACGATCCTATGTGGAGGTTTCACTTCGGGTAATATTTCCTTTGTTCTTCAAATATATCTTAATTTGTTATACTGTTGGTACTTATACATATATAATGTAACACCCCAAGCTTAAATGGTACGTTTCCCTTTGAATAATGCAATAGCTTGCATTGTACGCAAATTTGAGATTACAACACACCGCAACTAATCAAAATAGCCATTATGAATAGTAATACCCACTTTTTGAAATTTTATAAATTTTATCTCTCAAAATGGACTTCATTTTTGGATTCGGAATATCAAAATTAGCCTGGGGTAAAATTTTGGTACTTTTAGGATAACTTTTATATTTTGATGAATAGTGAAAATTACTAAATTTTAATGAAAAACAACTTTTTTAATCCAAATAATTAGTAGTGATAAATTACAAATTTGAGTGGTTTTAAAGTATATTTAGAATATATTTTTACCATTTAATACAATTTTGGTCATTGGACATAATTTCACATTTAAACCAGACATAAACAAGTGTCAATCTTTTGATAGTTATTACCTCTTAAAAACACGTTTTTTATTTCAACAACGAGAATTAATATTAAATTAATTTCTTCCACTTCTGTGTTTTGAATTTATAAAAATGGATTCCATATTTAGAATCAGGAGATCGAAATTGTGTAAATAGGAAACTTTTATTTTTAGACATTTTGGATAATTACTTCGGTAAATATTTTGTTTACCATGGTTAAAGGGTAAATCCATTAAATAAGGGTAATAAAATAGTATTATAATAATAATAAATTACCCTAAAATGTGTTCTAACCTTATTGGTTGATACATTTACGACCATGAGAATATTTGGGTCGATTTTGGGACCCAATGGATCCACTTTTAAGTGATAATGACACTTTATATTAATTAAGTAAAAGTAAATACAAAAATGACATAAGCATATATCTTTTAGAAAAACAATTTTTACATGGAGTTATATATATTTTATTTTCGACTATAGATATTCATTAGAAATCTAAAAATATTTCCTAAATAATGGTATTTTATTTATAATTTTTAGACTTTTAATAATTAAATTTATATATGACACAATAATGATGCAGTATTTTCCTTAATAATAAAAGAATCAAATAATTGGTATTATAAAAGTTAAAATTAATATAATTTGATAGTTTTGATGAAATCCCAGAATTTTATTGGTTAATATTACATGTTAGGATTTCTTAAATTAATTTTATTCGAATTAATAATTTTTTTAAGTCTTTAACAAAAATCAATTATTGAATAGTGTCAAAATTGACATAAATGAGTTTTTAAAACAAATATTATATTATTAATTGATATTATATTCCTAAAATTATAAGGTTTGGCCAAAGGACTTATATAATGGTAGGTGTATTATTAATGGACAACTTGGGGGTCTCTTGGATGTATATAGTAAGTTAATTAACTATATAATATACAAATATAAAGTGACATGGTAAGCTTCAAACTAATTAACTAAGAGTAAAAACTAAAAGATAAGGTTAATATAATGACACAAAAATATCTAAAATATATTGGTTGAAAGTATTGAGACCCATCCCCACCTTAAACTTTGAATAATCTACTTTGGATCCATTAGAAACCAAACATGAATTTCTTATAAACAATACTTTATGTTTTTACTAAAGAGCCCCTTCTCCCCCTTATAAAATCAGACCACTTCTAACAAATTATTCACACCTTCAAAGCCTTTTGGTTCGGCCAAAACCTCCCCAAATACTCTCTCAACTTCCCTAAATTTAACCTATAGGCCTTAGTTTGATCAGAAATCCAACCTAAGGATCCCATTTGATCAAATCAGAAGGAATAACCCGAAGAAGAGGCAATGTTTTCACCACCCTTTTTCAAGTTCCTTTCTTCTTCAACTACTTATTTCTTTGTTATTTTCCTTCTACAATAATAACTCCAGTATCTTATATATACTGTGATTTTATTATAAATATGGTACAATCATATTCATTATTCAATCCATCCTTTGAATGACATGTCACCATACGTGCGTATGTACGACTAACCATCTCCACGTTGTGGTGTAATTGTTATTCAAAAAAATTATTATTTGGATGGGTATGATAATTATAATGACCCATACATTACATACATTTTTAGTACTTCAAAATTGAAGTTCACTTATTACAACATATAACAAAACCATGAAAGTACCATATAGGTATAGTGTCTTTAGAAACTGGGAAACATAAACAACTAGTTCATAAAGTGTCTGCATTGTCACCCATTTATTTCATCATATATATAGTCCCTTTTGGTATATCTTACTTAGTAACCTTCTTCCTGGCCAGAGGAAAGAAAACATACAAAAGTTTGAGCTCAAATTCTCAGTAATGTTAAACAAAAGAAATATCAATCACATCATATTCATAAGAACCTAACATTTTGTAAATCTTACCCTGCAAAAGAGATCATAATTTCATAACATGGGATAAATCATGGAAGTGAAATGTAATCACAATAATAATAACTTAAAACATAAATCTTTGTGGCATACACACATAATCATAGAGAATCATTTCTTATTAGTCAAGACTCATTGCCAAGACAGTCTTAGTGGACAAAGTCCATTTCTGAACCGAGTTCACTCCTCGTTTCAGTCCTATTTCACTGAACTGGTTTAACCTTCCATTCCAGCCATGTCTATCTCATGAGATATAAAATTTTTACCCAATACATTTGAGGGAGATATAGGTCCCACCCATCTCATAATGATACCATTCTTATGTGTGCCACAAAATCATAAACCATAGATCATAGCATAACCCATGTAATAAAAATGGGATTCATAAACATCATGAAATCATAAAACAATTCATATAAGATAAAGGAATTCATAAAAATAATTCCATCACAACATATTCAAATCAATTTAATAATAGGGAAAGAAACATAACCCTTTATTATCTTAGATGAAAAATAATTTTGATAAAACACTTGAACTCCATTCTTGAGGAAAATATCCTTTCTACTTCAAAAACAGTTTTCCTTTCTTAACATTTCATACAATTCTAAACTAAAAGAAGTTGAATAAAAATAAAATTGATAAATTTTAAGGTATTCTTCTTGGAAATAATCTTTTAAAAATCAATTAATGTCGTATAAGTTAAAAAAACATTCTTCTCGTACTTTTGTCGGAAAAGTCAAAAAGTACCTCGTGCGAAAAACGACAAAAGATTCCTTTCATATCTTTTACTAAAAACTCACCGAAAGGTAAAATTGGATATAAACTATTTTAGAAGGATATAAATATTACATACTGAGGAAACATGGATGTGGATGATAAAATACACCCTAGTAAATTCCAAAGTATAAACAATCTCGGATAAAAATGAGATTGTGATATTTCCATTACCTTAGGTCCAATTTGCTTCGTAAGTGTCCGAAACTCCTGTATAATGATTTAAATAATGTTATTGACTTATTACAGAATCATAATTATTTTTATGATATCATATATGGTCATATTCTTAACTTCTTATTAGTAATATTTCATTGTTACTTGTAATTCGGGTGTTTATTGCTTTTTGTTCTTAAGCGTGTTTTGTAGAATAAATTCTTATTCTTATTTTTGGGTTATAGATAACTCATTTCCAGAATGGTATTAGTGTTATATATATCACATTAATTCATTCAATTCATTTATATAATTATTATTCAATGAATATCATGTAGAACGAGTCGCATCACATCGTGGAGACGGTATTTCGTACGTACGCACGAGCGATGATATCGTTCCCATGATTGTGAAATTGTAAAGGAGTGTATGTATACTATTTCAGAATCAATATCACTTTAAAATAATAATTTATAGTTATTATTTACACCATTATACCCATCCAAGTAAGGTGGTGGTGGAAAATAGATTACACCACGTAGTGGAGACGGTATTCCGTACGTACGCACGCGCGGTGATTTCATTTTTCGTAGGATGGATAGATGGTAAAATAAGGTTGTTTCATACTTATAATAACATATCAGTATTTTAATGATACTTATTTTATTACTTCATAATGAAGCAACTAAATTAGAAGAAGTGGAAGAAGAAATAAAGTTGAAAGAATCGGTAACAGACATTACCTCTTCTTTGAAGCGCCTCTTTGAGACCTCCTTTTAGGGCACAAAAATTGGTCTTTGAAGAAGACCAAGACCTCTAGGATGTTTCTAGGGAAGTGGAGAGGAGATATTGGCAGGGGTTGGCCGAGCTTGAAGGCTCAAAGTGGTGTGAAGAAGAGAGGGAGGAGGTGTCCTTTTATAAGGGAGGAGAGGGGCACCTTTGGAAAAACTAAAAATATTATTTTATTATAAAGTCATATTCGGTTTTTAAATAGCTCTAAATTGATTTATTTCGAAGCTAAGGTGGTGATGGGTCACGATCCTCTCTTCCAATAGAATTTATAAAAGTTTAGGTTCCTATTTTAACCTTATCATTTAGATTTAACTTTATGTTAAATAATTTTACTTTTACTGTGTCTTTTTGTGTTCTTACACTATAAGGTTAATAAACTTACTATAACAAGAAATAAGAACCCCAAGTTGTTTATTATTAATATATATAACCTTATCTAAGTCATTTGGCCGAACATTAGTTTTTTAGTAATAAAATAACAATTAATAATATAACATTTGTTTTAAAAACTATTTTATGTCAATTTTGACACTATTTAGTAATTTATTTTTATGAAAATTTTAACAAAATGATTAGTTCGAACAAAGTTAATTAAATCAATACTAACATTTCATATTAACCTATAAAATTAGTGTAATTCATAAAAAGTCTCAAATTATATTTATTTGGGTATTTATAACATCAATTTTGTCAATATTTCATTAATAAGATAATTACTGCATCATCTTTGTGTCATAAATAAATTAAATTATTTAATGTCTAAAAATAAAAAATAAAATACAATTATGTAGGAAATATTTTTAGATTTCTTATGAATATTTATAGTCGATTTTTTCTTATGTATAACCCTATATTAAAAATTATTTATTTATTAAACATTGATTTTAACTATTTTAACCCTTCTTTAATTAAATTAATAATAAATGTCCTAATCTAATCCAAGTGGGCCTAAATGGTCATATTTTATTCCTAAGGTTTTTTTGGGTCTAATTAAACTTATCCAATAGAATTAGGACATGTTTTAGGGTAATAATAATATCATTTTTACCCTTAATTACCCTATTTTCTGTTAACCGTGGTAAATAAAAGTAAAAAGTTAATATTCACCAAAAATTATTTTCATCTCATTGAACCACATTTTACTTACTGAAATCAACCGTGTCTCTAGATATTTTGAAATTCCACTCACAGTAGCCATAAAATTATGTTTTATGCAAATTTGCAAATTATTTTAGGAGGTGGGTAAAAGACGGTCAAAAGTTCAATAAAATTTTTATATATCTAAAATTATTATAAAATTACTCCAATGAATTACATTGAACTTATATAGGTATTATGTATCAATTTTGACCTAAAATAAATTTAAATAAAATAAATAATTATTTAAATAAAAAAGTCGGTTTTTAAATAGTAACCCAGTGTTTTCACTATTCATCAAAAATTGAAAGTTTTCAGAAAAATAGCAAAATTTCACCCTAGGATAATTTCGATATTCCGAATCCAAAAATGAAGTCAATTTTGAAAAATAAAATTTACAAAATTTCAAAAAGTGGTTAAAACTATTCATAACAGGTAGTTTTAATAATATTTTAATAGCATATCGTTATTTAGTGAAACTCGGTATTACGTATGACGGAAGCTATCGAGGAAGGCCGAGTTTGCATGTAAAGAAATTCAATCTAGTGTTGTGTGTAGTGAAAGATTTATTTGACGATTTATATAACATAAAAACAAAATATTTCCCATAAAAGTCTCGGGTGTTACATTCTACCCCCCTTAAAATGAATTTTGCCCTCGAAATTCGTCACTTTGTAACAAACAGATGAGGATACCTCTCCATCATCATATCCTCAAGCTCCCATGTAGCTTTTTCTAATTGGTGGTTCCTCCATAAAACTTTCACCAAGTGAGTGGTCTTGTTCCGTAGGACTTTTTCACTACGATCGAGAATCTCTATTGGCTGTTCTTCATAAGAAATATCCTGTCCAGCTATACAACTTCTGAGCTGAGTACATGTGAAGGATCATGTATGTACTTTCTCAGGAGAGATACATGGAACACATCGTGAACATGAGAGAGATTTGGTGGAAGCGCCAGTCAATATGTTATCTTCCCAACACGATCCAGTATTTCGAAAGGACCGATAGATCTAGGGCTCAACTTTCCCTTCTTTCCAAATCCCATAACCCTCTTCCAGGGAGATATTCGTACAAACACTTTATCACCCACTTCAAACGCTAAGTATTTTCTTCAGTTGTAGGCATAAATTTTTTGTCGACTCTGAGCTGCTCTTATGTGTTGTTGAATAGATCAGACCTTTTCTGCCATCTCATCAACAAGATCATGTCCTAATAGCTTTCTTTCCCCAACTTCATTCCAGCAAGATGGAGTCCTACATTTCTTTCCATAGAGAGCTTCATAAAGAGCCATCTGAATATTGGAGTGAAAGATATTATTATAAGAAAATTCCACCAAAGGTAGGTGTTGATCCCAACCACCTTTGAAATCCATAGAGAAAGCTCTCAACATATCTTCTAGAGTTTGAATTGTCCTCTCAGACTGACTGTCTGTCTGAGGATGATAAGCAGTGATGAAACCCAACTCTGTATCTTGAGTATGCTGAAGACTTCTCCAGAACTTTGAGGTAAACCTCGGATCCTGATCAGATATAATAGAAAGTGGTACTCCATACAATCTTACCACTTCCTTTACATATATCCTGGCAAGCTGATCCAGAGAGAAATCTTCTCTAATAGCAATGAAGTGTGCAGACTTTGTAAGACGATCAACTATGACCCAGATAGCATTATTGCCTTTGGATGTTTTAGGAAGTCCGGTGACAAAGTCCATAGTGATGTTTTCCCATTTCCATTCGGGTATGGGTAATGGTTGTAACATTCCCTTAGAATTCTGTCTCTCAGCTTTAACTTGCTGACAAACCAAGCATCGAGAGACATATTCAGCAACATCTCTTTTCATGCCATCCCACCAGAAGTACTCTTTTAGTTCCCTATACATCTTTGTGCTTCAAGGTTGAATAGAGAATGAGGAACTATGAGCCTCATCCAGCAGCTCCTTCTTTAATTCGGGGATGGGAGGAACACAAACCCGATTCTTGAACTTTATTATCCCATCACAATCAAGGTTGAATTCAGGAACATTTCTCACCTTCTTTTGTAACTATACATCTTCTTTATGTGCCTCTTTAATCTTCACATGTATAGATGGTTGATGATTCATTTGAGAAAGATAAGATTTTCCCCTTCCATTATAATTCCAAGATCCATCCTTTGTAAATCCATAAATATTGGATCTTTTGTGATCCTCATCATGGATAAGCTAGCATGGTCTTGTCGACTTAATGCATCTGCCACATTGTTTGCTTTCCTAGGGTGGTAATGAATTGAGCAGTCGTAATCCTTAATCAGCTCCAACCATCTTCTTTGGCGCATATTCAACTCCTTTTGTGTGAAAATATACTTTAAACTTTTATTATCAGTATAAATATCACACCATTCTCCATAAAGGTAATGCATCCAAATCTTTAATGCAAAGATTACCACAGCTAACTAAAAATCATGATTTGGGTAACTTTTCTCAAGGATTTTCAACTATCCTGAGGCATAAGCTATCACCTTATCATTTTGCATGAGAACACACCCCAATCCCTTCTTGGATGCATCACTGTAGATCACAAACCTTTCTCCACTACAAGGAAGTGTGAGCACAGGTGCATTGGATAACCTTCTTTTCAACTCTTTGAAATTCTCTTCACATTCCTCTGTCCACACAAACTTAACTCCTTTTCGAGTAAACCTGGTGAGTGGATTAGATAACCGTGAAAAATCTTTCACAAAACGTCGATAATATCCAGCCAAACCAAGAAAACATCGGATCTCTGTTACTGTTGTTGGTCTCAACCATCTTTCGATAACCTCTGTTTTTGCTGGATCCATAGATATCCCCTCTTTTGAGATTATGTGACCCAAAAATGAATCTTTTTGAAGCCAAAATTTAAACTTGGTAAATTTTGCATAAAGAATCTCCTTTCTCAGAGTCTTCAATATAATTCTCAAGTGATCTTCATGTTCTTCCTTTCTATTTGAATATACAAGAATATCATCTATAAAGACTACCAAAAACTGATCAAGATAGTCTCTAAAGACTCTATTCATCAGATCCATGAAGATAGCAGGGGAATTAGTAAGACCAAATGGCATCACTATAAATTCATAGTGTCCATACCTTGTACGGAAAGCCGTATTTGGTATATCCTCCCTTTTGAACCTTAATTGATGATACCCTGAATGAAGATCAATCTTGGAAAAGTATTGAGCTCCGTGTAGTTGGTCAAATAAGTCATCAATGTGCGGGAGAGGATATTTGTTCTTGATAGTGATCTTGTTAAGTTCTCGATAATCAATGCAGTGTCTCATTGATCCATCTTTCTTCTTAACAAACAGAACAGGTGCTCCCCAAGGTGACGCACTAGGGCGTATGAATCCCTTATCAATATTCTCTTGGAGTTTCTTATTCAATTCCTACAATTCAATTGGGGCCATTCTATAATGTGTCTTTGAAATAGGAAAAGCACCCGGTACGAGTTCTATTGAAAACTCAACTTCACGAATTGGTGGAAGACCCAGTAATTCCTCCGGAAAGACATCATCAAACTCCCGTACAATGGGAATATTCTTAATCGTGAGTTTCTCACTAACCATTTGAGATAAATAACCTTCATTTAGTGGAATCAAGACCCATAAGATGGAAGAAATTTCCACTGGAAGGTTATGTTCATCCTTGCATCGGTAGACGATCATATATTGATATAGAATATGAAATGTGACTTCCCTTATTTGGAAATTGATATGAGCTTCATATAGAAAAAGCCAATCCATGCCAAGAATCACGTCAAATTCCACTATAGGAAGGATCTCATGATTTTCAGGAAGCACTTTCCCACAAACTTCAATCGGAGAAGAATTATAAACTTTTGATGCGACTGTTGTTCCATTAGGGGTTGTCACGGCTAACTCAACATCTAATTGTTGAGGTAATATGGTGATACCCTTAGAAAATTCTTCAAAAATAAAGGAGTGGGTGGATCCATAATCAAATAAAACATTTTCTACTTTAGAGTGGATGGTAAGTGTACCTTTCACCACTTCGTTATCGTACTCCACATCGCTGATAGAAATTTCATGTGACTTTCCTTTGTCTTTGGCCTTAAGAGTTTATTGACGTTGACCATCATCTTCAACCCTTGGATTTGGGCATTGATTGGCATAATGCCCCATATCCTTGCACTTGAAACATTGAAGTGTAGTAGGTTCATTCTGTGTATCCCTTCCTTTGTTTGCGTCATTAGACATCTTCTTCCCATCATTGCGGCATTGAAATGCCCGATGACCTTCCTTTCCACATTTGAAACATTTACTTGTACCTTTAATACAACTCCCTCCATGTTTCTTTCCACACTTTGAGCATAAGGGAAATCTCATCTTCTTTTCTGTGTGCTCTTAAGATTTTCCTTTGAATTCCATTTTCCTCTTCTTATCAAACCCATATGACTGATGGGTTACTCCAATCTCCATCTCAAATTTGAGAGCACATCGAACGATTTCGTCATAGCTATTGTAGTCCCGTATGGCTAACGCCCTTCGAAGACTTGGTTTTAAGCCACTAAAGAATCGATCGATCTTACTCTCAGGTTGGATAATAATTCCGAAAGCGTACCTTGCAAGTCTTTTAAAATTTTCTTCATAGGTACCCACAGATTCATCATCCCTTTGCTTTAGTTCAAGAAACTCATTCTCCATCTTTGTTCAGAGAATACGAGGGAAGTACTTATTGAAAAATAAGTTCTTGAACTCGTCCCATTCCATGGACTCAAATTCATCCCTTTGCCTCGTATTCTTAATAATAATCCACCATTGATCAGCATCACCTTCCAAATGATACACTGCTAAGATGACTTTATCATATTTAGAACATTGAATAACTGAAAATATCTTTTCAGTGGTACTGATCCATTGTTCAGCCACTAATGGATCAGAAGACCCGCTGAATGAAGGTGGACGCTGCCTCATGAAGGATTTGACAGAATGTTTCTCCTTCCTCTGCTCATTTGGAAGTCCTGCATGATTCATAGCTTGAGAAAGTAGTGTGAGCATGGCTACAATATTTTGAATTCCTGCTCCTATAATGTTTGGTTGCTCAGGGGGACAATCATTGCATTGCCCGTCGCATTCCGCATTAACACGATTTCTTCGGGTTCCAGCCATTGACTAAAACCAAGAAGAATAGTGTGATAAACACTAATTATAATAGTAAAAACACATAATCAAGAATAAAATTTCACACTTAAGGTCTTATCATAGGTTTTTCATGGAAATTTCTAAACACTAAGATTGTGTTCTATTCTTAGACTTATCCTTAGGATTCTTACTAAGGCTTTCACATCCATGTTTCCAAAGGTTGACTATACCTTTCCTCTGATACCAACTATAACGGTCTGGAATTACATCTAGTGGACTATAATTGATACCTATTAGGGCACTCCATGGGCGGCTACACCCCCTGGGTGGGACACACCAACATCCCCAGTGGCAGCCATTTCCACATGAAGCCCTTGGGCGGAGATCCATGCTTCGTCCAATGCTCACATGTGAGAGTTCCCAAGGATCGGATACATTACTACCTCCTTTGCCTCTGATATCAACTATAATGACCCATACTTTACATACATTGTTAATACTTCAATATTGAAGTACACTGATTACAACATATAACAAAACCATGAAAGGACCATATAGGTATAGTGTCTTTAGAAACTGGGAAACATAAACAACTGGTTCATAAAGCGTCTACACTGTCTCCCATTTATTTCATCATATCTATAGTCCCTTTTGGCATATCTTACATAATAGCCTTCTTCCTGACCTGGGGAAAGAAAACATACAAAAGGGTGATCTCAAGTGCTCAGTAAGGGTAAACCAAAGAAATATCAATCACATCATATTCATAAGAACCTAACATTCTAGAAATCTTACCCTGCAAAAGAGATCATAATTTCATAACATGGGATAAATCATGGTAGTGAAATGTAATCACAATAATCATAACTTAAAACATGAAGCTTTGTAGAATACACACATAATCATAGAGAATCATTTCTTATTAGTCAAGACTCATTTCCAAGACTATCTTAGTGGAAAAAGTCCATTTCTGAACTGAGTTCACTCCTTCTTTCAGTCCTGTTTCACTGAACCGGTTTAACCTGCCGTTCCAGCCATGTCTATCTCATGAGATATAAAATCTTTAACCAATGCATTGGAGGGAGATATAGGTCCCACACATCTCATAATGATACCATTCTTATTTGTGCCACAAAATCATAAACCATACATCATAGCATAACCCATGTAATAAAAATGGGATTCTTAAACATCATGAAATCATAAAAAAATTCATATAAGATAATGGAATTCATAAAAATAATTCCATCACAACATAATCAAATCAAAATATTAATAGGGATAGAAACAGAACCATTTATTATCTTATATGGAAAATAATTTTGATAAAACACTTGAACTCCATTCTGGAGGAAAATATCCTTTCTACTTCAAAAACACTTTTCCTTTCTTAACATGTCATAAAATTATAAACTAAAAGAATTTGAGTAAAAATAAACTTGAAAACTTGTAAGGGAAGCTTCTTGGAAATAATGTTTTAAAAATCTATTCATGCCTTATAAGTTAAAAAAACATTCTTCTCGTACTTTTGTCGAAAAAGTCAAAAAGTACCTCGTACGAAAAACGACAAAAGATTCCTTTCATATCTTTTACTAAAAACTCAACTAAGGGTAAAATTGGATATTAACTATTTTAGAAGGATATAAATATTACATATTGAGGAAACATGAATGTGGATGATAAAATACACCTCAGTAAATTCCAAAGTATAAACAATCTCGGATAAAAATGAGATTGTGATATTTCCCTTACCTTAGGTCCAATTTGCTTCGTAAGTGTCCAAACCTCCTGTATAATGATTTAAATAATGTTATTGACTTATTCCAGAATCATAATTATTATTATGATATCATATATGGTCATATTCTTAGCTTCTTATTAGTAATATTTCATTGTTACTTGTTATTTGGGTGTTTATTGATTTTTGTTCTTATGCGTGTTTTGTCGAATAAATTCTTATTATTCTTTTTGGGTTATAGATACCTCATTTATAGGATGTTATTAGTGTTATATATATCATATTCATTCATTAAATTCATTTATATAATTATAATGCAATGAAGATCATGTAGAACGAGTCGCATCACATCGTGGAGATGATATTCCGTACGTACGCACGAGCGATGATATCGTTCCAATGATCGTGAAATTGTAATGGAGTGTATGTATACTATTTAAGAATCAATATAACTTTACAATAATAATTTATAGTTATTATTTACACCATTATACCCATCTAAGTAAGGTGGTGGTGGAAAATAGATTACACCACGGCGTGGAGACGGTATTCCGTACGTACGCACGCGCGGTGATTTCGTTTTTCGTGGGATGGATAGATGGTGAAATGGGGTTGTTTCATACTTATAATAAAATATCAGTATATTAATGATACATATGTTATTACTTAATAATGAAACAACTAAAGAATAATAAGTGGAAGAAGAAATAAAGTTGAAAGAATCGGTAACAGACATTACCTCTTCTTTGAAGCGCCTCTTTGAGACCTCCTTTTAGGGCACTAAAATTGGTCTTTGAAGAAGAGCAGGACCTCTAGGATGTTTCTAGGGAAGTGTAGAGGATAAATTGGAAGGGGTTGGCCAAGGGTTAAGGCTCAATGTGGTGTCAGGAATAGAGGGAGGAGGTGTCCTTTTATAAGGGAGGAGAGGGGCACCTTCGGAAAAACTAAAAATATTATTTTATTATAAAGTAATATTCGGTTTTTAAATAGCTCCAAACTGATTTATTTAGAAGCTAAGGTGGGGATGGGTTTAAATCCTCTCATCCAATATAATTTAGACAAGTTTAGGTTCCTATTTTAATCTTATCGTTTAGATTTAACTTTAAGTTAAATAATTTTACTTTTACCGTGTCTTTTTGTGTTATTACACTATAAGGTTAATAAACTTAGTATAACAAGCCAAACGAACCCCAAGTTGTTTATTATTAATATATATAGCCTTATTTAAGTCATTTTGACTAACCTTATATTTTTTGGGAATAAAATAACAATTAATAATATAATATTTGTTTTCAAAACTATTTTATGTCAATTTTGACACTATTTAGTAATTGATTTTTGTAAAAATCATAACAGAATGATTAGTTCGAATAAAGTTAATTAAATACATAATAACATTTCATATTAACCTATAAAATTAGTGGAATTCATAAAAAGTCTCAAATTATATTTATTTGGGAATTTATAACATCGATTATGTCAATATTTCATTAATAAGATAATTACTGCATCATCTTTGTGTCATAAATAAATTAAATTATTTAATGTCTAAAACTTACAAATAAAATAAAATAATGTATTAAATCGTTTTATCTTTCTAATGAATATTTATAGTCGAATTTATCTTCTGTATAACCCTATATTAAAAATTATTTACTTATTAAACTTTGATTTTCACTATTTTAACCCTTCTTTAATTAAATTAATAATAAATGTTCCAATCTAATCCAAGTGGGACTAAATGGTCATATTTTATTCCTAAGGTTGTTTTTGGTCAAATTACACTTATCCAATAGAATTAGGACATGTGTTAGGGTAATAATAATATCATTTTCACCCTTAATTACCCTATTTACTTTTAACCATGGTAAATAAAAGTAAAAAGTTACTATTCACCAAAAATTATTTTCATCTCATTGAACCACATTTTACTTACTGACATCAACCGTGTTTCGTAGATTTTTGAAATTCCACTCATAGAAGCGGTAAAATTAAGTTTTATGTAAATTTGAAAATTCTTCTAGGAGGTGGGTAAAAGACTGTCAAAAGTTCAATAAAAAATTTTATATATCTAAAATTATTATAAAATTACTCCAATGAATTACATTGAACTTATATAGGTATTATGTATCCATTTTGACCTAAAATAAATTTAAATAAAATAAATAATTATTTAAATAAAAAGTCGATTTTTAAATAGTAACCTAGTGTTTTCACTATTGATCAAAAATTGAATGTTTTCAGAAAAATACCAAAATTTCACCCTAGGATAATTTCAATATTCCGAATCCAAAAATGAAGTCTATTTTGAAAAATAAAATTTATAAAATTTCAAAAAGTGGTTAAAACTATTCATAACGGCTAGTTTTAATACTATTTTAATAGCATATCGTTGTTTAGTGAAACTTGGTATTGCGTACGACGCAAGATATCGAGAAAGGCCATGTTTGCATGTAAAGCAAGCCAAGCTAGTGTTGTGTGTAGTGAAATATTCCTTTGATGATTTATATAACATAAAAACAAAATATTTCCCATAAAAGTCTCAGTTGTTACAATAATGATATGTAATTGATGTAAATAATAAATATAACATGATAATGAATCTTTATATATGATATACCATCCAATTATGTATTATTTTAATATCAAAACAATTATATTGCCGCTTGTGCATACATACAGAATACCGTCTCAATGAACGCGATGAGATTCATTCCCCATCGTATCCATGCAATTATAATACTCATTTGATCATTAAAAATAATTTTTAAGGACTTGATATCATTCTGGATATGAATAAGATACAACCTATCCATAAAAAACACTACTTATGTAACAAAAAATACAAAATAAAACGAGTGAGTTAACACCCGAAATGATGATAATACAAAGATATTATTAACAAATCAATGTTAAAAGATCATATATGATATCATGTTAATGTATATAATTATTTTATAATTTAATAACAATTATTTCACAATTATATAGGAGTTTAACATACCCTCAACCAAGAAAATGTACAAGGTAGGGGTTTATTTCCCAATCTCTTCATTATCTGAGGTTGTTTATACATAATTATCTACTGGGACGTCTTTATCATCCACATCCATGTTTCTTAGAAATGTATTTCAAAACATTCTTACTATTTTACAGAACATGGGTTAAATTCATTTATACCCTTGCATGACTTCTTATAAGAAGTTTAAAAAGGAATCTTTCCATCGTTTTCCAAACAAGGTCCTTTTTAACCTTTTTGACAGAATTAAGGTAAGAATGTTTTTTAACTTAGACGGCGGGTGCGGCTATTTTCCGCCGTTATAAAATCATCGAAGCTTCCCTTACAAGCTTATAAGAATATTTTTAAAGTAAATTTTTTATTTTAAATGATTTCAAAAAAGAGATATTTCTCTCAAATAGTTTATATTTCATCTATGTCAACATCCTTTGATGGATTTTAATTTTATTTGAAGTTGATTTATTATGATACAAAACTTCCATTTTGAATTGAATGTTTTGTGATATGTTTGACTATAGATGTCTCATTTCTATACCATTCATGGTTTATGGAGAAAGTATTTACATTTCATATACTAGTTTTAATACGAATATTTATGTTATGTTTAAACCTGTTCATATGAGGAATGCATTGGACTTAATAAGTGACGGGTGGAGCCCGCTATAGCTCCTCGATGCATCGGTAGGTCTCATGAGACAAACTAGTGTCTTGGAATGAGGCCTTGACAAAATATTATTTGTAGTATTAGCATGAGGCCTTGGATACATGGTTATGATAGTCTGGCATTATGCATTCCTTCATTATGAAAGTGGTTATTGATATTGCATGTGATTATTCGATTAGTAGAATATCCATGTGAATAAGTAAATGGAATTATTTCATTTTATTTCCTCCATATTATGCTGAAGTTCATGTTTAAAAGAATTTTTTTTAGTTATACATTACCTTAAATGTTTATGCTTATTTATGAATGATTCTGCTATATTGTTATCCTTACTGGGCATCTAAGATCACCCCTTTCTATATCATATTTTTCCTAGTATGTGAAGACGTATTTTATGAATGACCTTCAGGGATAGTATGAGGGGATATGAGTGTGGAATATGGAGACTATGTTGTTGTAGTTTTCATTTTATGATGTAATGTAAACTTTATGAATGTATCTAGTGTTTCCAAAGCTACTAAACTAATCAGTGTTTCGAGACTTGATCTTTCTTGTGATCATGCCAATGTTATGTAATAATGCACCGAATCTGGGTAACTGGGGTCGGGGCATTACATATAACGATTCCCAAATGTGAACCATAATATAAATATCATGTATATTAAGTATATTTATATTATAATAATCTATATAATTGATAAGTATGAAATGGAATACACCGTTCATAGAGACATTAAGTAGTACGTACGCGTAAACGTTGTTTCAGTTTTTATCATCGTATTGAAAGAAAGTATGTAAATGAAATATGTATATATATATGTGTGTGTTTTTGTGTTTATAGATATATATATATATATATATATATATAATTATACAATTAGAATTATTATATCATCTATATCATATAAGTTCACTAAAACCATCCTTAATAAATTCCATGTGGTGGGTGAACGAATCACGTCGCTTTGAGGGGGTGGTAGTCCACACTTCCTCAAACAAGATTATCGTATTAACACCAAATGGAAAGTAAAAGGTATGTCTTGTAAAAAGGAATAAATAATATTAATGGCATAATAAATAACATATATAACACATAAAAATATAGTGTCCCTCAAAATGGCCACCATGATAGGCATTGAGGAAAATTGAACAATCATCATTTAGCGAGGCGTTAGTTCACCATACACATAAACAGTATGTTCATTATCTATTAGATGGAGGTGTGTGTAAGTATAGTTTGAATAAATATAAAAATAATAATATATTGTGGATACTGGTTTTGTTATAAAATAATGTAAAAAATAAAGTGGAGGGGTGGAGAAAGAAAATAAAATAAAAGACTTGAGAGAAGACGTTACCTCTTGATCGGGTAACTCATTTTGGTTTGTTCCCAAAGGCATCCTTGGATTTCTTATGGCCAAGGGAAGAATACTAGAAGGAATATAGGGATATTTTAAGTTTATAAGGAGGTTATTGGCCTATCTTAAGAGGTTTTATAGGTTTTATGGAGTGGGAGAGGTGGTGGATTTTTATAGGGAAGGAAAAGGACTCACTTGGAACTTTTAGAAACAACTCAGGTGTACACATGTTATTTCCTAAAAAAAGACATAAAAAACCAGAAAAATAAATATTTTAAAGTTTATAAACTAAATATTTATATCCAATGGGTGTTTTAAAAGTTGGTAGATCATTTGGGACCTTAATTTTAAGGTTTAGTCCCTAAATAAGCTTAATTTGGCTTGAATCATTGTGATTAATTTTAATCACTATTACAAATAATTTTGTAAAACATTAACATGGTATTATTTGAATCTAAATATAATACTGTATGAAATTATGTATGTCAGATTTTAGAAATTCAAATAATAGAAGATGAAAAATTAAGATTAATACTAATCCCGCAGATGAGATGAAATAACATGTTTTTAAAGTAGAAAAATGATCAAAATTTTATTAAGATTTTATATTAAATTTCAAAGTGAAATTTGTTCTAGTGAATTAAATTGTATTAATAGATGTAATATTTATCTAAATTTACCTTAAAACAAATTTATAGTATCATTTATCATTAATAATTAATTAAATAAAAAGATAGTTGTTAACTAAAATGTAATATTTTTCGCTATTCATAAAAAAAGGAAGTTTTTAGAAAAATTCAAAAAATTCACCCTAAGATAATTTCAGAATTATGAGTTCAAAAATGAAGTTTATTTTATAAAATTAAATTTATAAATGTTTCTAAAATTAATTTTATTATTAAAAGTGGTTAATTTGAGAAAATAGTATTTCAAAACATAAAAGATCTTTACCAAAAATCATATATTTCAGTATAAATATTTTTTATTTATATAAAACAATTATAAAAAATATTTTAAAGTATTTATTACTGTTTATATTAGTATGTTTAAAGACTAGGTTATAATTATCTCATTTAAATAATTATATCAATAAAACGATGTTTCGTAGAATCTCTGTGTTGCGTGTGATGTATGCTAAGTAGGACAGTGCTCTTGCTCTCGCTCTCTCCCTTATGCTATAGCATAGGGCATGTCCGTGCCACCGCCTCCCCTCCTCGAACCGCTTCGGCCGAGGGGGGGGGGATCCTGCTTCTTCGTATCATTCACTTCCCCCTCGCATACCCTCTTTCTCCCCTTTCACATATCCATCCTTCCTTCCTCCTTTCCCTCCAATCGATATAAACCCTAAGGTTTAATCCTTTGTTAATGGAGGTCCTTCGGTTCATATTTCTACTCTGGGGTTCATAGAAGCATCTGCATTACTGGATCTCACGTTTGTAGCCTGATTCAGAAGGGATCATCCATCGGTCGATGTGTTTGATCGGTTTGTGTTCTCCTTTTGGAATTTGAAGAATCTCGTTACGGTAGGCCTTTTAGATTCGAGACATTTATAGATTTGATTCTATAATGAAGATGAACTCGTGCATGCTTGGGAATTTTCTTTGCGTTCTTTGAAGGGGTTTAGGTTCTCTCTATTCCGATGTACCTTTGATTTTCACATGACACATGATCCTCTGACATCATCA
Source organism: Viscum album (assembly GCA_963277665.1). Lineage (NCBI taxonomy): Eukaryota > Viridiplantae > Streptophyta > Magnoliopsida > Santalales > Viscaceae > Viscum > Viscum album. Next base: position 934,406,409 of record OY728150.1, on the reverse strand, counting down.
CTTTGGATATCCTTACCTGGTCTTCCATTGTCGTTTTAGAACCCGGCTATCCTATGGTTGATAGGAATTCTTGTTGGACGCTACATTTCCTTTGATTCCCGCACCAAGGTCTTCTATCACTTATTTGAGCCAAGGATTTGCGCCAAAGTTGATTTATCAAAAGGCCCTCTGGTGTCCATTGTCATTGAAATTGATGGAGAGCTTTGCTGGCTTAAGAAGGTACGTTACAACTACTGTATTTCCTTTTGCTCGAGCTATTCTTGCATAGGACATGATGTTTCCAGGTGCTGATGAAGCCTCTCCAATTAACCCTGGTCTAGTCCTCCCAATATTATGGAGGATGAAAACATTAAAGTAGGCAATGTACCTGTCGGAACCCTCGCAGAGTAGGGGGAGGATGTTGTGGAACAATGTTGTATTAGGGAGTCTCAAGGGATCTATGATCCTCTGGATTCCATATAGAATAAGGGAAAGAGGTTGACTGAAAATCTGATGGTGGCTGATGTGTTTGATCGGCTAAAACAGAACTTGGGTTTACCATTGAAGGAGCTGGGAGCTAATAAGGCACAATAGGCCCGCACTGGTTCTAAGGAGACAGCCGATACCAGGTCTATAGTTGAAATGAAGAAACCCACTCAAAGAGAGCAGGAATATGCTGCAATAGAGGCTGTTAATCACAAAAATTTTGAAATTCTTGGGAATTCAAAGGAGGTGAATCTGCTGTACACTACGGTGCCCCCCTGATATAGGGAGGCATGAGGAGGGGAGGGTGGCCGAGCCTCCTAGGTTACTGGAGGTTCCCCGGGTTGCTAATGCAGTGCCTAGTATAAAGAGTCCAGAGGAGGGGAGTGTGTTGGGTCCCTTGGACCCAAACATTCTTCAACCCCCATCATATATAATGGCTGCATCTACAGGGGAAAACAAGTGGTTCCCCAGTGAGCTGAGCAAGCAGTTTGGGCTGAAGCCTCCCTCTGAAGGCTTGAGGGTTGAGCTAAGGAACCTCTTCGATTGTATGGTGGATCAAGATCAGGTGATTCCGCATGATGAGGATGATTCAAGTGATGATAGCTACAACCAAATCTCAGTGGACAGCTGGGATCGCTTCCAAGGGAAAGGTCCTCACAACCCTAGAAGGAAGAAGGGTCTCAAAGGAAAGAGCGACTCCAGAAAATTCATTGTGGTACAGGGGAAAAAACCAAAGGGACATAAGGACTATTCTTCCCTGCCAAAACCAATGGAAACCAGGTTGGCCAAGAAAGGTGGAATCAAGTAAAGAAAAGTCATCCAAGATAGAGATAATGATGATCTAAGATGAGAACCAAAGGTAATAGAAGAAGAGGTAGGGGAGTGTCTGAAATGCATATTTCACTCCAAGGAAGAAATTATTGAGAAAGACATTAGGCCCAACGCCTCAATTGAGGAAATTGTAAGGATTTATGAAATAAGGTTTAAAGTTGAGGCCACTGAGGAGCAGGAAGTGTGGATCGATAAGAAAGATCAAATAATTTCTCAGGGTTTCAATCAAGGCAAAATATCTCTGGGAGAATTCATTCAGACAATGGATAGAATGATCTCTCATCTCGAAGAACTTCTTAGGGGGGATCCAAACACATAGGTTATCACTTTGCACTTGGAATTATATAGAGTGGATGATTCGAATAACCTTAGTCTGGTGTTTAATAACATTGTGAGCTCCTTTATCATGTAGGGGTTTTGGTTTTGCGAATTATGGTTTCCCACTTCTCCTTGAAGTGGATTTTTAATAAAAAATTATATTTGGATATATGATAAGTCGGTGTTTCATGTATAATATGATAAGATGGCATTGATTATAACATACTAAAAGTAGGTGTTTTATGTAATGTACACCAATTTGGTTCTGTGTGAAAGGAATGTTTGACCTAATGCATTTCATGACACAAATAAATATTTAATTTATTCGAAAAAGTTCTATAAAAACTCGGTGTGTTAATGTTTTTCCATGGTTTTGGATAATTGGGATTTTCTGTAATTTTTTTATAATTCCAAGGGCTTAATTTATTAAAATAATACCCCATATTTTGTAAAGGTGTGTCATACTATTAGAGAAATTATTTTAAAACCATAAAATATATTAATGGGTTTGGAGGATTCTTAAAGGATTTATAAAATTCACTAAAAAAGAATAAAATCAAATTATGTTGAAGGGAAAACATATATTTGGCCATGGATCACATTTTTAGTATTTATTACCTATTTTTTTGGTCATTAATGTGTCATACTACCCAAAGTATATTTATATTGTATTTAATTTTTACTCGAAAATTCAATTATCTTAGAAAATTATGAAAAATTAGCCATTGGATAATTTCAACCTTATAATTCCAAATATAATATTAATTTTATCAAATTAATTTTCATTTTCAATTTTAAAATAAGAATCCACATTTATTGAGAAATGATTAGTTTTTTGACAATAACATTTTTCAAACACTTATAAAATGTTACTTTTGACTTCTTAAAAATTGTACAATAATTTATATTTCGTAAAAATTATTTTATAATTATATTTTATTAAAATATTATTTATTTCAATAATAGATTAATTCATAAAACTAAATTCCATAACTAAATTTTAATATTACCAAAAAATACTATTTGTTTTTTATTGTATCGAAATAAAAAACACTTATAATGTAACAATAATAGGATGAAAAAATATCTATTATTCTATAAAAAATAATTTACATAATCATATTACTAGGGTCTCAATAAATATCTCTCCAATACACCATCAACTTCCCTAAGTCTATGGTGGGCGACGATGACAATTTCATGGGGTGGTTCAGCGTACATGGTTTGGGTCATGATCTCAATGAGCTTGAACTTATCCTGTAAATGGTTTCTCCCATGATTAAGTTGTAGGATCTCAGCTTGAAATTGGTTAAAGAAAAATCTCAGTGATGATATCACCCTCAGAATCTCTGATAAACGGGCTTCATAAGGTACAACTTTACTGGTTGAGGCCATAACATCATTTTTCTATGTCATTTGGTTTTGTTAAAACCATATTTTTATACTAATCACGTGATCACTATTGAAAGACTATTTTATCAATTTAAAAGGTACTTAATAACCATTTAAATATGATAGGATATAATAAAACCAAACAATTTCCTATGTTTTATCTAACCATATTACATAATTAGACATTTAAATAAATCACATGGTAAAATTTTATATATAATACTTTAGGTTGTTACAAACTGGGTCTCAAAAATTCATGGTATTCTATACTATGACTCTCATTGTGTTATATTAATAGTGGAATGAAAGATTCTATTTTTAAAGGACCCCAGAACACCCTGAGGGGGGAAGGGTGTATCTGGGTGTAAATTTTTTCTCCTAAAGTGATGGATCTTGTTCCCATGTTTTTAGGATCCTATTATTAATGTCTGATGAGAAAGCACATAAAAAACAAACCCCTGCAAAGAGACGACACATATATTTTATTTGGTTAACCACTAAGGGCAAGTCCAAGGAGAATATGTCGACTAATCTTCACTTTTTGTGGAATACAGAAGGTCATACACAATCACTCTATGACAGGCACACTGGTTTTACAATATTTTATGGATATCTCACTACCTCCCTCAGAACACTTCTATCAACTCCCCCTAGATCACTGCCTTGGGTGAAGTCTTACTAAATTTATCGAAATGACGATCACTTCAATGAACTGACATTAAATTATCTGACTCTGACTAGCATGAAACTCTTATTACACCATTAACCTTAGTTGTTGTACTCTGAAACCACTATTTAGTAAAAACCAACTATTCAAAACTGCATTTCGTGAAGCTCATTTGCAAATCTCACTCCTTCATGAAGTACCCCTTCCTTCACAGAACAAAACCGTCCGTAAAGCTCACTTATTCAACACAGAATACCCTATAATAATAAATAAACCTTCAATCAAAAGAGTTGGCATCATTCAAGACTTATAGCCTTTTCACGATGATCAAGCTATCATAGAAGGCCATATTCAAGAAGCTCCCTTAGCTTCACAAAATCATAGCATTTCTCGATTTTCATTGAAAAATTCATTAAAAATAATGAGGGGTAGCCTTATATTTATAAGCTTGTCTATTAATGATTATCTAACACCTCTTTGAGGATTTTACAGATCTTTCTAACACAACCCTTACATATCTCCTCCATTCATGATGCTCCATTATAATTTTACATTGTCGTGAAGCATTCCGTTAAACCATCATGCTGAGATGCTCAAATTCTAGTAATCATGGAGATCACTATCACTGTTCATGATGTTTGAATTCTTCATCATTCTCTATGCTCATCACTATCTTGTGTATCACCATTAACCTTCTTTGATCATTTTTGAAGACACCATTTATGAATAACATCTTCATGAAACTCATGGAAATCCACTTTTCAGGATAAAATTCATCCTCCAAATTTTGGACCCCAAAAATTTTGCAAATACTGGGAAATGATACCAACATTAATAGAGTTGTTATTTTTAAATATAAGATTAATTTCCTTGAAAATTCCCTAATATTATATGTGAGGATTGACAAAAATAAAAAACGACACTCAATTTCTAGCAAAAAAACCTTGGTTCGAACAATTTCAAGAAAAATCCACCAACAGAATGTGATCTGCATTGCTCAGGCTAAAAAAAACAACATGTTGGCCACTAGTAATTCCTCAAAAACCTAGATAATCCTCTTAGTCTAGTTATCCAAATGGGGTGTAACATTGTTCTTATCTGTAACTAGGTCCTGAAATCCTCCTCATATACCCTCCCCAACTGTGATGTAAATTGGGAATCATGGTTAGAGATGAACATCATGGGTACCCATGAAACTATATGATATCCTATACGTACAACCACCCCAAACTCTCAACCGAGTTTTGTCTTGAAATAGAAAGGAAGTGTAGAATTTTGGTAAGTCATTAAAAAATACCTAGATTGTGTCGTGGCCACTAACTAAATGTGGAATACCTATCACAACATTTATTGATGTTCCATCCTAGCACCACTTAGAAAACTAAAGAGGCAAAGTCATACTTGCTAAAACATGATGTTCAGCCTTTACCTGAAGACATGTGAGACACTGAGAAACAAAATCAGAAATGAAAAACCCTATTCCATTCCACAAAGATTCTACTAAAGATAATTTTATATCTTTTCTACACTAGGATGTAAAACTAAGGGAGATACATGAAACTAACTCAATGCCACTTAACACAATGTGCCTAGAACCACTGTCTATCCTAGGTAAAGGGATGACGTGCATGAATCCTTTAGAAAATCAGTATAGTCCATCTCTTAAGGATATTTAATCATGAAGAACCTCGTATTTTTCTTATCCCAACTAATCATCTCTCACATTCTAAATAAGTGGTGGAGTCACTACCATTGAATATAGATAAACTACACTATTCTCCTCCACCTGGATCAGCTGTAACAATGCCAACTGCTTGGATTCCTCCTCCACCAAACAAGAATGGGACTTTATACTAAGGGAATATACCACCATATTTCCCTTCTTAATATTATAGAATATCTTGAAATCATAGTCTTATAAGAACTCCAACCAATGACTATTTATTATATTAATATTCCTCCTAGTGAAGATGTAACTGAGACACTGGTTGTCTAATTAAACAACAAAATACTCACCTAGAATATAGTGCATCAAGATATTCAATGAAAATAATACCGATGCTAACTCTAAGTCATGGTTCATGTAATTATTCTCATGGGGTCTCAACTACCTTGACTCATAAGCAAACACCAATTTCCTTAACATCAAAATGCACCCTTGAACATCTCTAGAGGAATCGTAAAACACTAGTTAATCAACACCCTCATTCGATAGTATCAAAATAGAAGCATTGATCAAACTCTACCTCAGATTCTCATAGGCACTCTGAAACTTATCAATCTAGGTAAACACCTGACATTTTTACCTAAAGGAACTCAAAGGGGTTTCTACCCTAGAAAATTTTATCATTAACCTCCTATTATACCTTTTTAAACTATGAAAAATCAGTACCCTAACCCAATCATGGGTGGATCCCAAGAAATCATTGCATCAATATTTATTGGATAAACAACTAAAATATTTCTCAAATATGACATGACTAAAAAAGTGAGTCTCGCATATCCAAAACTAACACTTCAATAGATTACAATAAAGATGGTTGTTTCAGAGTCATTCTAGGACCACACTCAAATGATCTTCATGCCCCTCCTCTAATGTTGACAAAATGAGTATGTAATCAATGAAGAAAAATTTGAATTTTTCAATGTATGGATGAAAGTTTTGGTTCAAAAAAAGCATAAACATAGTAGGCTCATTTTTCATAATGAAAGGCATCACCAAAAACTCATAGTGTCAATTAGAATACCATCTTCAGAATATCATCCTTGAAAACTCTCAACTAATTGTAGTCAAACCTAATATTTATTTTCGATAACCAAATCCAACTTTTGAATTGGCTGAAGATCTCATAAATACTTGGAAAAGGGTACTTGTTCTTCATTATTACCTAATTCAGGTAATAATAGTCCGGCACAATGCCTCAAAATTTCATCCACCTTTTTCTTAAACAAAACTAGAGTCATCTAGGGGAAATCACTAGGTATGAATAGGAATTTATCTTGAAGGTCTCCTAATTTTACAATTGACATTCCATTTTTTCTCATAAGGATGAAAATGATTAATTAAAAATTACCTTAAAAATAATAAAGAAAATTGAATTAAGGATAACTAAGGGGTTCGCCCATGCCAACCTAAGTACACACACCATACCTTCTAAGAGGATTGTGCATGCCCTTCTTATGCATGAAACTTGTGATTTGGTATTATGTGTACAACCAATTTCACTTAGGGTCCAGTTTCTATCTACAAATAGAACCCCCGGGATCCTCATTTTACACAATGAAAAAACCTAGAGAAGTCTCGAATCTTTTATTTCCCAAAGCCTTTACTCAAGCCCTGGAAACTACCTAGGTAGATCTCAAAAACCAAAGAGAATAGAATATTAAGGTGAATGTTAGTTTCAATGTCCCCCCAATTTGTGTAGTATAAAATAATTGATTGAGGAACCACTCCCCTTAATCAATAAGATACTAGAATGAAGGTCCCCTCGTGAACTTGGACCCTTCATGAGACCTCACTAGGGAAAACTAAGGACACCCTTGGAGCCTATAGTATGGACCTTCTCATGTTTTTTCACCCAGGTTGTCATTATTCTTGAAGTCATCTCCATCTCGTACATTCCTACCCTGCATGAATCACTACAACTCTGTGTAGGCCTTACCCTACGTGAGACTCTAGCATACTCTACCTTCACCTGTGTGAGACTTATTTAGACTCTATTTCATGCCACCAATAGAAGAGAACCTACTTCCTTAGGACTCCCATATGTGGGATACCAAATCAAATCCTCCACTGAAGGCTCCATACATGCATCACCATGGTTATAGACACACTAGCATGTCTCCCATTCAACTATGCATTCCTTCACTCAGAGGTGTCCTGCACTTTTCCTGCCTGATGAGTTGGGTCCTAAAAGTATGTGTAGTTATACATAACTTCAATCACGAAGTCCCCATCCCTGGGGGAAGTTTCTGGGAATTCTCGGTTTTAGAGATGAGGGCCAGGTCAATGTCCTCCGCTCATCGTCTCTAAGATCAGGGAACTACAATTTCAAATGTTGTGGTGGGAGGGGGGTATTAAACATAATTTTACCTTTGAAGGGGATAAGGGGATTATACCCCTTTCCACTCTAGAAATAAAAGAAGGTAATACATTATAGAGTAATCCCATGTCCTTTATTATGGGTTATATCTAGAGGGGTAGTCAAATTTGAGTATACTGGTCATGAAATTGGGAGAAAAGACAGGCACATTCAATACCATTCTTCTTATCTCGTATCACTATCCTCTTCAACTAGTAGAAGAAGGATTTTTTGGTTTTCTAGATCTTCTTCTTCTTCTTTTTTCTCACATCTGAGTATAACTCACATGAGATTAGAGGATAGCTACGATCATGAAATAAACATGATTAGATGCATTTCTAGGAAGAGAGTCCTTTTTCAGATATTCCTCTCACCTTCTTTCAGAGGACCTCCATAGGTGTGGGACCTCAAATCTATGTATCCATCTCAATTTTTCACATTCCTTGACAGAAAAAACATTTATAGGCATGGGGCCTCAAATCCATGTATCCATTTAAAAGGTCCACATTTTCTATAAGATAAACCTTCAAAGGACCTCCATTTGTGTGGGTCAACAACCTAAATTTAAATACATGGGATTTGATTCATGTACAAATGGGATATGTAGAAAGAATCACTGATGTCAAAAATCAGTACCCAAAATAAACCCTAATTTTATATGAGCCACATTCCTAGTAGGGTCATATCTATCCTAGGATCCCATATCCCTTCCAGGTTCCCTAGGTCACTTCGATATAAATCCCACACAAAAAGTTTACTAGGCACAATTTTCCTAGACATACATTATGTATGATGTTCAAATGGATATTTTTCCCTCATCACATGACCTTAAAAGGTATTATGTTTCCCTTTAAGTGGCACCAGACTATGTGTGTTCGGATTACTTTCATGAGGATTTGCAGGAAACCAATATTATGGGCCTAATACCAACATCAAAACAACTCCTATCTCCTTAGATGATGATAAACTACAGACCACCCCACTACATGGTTTAAAACTATTATTGCAAGAATAAATGACCAAAAGGTCGTCAATATGCATACAATATGTTACCATAAATAGAGAACCTTGGATACATACAAATGTCTCCATTGATGAAGAACCTCAGATACATACAAATGATTATATAGTTCATACATGATAATAATTCATTGTTAAATCTTGGGAAACCTATGTCATAGTTAGGAATTAATGAATCATATATGAATATGTCTTAAATCTTTAAGAGAGTCCCATACTATGAAATAATTCCCCCCAAAAGGGTGTTATTATCCTGACCTCCCATCCTATTGACTAATGTGAGTCCCTAAGAATTGTTGGACAATTTCCCAGTAACCACATTCCTTTGGAATGTAGGACAAAATAAGGGAACCATTGGGTGTTTTTGTCTCTATGAATATAACCAATTATAAGTCATTCAAAAAATGATGAATATTATGTGAATGATTATGAAACCATTCAAACACCCATAATCAAGTCTTCAAGCATAATAAATCAAACTTCTACATTTTCATAGAAAATAAAAATGGGTAACCTGACTTGAATCCTCAACCAATATGACTATATCACCTTCAAGTCAACCCCCTTTCACTCTCAAAAATAAAATAGAACCCAAAAAGAAAATTTTTAATGTATGTGTTCATTTATTGAGATGTTTATTTTAAAAGGTTCTTTTTGAATTTTTCAAAAGTACTTCAAGAACATTCAACTAGATCTCCCTTTGATTTAGATGGAATCCTAAAAGTTCTCTCAGGCGTACGCATCAACCACTGCACAAGTTGGGTCCTTGACCAAATAGAGGCCATCATCGACCACCTGTTATCTTAAATGAAAGGTTTCAAATGCATTGTTTTGGGAGTACGACCAAAAATTTACCCTCCCATCCCTAGAGAAACCTCACTAGGCCCTACACTCTCATGATGATGGGACCAACATCCGCATGAATATAGTTTGATGTATAGAATTATACGACATTAATTTTTTTCTTGAACCATTTTGTGAGATTATCCTCAGAACTCAACAATCATCTCTTACATTATCTTATGAAGGATGATCAATAGGCCATTAATGGCCTCACCCAGAGAGCATAGGGGTCCCTCTAAGGTCTCCTACAAGAATCCTCCTCTACCAACATCACATGGTGACATGACCAAAAAATGATTGGGGGTGTTGACCTCGGAACACTGGCCCTGTTCACTCAGACCTGGGCATGCAAGATAGCTCACCGAGGGAAATAATCAAAAAATATGGAGAAGGAAAACACCTTTGTTCCCTCTTAGAAAGTTTGATATTTAAATTCTATAGGAAACCGTGAGTATGGATAAAACCTTTTCCATATAAAAAAATCATCCAGTCAAATCCGGTGGCAAACTGTGAGTAAGAACAAACACTTTCCCACATTAACAAAGTCCGATAGTCAAATTTAGTGGCAACCCATGAGTAGGAACACACACCTACTATAACTATAAAAAATTTCATCCTAACCTTGTATTAATTTGAGAAATCAGTCAGTAAGTCCTAGAAAAATAAGGGCAGAACCATACCTCTACCCCCACACTTGAGTACTTCTAGAACGTACCGACATGAAATAGAGGATAGAAGCTGGAAAAAACTCCTATTACAACAAAATAAAATGAATATATCCCCATTACAATAGCTAAAGTTACCAAGAACATCCTAAAAATGGAGAAATAGAGGAAACATATACATTCCAACATCCTGTAAACTTTATAGGATATAATTATGAAAACAGAAGTGGCAGAGGGAAGAACATGAAACTGGACCCCCATAGTTGGGGTGACTCACCAAGATAAATATTGGGTCATTATGGATCATAAACACACCTATTATCATTTCTAGGAGGTTAATGGGATAAATTTTCCCATGATATATGGATAACCAGATGGGGTCAACACAGCCATTCAAACAAGATGTAATTTGCCTGTTCTAAAGGCCAATAAAAGGAAGGTCCAAACCCCATCCAAAATTATAGAAACCTACCAAAAAGTTATAGTAGCAATTCAGGATCCTATAAAACAAGATTTTGAATATGAAAACATATTCCCTAGTAAGAATCCCCAATCACCTATAAGTAGGCCTAAAAAATAAGCCTCTCTAGAGAAAGTTAGAAAACAAAGAGATGATCCACGAACATGCTTTTCTTAATGCCTGAGTTCATTAATCCCTCAGATGTTTATCTGAGGAAGATCGAGATCCTATACTTTTATTACCAAATTAAGGAAGTAGTAGAAACACTTTTTTAGGTTCTCCCCATAAATATCACCATGAAATCTTTCTTCATGTCCAGAATCTGATCGATCTTAAGAGCCCATATCTTGATGAGCACCACAACATCCCTACTCATGGCCAGAAGGTCAAATAGTAAAGAGGTACCCCCTTTCTATTTTCTTCATGGAAGGTCATCCCTTGGGTGTATGATTTAGTAAATATCCTCATAATTTGATGTCAAGATGTGATGGTATTCCTCCCCATAACGTCATTTCAATCATTCAGAAAGGTCCCCTTGATATTTTAATGATGATAAGTCCCTCATACCACAATTCACTTGGGAAAACCTGGCCATGCATGCCTGATTCCTTTTCATTTAAAAGTTACATCCTTTCTCATCTAAAAGATAGCCCATGGAAAGTATCATTTTCTGAAACACACTTATATCTCCTACCTTCCAACATGAAATATGAAGTCCTTTACAATCTTGGTGTTTGTAATATAGTAGCAGGGTTGTATCCACTTTGGTTGGACCGTGTTGATGAGCCTCCAAAAATAGAAAAAGAAGATATGTTGAACATGAAGAGAAATTTGGTTAAAGACTACATACCAATAATGTTATAGCCTTTAGAAACTCCCCAATACAGCAATCGAGAAGCATTGTCAGAAGATTGTGTGCACGACATCCACATTAATATATGAAACACTCGTTGTCACTTAAGAGAAGAATTATTACCTTGCAATAAGAATACTATCGATGTGAAATTAATATAATGGATACAATTCCAAATTGACTTGAAGGCTCTCCTTGCTGCACAATAGAAAAAAGTGAAAAATCTATAAGGATCCATTCACTGTGAATGTCTCAATGTGCTAAAAGAATTGTATCAGCAGATCACAGATTCCCCATCTAGTGTTCATATCAAAGGATGGGGTGAGCATTGAGAATTTCACTTCACAACACTCCCCAATAATATAAGACTACAAAAAGCACCATCATATTATATCATAGATTCAAGAAATATTCAAAAAATGGATCGTGTTTGCAATAGACAATACACTAAGAAAAAATAGCCGAGACAGACTCCCACAAATGTCAGGCTTGAAGATAGAGAGCCATAGAAATAAATTTTCATTGGGAATATGAAAATATCATGAAATAATCTAACTTATGGGAAGTCAACTGTTAGATAGAGAAAATGTTACAAATTTCTTCGGTACCAGGATGCTTATATGCAGGTCATACCATGCATCCAACCCTTGTTCGAACACGGCTTTATAATATCAAGAAATCATCCATGCTAGTAGTAGACATGGAAATCTATGAGAAAACCCAGCTCGTAGGGCCATGGGATTTTTTAACACAACCTTCAAGGTTAGAAAAAAGTTCCAAAATATTGTGGAAAGGGAAAAATAACATCAACATCCCACAAGGTTGACATATTTATTACCTCAATAACCACATCCTCATCTAAAATTAGTCTTCTCTCGACTAGTGGAAAAAATAAAAATTGAATCCTCCCTATTCATCCTATCTTGTTACCATGTGTCCTCTCTCGAAATAGACATTAATTTTCATTATGGGGATTACCTTAAAAATAAAATTCCTCAGATGATTATATGAGAACTAACTAAAGAGATGAAGAAGACTTTTAGTGGGAAAAAGAAAACATAATATCTCAAGGAGAATAAAAAATGATTGTAATGCATTGTTCATTGGTTAGTGTTTTTAATACCACCCATGAAGATGCCATAAATTGCGAGGCGAATATAGAGTAACAAGAAGAGGATTTTTTGGTTCATAATATGGTCTACATTAAAATGATTGAAGGAGGTGTGTATACCCAGAACAAGAGACTCTATCTAAATTTGGGGATTACCTAAATGACTATAGTACCACCCCTCATTGATCATCCACCAAGGAAAATTTTTGAGGTAAGTTTGTGCCTCAACCACAACCCAGTGAGGTCGAACCCCTCAAACTTGAGGAAAATTTTCTTTGTAATAGTAAGAGATAAAATAGTTGAGATGAATCAACACTAAAATAATCCAAGGTAACATATATTATGGTTATTTTCAATAAGAAGATCCTCAACTTGTAGCCCCTAACCAGTGCACCTAAAAATGAGGGTTTACCTCAGCAACTGAAGTGGGATAAGAACATCTTCTTCACATGTGATATGGACAACCAACATATTTGGAACCTATAAAAGGGAGATATCAAGAGTTACCTACCTTAGGAACACAACCAGGGCTAGGTGGGAAACATCCAAATAGGCCATCCCCTATAGGATACATATCGTAGGTACAAATAGAGCCATCGAAGATGGATCTACTTGTTGCTACCCCTGATCAGGCCCTTGTTCAACCAAACATCCCTCAAGGGCTCATCAATACTATTGATTCATTGATAGATTTATTAGAAGCCATAAAAAATTGAATTCACTAGTATAGATATAAAGAGGACCTACCCTAAATGGGTTGATCTGAACCCTCACCCTCCATATTTTAAGAACCCTACATTTATTATTTTTAATGGCTTAGGGGATCCATAGAAGCATTTGGAATACTTAATGTCACACTATACTCCCATAATGGGGACCCATGAAAACCAAGAAGTATGAAAAATCTCATTCTTTGTACAAACACCACATGTTCCATCCTTCATATGGTATAATAGGCTTTCAGATCAGTTAATTGCGGGATGGGAATATCTACGTCAGAAATTTCTGTTTCAATTCAACTCAACACTATAGAAGAAAAAATTCCTCTACCTCATAATCTAAAAACTATTGGAAAATAAGAGGGTATCATATTTCATTGATTGATGGAAAGGTTTGATCTACTCGCTAAACCTATAGCTCCCTTGAGAAGAATTGTTGCATATATATATATATATAGAGGGAGAATCTCTACAATGAGTTGTACACACCACTCATACCTATAAAATATACAAGATGGTTTTAGGATCTCACCACAGTTGATCAAAAAGTAGAAGATTCCACATTGAGAACCAAGGGAAAGCCTTAGTAAATTCCATCACCTCAAGGTAAGAGGATAGGGAAGGAAGAGGTTTCCACCCTTCACTAGATCCAGCTCCTAATCCCACGCCATATCATGCGACACCCCCTCCTAAGCATTAAAAATAATTCCCACCTCATTAGGATGAGTGAAGGGATTAGAGGTAAAGACAGTTTGAGGAAATAGAGAAAAAAGTTTATTCTTTCCAAGATGACCATGTCCCTGGATACTTCATCGTTGCGTTGGAAAAAAACTTTCTCAAGTTACCAAAGGTCAAAATGCCTTATCAGGCTTATATCGAAGATCTATAAAACTATTTTACATTCCATTGGATGTTGTATAACACCATCTAGGAATGATTTTTTTTCAAATAAATACTAAAAAAACTAGTGGACTCTTGACAACTGAAGCTGGGAAAGCCAACCACATAGATACCTTGTGTTTCGAAAGCCAATTTTGAAAAAGAGGGTGAATGAAAGGAAGTTACTAACATATGTACACAAAATTTCATTGACTAGATGGTCCAATGAATGATCAATCAGACTCATTTTATCCTCTAAGCACAATTGAAATAGCCAACTATACACCCATATTCTCTCGCTAGGAAACAATTGACTCCATTAATACCACAAACCTCCAAGGTTCAGTATTCTAGGATATAACATGGATAGAATTGTGGGAAACAATTGTTGGAAGATGTACCTATACCAAAGAAGAAGTTGTCTTTGAATATCTTGGACTTCATGCCTTCATTATTAGAGGAATAAGAACTACTCCATTGAACTGTAAACTAATATTTGACCCTCCAGATGATGTCCTCATCAAAGGATGAATTGATCTTTGGTTCTATTAATGTTATTCACTTATTAAACCCCTCCTCTAATGATGAGTATGGTTAGGAACCCAAGTTCCCTATATTTGATTTGGGAATAAGGGGATGAGGCCATAGGGGAAAATGATAGAGGGTAAGTCCTAGTTGTGGTAGAAATAAATACTCCATCCACACCCCCAATCAAACCATATATATGGCCTAAACTAGTAGGGGAGCCCCCTAATAGGCCTAGAAGGAGAAAGAAAGATCCACCACCAAGTTATTATATCTCTATACTAGTGGAGACTCTCTCTCCAAATCATCCGTAGCACACAAGAATACTTTGTTGACCTAACCCTCCAAGGATAAGAGTGACTTCAACTCATTTTCCAAAGGATGTCCTACCTACATCAAGTAATTCAGTCCCTAAAGTGCCAAAAAAATGGTATCTTTATGATAGGAAGCATGATATATTAGCTCAAAAATGTGATATTCTTATTTAATTGGCCCTAGTTTCATACAATAAATCAATAATAGATTCTCTAAGTCTATCAAAAGACCTCCAGGAAGTGCTCATAGAGGCTTTGTCAGGAACTCAAGAGTTTGAAGCTAAAGATTCCAATGCTGAAGTGTATCATGTACATACAAATAATTATAAATTATAAATTATCACTTCATTCATGAAATAATAAAAGGATGATATTATATTTGGAAAAATCAAAACTTTTTATGTGCCTGATAAGTTAAATGATAATGATATCCAATGGGATTTCATTGACAATGGATCAAGGGTCAACTTCATTTCGGTCTGAATGGTTCACCGACTACGATATAGTGAATCCCACTTGTCCCCCTCCACTCTAACGATTCAAGGTTATGAAAAGAGAAAAAAATACACTCATAAAAATAAATATTAGGGATTAGTTAGGGTACCTCATATCCGACTCAAAATTTCCTATCATTCGGAGAGACACAACTTTCCATGTTCTATTGGGAAGATATTAGTAGAATCATCATGCATAAATCCTCTCGTCATATCACCAAGGCCTTAAATATTTCATTAATGGTAACATTGGGAAATTTTATGGTGATATGTCCCCATTTGAATCTTTCAAAAGTGAATACATTGATGCGGGATTCTATCAAAGGGAAGGGAAACAACCCATGGCCTACGGTGTTTCTCAGGCCACATACCTAAATGGTATGGAAATAAGATCATACAATCCCTTCAAATAGCTCGTTAAATAATACGTACTTACTATCCATTAGTTCAAAGGAATGGGACCAAATACAATCACATATTGAAAAACCTTCACGGTATCAGTTATGAAGGTCACTGACTCACCAGAAAGTGGAAAAATATTAGATAAAAATGATCTCATTCTACCCCTTGAGCTTCAATAGATTGTTGACTCATTAACAAAGTCAAAAGAGGATAAATATGAACCTTTTCCAACCCTCATTCCAACCCCTCTATAACTTTTAAGGGACCCGACACCGTTAGTTTGGTTGAATCAAGTCCCTTTATCCTCTTGATGTCAAAATAATGACACACCTCCTAACTATAGTGAGATCCCTTCATTACATACTCCCTTTTCGAGTAAGGAGGAAGAGGAATAAAAAGGGGAATAGGAATTGGTGTAGGACTATAGATATTCCACTAAAACATTAGAGGAAGGTGATATACCACTCTTGATGAACTCAGATAAATAAATCTGGGTACATAATAGGACCCACGACTCACATTGATTAGTGTGGACTTGTCTTTTTAAATATAAGAGGTATATAGATACTTTTGAAGTAGCATAGATATGTGTTCATTTGGAATTACACAATGATTATAGGCCTTAATCCAAAGTTGGGAACTCACCACTTGGGCTTTCCAGAAAAACACAAGGGATACAAACATGTATCCAAAATGACACACCTGACTCAAGACTCTAAAATTGAGGTTGAATTTGAAAAGCTTATCAGATCCAATTTTATTTGGGATGTCTAGTTTCCAATATGGATATAAAATATAGTTATACTGAATAATAATAATGGGAAAATAAGGTTCTACATCAACTTTAGAGATCTCAACCAACACTTTTTTGAAGGAAAATTTCCTAGTTCTAATCGCAAAGCTACTAATTGATGTTACGGTTAGATACCAATCCCTCTATTTCATGAATGGATATTCACAGTATAATAAAATCTTAATAGCCTATTAAGATAAAGAAGGAAATCCCTTCATGTCCCCTCATGGATTATTTTCTATTAAGTAATGTCCTTTAACTTGAATAATATGGGCGCTACATATAAACGGGTCATGAATCACAACTTCAAACCCTTATCGGTAAGGTTTGTAGAATGATATATTGATGATATACTGGTTAATTATTGATATAATTCTAACCAATTGGATTCTCTTGAGAATATTTGAAAAAATACTAAAGAACAACTGAAAGATGAACCCCTTGAAATGTGCTTTCAGGGTCACATCAAGTAACTTTCTTAGCTTCATTGTATGCCATCATTGAACTGAAGTCAACCCTAAGATGAAAAAGGATATCCTCAATATGTCACCACCTATAAACCTCAATTATTTGATCATATTAGTAAACCATTCTCTACATTTAGTGCTTCATAGTGAATATCACATGAAATTGTTTTCCCTTAAAAAAGATGATGATGAAGGGGGTCACATATCACTAGATGGATGACTTTTAGGAATCATTAGATATCCTCAAAAAATAATTCTTGATACCACCAGTGTTGATGAAACCTGTTGAGGGGAAGCCATTAATTCTACACATGAAAGCATTAGAGTGATCACTAGCTTCATTACTTATACAAAAGAATGATTTGAGGAATAAAAATAGCATTTATTATCTTAGTTGAACCATGCTTGACAACGAGACTCACTATTATGATATTGAGACGAGTTTCTTAGTGTTAATATTTTAGTTCAAAAAATTGAGGAACAATCTGCAACACCATGAAGTCCATTTTGTCTCTATCAATAAACCTCTCAAATACATAGCCAGTCAACCTATATTGACTATACATTTGTAAAGGTAGGAGGTTATCTTTATGGAGTTAGAAATAAATTTTATTCCATAGAATGTGGTAAAATTCTAGGCTTTGAAAAAATTACTTGCAGAGAATCCATCTATAGAAGAAAATTTGTTAAATAATGAATGACCCAATGAAGAGATATTCTTGTTTAAAGAGGGACCCCGAACATGGGGGATTTATTTTTCTGAAACATTTAAAATCCCAATAAAAAATAGGGTGGAATACACTAAGCACAATAAAGTATAGTTAGGGGTCATGCTTATCACTCTAGCAAAGGAAATATTACCCAACTCTTTCCTATTATCGAAAGGTTGCATAAAAAATGAGGAATAATTTCAATACCTCATCACTGGGTTAGAGTTAGCACTTAAAATTCCACCAGAACACTTAATGGTTAAAGGATATTTACAGTTGGTAATGAAGAAGATAAAAAATGATTATACTATCATAAAGGAAGAGATAATCCCACTAGTTGACTATGTATGAGGGATAATGGTAGAATTCCCCATTGGAGAAAACATTGACTCATGTACCACAATCAAAAAATTCCCAAGATGATGCATTGACGAATGCAACCATGACTTTGGTAGATCTGAGTTGGGATGAAACAATCATATGCATTGTGAAACACTGAATAATATCGTCTTTTATTTGTGTCTGCATGGAAATGATCGATGAGGTCAGTCCCATCCCTAAACCAGATGTTACCCTGGCCAGTTTGATGATACCCATTGTGGACTACTCTCAACATTGAGTTTTGTCTTTATAATGATATTGAATAGAGAAAATCCAATGATGCGTGATCAATTTTACTATTTATAATAGATAGAATCACCAGAAAGTCCTTTATAAATGAGGATTTGATAGAGTCCTTCTCAGATGCATTAACAGAGAAAAGGCCGCTACTATTATAGAAAAATTATATACAATAGTTTGCGGTTCCCACTAGTTAGGGTTTATGTTATCTATTAAAATTCAGAGGCTTGGACACCTCTGGCCTTCAATCACACAAGATTACAATAAATTCACCATGAAGTGTGATTCCTAAAAGTTTCAAGCCAGCTTCATCCATCAACCCCCAAAGTTATTACACATATCTAAACAATCCTGGCCATTTTCCATATGGGTAATGGATATTGTGGGGATGTGTCCTCCAAATATGGCCCATATGTTTAAATACATCTTATCTACCACTGACTTCTTCTCCAAATTATCCAAATCAATACCCTTCAAATAAGCTAGGTCCCAAAGCATTGTCAACATTGTGAAATCCAACATAATTACCAAATTTGTTGTCCCTCAGAAAATATTGATGAAAAACTATGCCAAATTGTATTATCCTGAGTTGGGGAAGCTATATCCATTGTATAATATCAAATCCAACCATTCATACTACTTTCATGGAGTGGGTAATGGGAATATAGAGTCCATCCATGAGACATTATCAAACATACTTTACAAAATTGTGGATAAAGAAAAAAATTATTGGCCTAAAAAGGTCTTGCTTTCCTTGTGGATCTGCTTAACTAAAACCCATAGTGACACATGAGATACCATTTGTTCATTGGTATACAAGATAGAAGTAGTCCTACCAATAAAGGTCTACTTTCTCTCACTCCACAATCCTATCCAAGATCAACTATCAATATATGAGAAATCCAAAAATTTATTGGATGAATTGGAATGACTTGATGAGAAAGGACTACATATATTGCATCACATGGAGGTCCAACAAAATCGGAAAGCAGATGTTATTAACAAAAAATTATACCACCAATAATTCCTTCAAGGAGAATTGGTACTGGCCCTCAAGACTCCAATGATACCAGGGAGAAAGTCTCTAAATCTTGAACTGGTGTGGAGAGCTTGTTATTTCCCATACCAATTCAATATTTCTCAAGAAATACTTCAGGTGATAAAGACATGTTCATATACATCACAAGGTGATAAAATCTTTGACACCAACTTCCTTCTTGTATGAAATTAAATTTCATATAATCATGGTCTTGTATACATGACTTTAAAAGGCACACCATATTGTCCTAGTCGTATGACCTAAAAATAAAATACTTGATAGTCTGCGCTATATGTCTTTAAACTGTATAGCCTGAAATAGTAGTAAAAATGATAAACTATATGATAACATCCTTTCTAGACGACGTAAAACTTCACAGTTCATGTCTTTTTTTTCATGATGTAAAACTACATGACATTTCATTTGGTTAATGAGAGGATTGCAATCTTTAGTGATAGTCTTCAACCACACATTTGTTAAAGAACTGCTTGTGGCTTGATTCCTATCATCACATGATATGTAGTGATGTATTGATTTCAAATCATGGGTCGAGCCGCAACATAAAAATACCCTTTTCTTGTGTACAGACCAGACCTGCATAGGGGAGCCTTTATACAAGAACTACATGTGGCTTGATTCTCTCTACAAATAGGATATGCAATGATCCATTGACCCTATCACTATATAAAAAGGGGATTTTGTGATGGGATACTTGTGAAGAGACCAACTCTCATCACTAATATTACTTGCCAATGGACTTTTTGTGATGGGAAACAAATCCCATTAAAAATAGAACCTAATAAAAAATTATTTTCTTTGGGAAAACTAGACCATCCCAAATATCTTTGGTGTGGTTAGCATGCCGAAATGAGGGAAATATATTTGTAATGGGAGTGTACCCATCATTACAAATACCTTCTATAATTACTATTATTTGTGACAGAAATCAATTCTCGTCTCACATAACACTATCAACCAAAAAGTATTTACAATGGGACCCATCATAAATTCATTTTTAAACGATAATAAGGTTATTACTTTTGAGTACTAATTTGGATGGGTGTCGTCATAACAAAAGATATTTGTGATGGTTTTCCCATCACAATTAGTCATGTGTCTAATAATCGAACCTATATATACCCCATCTGATTTTTTTTCATGGACCCTTCTTTTCAAATATGATCTCTTCCCCAGATCTTCTCTTCTTCTTCTAAATATTTTAAAAGTTTTAAATTTTACACGGAAGCAACTTTTTAGTTTCTCATCCGATATGAAGTTTATTTTAGGGTATGTATTTAATTTTTTCAATTTTTAATTTTTAATTTATATTATTAATTATTTTTATTAATTAGGATTAATTAGTTTATATTTTAGTTACTTATTTTTATTTTGTAGTAATTAGTTTTAAGTAGTAGTAATTATTTTTTATTATAAGTATTTATTTTTAATTGTTAATAATTATTTTTAATTTTAAGTAATTAGTTTAAAATAGTAGTAATTAGTTTTAATTATTAATATATAGTTTTAATTACGATTAGTTAACAATAATTATTAGAAATTAGAGATAATTATCAGAAATTAGTGATAATTTGTATAAAACATGAGTAATTAGAAACAATAAGCAGTTACAAGAAGAAATTTCTAAAAACTAAGAGAAACGAGTTGAAATCAATGGACCTTAGTAATAATTTATAGATCTTAGTAACAAAAAATAATATTTTAAAGTAGTTTGTATTAATTAATTATAATTAATAATTTGTAGTAATTAATACTATTTTGTAATAATTAATGGTTAATATTAATAATTTTAAAACAATAAGTAAAAATTAGAGGTAATGAGTAAAAATTGGTGATAATCAGTAAAAATTAGCAATAATTATTACAAATGAGTAGTAATTATTTGAAATTAATGATAATTATTAGAAATCAAGGGTAATTATTAAAAATTAGAAAACAATTATTAGAAATCAGCATTATTTATTAGAAAATAGATTTTTTTAGAAAATGGAAGTAATTACTAGAACTTAGCGATGATTACTCAAAATTAGAAAAAAATATTATAAATTAGTGATATTTACTACAAATTTGTGGTTAATAGTAACAATTAGTGGTAAGTAGTATTAATTATTGTTTATTCATAAATATTTGTGATAATGAGAGGTAATTGTTAAAATGAGTTGTAATTAGTATAAATTAGTGGTAATTAGAAACAATTAGCATCAATTAGTTAAAATTAGCAATAATTAGAGGTAATTACTAAAAATGAGTAATAATTAGTAAAAATAAGTGACAATTACAAAAAATTAGTGGTAATTAGATGTACTTAGTAAAAATTATGGGTAATTAGACGTACTTAGTAAAAATTAACAACAATTTTTTAAAATTAGCTATAATTAGAGGCAATTACTAAAAAATATATCTAATTAGTAATAATTAGTAGTAATTAGTAATAATTTACATTAATTAGTGTAAATTACAAAAAAATTGTTATAATTAGAACAAAATTGCAATAATTACTAAAATTTAGCATTAATTAGAAGTACATAGTAAAAATTATTAGTAATTAGTGATACTTAATAAAAATGAGCAGCAATTAGTAAAAATTAATGGTAACTACTACCAATTAGCAATGTAGAGTAAAAAATAGACGTGGTTTCTAAGAATTACCAGTAATTACTAAAAAATTGTGGTAATTACTAAAACATTAGTGGTAATGTAGGGACTTGGTTTTTAAATTGTAAGAATTAAATATAAATATAAATATATATATATATATAGATCTAGACACTGAGACAACATGCGATTATGATCTCCAATGTTCATAGAATTAGTTTTATAATAATATTAAATATATTTTAGATTGCACGCACACAACTTTTTAAGAAAATGGAATAATCCTTAAATGAAATATTGGATTAGAAATTCAAGACACCGGTTGACTCCAAAACACGGTGTTTACCCTAGGAACAACATAAAATGAGTCGGCATGGGGCATTCAGATCCTTATCTCAACGATGGTACATTAAGTGGATTAATTGATTATTAAATTAATTAATTATTTAATTTTAACCTAAATGATATATTATAAATATATCATTGTGAAAGAATCACAAGGGTTAGCCTCACAATTCTGAAATTTCCAATGGTGATCGAGGATTGACTGGAGAAGAAACTTCATGGATGATCCATCCCTTGGGTTTATGTCTTGTGGCAGCATGGGAACATACAGGTGGGTTCCTAGGAGCAAGATATCCAAATGTGGGATTAATATCTTGAGTTTTTTTCCTAGTTTTTCTTTTTGGGTACAAAAATCTTAAAGGAGGGAATAATGTGGAGACCTGATTGTGTCCTTGTATGAATTTGATATATATATATATATATCCAAAGTTATGTGCTGAGAATACGTGTGATTTCAAGGCCTGGTGTGATTGAAATTAATTTTATAAAAATATTAAATATATTTTATATTGTGTAAACACAGTTTCTTAAAGAAAATTATATAAATCTTAAACTAATTCTTTGATCGGAAATATGAGACCTTGTATGAGTCCAAAAATACGTTTCTATCACAAGTGTGATATAAATTGAGTTGAAATGAAGATCTAATTGTGGAATAATATATAGGGATAGACTCATAATTAGGAAATCTCAGATGAATATCTCCTTCCTCCCTCTAGCAGATCATCTCAGACGATGAAAGAATGCAAGATCAAATCACATTAGGATGCAATGAACATAGTAACTTCCTCCAAATCATTTATAGATCCATTCTTCATCAACGATTGATTCATAATCGAGGTAGGACTCAACCTTTTTTGTTTTTATTACATTGATTAAATTTATTGAGCAGGTCAATCTTTGTTATTTGATCTGTGTTATTTTTTCAACCTTCACATATTCCCATGTATAGGAATCTAATTTTTTTCATTGTTTATATGACCCTGGTTTCTGCCATTATTGATCAATTGGAAAAGAATGCTTGGAATCAATCCTTAAACATTTGGTTTTGTGACTTTATCCACAATATTATACATGTTCCTCTCCATTTGGATCCCCATGGTCTCGTTTCGACTTTCCCGGGAGGAACCAATCTCGACCGAACCCCCAGTTTCATAGAGGATCGATGAAATAAGAACGATTTGGAAATCCAAGCATATATCCAGGATCTTTGGGAGGCATGGATGATCATTTTTGTGATTAAAGATAAAAATCCTGATGAATGAAGGTGCGGTGGAATACAGAATGTGCATCAAAACCCTCCAAACAAACGACCAACATTTTCCAAAAAATGATGGATGGAGACCATGATTTTCAGTCAGATCCATGAGTTTTGGGCCGATTGAAGGTGATATATATGGCGGATCGAGTGGATTTTATTGAGAGTATTAGAAATAGGATTTATAAATAAATCCCAAATATATTCCATGTTCCTTGATGAACACATGGTGTGTATCCCCTTTTTATGGTAGCATCTAGGGTTTGAGAAATAATATGGAGGACATTATGTGTAGTCCTCCCTGCCTCACGTAAAATGTAACACTTCCCTAGTTGGAAAATCCATGTTATGGGTCATGTGGATGGGAACCTATGTGGAAGTACACGATGTCCGGTACATAGTCGTGTACTCTGGTACATGGACACGGTGAGCAGCACACAACCCCGATACAGGTTAGCCAGGACACACTGTGTAGTCCAATTACACGGCATGTACTACTGCATGGGATGGAGCCATGTTTCATCCAAAGACATGTCCAAGTAGTGGAGTGGGGATACACGTTGTGTGGGTATTCTCCTTTATTGTGTACCCCTTGATCTCTTTTGAGGAAACACAATTTATTTGTATCTAATTTGTTTGAAATCGAATTTTGGATCATGAGAAGCCTATCCTGTTTGTTTTTATGTGTAGAACAAGATAGTGCCATATTTTTTGAATTTTGAGATATGTTTTAATTTTTTTGACAATATAAACCTATGGGGAAATGAATGATTATAGAAGTGGTCTGGCATGGTCACTAGAGGCATAATCCTGAGTTGAACCCTCCAACTGGGATGGATATCGGTCCTCGATGACTTTTGTAGTGGAATAATCTAGGTGGTATGGGAATGAGTCCTCTACCAACTCCTAGAGTAGAACCCTCCTATCGACATAGATAATAGGTCCTCGATAGACATCTAGGGTGGAACCCTCTGACTGGGCTAGGAATGGGTCCTCTACCATTAGAGTGGAACCCTCATATTGGGCAGGGCATGGTTTATCCATAGACTGTCAAAGTCAAACCGTTATGTTGTACCAGTCCATGGGTCCTCTACCTAGAGATTTTAGCCCCATGATTGGGTGTCATAGTAAAGAGGAAATGATTGAATTGGATGATTGCTTCGGGAGAGTCCCATGAGATGATGGAAATCGATGATGGGTTTTTAAACTGTTGGATAATTTTTTTCCTGTGAAGAGCTATGTGATGGAGATCCCCTTACACTATCATTTGGGATTCTTTTTAAAAGACCATATACATATACTTTTCTTCTTCATCCACACCTTGTATTTAGATACTCTTTTTCTATGAGAGGCAATGATGTGTGGGTTATTCCAATTGCTTTTCATGTTTAGCTTCTTGTGGATGGATGAGTATACTTTCCTAATATAAGTGGAAAATAAACAATGTGAAGTTCATCTACTCGCCATGTTTATCACCTTGTATTTGGAAAAGCATACTTTCACTATTGGTTTGGGTTGAGTTGTATGCTTTTAATATACTTTGTGCTATCTATTGTTTTTATCTTATTTTTATATCTCTTACTACTCCCCCTTCATATTTTTGGGTGTCCTACTAGGTGTAAATATACTCACCCCTACATGGGATTTTCCCACACATGTTGTGTCTTATACAAACAATGGACATGTTGACCGTGACTATAGAAGAGATTAGAGATACTAGGTTCTTGGACTGTGTATAGTGGTCGTAGCTTGGGATTATAAAGACGATCTCTCTCATCTATTTTCTCTTTCCAATTTTTTGTTAGTTTGGTACAAATTTTTGGTTGAGAGTGTATTTTCCCCTTTACTTTTCAAAATCCACTATGGTAATTTTGATCTATCTATAGTTTCATGCATTATAGGTTTACTTTATATCTATTTTGGATCTTTTATTCATTTCATCTTCACTTTTTCATTGAGTTGGTTGTGTTTGTATGTGTAGTTTTTTGGAAAATTCCTCCCCGAGTTAGCTATTCCTTCAGCACTTGTCGCCACCCCTTGTACTATGGAGGTGATCTTGCGGTAGTTTTGACTCAAGCCTGAGCTTGGGTCGGGTTGTGATAGATCGGTATCAGAAAAAGTTCATTCCTTGGAACATTTTTTGGGATTATACCCTTAAGAAAATTTGGTTGGGTTTTGGGAAATAGTGTCAACATGTCTCGAGTGTGGCTCTATGGCCAAGGAATCCAATTATATTATGGTTTCTGAAGTATCTATTCACTAGGATCATAAATACCTTCTTGTCAAATAAACATTCCAAGAAATATTTTGTAGGGATTAATGGTACATGAATCATATTGGATGGAGTCTTTAACTATTATTATTGATTAATATCCCCATTCTTTTTAATATATATATATATATATATTCTCATTTGATCATTGTAATCCTTGAAAACATTCAGTATGCTTCTGTGATGATATCCAACTAGGATATCGGCTTTGGTTCATGATGACTATCCTATGACCGACGAGGCCTCAGTTCAGGGTCTAGCCCACTACCACCTTCCTCTAGGTGGTCAGGTAGCAGCACCTCCTCCTGTCAAGAATTAGATCATTCTAGTAGAGTAGGTTGAGGATGAACTCAGGTGTAGTGTTCTCCATGAGTTCCAACATCAAAGATCTCTAAGGTTATACATCAAGTCAGATCCTAAGTAAATAGAGGATTGGCTTGAGTTAGTGGCCTGTATCTTGAGACTTATTCGAAACAAGATAAATCAGGAGGTTTCATTGGAATTCGAGCTCTTTAATGGAGTAGATGGGCATTGGTGGTGCCTTATTATGCAGATACATGATAGTTTTACACTCTCATGGACCTAATTACAAAAAATGTTTCATGAGGAGTACTACCCCTCTTGTTTGAAATCTGTCTAGATCTAGGAGCTTCTAGGTCTATAGTAGGGAGGGATGAAGGTGGTTGAGTATGAATCGAAGTTCACCGACCTTATGCAGTACTCTCTTGAGATGATCCATGATGGTTACTTTCTAACACAAAAGTTTGAGCAGGGACTCCATAGGGAGATCTGTACCAGCGTCATACCCTTGTGAATTCCCACCTATGCCAATGTGATGGAGTGAACACTAGTGATAGAGAGATTTATGTTAGAGGGTTTACAGATAGTTGGGGCTAGTAGTGGGAATCACAAAGCCGAGTCTTCTACAACAACTAGAAGATTCCAGGTTTAAGGTTCTCGATGTAGGAGATCCTTCAATGATCAAAATCAAGCATATGGTAGAAGGTATCACAGAGGACCAGTGTAGCCTAAAGAGGGGTGGTGTTTTTATTTTTATGGTCGAGGTCACATGGAATGAGGCTACTTAACTAGATGTACTAAGCTGTAAAGGATTATAACTGATGTACTGTCATGGCAGAGACATCGGTGTGATCAAGGATCTCCCAGGCATAGATAGGGTGGTCCCTAGAAAGGCAGAGCTAGAAAAGGAGAAGGAGTAGATATGGGTGGTGGATGTCATTATGAGAACCTTCCACCACCAACATTAGGAATCGTGTGTCACACTCAGGAAGTTAGAATATGGGGTAACAAACAACTGCAAGCTTTTGAGGTTTATGATCCCGCACCACATGAGATGATAAGATGTGTTGTCTATGTATTTTATAATCTTGCATCAGTTTTATTAGACACATGTTCAAATAATTTCTTTACCTATAAATTTATTATGGGAGATATAGAGCTCCCAGTTGAGGCACTATCACAACAAATTCATCTTGAGGTTCCTACTGGGAAATTATGCTTCTGTATCTTTCATCTTCCAAATGTGTGAGCTATCTCTTGGTGGAGAGAGGTGCATATGGGACCTTTTGGTCATCATGATGGAACCTAATGACATCATCATGGGCATGGATTGGAATTTAATGTTTCGAGATCATATTGACTATCATCGTAGATAAGTCATATTCGAAAACACTAATGGGATACGATTATCTTTTCTGGATAGAGAGAGAGAGAGAGAGAGATCATGGTAGGGAAAGTGAGTTTTGTGAGCTGAAGGTTGCAACCCATTACCAATAATATGGAACATGTATCCCTTGTAGAAATAGGATCTTCAAGCATTAGGGGTTTTTTAGTTCTGGAGGATTATACAGAAGTATTACCTAAGGTTGTTCTAGGACTAACTTTGAGGTAAGAGATGGAGTTTTGCAACAAATTGCATCTAGGGACCTCTCTGATATCTTCTGTGTCATATCATATAGAACCTAATAAGCTCCAGGAGATATGGTTGTAGTTGGAGGACCTCCATGAGAAATGATTCATCAGACCCAATATGTCCCCTGGGAAGCTCCAGTATTATTTGTGAAAAAGGTGGACAAGATCTTACATCTTTGTGTGGATAATATTCTCCAAAACTAGGCCATGATAAAGAATAATTACCCTTTTGAGGATTGAAAACCTTTTTGATTCATTGTAAGGTCCAATATGGTTCTCAAAGATCGATCTCAGGCCCTATTACCACCAGTTGAAGTTTCAATAGAGTGATATTCAAAATTTGGAATTCTACTTTATCTATAGACCATATGAGTTCCTAGTGATTCCCTTTGGTGTGACGAATTCCACCACTATGTTTATGGATTTGACAAACAAGGCATTCAAGAAGTACTTGGACCAGTTTTTTTGTCTTCCTTGAGGACATACTTGTTTACTCTACATTAGAAGAGAAGCTTGCAGATCACTTGAGGATGGTCCTATACTTTCTTCGAGAGCACTATATTTATTGAAAAATATTGATGTTCAAGTTATATATTCATGAGGTTCACTTTTTAGGGTATATAATTTTTGAGCATGGGTTATCCATGGATCCAGGGAGGATCAATGAAGTAATTTGTTGGTAGAAACCCAAGAATGTGTTATAGGTGTCGAGATTTCATCGCTTGGAGGGATACTATAAGAGGTTTATAGTTAACTTATCTAGAATCACAGCCCTATTGGCCACCCTGACATGGAAAGGGAATCCGTTTACCCGGTCTCAGTAGTGCCACAAGGCCTTTGAGGAGTTGAGGCAATGGCTGACAAGTGCTCCAGTGTTGAGACTACCTGAGGAAGGCATGGAGTTCATAGTGTATTGTGATGCCTTAAGAGTTGGTCTCATTTGCGTGTTGAAGAAACATCATGTAGTTATCGCATATAGGTCAAGGTAGTTGAGAACACATGAGAAGAACTATGAAAATCAAGACCTAGGTATGGTAGTGGTAGTCATTTACCATATGATATGGAGACACTATCTTCTGGGAGAGCACATTTTGGTTTACTCAGACCACCAGAGTCTTTAGTACATCTTCATGCAGAGATAACTGAACCCGACACAATGACGCTGGTTGGAGTCCATAAAAGATAATAACTTATAGGTAGTCTATACTCCATGGAAGGGAAACATCGTAGTAGATGAACTTAGTAGGAAATCCTAGGATAACTTAGTGTAGGAATATTTAGAGTAGTTAGCTTCCTTGAAGATGACCCTACTGTGATAGGAGGGTGCGGTTTTTCTTCAGTTGATGGTGTTGAATCCATCGCTTATTGAGCATGTGAGAGAGTTCCAGCTGGGAGAGATCAACTGTGAGGTCCTACATGATCAGATATCCCTATGAAACACACTAGATGGATATTCTGAAGGATATAATCACATGATATTTTTCAAGGTACATAAGAAAGTCCCATACATGATGTGGGAGGAGGTGATATGAGAGCTCTTCAATTCTCCCCTTGATATAAATCCTGGTGTGGGGACATTTTATAGAGACCTTCAGTGGAATTTTTGGTATCCCAACAAGAGATGAAGTTTAACTGAGTTCATCTACTAATGCCTCACATGTCATCAAGTGAAGGATGAGCACAAAGTTCTGACCGGTTTTTTGTATCTCTTTGAGATCCCATCATAGAAACGAGACAATATATCAATGGAATTTATCATAGAGATTCCATGCATAGTGAAGAGCCATGATTCCATCTGGGTGATAGTGGATTGTCTCACAAAGTCAATGCACTTCTTTTCTATCAGAAAGCATAGTTCTATGTAGATTTTGGGGCAGTCATACGTATGATAGATCATTCTCCTTTACATTGTGGCCTAAATTTTCTCCGACTGTAACGGGTAGTTTACATCACGATTTTGGAGAGTCCTACAGTAGGAATTCGAGACCCAGATGCAGATGAGTATTACATTTCACCCCAAATAAATGGGAACATAGAGCACACTATCGAGGTGTTGGATGATATGAAGAGGACTTGTGTGTTAGACTTTGTCCAGATATGGTAGGATCAACATTCCTTGGTAGAGTTTGTGTACAAAAATAGTTACCACTCTATCACTAACATGGAATATTTTGAGTCCCTATACAAGAGACCATCCAGACCACCATTGTTTTGGAAAAAAAATTTTGAGTCATCTCTTGTGGTTCTAGATATAGTGTAGGTGATGATGGAGAAAGTCCAGGTCATCCATGACTGGATGAGGACGCCACAGATTAGACACAAATCTTATGTAGATCACATTCACAGGGCTTGGAATTTGAACAGGGAGACCCCATTTTTTTTTAGAGTATACCCATGATAAGGATTTCATAGGTTCATCCACGAAGGCATGTTATCCCTAAGGTTCATCGGTCCATTTGAGATCATGCACTAGTTTGGAAATGTTTCTTACCACCATTCCCTACCCCCACAGTTGGAGTGGGAGTACAATGTCTTCCACACGTCATAGCTAATGAGATGCGTGTATGAACCTGTGAAACTCATTTATTTGGGAGGGATAGAAATCATGGATGGATCCACATTTATGGATCACCCGGTGGCGATCGAGGATCAACAGGAGTGGGATCTACATGGATGAACCATCCCTTTCGTTCATGTGTTGTGGTAGCACATGAACATGAAGGAGAGTTCCTGGGAGTAGGAGATTCAAGTGTGGGCTCCTAATCTCGAGTTGTTTTCATAGTTTTCTTCTGGATGAAAATATTAAAGGAGGGAATAATGTAGAGACCCGATATTTCCCTGGTTATACTTTGATATATAAATATTTCCTGAGTTAGGTGTTGAGATGACGTGTGATTTCGAGCCCCGTTATGCCCAGAATTAAGTTTATAAAAATATTAAAAATATTTTATATTGAACACATACATATTATTAAATAAAATGAGATTACTATTAAAAGAAAGTTGGGATAAGAAATACAAGACCCTAGTTGAGTCCCAAAAGTGGTGTTTACCCTATGCATGAAATAAAATGAGTTGGCGTGAGGCATTCAGACCATTATTTCAGTGGATGTATGTTAAGTGGAACAACTGATTATTAAATTAATTAATTATTTCCTTTTAACCAAAATTATATATTATAAATATATCATTATGGTAGAATCTCTAGGGTTAGCCTCATAATTTTGAAATATTTGGCAAAGCTCTCCTTCCTCGCTCTGGCAGGTCATCTTAGATGATGAAAGAATGCCAGATCAGGTCAGATCAGAATGTAACAAATGAAACAGCTTCTCCAATTTTTTTGGGATGTGTTCTTCATCAAATATTTTTCTATAATAGAGGTAGGAATCATCATTTCGTGTTTTGATTCCTTTGATTAAATGTATTGTTTAGATTGATCTTTGTTCTTGGATCTGCATTTTTTTATAGCCTCTGCATGTGCCTATATATAGGAATCTAATTTATTTAATTGTTTATATAACCTTGGTTTCACTGTTATTGATTGATTGGACAAGAATTATTGGCATCAATCCTCAAAACCGTTGTATTTGTATGTTTCTCCCTAATATTCTTTGTGTTCCTCACCGATTGGATCCCGGTGGTCCCGATTTGACTTTGACAGGAGGTACTGAGCTCTATCAGATCCTTGAATTTTTAGAAGATGGATTAAATAAGAGTGTTTTGGTGAACTGAAAATAGATATGGGATTGTTGCGAGGTGAGGATGATAGATTTGGTGACTAAAGGATGATGATCTTGATGAATGGAGGAGTGACGATGTGCATAATGTGCAACGAAACCCTCATGATGAACGAAAATCGTTTTATGAAAAAAAAATAGATACAGACCATGTTTTTTAGTCAGATACACAAGTTTCAGGAAATTCAAGGTGATATATGTGATGGATCGAGCAGATTCATTTGAGAGGGCCAGATCTAGTAAATCTAAAAAATATCAACTACACATCGTGACCTAGGATGAAAACATTATGTGTAACCCTTTTCAATGGTAGTGACTAGGGTTTGAGAAATCTTAATAAGGGAATAGTGTTTAATCCCTCCCTCACATGTCGTTTACAACTTCCTCAGTTAGAAAACCTGTGTGATGGGTCACATAGATGGGAACCCATGTGGAAGTGCACTGGGTCCGGTACATGGTTGTGTACTCCTGTACATGGGCACAACAAGCAGCACACGACCTCAGTCTCGGTTAGAAATGACATGTCGTGTACTCCACCTACAAGGGGTGTACTGCTACATTGAACGGAGCCGTGTGCCGGCCAGGGACACAAACATGCAGTGGAGTGGGACCACACGCCAAGTGGGTCCACTCACACACCGTGTACCCATTGAGATCTTTTTAGTATAATTCTTTTGCCTTTATCTCCTTTGTTTGAACTCAAATTTTGTATCGTGAGAAACCTATCATGAGTGTTTTTTTACATAGAACACGATGATTCCATTGGTGGTAGATTTGGATATAAGATGTGAAAAGTGTTGGGCATGGAAAATTTTAAATAATGACTAATGACTATAGTGGTAATATAGGATCACCAGAGGCCTAATCTCAAGGGGAACCCTATAGTTGGGTTGGGTATGAGTCCTCTATAAATTTTAGTATGGGACCCTCCAACTAGACATGTCATGGTTCCTCTACTAACTCCTAGAGCAGAACTGTCCTATTAAAACATGGAATGGGTCATCTAAAGACTTCTATAGCGGAACTCTCCGGTTGGTATTGGTACGAGTCCTCTATCATCAGCGTGGAACCCTCCTACTGGGTAGGGAATGTGTCCTACATCGACTATCAAAGTGGAACTTTCTTGTTGTATTAAGGAAGGGGTCCTCTATATAGATATTTTAGCTCCATGAAACTATAGAATTATGATGAGGCATTGCTTAAATTGGATGGTTACTTCTTGATAGATGTGTGAGATAATAGACATCATTGATGGGATTTTGGAACTGTTGGATACTTTTCTTCTTTGGGTGAGCTATGATATTGAGATCCCCTTACTCTATCATTTGGGTTTCTTTTGACTGAGCACACACACACACATATAACTTTCTTCTATATCCATGCCTTGTATTTAGATACTCTCTTTATAGGAGAGGCAATGATACATGGGGTATTCCATGTGATTTCCATGTTTAGCTTGTCATGATTGGATGAGTCTACTATCCAGATATAGTTGGAAGAGACTTGAAGGGTAGGACATGTATTTTCCCCCTTTACTTTTCAGTATACACCACCATACTTCCATACTATCTAGAGGTTAATCCATGATTGATTTACTTTATAGAAGGGTTTCATCTTTTCTTTATTCCCTCCACACTTTTTCATAGAGTTGTCTGTGTGTGTGCACATGTTTTTAGGAAAAGGCCTCCCTGAGTTAGTTATGATTTCAACATTTGTCCCCACCCCATGGCCTATGGAGGCAATCTTGGGGGTAGTTAGAGATCGAGCCCTAGCTTGGGGTGGGTCATAACAGGTCATTAGCAAAACATAGTAAATATTAGCGGTAGTTACTAAAAATTAGTGATAATTATTAATAATAAGCGATAATTAGTAATAATTTGCGGCAATTAGAACAAATTAGTAGTAATTAGCATCATTTAGTAAAAATTTGCAATAATTAGTAGTACTGAGTAAAAATTTGTGGTAATTAGTAATGATTAGAGGTGTATAGTAAAAATTATTGGCAATTATCTATAATTAGAAAAAATTAAGATTAATATTTAAAAAATTGTGATAATTAGAGGTAATTAGTAAAAATTATCATTAATTTCAAAAAAATAGTGGTAATAACAAAACATTTGTGGTAATTAAAAAAACTTAGTAAAAATTAGTTGTATGTATTAGTGCTTAGTAAAAATTAGATGTAATTAACAATACTTAGTAAAAATATGCGTCACTAAGTAAAAATTCACTGTAATTACTTAAAATTAGTGATAATTAGCTATAATTAGTAAATGTTACCCAAAATTAGTTTTATTTAGTATAACTTTGAGAAAATTATTAGTAATTAGTAAACATTAGTGGTAATTAGTAGAAAATACCAGTACGTAGTAAACAATTAGTGTTAATTAGCGATAATTTGTAATAATTAGAGGTAATTAGTATTATTTGGTAAAAAATATGATAATTAGTGCTAATTATTAAAAATTAGTGAAAATTACTAAAATTTATTGGTAATTAGAAAATATTAGTTGTAATTAGCAGTAATTTGTCATAATTTGTAAAAATATGCACTGATTAGTAAAAATCAGCACTAAATGAATAAAATTGATAATATTTACAAGTAAATTATAAAATTTTAATTGTATACTCTTTTTTGGATCATCTTTTTCTTATATAAAATCAATCATAAATTTTTTTTACTTTTTATTTTTTAGAGAAATATGAAATAAGTAAGTTGAAAAAATTCTTTATTACTTGATCGAGATTCTATAGAATCATTACAACAATTCAAATGATTTTGATATAAATACTATAGGTATTGAGATTGTTGAATATGTTTTATCAATTGCATCATCAAATCCATAATTTCTTTTAGAAGGGAAAATTTAGCATCCATATAAGAAATGTCATCTAAGGAGTTTTGATACATTTCAAAACATTAGGGTTCATCTATTGTGTTTTCGTTTTTGAAAAGTTTATGTTTTTTGGTATCAACATGGAGAATGCAGTTCTATAGATGATATTAATAATTTGGGACCAGATCCATCACGATTTCAGAATTTAGTACATGAAGGTGATGGTCCATCTTTTCAATAAATTGAAACTCAGGTTGATATTGATTTCACTCATGAGTTAGAACCATGTTGATTTTATGAGTTGATGAAGTCTGCTAAGGATGATATATATCCTAGTTTTAAGATAAGAAAATATGAAGAGGATTAAACAATTATGGCTATTAAACAAGAGAATGGAATACCAAATAGCTATTTTGATCACATATTTCATTTGGTTAATGTACTATTACCTCAAAGAAAAGTGTTGCCTGAAAATTTCTATGAGAGTAAGAGGCTAGTTCATAGTTTGGGTCTTGGTTATCAGAATATTCATGCATGTTCAAATGAGTTCATCTCATATTATGGTGAAAATGAGTTGTTAGTTAGTTTTCTTACATGTTGAAAAACAAGCTATAAGGAGGCTCTACTAGGGAAGTCTAGAATGATTCCTCTTAAATAAGAGTGTTATTTTCTGTGTACATCCATTTTATTGTATTTTTTTGTCTCATAACATAGGGTTATTGATTTCATAGAAAAAACCAATATTTCTGTCATAAAAATATTAAATCATCATTGTGATGGTGATTAATGGAAGCTTTTTGGCCAGATACATCCATCTTTTACTTTAGAAGCCCGAAATGTAAAATTGGGTATTTCTACTCATGATTTCTATCCATTTGGTTCTTATGTTAGTCAATATTCTTTTCATCCCGTCTTTTTATGGAGATTTATGTTGACTAAATAAAGGTAATACTTGATGCTAACTACTTGTATAAAAGTATTACGAATTCTGTATAAAGGTATGTTAGGGATTCAATAATTATACAAATGTAATTGAATCTCTATATAAAGGTTTCAATAAAATTAGTTTGATGCATAAAGGTAATTAGATACCTATGTAAAGGTGAAATCACATTTAATAAAGGTTATTTAGAGATTTCACTACCTATGTAAAGGTATTATAAGCACTCTACAATGGTAAGGAAAGAATCTATAGGCTAGTTAAAGTGATACTAAGCTATGTAATGGTCATTCACGACCTACATAAAGGTCACACTAAAGAAAATGAGACTATATCTTGGTAATTTGTGACCTATTTAAAGGTCATATGAGAAAGGCTATGGCTATGTAAGGCTCATATCTGATTTTCAATAACTAAATTAAGTTATGTTTGGGATTACCCCATACCCATCTAGGTAATTTTGATCCATGTTGAAGAGATGAATTCCATTTCATAGGGTTATGTGAAATGAAAATGCAGCAATAAAATAGTTAATTACTAAGGGGTATTTTGGTTATTTTAGTAAGATTATAATTTTTCTATGAGAAAATGCATGTCAAAAAAATCCTTGGAGATGCTCATGGTGTCTCAAATGAGAGAAGAAGGGATAAGGATTAAAATAGAAAAAATCAAGGCAATAATGTCAAGAAAGATATATATCCATAAACTACCACTATGAGTTTTCTCAGATAGAACACCTCCATTGAAGGGGTTTTATAACAAAACCGTGACATGTTTATAAAAAAATTATCCTAACTAACACTTATTCAAGAGTTTCAATTTAAAATAAACAAGCAGAATTTAGAAGTCAGGTAAATGCAATTTAAAAAATTATTGAATTAAAGAGGCGGGGAGAGGGACCCTACCTCGAAGGATCCAAGCCACGCTCAGTGCTTGATACTTTTATTAGTGACAAATCTAAGCTAATCCATACTTCGTTCAAACATATTCACATTTTCATATAGATAAGGATTCCCTAACCCCTATGTACATGTCTTCATGGACTTGAAAACATACAAGAGGATCCTTATATATATGATCACATGTATAAGCCTGCTATCACACACACACGTATGAATTTTCCATATAAATACATAAACACACCTAGACACTTATATGTAATCTAACTTCTATGGGCATACATACATATAATGAGATAAATTATTATATACATTCTTATCTACGCATATGTGGTGAGTCACCTTCAACAAGAAGCTCAGATCCACCTCAACGAGATCCAAAACACACTACAAAATATAAGAAACCCAAAAATCACAAGAACCCTATTTAAAATTGGGCCAAATAATAAAAACAGAAGAAACCTTACCCAAATCTGATGTTGAAATCACTTCCTTTGATGGTGGTGGATAAAATCGACCTCATCATAAGAAATCACCTATAAATATATAATGGGAAAAGAAATGATATATAAAGAATTTTTAAATATATGTGATCAGTTTGTCAACTTTACATGATAAATGATACATGAATCCAATACCAACATGATCACAAGGATAATATTAATGATGACACAAACATAATATAATCCAAATGATCAAGATAATTAGTAATATAAAGGACACAAACCTCAAATGATAATCTATAAATCAATCTCAAGCCTACACCAACCACCAATGATCCTTATATGCCATGTGTCACCCATGGATACATATAAATCAAGAAACAAAACATTTTATAATTAGAATTAAAATTGGTATAATTGATGATAAAATAACTGGGGAATATAATGCACTCATGAAATAATCAAAGTGTGGGGTCCACTCTGGACACCAACCCAGTCCTAAGAAAAAGAACAAAATCAAATTTATCAACCCAAAAAAACATACAATTTCATCAAAATTCATGAACAAACTAAATAAATCCATTGATTAGTACACCTAAAATAAGATGACATGTAATAAAGAGATTTCAAGATTTATAGGTCTCCTCTATATGCCGCACATGAAATCCCCATCATATAGAAGTGATCCCACTATATTCTTGTGGAATCAAAAATAAAAACCTTAACTCAAAAACTGAAATTAGATGTGTATAAAGAGAATGATTAATTGATAAGATAAGATAAGATCTTACCTATGACAGTCATGAGTCAACGGGGAGGTGGGGTGGCTGCATTGGATGGCAGCGTTGGGGGAGTAGGGTCGAAGAGAGGTCTTGAGGGTGAGGGAGGGCCACTGAGGGGAGAGGTTTCAGCTGAGAAGCGAGGGCCTCTATGAGTAGGAATCGTGAGGGTATGGGTGGGGGTCGCAAGGGTAATGAGTTGGGGTCAGAGAGATCATGTGATATATTGAAGCCCACCATGGGTTTAATAAAAAATACAACCATGATTTTAATTAAACCCGTGGATATAAACTATGCTATAACCACAGAACAATCTTTGTATTTGTTCTTTTTAGTGGTATAGGGAGACACGATTTGTATTTCATCAACTATGATCTCAAACACCATCTTAATGAGTGAGGTAAGCTCATCATTTAAATTATACATATGGGATCATGGGTGATTGGGTAATTTTTAGTATACACCTACCATATCAGCCAAAATGTTGGGAGTGTCTTTTAGTATGAAGGTTTGGAAGTGGAAATAATATAAGGGACACCCCACCTCCCTCCCCAACTGAAACCCCCCCACCCACAACCCCACTACCCCCGGCACCCCACCCCCACCTGCACCCACTACCCCCTAAAGCCCCACATACAAACCCAATACCCACTGCCCCCACCTTCACACCCACACCCCCACCTACACCCCCACTTTCTCTAACTACACCCCCACTGGCCCCAACAGCTCCCACCTACACCCCTCTGCCCCAGCACACACCCCACCCCCACCTGCACCCACACTGCCCCCTGCACCCCCACCTGTAACACCACTATCCATTTCACACCCCACCTGGCCCCCACTACCCCCAACACCCCTACATTCACCCCCATTGCCCCTACACCCCCACCTACACCCCAACCCTGGCACACCCCCTGCTGCGCCTGCACCCAACACACCCCCTTCCCCCTGCACACATCATTGCCTCCTACACACCCACATGCACCCCAACCTCAGCACACCCTCCTACGCCTACACCCAACACACCCCCTTCCCCCTACACACCCCATTCACCTAGAAAACCCTCTCCCCAACCCCCATCACACCCGTCCCCTACCCCCAGCACACCCCTACCCCTTGGCCCTCCCTTTCACAACCCCTGTACACCCCTACCCCCTACACTATCCCTACACCCTCCCCTTCCCCTTAGAAGAAAGGAATTATTGTTATATTTTGATGAATATGCTCGCATTTCTTGTCAGGTTTTATTGGATGGGAATTTATTTAAAAGTCAGTATTGGGGTTTTTCTGAGTTCGACAAATGAAATATTCAAATTGACGATCATTCAAATAAGGAATTGAAATATTCTTTAGAATAAGATGTATTTGAAATGTTAGATCACTAAAATCTTTCCAAAGACATGTAAATAAAGTTCAAAGAATTGTATGGTCATAATTATATCTTTATGAAGGGAAGAAGGGTTATTTCTAATAATGATAATTCAATTAAAGAGGAATATCATTTGTATAAAATTCAAATAAAGAATATTGAGAAGAGGGACACCAAAAAAGTGGATACTCTTATCTAGTTAAAAAATTGATTCATTGTGCATATCTTTTTCTAACCATATATAAGATGATTCATGAAAAACATATAGATTCTATATCACTTCAATATGTTAAAGATGAAGCAACCATGTCATGTGGTAAATCTAGAAATTATTGGTATAACCCATAAGAGAAAATTAAAGTCTTTGAAAATGATTTAAATGTTTTTAAAGCTGAAGAATAAATGAATTGTGATCACATGGAAGAATTTAGGTAAACCATCTAAAACATGGGAATGAAAATGTAGGGAAATGTGATATTATTGAGTGACTTACTCAAGAAGTAAAGAATTTGAATGAGTATAAAACATGAGATATCCATGATCATATCTAAGGAAAGGTATTTAGAACATATTTGGATAACATAAAGTGAAAGGAATTCTAAAATTCAAAATTTATAAGGAAAACTAGAGGAGAAGGAGATATGGATTAAGAATATATAGAATGATCTTCATATCATAATAAGGATTCCAAAAACTAAAGAAACTTTTTTGAAAACTATAACAAGTATTATGTAGAACAATAATATGGTTTCTATAAAAATATAGTATATATCAAGTAGAACTCGTGTTAGATACAATCAAAAAAATATGGTGATGAAGTGATATTTTTGTGTAAGTAATAAATAATATATTAGTATATATAAAGAAGATAGAGAGTTCAACAATAAGGAACCGTCTACTAAAACTAGAGGATAATATCTTATCCATCATTGATCAACATTAGGTATTTTTTAAAGCAATATCCATCATCAATGTCTACATATCTACCATGTCAATAATGTGCATCAAGTATTTCATGTACCTCCTTAGATGTAACACATAGAAATGATCATGACCATGGTTTAACATTAGTGGGAATTCCATGTGGATGGAATACTCACATTCCCCCATAAGATCCCAAATGTACTGAGGATCATTTGGGACATCTTGATACCCCATTAAAGACTCTATAATACTCAAAATGGGGAGAAATTCAAGAAAAAATCGTCCCCAAGGTCAAAATCCATAGGACATAGATGTCGATCTATGTGATATATGTATCTCCTATAGTATGTCCCCATATCCTCAATATTATCTTATTATTTCATTTCCATACCTTTCACAGTCTTTATTCCATTAAGTTATGTATCACCAATCAAAGTCCAATTTTTTTTGACATGATGGGTCTCTCATATATATATTCTAAAGGTTACAAACTGATTTTAGAGTGATATATTCTAATATAAGAAAACATTACCAATGGGAATTTACCCCCACATCCACCCAAAGTCATAAACAAAGGATATCAACATATCCTATAATACCAATATAGTGAAATCACTCTACCAATCGATTTGGGGATTAATTTTTGTTATCATCATCGAATGGGTCCCAAAATCATCCTGCAAGACTCTAAAAAAATGTGATAGTAACTGAGAATTGTAGTCATAGATAGTCATTGAGAGTACCACTTGAAGTCTAACTATAACCAATATATAAAACTACCAAAATATATCAACCAAAATGTTAAAACTAATTTAATGAATGTATGCCAACTTATTAAGTTGTTCAACAATAACTAATATAGATAAAAACCTATCACTATCTGGAGCTTATACACCACAATATCTAGAGATATTTAATCCAACTGTCACTCTATGATCTCAAGAGGATATATAATCTTGCTGACACATGATGATCAACATTAACTTGGTAACATTTGATACATCAATATATAAACTCAATGAAAAACCACTTTATGGAATCCCCTGAAAAATATAGCTGGAGATTTAGAAATATATTTTACATTGAAAAATTTATATCAATAGAGGACTTGTGAATATACCTCCTCACCCCCTCTCACAATGATACTGAAACCACAATCCCTTGCTATAAATGGAAGAAAACCTTACATCCATTATAATATCTATATAGTGCATCTCATGAAGTTATATTTTCACATAGAACCCCTATAGTTGGTTTATCCAAACTAAGTATATCTTATATACAGAAGAATTGGAGGAATAAATATCATCATTTGATGAAAAACATCACCCATATCCTTCACTGAGGTCAGCTACAACAAATAAAACAACATAGATTCTTCCCATACTATGAGCGAATACGAATTCTTAATCGAGGTATTTTACAATATATTTCCCTTCTTATGAGTATATACTCTCTCATTGTCATATACATATAGGATCTCCAAAAAATACATCTATCTTAAGAAAATATTTCTCTACATAATATTGTTCTTGAGACTATAATGGTCCAAAAAATATGATCACCAATAATATATTACCTGTAAATCATTATAGTTAAGAATACCACTACCAACTCTTGATCATTAGTCATGTTGTACTTCTTGTGGGATCTCAACTTCATAAACTAATAAAAATTGTTGGTTGCCTTAGCATCAACACTCAATACACCATTTATTTATAGGATTCACAAAACAATAAATATTCAAATCCCTCTTATGGTGGTCTTAACACATGAAAGATGGATAACCACAATATCAGATACCTTAAGTCTCTCTAACACTACATAGTCCAATTAAATGACTATCCTATCCATATAAATGTATTTAAAGGAGATACTAACATGGTGAACAATACATTGAACCTTATATAGTACCCCACCAACCAAATAAATCATAAAAAATATATTGAAATATTAACTGGATCTCAAGCATGCACCTCGTAAATCATTTCCGGGTCCATAGACAAAACATGTTCAGATATTACATTCCCCTGATCGAAACCTCACAGACCTGAAACATTAACATTTATATATTAATATAAAACAGTTCTCGTGTAGGATATAAAGGAACATCGTCAAATAAATCATACGATTAAAAATCATAAATGCCGATGATCTGAAATCAATTAAGCCTTTTGGAAAAAATTAGAGAGGTGGGGTGTCCATGTTAGAGGAGAAGGATCTCAGGGAGTCGGGGTGGACACATTGGAGGAGGACTACAGAAGGAGGTTTAGTCACATCAAATAAACATTGAGAGGAGGTGATCCACAATGGAGGAGGAGGGTATAAGTGAGATGGAGGGGCATCAGAGCTATGTAGATGAGGATTTAGGCAGGCTACGTAGCAGGGAGGTGGCCTGGGTGTACCATATCCACAATAGTGGGGATGTGGGGAAGCTGTGTCAGATGAGGGGAGGAGGGGGAGGAATAATGATGGAGGGATCACAGGGGATGGAAGAAATGAGAGGCATCACAAGGACGGGAGGGGGATGGGGTGGAGTAAGACCGAGGGGTGGGGGGTATAGCCCGTACCATCCTTACGATCATGGATTTAGGTTAGATATAGCAACCATTTTTGTATACCACGTTTATAAATCTATGGATATATCCCATATTTCCACTAGTGTTTCTTTTTGAACTTATTAATTTCAGGACATCCAAAAGACAACATCGATGTTAATTTGAATCCATTTATTGATTAGTTAAATTTATTATAGTGTAATGGTGTTATTACATATGATGTTGTCATTAAAAAAATTTCTTAATGATAGCTGCATTAATTAGAATAATTAGTGACTTAACAACATATGGAATGCTATCTAGTTGAATTATACATGGTCAAAAATAATTTTAATACAATATGAGTGAAAGAAAATCATTTATGATCATCAATGGGAGAAAACCCTATTTTTTCACTATCATCATATATTTATTCCTATTGACCATCCTTTCCAATGGAACAAAAATAATTTTTGAAAATGTACAATTGAAAGAGATGGACCACCTGAAAAGATCTCAAGTATTGATTTAAAAGCTATTATCTCTTCATTACCCCCATTACCTTTAGTCCAAATTTAAACCAAAAAGATAGATGGCTCTGGGAAAGATCATTATTGGATTAAAA
Source organism: Viscum album (assembly GCA_963277665.1). Classification (NCBI taxonomy): domain Eukaryota; kingdom Viridiplantae; phylum Streptophyta; class Magnoliopsida; order Santalales; family Viscaceae; genus Viscum; species Viscum album. Next base: position 934,363,230 of record OY728150.1, on the reverse strand, counting down.
AAATATATATTGTGATATTTTATATTGGTCTGATTTTTTGGTTTATCACATGTCAGATGTCATGAATATTGAGAAGAACTATTTTGATAATATATTTTATATATTTTTGAACACACATGGTAAGACCAACGATAATGTAAGTTCATGATTAGATCTTTCCCAAATTTTCAGGCGACCAGAAATTGATTTGTTTGAAAATGATAGATAACAGGAGCTAATGAAGCCAAAAGAAACTTATTCACATTCCAATGAAAATAATTTATTATTTTTTCTATGGATTGAAAATCTGAAACTACCAGATGGTTATGTTTCTAATATTTTTTAGATGTGTTAGAAAAAATCATATTAACAGATAAAAAATTCATGATTATCATGTCATATTGGAAATAATTATACTTAGTGGATTTAGAGGTTTGTTGAATTCTTTGATTTGGGATTCACTAATAGAAATATCATATTATTTTTGAGACATATGTATTGTGAAAAAACACTATGATTCTCATAGTTGACTATAATAAGGTGTTGTTTTAATTTTATGTAAACTGGAAAAAAATTATGATGACTTTCTTTGATTCATTGGAACATTTGATATTACATTTTCTGTATAAAATAAAACTTGGAGGGATGGTATAGTTTTGATGGATGTATCCGTATGATATATGTATACAAAAACTAGATAAAATGGTATATAACAAATCATCATTTGAAGTGTCAATTGCATAATCTTATTATCAAGAAGAAATTTCTTTTTTATGTTCCCATTACTTCTAAACTAGATATACTTCCAAACATAACTAAATGGGTCATAATGAAGGAAATGTTGATGATGAACTGAACATTATATTATCAATTTTCAATCAGATCGAACTTGGATTTGGTAGAGTTCATGAATGGATAATTTCAGATGATGAACATCAAATGTCTCATATATATTTTATTATCAACTATGAATAAATGAAACAATTATTACAGTTCATGCTACTACCACATATTCATTAATTTTTTTAAAAAAAATGTATATTATTTTCAATGTAGATTATATAATGATCATATCAATAAACAATTTCCATAAATTACAATATCCTCTCTTGAATAATGTTGACAAAATATTTTTTCATACTCATTTCAAAGCTTAATAAAGAACATTATTTATGGTTTAACATATAAAATAAATTTATTATATGTTATGTTGTTAATTTTTTTTCCAATTTTCTAGGTATCACAACATGATGATTAATTTGATAATCAATTTTTTTTATTAACCCACAATCCAAAATGGTTAAATCTTATAATGTATATGTGGTGAATGGTTTTTAAACTCATACACATGCATATGGTGAATAAAAAAACAACTATTAGTGGTGTTTTCATGAGAGGATATCATTATAGATAAATTGAGTTTGACTTTTATGGAATTATGGATGAAATAATTGGGCTCTGTTATCTGAGAAAAAATTACATAATGATGTTTAAATTTTATTGGTTTGATACTGATAGAGGATATTGTGTTCAATCATGCTATGTGATTTTTTATTAAATATAAAATCCATATTGCAGTAAATGAACCATTTTTATTGGATCATGATCCACCCAAAATATATTATTCCAATTATTGTGCTACTTCAAAAGATTTAATTAATTTCTGGAGAATTATAAGAATTAAATACAATGAAAATTAGTCCATAAAAAGTGAATGTGGTTCTATTAAAGTGAAAATAATTGAAAATTTTCAAAATACAGCTCAAAATACATCTTTTCAATGATAATTCATGCATATCGATGATGAAAACCCATATTTATGGGTCAATGGTGGAGATGATGTAAAAATGAATTTGAATTAACAAGTGATTATGAAGATGAAACTCCAATGGAAATTTATGACAGTGAGGATGAAGATGAAGATATTGACACCATTGTATATGAAGATGGGGATGAGGATGAATAATGACACAAAAACTTATTAGTTATAGAAAAATTAAATAAATATATATATATAATATCATTTTTATTTATTTTGTAACAATGTTTTTCTTCATGTTTCAAATGGAGGATGAGACTTATGCATATATCATTCATAGCCTAGAGGTAGTCATACTACCTAGTGAGGAGACTGATAATTTATCATGTGACCCTCAGGTTAGTAGTAGTTCATCATCGACTCAAAGGGTTGGGAGATTGAATGATTGATGATTCCTGACCCTATTCCCAAGACACATCCACGTCTTGATTTTGATCCACTCACACGGAGGTATGTGAAGTTATTTATTTTAGTTTGTTATCATTTATTTTTATTAATCTATTTAGGTTCTAATTGTTCAATTAATTGTAATATTTTTTCCAAAGATTTATGTATAGAGTTTTTGGGCAGGGGAGTGATATTTTTTGGAACTAATTTTCAAGAGCATGGGTGATGTGGTACTAGATTCCCATTTATGTTCAAAGTTGCATGTTTGATCATTGGATAGTGTGTAAATAAATAATAGTTTTTCGGAAATTTATATAATTATTTACTTTATATTATTAATTATCTTTAGTGTTTATGGTGTTATATTGATGACAGAATACATAATTATATTTGGGAGGTGTGGGAGGTATTTATGCATGATCCTTATCACTGGTTTTTTCACAATCTGTGGAGGATAGATATGAAGAAAGTGGGAGACACAATTTTTTATTAGGATTGTTTTTCCCATTGACCGAATTACATTACATCTCAATTTTAGGAGGGATTATGTTTATACTAGATGGGATATAGTTTTTAGAGTGGTGAATCATTAGTTCGGATGAACCAAGGTAGGCAGGAGGCGACACATCGTGCTGGTTACCGTACATTCAGTGCATATTGATGACATTTGGTAAGAATTTTTTTAATAATTTATATAACATTAAATGTAAACTATTTATTTTATACTCATATATGAAATTGTACATTCCTATTTTATATAGTTCTATTTCTATAAAAGTATGTACAACTATCCTGTCACTAAAGATATTATAGTTCGCCACCAGCATTATATTATGGTAAGTATAATTTTTTTTGATTTAATAATTAATAAAAAAAATATTTTAAATGTTTTAATTTCAAATTGGAATTGAAGGAGTCATATGAAAAAATGAATTATTAGAAATAATATGTGATTCATGATGAGTGTAAGAGTCAGACCACTAGTATTGTAGTATTTGATGATGTATCATGGATGTAGGAGAATCAGTATGCTTTCGAGAAGGGTCGAGTGGTTGGTATCTGTTCTTGATTAATGCCTTATAGTGATTATGGTACTATTTAATGGGTGATATCTTGCATGAGTGGAGCTTGTGGATATTCATCATTATCGGTCTCATAGTATGATGAGAAACATCAAGAATAGTGTGAGGTTATAGAGGCCATGTGTAGGGAGCATGAGAAGCTCCATCGATAGAACTAGAAACAATATGGAAATATGAGACGACATCACTGGAATCAACATGATCATATATAGTACATGAGTTATCCAAATCAGGGTGTTGGGATGGATCTTCTTCACCCAGCTCTTCCAAAGGACCCTCCTCACCCCTACCCATTTAAGGTGATGTATACATTTATTATGTTATCATTTTAATATAAATATTTTTGAGTGATATTTTTATTATTTTAGATATTTAAAATTTAATTTATTACATTTTTTAAAATTATTTTACTTTTTTATATTTTTTATTTTTTTTTATATTAAATTTTGTTATTTTCTAACAAATTTTTGACGTGATGTAGTATCATCGCAAATAATTGTTTTCAAATGGGTCAATTGATGCATCAAAAATACATATTTAAATAATCTGATTAAGAACTATTTACGAAGGAAGGGAGGTCCATCACAAAAGATAGTTTGTTTTGCGATGGGCTATCTTAAAAAATTCTTTGTGCGATTCCATTTTTGGTTACATGGCATTTGAGAAGGGAACCCATCACAAATAATCAATTTTTTCAGTTTTGTACGTCATGGGAGCTGCCATAAAGGAAAACAAAACATGACTCCTATCCTTCAAAAAGACAGAGATTTATACAGGAGACCTTAACTCTGGATTTCTTATCAAGGATCCCATCATTGAAATAGAAATATTCCTATCCTGCATATCAAGAAAATATTTGTAGAAGATTTCACACTTCTTGGCCAATACCAGTCCAAATGTTTTTTCTATGCTCATGCATATTCCATCCACACATCATAATTTTTATTTTGAGAAATCATGGATCTCCATAAGCTTTTCTCATCCATCAGTATTATGAAATCATATTCTTGAAGCCACCTTTTCCCGAACATACAATAATTTTCCCCAATTGGTTTTGCATAAGTCAGCCACCTAAAAGGGCCTATAATACATAGTATTCAATTCTTTGACTATGTAGTAATATTCCACAGTTTTCTTTGAATAAGTATCCCACAAAAAAGGGCCTATAAAAAATAGGTACATTGGACCTCAGTAGATACCTCTTCAATATCTATAATCCTAAAAAATGCTTTGATGGGAACTCACTTTCTGAAGATTGGTCAACAAGAACTCCTTGGGTTATTGTTCCACACCTCTTCTCATGATTTGAGAACCCCCAATATCATGTCTTACAGTTTCATGCTTCACACTTGAAGCATTTTATATTTTCCTTGGCCCACTAATCCTTACACCATTTATAGTTTTTATGTATATGGTCCTAGCTTTATGACCTAAAACTAAAAGATACTTTCTTCTTTAACGTATTACGTTAAATTGGATGGATGATGCCTTCACCTCATGTCACTAAATCCATGGTTTTTTCCAGAACTATGTGTGGCATCATTCTCATTCTAATAAGATACATAGTGATTCTTGGATCTTCTATCCTAGTGCAACCACCAAAAAATAAAAATTACCATGTTATTCTATGTAATCACTTTTGTGTGGTTGAAGAAACCTTTTCCATTCCTTGTTTCTCATATCATGAATAGCTTTCATGGGATATGGAGTGTTGGTGAAGAATTTCCTACAAGATCAAGGCATGCCAGTTCACATAAAGGGTAACATGTTCATTGATTATAGACCTTAAAAGGCACACCAAACGTCCTTACTCTATGACGTTAAACTACACGGTTAACGTCTCATGCATGGAACATTTTCGAGAACTATGTGTGGATTGATTAATACCATCATAGTATATGTAGTGATTCATGAATCTCCAGTCCCCTGTCCATACATGATAGAAAAAGGTAGCCCCTTATAAACACCAGAATTTAATCAATGTGGGGAAACAGTTGGCTTGATTCCTACCATCACATGATATATAAAGACACCATGATCTCTAGTATTAGGTCCACCCATAATATTTCCTTTTTAATATTATGAACCCTATGTCATTTCCACATGATGTTAAAGTAAATGTTTTTTCAAAAAATATTTGTGGATTTATTCCTAACATCATAAGAGATGTAGTGACACCCGGATATCCAATCCTAGGTCTAGCTGTAATAATCAACAAGAATAATTCCACCTTCTTCATATGGGTCAGACCTACATATGGAATTGTTTCCCGATATCCATAAATAATTTTGATATGAAATTATCCTTCCATATTCACACACTTTCCTTCCAAAAACCAAACTCTATGTCTTGGAAAATATGAATCCCCAAAATCCTTCCTCGACCATCAGTAATAGAATGTTAGTTTCTTAAAGACACCCTTTTATAACTGTATGATAACACATCCCGGTTAGATTTCCATATGTCACCCACCAAAAGGTCCTATCAGCAAGAGGGTTTCATTATTTGACTATGCACAATATTACCTAATCTGGCACTATATAAGTCACCCCCAAAAGGGGTTTTCAGCCAAAGGCACATTCATCCCAAGGAGATACCTCTTATTTCTATATAATCCCCAAAAATTTTATTCCACCACATCACCTCTCAGATCCATAAACCCCCAAATTATATCTTATAATTTTACCCCTTCAATACTGAAGAAGATGGAACATTCTTGGATTGATTATTGTGAAAGGGATAATCTTTAATCTATTAGTCAAAGATAATAAAACTTAAACCATATCCCTCAACATCTTTATCATAAGATTTTAAACTGAATAGTGCATGTCTTCGACACATGACATTAAATTGCATGATGCATTAAAACCTGTTAGGGAGGATCCTTTCCTATTGTTTTCAGCCACACAAAAGTATTTCCCCTCCATTACAAACAAACCAAATTTTAATGGGAGTAGTTTTCCATTCATGGGAAACACCAACACATATTATAACTTCATTATTAGGCGTTTCCTTTATAAACCACCCTCCGTGGTATTGAGAAATTTAGATCATCACAAAATTCATGGCCATTAGTGATAAAATATCATATTCTTGAAAAACACTTTTCTCATAATATAGAATAACATGCCCTGATTGGATTTACAAAATTTTCCCACAAAAAGGTCCTGTCAAAAAAAGAACATTCATCCTTTTGGGATACCTATTCTATCTCTGTAAGCCTCAACACCATTATACTGGGAACCAACTTTCTGAATTTTGGTATGTATTCATTCCTTGCACACTTTCCTCACATGATGTTTGGGATCTGAAAAACACAAACAAATATGGCTCAAAATTCCCTTTTTGTATACCTGAATAATGTCAGAACACTTTTGTCTAGTAATCCCTGCTTGGTTCATAATCACATAACTCATGTTCAAAGCTGTTCGACCTAAAACACCATTCATACTAGTCTAGTTTTCAAGACATTAAACCACCTAAAAAAAGAGACACAATACTCTGCATCTTGAAAACCTACAAAAGGTAACAATGAATAAAATTTTATTCTCAGATAACTAGACCTACATTCTATATAGTATATTAAAAAAATCATACAATGAATGAAATAAAAACCAAACTGGTTAGGACAAAAACTCATAAGGGGTGGCCTAAGAAAAATCCATGTCTCACCCACTAAATTCGTTTCAATTTAAAATTAGTAAAAAAATTAGAGTGATGAAAAAAAATAAAGTTCATAGAGCCTATGATATAACCCTATAAATATTTGAACAATTATCACTGGGTCAGAAAAGACATAAGAAATTTTTTTAGAGTGCTCTTATCCCTTTCTTTGTAATTGTAGCATTTCAACATATTGAAATTAAATAATGTGTGTCACCTTTAGTATTGTTTTATGATTAGGATGACAACATAAATATAAAAACATATAATCATGGAATAAGAAAAATCCATTTTTATCCATGTTTTAAAATGCAGAGGAACCTCCACATGATGGAGTCTCTCTAGAAAATTTTATAGGTGTTCCTCGACAGAGGACATGAGATGTTGATCTATGGCTCAAGCATCCTCTGTAGCTTTTTGGAGCCAAGCTACCTGTGTAGTGAAAAAATATTTAGTAGAATGGAGTTTCTCTTTCTTTGAATCTACATAATCCTCTTCTTGTGATGATACCCTCTTCAAGTAATGGTGTATTTGGAAAATATCCTCCTTTATTGAATTTATTGATTCTTAAAGGCATACCATTTGGATATATTTATCATCAATATGGAACTGATACTCCACCACCACCTTGGAATGACCTAGATCGGACTAGGACATGGCCACCCTAGCATCTTCAAACTAGCCTGCTAGCTGAACCTTAGGATACTAAAAACTTTAATTGTCTTCTCATTGTCATATGATTGACTTAACAACATGGAGGATCATGCGGAAATCAAAAAATCCATACCCCAAAAGGTAAACAAGGATGGGAGTCGTAAGAGTCACAAAGGAAGATCTTCAAGTAGTGTCTTCGAGACTATGTTCTAGATGTATCACTAGATGATGCAGTTTGTAGTTTCAAGAGAATCCTAGGTCTCCAAGTATTACTAGGAACTAATTTCATAGGGATATATGTATTCTGGGTTTATCACACTCAAAGAGGAAAGGTGATTTGATCCCACTAAAACCGTATCAACTTTGGCTTCTATTATTGGATGAGTTGGAATGATTTTTTTTAACTTGGGTAGGTCTACCAATGTTAATGGAACAAGAGAGCATATGTAACCCCTCACGGACATCAGGGGTCAACACACAATAAAGGTAATGAAATAACTAGATTAGTTAGAAACAATCTCCCACTTGTGGATCATTAGTTTGAATTAATTCTTATCTTACATCGCCAATCTCAGTGTTTTGATAAGGGAACTATTGAAAAGGATCATCCTATTGAGTTTTCCTAGAAACTAGGATGGAGGGCCATTGGTAATATCCAACTTCAGGGACCTCAGATTTTAATCCCTCAACATTGGAAGCAAGATGATCTTCATGACCTTGGCCAGGAATCACCACAGAAATTTCTTCTATGGATAGATCTACAGAGGTCAACATATGGTGTCATAAATCCAATGAAAAGTGGTTATCTGTGCTTCAATATGAAAGAAAGAGATTACTCACATCCATCCAATTCCATATAAAAGTCCCAGAACTCCTCTAATGAGAGAAGAATGTTATTATTTTTCAAAATTTATTCAAGTTAATTTAGTTCATTACATAATCCCCCATATATCACATAATCCACACCACTAGGGGTATATGAGACGTGAGGGCATATAACCGAAATTGTCTCTATCTTCAATTCGATCTACCAACCTTTCAGTAGGCATAATGTCTTCAAACCCCATAGAGAAAATATTATCATCAAAGACTTCATCAAAGGACACAATATTCTTGTAATCCTCTTTCATTGTGGAGATAAGGATGGCTATGGTTATTGTAGCGTCCTTTAGTGTATATGGAAGATCTAAAATATGACAAGGAAGCAATTAAGTGACCATCACATGATGCCTTATTATATAAATATAACATTACCAAGACCATCCTCCCTCTCTATCAAAATATGGTCAGATGCAACTTCATCTATTGCAACTTCATCTGTAGGGATGGATTCATCACTACAAGTCTGTTCCTCATTCGAAACTTCCCCCTCATCCCTCAATGAATCGGGACTGAACCCCTTGAGGGATTAGAGTGAAGAAAATATTGTAAAAGGAAATCATGTTCAGAAAAGTACATAGAGAGAGTCATAATATTAAAATGATATTGAAAAACACTTAATTCATTTAATACACCAAGAAATTTTTTTCCCACTTTAGTTTATTCTATCAAGACATTGAGGGGCTCGTATCAGTCATCTCAGTCATGGAAACTTGAGGTGGTAGTTAATAATACCCTAATTCCATCTCCACCACTATTATCCTCTAACCCAAGGATAGTGTTGGGAGATCAGGAGACTCAACCACCACTCCAATGGGGTAACCTATTGGTCCATGTTTTAGTGACTCGTGATCTACCCTAGGTTCCTCTTCATCCCCTGCCAAATGGAAAATAAGTCCCCTAAAAATTAATGATAGTGGATGAATGAGAAAAAAGACAAGGGAGGATAGAGAGATACCTTACTAGAATCAACGAATCCATCCCATTATTCACCAAATCATCTAGATAATATATTATATTAATCTTGAGAAATCATTTCAATAACCTAATTTGTGGTTGATATCCGATCATTGGTGGCATATATTAGCATCTATAACTCCCAGATGTATTGCACCACCTCAGTAAAATCAATTTCTGGGTGAAGATCATATGGTGCACAGATATGACCAAGATTTGAGATGCATATACCAACTTCAATAAAAACCCATAGATCTTAGATGTCATGGGTTATTACCTAATGAACACGGATTGTCGAAGGCAACCTGTACTCTGATGATAATTCATCCGGTTGAGAAGAAGACAAAAAATCTTTTGAACTTGAATCTTTTTCAATTATATTTGCTTTGAATGGAGGCTAGAAATTTGGGGATCAGTTCTCCACCTTATCTTGGTTACTAGACTGACTCTTCCCATAAGATGTGGTCTTTTTTATCCTAGGACTTATCTGTGTCTTTTACACGATAACTCTTTGAATACTTTGGAGCTTCATCATTGTCATGCTTTGGAAAAACTTTCCAACTACACATGCCACACCCAAAAATCATTACGGTCTTGACTTGGTGGATTATTATTTTCAGTTCCCTTAGGGGTAGGAAGAAATATGAGCACTAACATACCCATATTCTAGCCTAATTGAGGCACTCGACCGAGTTATTTTGATAGATTCTTGGGATGTCTCTAAATTCATGAGTACCCAAAATTGATGAGCCACCATCAGATGCTTCTCAACCTGAACATATGTGGGGGGAGATATATTTGGATATTTCACAAACAATAACTTGTGGAAAAATAGATATGGTTTATAGGTCTCACATATCATCTCACTGTCATTGTGGGCTTCCAGTATGTTGTCTCTAAATGCAATCATATATGACCTCATATTATCATTAGCTTGGATACTATCAATAAATGTACCAATATGCGTATCAACATATGGAAAAAATTGGAACACTAATAATATGTTCAAATACTTAAGGGCTTCTTCATGCTTCCGAAATGAAGGATGGATACCATAAACAAAAAGGATGAATGGGTGAAACATTCCTTTAGGGAATTGAAATCCAATCAGCACTACATAAGAGATGAAGTGTGTTGGAATAAACCCCCAAAACACATTAAATGGACTCAAAATCTTATATGGGGCCTTCTCGGTGTATACATGTAGTAAACACTAGTAAATATTCACAAAAATGGGATCTTGCAACCCTATGTGACTACCTTCCTCTTATTTAGCTGCTATAACGAACATCCTTGGACTCACACTGCCATTAGATCCGTGAACTGGTAGTAGGTAGGTTCTCAACCACATCATTAGGAATATAGATAAATTATTCCTTGTTGTGACTTCATATTTGAACTTATAACATCATTAGTTATATTTTCCTTGCTCTAAGGCATGTCATAATTTTCTTAGGATGATCTGATTCTTTGATGAAGGGAATCCCGTTGGGTGATAATAGGTAGGAAATTATCCATGAGGAACTTTGAAGACCTTCATCCAACCCTCTAGATGGATATCACCCCTCAAGAGGGGTTCCTTCTTCTACACATTCCAATCCAACTTGAATAACTCTTGGGTTGGAGATGAAATCCTACCAATATCATCCCACATAATCTTCATTGGAATGAAATTTTCATACATCTTGCTATGGATTGGAATTACTATGATCTTATAAACATCCAGCATGATGATACTAAATTCACCATGTATTATATGGAAGGTTTTGGTATGTGGGCTCCAGTGTCTAAACAGATCATGGATAATTTCTAGTTTCTTCTAAATCTATGTTTGCGCCACCTAAACTACCTCATAAATTCCGAAATTCTACAGTTTAGTCATAAATTATGCACAAGTTTGGCATACTAGTTATTCCCACATCCATTCCTGCATAGCTCCCCCTCCTGTTTGGAAGTCTCAATCCTCCATCCAGCCTTATGATTTGTCAATTTTGGAAGCATGGAATATTGACGAGTAGTAGTGAGGTTTCAAATCTTGGGTGTGAGGCTTCATGTCTGGGGAACACATGATATGGTGCCTGATGAATGATATGGAAACTATTACCTCCATGATGTATACACCCTTAGAGTAGATTTTTGTGTGTGGGTAATTTGGTATATTATTAGAATTGGGACTTTGGAATATAACTTTTGATCTTTCGAATTAATATATCTCTTGGAGTCTTATGGTCATAGAGTGACATATAATCCCTCTCTAAGTATTCATGTTGATAATTATTCAAGTAATTCATTAATTATTGAAGGGTAGAGTTGCATATATCATAGTAATCAGTTCTGACACTTTTAAGAATCCATGAAACAAATGAAGCTGCTTATTATTTGGAAGCCATATTAGTGAACATTGAAAACCTCTAAGCATACATCAATATTTTTCATTAAATAAAAAATATTGATTTCAAAAAGTACAGAAATTTTATTAAAGGAAGGTATTCACACAGGCGCCTTGGACAAGTTCCTCATGAAAGCCCCTCATCCAATTAACTAATGAAATCTCTTCATCCATTTGATCCTGCATAGACCAGACACTCATGTGGCTATACCATGTTCTTGTGAGAGGAAATTATTCATAAGGTAGTGCAAAGGAATTTCTTGATGAGAGTATAAGAGTAGTGTGAACCAAGGAAAGAACTTTCTGGTAGTCAATACTATTTATATACATGGAAATTCTGCATAGACTGCCTTCATGAATAGCCTACGTGTATGGAATGTGCATAAGGCCAGCATGGAAAACCTGCATGGACAACTTGTGTGTTCATTCCAATATTTTCATCCCTTCACCTCAGGATCAGACCCACATGTTATGTTCAGATCCAATCCAGAGTGGGGTAATTTTTTGGCACTCCATTTTTTCATATAGTGATGAGAAGAATTAATGAAAATTTTCTTTAAAAAATAGAGTGAAGAGCACCAAGGAGAATTATGGTGTTCTCGAAGGCCAAACTGCTCATACACACCCTGCATACCAAGACACTCGTGTGGTACCTTCCCACATGACCCAAAAGAGACAACCACCCTTGCGCACGATCCCAACACATTACACAGGCTCTTTGGTCATACTCTAACAACCTCCTTTTCCAAGGGACCCATTTTTTTCTATAAATAGGACCTTGGGGATTCCCATTTCATATGAAAAAAAAACGTGGAGAAGTCTCAAACTCTGATCACCCTTTTCCTTTGACCATTCCCTCGAAACCACCCAGGTACTCTCCAAAAACAAATATAATAATGAATTAAGGGGAATATTGGTATCAAAGTACCCCTAGTAAGTGAAGTTTTAAATACCTTAGTGATGAACCACTCCCCATTAAATAATAAGATAATAGCACAAAGGTACCCTCCTAAACACATGAACTACATGAGACCTCTCAAGGGACACCTAAGGAAATCATTGGAGCCTATAAAAAGGCCTCACTCAAGTGTTATTACTCAAGTGCTATCACATAGTTTTTTCATCATAAAAAATCCATATCTAGATCGTATAGGCCTAACCTATGCAAATAAATTTTAATCACATAGGCCTTACCCTATATGAGACACCTCTATCTTGCTCATCCTTCACCTATGTGAGCCTCGTTTGTGCCCTCTTTCATGTCACCAATAGAAGGGAACCTACTTCCATGGGAATCCCATATAAGGGAGAATAAATTAAAGACTCTAACAAATCCTCTATACTCTCATAACCATGGTTAAAGACACACCAGTGTGTATCCCATTCGGTTATGCATTCCTTCGGTTAGAGGTTTCCCACACTTGTTCTATCAAATGGGTGGGGTTCTAGGGGTATGTATAGTTATGCATATCTTCTTTCATGAGGACCCCAACCATAGGGGATGTTTCAGGGACTTCCATGTATCATAGATGATGTATAGTCCCATATACATCCCTCATCGTCTCAAAGACTAGGTGCCTCTCTTTTCAGAAGTGGAGGTAGATCATGTTTTCTTTTCCATTTTATAGGGATTGGTGGCTTATCCTTCTCTTTCCTTCAAATCTATGGGTAGGGTGTACCTCATGGAGTAATAACTTATAATTTCTTAGGGGTCATAGCTAGAGGGGTATTCATATGTGAATATCATAATTATAAAAGTAGGAGAGGAGATAGGTACATCAAATCCCTATGTTCTTCTCCATTATCCCAAGCCACTTCCATAATGGAAGAAGGATTGTGCACTTTTAAAGATCTCCCACTAACTTTTTATTCTCACATTTTAACATGACTCACGTGGAATTATAGGATAGAAAAAAATCATGAAATACACGTGATTAGATGGATTTATTGGTAGATAGTCCCTTTTTAGATTTTCCTCCCACCTTCCTTTAGAGCGCCTTAATAGGCATGGGTGGGTCCTCAATGTCATGTATCAATCAAAAAGGACCACATTATCTACGATGGAAACCTTCAAACGACATCCATAGGCTTGATTCCTAAAATACATGTATCCATCTCAAAGGGCCATATTCTATACAAGAAAAACCTTTAAAGGACCTCTATATGCGTGGGTATTTAACCTAAATTGAACTACATGGGAATTGATTCCAGTATAAATGGGATACATAGGAAGCATCCCTCAGGTCCAAACTCAACACACCAAATCAATCCTAATTTTCTCTAGGACACATTCTCAATAAAGTCATATCCAACCCATGACCTCATATCACTTCGAAGTTCCCTGGGCCTCTTCTATGTAAGTCCCACAACAAACATTGAATATGCACCATTCTCTTTGAATTCGTTTCCATATTATGTTAAAATACATAGTTTGGTAGTCATCATATAAACATAAAATATATGATGTCTCTCGTTAAGTGGAATTGAACTACATCAGTTTTGATTCCATTCATGAGGATTTATAGGAAAACCCATCTTATGGGATCGATCCATACATAAAAAAAATCTTGTCTCCCTAGTTGACGATAAACTCCCTAACTCCCCACTATGTGGCTTAAAATTAGCATCATAATAATAAATGGAAAAATAATATCCAATCATTATAAAATCAGGTACCATTAATGGATAACCTCATATAAATACATTTGTATGCATTGATGAAGAACCTAAAATACATATAGATGATTCTATACTAAATACATGATAATAATTGATTTTTAATTCAAGAGTGACCCATGACATACTTGGTAATTAATAAAGAATTAATGAATACATATTAAGTCATTAAGAGAGTGATAGAGTAGGTAATATTTTCCCCAAAAGGATTAAATGATCCAAACCTCCTATCCTCTTGATGAATGTGATTCCCTAAGCATTGTTGGACCATTTCCATCACCTGCTTGCCTTTGGAATGCAGGTTTGAATAAGGGAATCATTGGGTGTTTTTTAGATCCATGAAAAAAACCTGTTGGAAGACGTTCAAAAATAATGAATTCAATATGAATGATTGTGAGACCATTAAAACCCCCACAGTCAAGATATATATCATAAAAAAATCAAAACACCACATTTTCTTTAGAAACATGTATGCTCAGCTCTCAAAGATTTATAGGGTCCATCTGATATTCCACATAAGATACTACTGTGTTATTGGGGTGAAATTCAATGTAAAATTACATCTCTTTTCAGAGAGGTAGTCCTAGAACATCTTTGGGACAAAAATACACATATTATGCACTACTTCTAGATGCTAAAATCATATAGATTCTACTGCACCAATGGATAAACTCACCAACTAATGGTTAATGGGATATAGCATCATACTCATGAGCCCCACTTAGCCACCATAAGATCTCAGATGTCTATAAAGAATAATATCATCACATTTAAATGAAGGCATATAACCCTCCTATTATAGAAGTCTATATGGGCATACACTGTGGACAACTAGTCCATAACCAATAATGACATCATAAGGTTTCATTTTGATGACCAATGGGTCCTACAAGAAACTATCTCCATTAAAACAACCTCGAACATATAAGTCAAAGGAACTCATCCACCACACCTCTATACTATCTACTTTGGATGGAAATGACTAAATACTATGTATGTTGGGAATTTCCATAATCCTGAGTTCTTTATGCATGATCTCAAACCCTCATAATCTATCACATGAACCATAATTTGAACACTTAATAAAGAGAAGTGGGAGCCTCTGATATCTAATTCTTAGAATTTGATTGGCCATAAATCAGATTTTATTCACCGGTAGGGGTATTTGATACACCACACCGTCACTGTTCAAGGTTCCAAACCATGGACCCATCGCACTAATCCCTTAACACACCATGATCCATCCATAGAACACTGATATATACATCATTCACACATCTTACATGAATTCAGGGGCACTATCACAATTAAATATGACCCCGAAATGTTGAACTGAAACCCTATGGTCCAATGATAAAGAACATAAATAATGGTCATGGTAAAAGCAGAAGGATGAAGGTAATATAATCATTGGATGAATATATCATGAAGAAATATCATTATATTATGAAAAATATGATGACATCATGGTCCGAGTAATCAAAATAAATATTTGGGCTTATTGGAGTTGGTGCCCTAAAACCATGTTTTTTAGCACTTTATTACTTTTTTTGTTATTAAATAAGTTTTATTATCAAATCATGATTAGTCTTTTCATGATATTTTTATGTGATAATTTTCATAGAATAAATTTCTCACTAAAAGGTCATAGAAGTTCCTCACTATGATGAGAACCTAGATGTTATACGACATTATCCTTCAATATATGTTCTATGGATAAATGATATTATATGAAGGGACATGGGTGATAAATTTTATCATGGGTAGAAATATCATAATAAATTAAGACACCTTCTCATGGTGTTTTTCCTTGGTAATCTCCAATATCGGATGTTACAAGAACAATCCTATCATTAAGAAATCTGTATTTCTACGTGAATTTGATGTTCCTATCTATGGATGTGTGTATTAGTCAATATACTTTAAGATTATCATTAATGGATATCATTCCTCACTCACATTGATGTGTTTATGAAAAT
This sequence comes from Viscum album, assembly GCA_963277665.1. Taxonomy (NCBI): domain Eukaryota; kingdom Viridiplantae; phylum Streptophyta; class Magnoliopsida; order Santalales; family Viscaceae; genus Viscum; species Viscum album. Next base: position 934,346,766 of record OY728150.1, on the reverse strand, counting down.
TGTTGTAACATATATCCATGGTTATGCAAGAAAAATTGGGTGCTTCACAAATGATATTACATTAGTGAATAATGTGTGAAAGGATTTATCCCTTTTTGTCTCACAATGAAAGTAAATATCTCTTGAAATTTGATGGTAATGGAATAGCATAAATAAATATATGGATATGGTTTTCAATAGGTGAGTTAATTTCTACAAATTCATATAAAGATAAATCAAGAATATAGGTTGATGACACCACATGAAACCTGATTAATTTGGGACATTGTGATAAATGGATTATATTTCACTATAAATGTTTATAGGAGGTTGGGTGTCATTGTGATGTTAAATCCCTTTTTATGGATGCCTTGACATGTTTTTAAATTTTAACCTTGGACATTATGCGGTTCTGCCTAATTCTACTAAGAATGAGATGTTGAGGGACACACACTAAGTGAATTTGAAATCTCAGTTAAATTCCAATATTGAATTTAAGAAATTAGAATAAATAGTATTTATTTAGGTTTAGATGATAACAATAATTTAATCAAAAGTTATTCAAAAGAATAAGTGATTTAAATAAAAATAATAGATTTTTATTTAAAATTTTGGAGAGAATAATATTTATTATTTTTATCTTAGAATAATGTAGTTTCATTTATTTAATAAATAGTCATTATTCAAGGATTGATAAATGTGAGCGAGGTAATGCAGATCGTGTTTAATGTTCAGATTGTAAATGGTATAAATGATATTTATTTATATTCTATATGTGTTAAAAATTTTAAACATTTAATAATAATATTTATATTATTGTTATAGGACACATGTAAAACTAAGAATTATTGAATTGGGAAAGGTCTTGTGTGTGATTTTCCAACCCTAAAAATTTGAAAATAAATATCTCATTATATCTCATTATTAAAATTGAGTTGATGTGCACAACAAAGAGAGTGAGACTCCCTAAATACATAGAGAGATATTATGAAATCTAGAGTACTATCCTCCTCTCCTCTCTCAATACAACAAGAGATCATAAAGACTTCTTCCTCTCATGAGAAAACATCTATTCTTATCGACCATAAATAATAAATGGGATAAATATTGGTTGTGCTATCACTAGGTGGTTCTATGCAATTGTTTAGAGATTTGGATGCATGTGTGGATTACCACTGAAGTAATTTTTCACTTGGAACCTACAACACAATTATGGGATGATATGATCTCATTAATAGGTCATAAATTAAATACTAATCACATGTTGAGGTAATTTCATATCTTCTCATAAATTAACCGTAAATTACATGTGAAGATCCTCTACTTCTTATTCTGAAATTTTAGTCTAATCTAGTAATCTACTATTTTTATTAGACATGGAGTTTTTTCATGTAAATAAATGATTACACATCATTTATGACTAGAATCCAATATGTTCATATCAACAAAGGATGCTTCTATTGTACCTAGAACCTAAAAGTTGTATCAAAGTGCTCACATGTTCAATTTATAGGTATTTATTATTCATTTATTAGTTTCATGTGTTTTCATTTTATTTTACTAAAAATGATTCACTTTAATATTCTACATAATTGTATGTTCTCTTTATTCATTATCAATAACATAAGTAGTAATCAGTTAATGATTGAAAATAAAGAAGCATTCGATTCACACCATCAGGAGGTGCCAAAGTCTCTACGTCAGAAAAACTAGAGAACACATAATGTACTTCCAATTTATACATAGTTTATTATGTTTTATCACCATTATCTATTTATATGGGTTTAAATACAATTTTTCTATATAAGATCTGAATAGACTAGAATGGTTTATAGATCCATATAGACAAGAACATGGCATGATGAACCACACATCGTGTAACCACTGTACATGGCATGTCGTTCTCATTATCTTATGACCAAGTAGACGGGGTGTCCTGAGAGTTCCATGTATCAGGTACAGAACAAAGGGACTCACATTCCATGGAATATGTGGTTACACACAATGTATTTATATTATGCACTGTGTACCTCAAACATGTCCATGACAGGTAATATATCATGGCCCAAGGCGTGTGTTGTGGACGTGTGTGGAAGACAAGAACCCAACATGTTATTTTTTTACACACCATTTATTTTTATTCTATAAATTTTCACAAATTTTTATGGAAATAATAATTAAATGTATAATTGAACCTATTGATTACGTGTTTTGTGTTCTTTTGACTCGATAGTACACACCATGTCATCGGATTAACAATTATATATTAAATTAAATTCCATGTTAAAAATTTGAGAAACTAACAAGGTTACCTCCAAGTATACACGCACTACATTAATAGTAAATGAAATTAATTTTGTTTAAAAATATAGATTATTGCGAGTTAAGGATGATTGGATGGATTTAGGATAAGATGAATTATTTGGATTAATTCAATGTGCTTTATTATAATTAAAGAAAAATTGAAGTAATTGATAAAAATATTGTAAATGTCTGTTTATTTCATGATGTATGGATGATCTTGATATTATACCATCCCTTGTGCATGATAGTTTTACTTTAATTTTTTATTGTTAAATTATTATTTATATCCTACGATTCATCCCCTCTTCCTTATTATATAAGGACCTACATGACTTTGATTTATTTTATATAAACCCCATGTATTCAATCCATTGGATCCCCTCACCCATGTGTGAGTAAAAGAAGAGGTGTGGATGGAGCTCCTAAGAAATAATAGGTGGTCTATGTCAAGGATCTTATGTGAAGAAAATCGAGGTGATACATAGGAGTGAAGGGGGAATACTTTAATAGGAACCAAGCTATGGTTCAATATGTTTTCCCGTGAGGTCAAGGGTTAGTTTATCATCCTCTAGATTAACTAACCATTACATAATCTCATGGTGATTCCCCTTATATTTTTTTTAAGTTTGTTTCGTGGTTAATTAATTATGATTTTTTTTGTTTCGTGATCACCTAATAAATGAATTAACAAAACTGCAAGATGGAATAAAATATAACTGGCTTAGGCGTAAATGTTTAATTAGACATGTTTGATCACTTAAGTAAAATATATTTGATATTAAGACAACATTTAAAAGGATAAAATGCTATATATTCATGAGGAGGAAAATCCATTATTTAAAATATTAGGTTGTATTAGTCTTCCATTACTTAAGTTATAATCAAAATCATAGTTCAGAGAACTTGAAAAACCCAATTTGGGGTGATTTCAATTATCAAGGATATTATAGCCTAATGTTTTGGGTTAACTTATCTTAGCTTACATCAATGGTTTATTGACTAAGAAGTATTTTTGTAACTAAGAGTTTGAGATTTAGTAAATCTTAAAATAGTATTTCCTTATTGGGGAGTCCAATCAACAGATCAAGGAACTACGAGTTAATGTAGTTTGCATGTTACGCATACTAAAACCCTTCAAATATCTTTTCAATCCAATGTTTGGGTTATGAGAAGGGAATATGGATAATTTACACTAGAATATCTAAGTATTATTAGATTCTAAAAATAATGGTGAGGAATATTATTTTTCAAAAAATAGTGGGTATTTATATGAATTTAATTAATTTTAAATTTATTAATCTATTTTTTAGTGAAAATTTTTACTAATTATATGATCTTAATTTATAGAAAATAGATAATCCAAAAAAATTGAACATATCACTATAATACATACTAAATAAGGATAAATTTATCATAGGTGTGAATTTATAAAAATGGTATTGGTGGTTTCATATTATATTATGATGTAAATGGAAATCATATGGGCTGGAAACCCCACTTCCTAAGTCACTTGGAAAAGAGGCTAGTGAGAAAGAAGTATCTATCTATATAAATCATGTGGTTAATCAAATGGATGTCCAATGTTTTATATTGTTCACTATATCAAAAAATATTTTAAATAAATATGATGATATGGATGTGTATAACATAGTTTCTCAAATTTGGGATCATAATCAAGAGATGGGGAGATCATAGTGATATGAGATCTCCAATGCACATTTCTTGCACAATCGTGGAGAATCAGCATCAACTGGGAGAATTTTAGTCAATATGATTGGATACATTGAGTGCCTAAACATCTTTGGTTTTGATATCCCCAATGATCAATGTAAAGATCCCATTTCCCCCTCATAACCCAAAAACTTCTCCAGTTTTATTGTAAATTATAAAAAGAGCATTAGCGAGAAGTCACTATAAAAAATGTTACTATTATCTTATAAGTTTATAAAGACATGGGTCATGAAAAACCAATTTTCCTTATGGTGAATAATAAGAAGAGGGACAAATAATATGGGCCTAATAGTCATTCCTTGTCTAAGTATCTGAAAAAATATTTTTCAAAAAGAAGAACATCTAGAGGCAAGGAAAGGAACATGGTGTGGTATGTTTTTTATAAGGAATGTAGGTCTAATATTTGTGGAACTATCCCCACCCAAACAGGAAAGGGGAAGATTTATGTGACATTTTTATCAAGTGTACTATTTATATATTTACAATTTTGGTATTAGATAGTTCATTTGGTGCTCACATTTGTATCCAAATATAGGAACCAATTAAATTTCCAAAGATTACAAGAGATTAGGTGGATCTCTGGGTTTCCCATAGAGTAAGTACGTCCACTATATCCATTGGAGACTACCATATCACATTTCCAATATAATTTGTTTTGGTTTAAGAGAACTATTATTTTGTTTCAAGTGTGACAAGGAATATTATTTCTATTTTTTTAGATATGGAAAGACTTATTTTTATGTTTTAAAATAAGGGTTTTTACTTTTATAAATATAACATATGTTATGGTATGAAATAGGTTAATAATGGTATTTTGGTATTTAATTACATAAACCAAATTTTGATAATTGATAAATAACCTAATACACATGACTCATACGACACCATGTTTTGGAATCCCTGTCATGGTTACGAAAACAAAAAGAATTTGAGAAATATCTATCCAAATTGTTATTCAGACTTTTTTTCACTAAATCCACATGAAATATATCATTATTGTTTATAAAGAAAATGAAAATACCACCATTCAGGGTTTAAGGTCAAAGGTTCATGGATCTTTTAGAATTGGTACCTCACGATGTCTTTTGACCTTTTTATTTAGAACATATAGGTGAATGCTCATACATTGTTATATTTATCGATGACTTGAGAAGGTATGGTTAAATATAATTAATGTGGTATAAGTATGAATCCATTGAGAAGTTCAAATTGTTCAAGAATGAGGTTGAGAATTGTATTGGTTAAGATAATGAATCTTAAATATGATAAAGGTGGTGAATATCTTAACTAAGACTTTATGAACTTTCTACAAGAGTATGAGATTTTATCTCAACTCATTATACCTTATACACCACAATGGAATTGTGTTATTGAAAGGATTAACCATACCTTTTTGTACAATGAGAGGTTGATGATAAGTCATGAATGTCTTCCATTATACTTTTGGGGATATGCGTTACTGACAACATTATACTTACTGAACTGAGTACTAACCAAATCATAAAATACTATTACCTATGATTTATAGAGTATAAATAAACCCATTTTATCTCATGTTATTTCATGGTGTTGCGAGGAATTTATTATTGCTAGATCAAGAAAAAAACTAGCACCCCAAGGCATTATGTGTGTCTTTATAAGGTATCACAAGGGAAAAAGGGGACACTATCTATACGAGCCTTTGGAAAATAATGTTAATATCACAAGACATTCTGTATTTATTAATAGGGAGAACATATTAATGGAGGATAGTGGGAGAAAGACTGACTTTGATGCAGTTGATGGTTAAGATAAGAAAAGATTTGGAAAAGAAACTGATTCAACAAGACCCTATAGAAGATGATTTTCTTGAAACAAAAGTACAATAGAGGAGTGATAGAGAGGTAAGATAACCACATAGATATGGTTTTCTATCTAATGATGACGATGACTCGTAATTGGGTGAAAATTAAGATCCTCTATCCTATAAGGTGGAAGTAGAGATATCATAAGTTGTAAGATGGAAATAATCCATAAATTTTGAGATGGATTCCATGTATTACAAGAAAGTCTGGGTTTTGAACAATATGCCTGTTTATGTAAAATAAATTGGGTCTAAATGGGTATTCATAAGAAAAATGGACATGAAAGGGAAGATAAATACCTATAAATCATTGATACTATTCAAATAAGGCCCTTTATTCTCGGTTTCACTATCGGTGATTCCTTAGGAATCGATGGTCGAGATTATGAACACACCTCCCAGTTAGAGGGGGGGGGGGGGAATTATCATCTCCCATATTCCTCAAACTATTTTCCACACTCCTTCCTCACATTTTTGAATCCTGTTTTCTTCCATCGTTTACAGAGATCTCTATTATCCCAAAAGTACCAGATCCATTTGGTGGATCGCCTTTGAATTCAATCTCACATCTAGAGTTATAAAATTATTTGGATATCATTAACCAAACATTAGAGGCCCAATTACAACATCCCCTTACATTAATAGATTCTATTGATATATTTGTTTTCATATCCTATGGTTTAGAGGAACATACAGTTGTGGGGATTCTTGAAAAAAATGAAAATCATGATCAGGTTTTCATATATAGAAGATTTGATTATCACATAGCACAAATATCCTCATAAATATAATATGTACTTATTCTATCTATTATGATGGAATTTTTATTTCCATATTAAGCAAGATACTTTCATTTTAGAGATCTGTGTATGTTTCCCTAAGCTCGCGCTACACTTTCGAAACCCCTTTATTTTGCATACACTTAGGAATCTGGTAGGTCAATACTTATGCTATGATAGTAGAATAGATTTAGAGATTCATCATATTTCCCCAATATTTGTTTGTAGGTTGATGTTTCTATGTCACTGGTGGAGTGGGTGATGATAACAGTTAGAGAATAATTTCATTTTAAACAAGTAGTCATTTTTGAATCATGGACAAATTATTGTGCATCTTATGGCCGGTTAGGCCATTTGGCTTTATTCTTTCATCACGGTAGTTGGAATTGGTAGTTTTAGGATACAAGATGATGGAGTCTATAACTCTAAAAGGCCTTGAGGTGGATTTTTTGGGAACTAATGAGATGGGGAATTCTAAAAACATATTTATAGGGGAAAGAACAGTGATCCTAGATCCAAATATTGCGACTATCTATTACTGAACAAGGCCCTATTTGGGTGAAAAAAATGAGGTGGGATTAGGTTTTTTCAGGGGAAGAATAAAGGTCACTTGATGGTGGTTCTTATACCCCAAATAAAAAGAAATTGAAATCTCATTCATATGAAGAAGTGGTAATGTAGGTTAGCGATCCTACTAAGGTAACAGTCTATGAGACAAGATAGGGTGGTCCAAACAACTACAAAAACAAGGTGATCGATATGTAAGGTCATTAGAAAAGAAGGGGGTAGATTTGAATTTATTGAATATGATGAATTATATTGGGACCTTGGACACAATTACACATTTAATCCATTAGAAAGGTATGGAAATTGAGGGGTAAACACATGAGAAAGGTGGTTCAACACATGATAATGGGATAGAGATAGATGGGGAACATGGATCTAAAGGGTAATATAAAGATGAATAATGTGAAATATTCTTATTAGGGTATAGTAAATAGGGAAGACTCAAAAGGAGAATCAAATACACAAGATGGAAGAAATGAAAAAAAGGGTAGCTTAGATTTATGGAGTTATATTTTGAGTAAAGGGAAGAGACCTAATGGGATGAAGGATTACTCCCATTTTTCCAGACCAATGGAAAAAGGTATACCAATAAGATAAAACTCAAGGAAATTAAAGGTGATAAATAAAACTTTGCCAATAATTGGTATTTAATATTACACTCTTGGTATGTAATGGTGGATGAGTCCATATTGATTAAGGCCCCCTAGAGGATGAAAATATTATAGTTTAAAGTTACCTATCGTAGACACCAATGATGAGTAGTACGATTGATTCAATAAGAAAGAATATATTTGTATCAGAGTTTACAATGAATCAAAATTTAATGTGTAGGAGTTTATTCAAACATGGGAAAAAATGGTGATTATATTAGAATACATTATCAAGGATGACCAAAAATCAAAGGTAAGTACTCTAGAGTAGAAATTATATAGGGAACATTCACCTAATAGACTTAAACTTGATTTTAATAGATTCATGATATCTTATGGGGTTTGATACTTTTTTTTATTTCATGTGTGGGGGTTTTGATGATTGGGATGCAATCTGTTCATGAATTTGATATATTTTTGTGAGGGTTCTCACATAACTATTAAAAGTGACAACTTTGAAATAAAAATATTAAATTGAGGTGAAATACTTATAATGAATGACTAGTGGATAAAGGGTTTATCTAACATCAATTAATTGAAATTGATGAATCCTTTTCTCTAGTTTATATGTTCAAATCCATAGAATATTTATTTCTATATAATCTTACCATGGATATGATATTTCTAGAATATATATAAAAACTTCATTCCTTAATGAGAACCTTCAAGAGGGTGTGTACATGACACGAATTGAAAGGGTTGTGACACTAGGAAATGCCAAAAGGGTATGAAATTTTCATGCATCCATTTATATGTTAATGTAAGATTACATGTCATAGAATATTTGATTTGATTAAGTGATTAATGAATTTGGTTTCATTAAGAAAAAAAGTAGGCCATGTGTTTGCAATAGGTTTAGTGGTAGTATAGTTTCTTTCATAGTAGTGTAAGTTTATGAAATAAATCTAATTGGAAATAATATACCAACAATACTAGAAGATAATTCATGGTCGATAAAGTGATTCTCCAATAATGAATTTGGTGAAGTTACATATATTCTAGTAATCAAGATCATACATGATAGATTCAAGAGGATTCATGGACTACGTTTTGGTATATATGTTGAGCAGATACTATAGAGATTTAGTATGGAACTTTCCAAAAGAGGATTGGTTCCAATCTCACATGGTATACATATTTCTATGAAAATTTGTCATCAAACTCAAGAGGAAAGATAGAAAATTATTATGATCCCATACGATTCTGCGATAGGATCCATCATAGATTTCATGTTATGTATGAGGCCTGACGTTGAATCTGATTTGAGCATTGTTGGAAGATATCAAGAAGATCCAACTAAATATCATTGTAAACTATTCTGTCTATACTAAATTATTTGAGACATACTAAGGATATGTTCATTGTGAATGGAGGAAATGAAGAACTAGTTATCAGGAGTTATACAGATGATAATTTTCATACAGATCAGAATGATCTGAAGGCATAGTATGGATATGATGTTTTTTTATCATGATAGGAGTTATGAGTTGGAAGAGTTTAAAGAATCCATTTGTTTCTTATTCTATAGTAGAGTCCAATTATATTATAGATTCTGATAGATCCAAGGAAGCCGTTTAGATTCACAACTATGCCCAATATATTAATGTGGTACCTAATAGTAAATATCCTATCATGGTTTACTTTGATAACACTATAGTGGTAGCTCTCTCCAAATAGACAAGGCCACACCCAAGTATAAAGATCATACTTCAGAAGTTTCATCTCATAATTGATATTTCACAATGAGGTGAATTTGAAGTGAGTAGAGTATCAATGGAAGAAATTGTGAAAGACCCCTTAACAAAGGATTAATCTCAGTAGAATCATGAGTATCATGTGGGAGATAGTGGGATTAAAGTTATTTTCAATTGAATCTAGTGAAAGTATGAGTTTTTTAGAGTTGGTTCCCTAGAACCAACTTGTTTAGTACTTCATTTCATGTTTTTCTTATTAAATATATTTTATTTTCACATCTTGATTATTATTCTGCATGATTTTTATGTGATAATTTCCTTAGAATACATATCAGGTTAAAAATTCATAACAGTTCCCGGTTATGATGAGAACTGAGAGGTTCCACAAAATTATTATTGAATATATGTTCTATGGCCAAGTGATATTTTCTTACGGGACATAGATGATACATGATATCTAGGGTAGGAGGATCATAATACATTGATACACCTTCTCATGGTGTTCACCCACGGAAATCTCCTGGATAAGTGTTTTTGAGAACTATATAATCATTTGGGAATCAATATTTCCATGTGTCATTGGATGTTCCTATCTATGAACATGTGTATTGATTCTCATACATTAATATTATGAATAATGGATATAATTAATCACATACTTTGATGTATTGATGAAAACTATTATTACATATGTTTTTGTAGAAGTAGGAAATGTTGGGTGCATTACAAATGATATATTATTAATGGATAATGTGACAAAAGATTTATACCATTTTGTGCCTTAATGAAAGTTAATATTTCAGGACCTTTGACGAAAATGGAAATGCCTAAATAAATCCATTTACATTGCGTTTTATGGGTGAAGTTCACTTATGAGATGTTAAAGAAACAGACATCGAGCATATAGGTTGATGGAACTGACAAGCAACTTGCTTGATTTGATATTTTGTGATAAAGAGATTATATTACATGGAAAACACTCATAAGAGGTTTGGATCATTGTGATGCTAAATTATTTCTCTAAAAATTATTTTATGTGTTGCTAGATGCTAAACTTGTAATTTAGGTGGTTGTACCTAATACCACTAAGAAAGACATCAATAGGGCCGTACACTATGTTCATAAGTAATATCGCTTAAATTTTAGTTTTTAAATTTAAAAAGTTGGAATAAATAGTATTTACTCAGGTTTTGATGATCACCATAATTTATTCATATGTTATTCAAAATAATAAATTAGATAAATAATAATAATAAATATTAATTTTTATTTTTTAAGTATAATATTTAATATATTTATCACATAATAATGCAGTGGAATTTATTTAATAAATAGTAATTTTTCAAGGATTAGTAAATGTGTATGAGGGAAAGAAGGCCAAGTTTAATGGTCCGATTTCAAATGATATAAATGATATATATTTATATTCTTTATGCATTGAACATTTCAAGAGTTTAGTAATAATATTTATTTTTATATTATTAGATATGGGGTCAACTAAGAAATTTGGAATTGGGAAAGGGCTTGTGTGGGATTTTCCAACCCTAAGCCTTCCAAATTAATTATCTAATTATATATCTTTCTTAAAAAGGAATTGTTGTGAAAAATAGACAGAGTGAGACTATATAAATAACAAGATAGAGATCAATAGATCTAGAGTTCTCTCCTCTCATCCTATCTCAAGCTAAATAGACATCATGAAGAGTTCTTCCTCTCTCAAGAGAAATTATACTATGATCAATCAGAAACAACGCAAGCATGGGGATGCCCTTGGCCTGCACTACTTCAGACCTATATAAGCATGGGTCCTTTTTTGGTGCCTCGTGCCTTTTTTATTGAATAAAAATTTATTTTGGATGGATGGATAAGATCATACTGCATTCATGAATCTCATGATTTTCCTCATTCATTTTTCATTGATCCATATTCCTCGGCATGTTTCTGAAAATAAATCTCTCCTCCTATTATCCTATAATCTTTCATGGTTATGTTTCTAACCCTATATATTTTCTATATTGATGTTTATAAAGAGGTTGATTTGGGTTTTGGGTCATTTAATGAAATAAATAAATAAATTATTTAATTGGATTAATATTCCCACCAATAGTAATTTTCAACTAAACACCTGATGCTACCCAACTTTATGTCACACCTAGTGTAAACCCAATTTTCCATACTCAACCATGGTCTTAGATTTTCCACCTGAGGTTCTGATCAATGGTAAAACTATTTATCCCAAGAAGATATGTGTGTGCTTTAATATATATTAATATTTTTAATATATTAATTTTGGGACACTATAACACCCAAAAAAACACCAAATATTTTAAAAAATATAGGGATATATATAGAAATATTTAATGGACTTAACAATTGAAACTAAAGTCATCAAATTATACTGAATTCTTATGGTTGGAGATGCACCCATTGTAGGGATGTGCAGAAGGTCATTTATTTTCCAAATGCCACACATGGACTAACCAGGGTCATCTCCATTGAGGAGAATCACATCTAGATCGATCACTAATTATATTCAACAAAATATAATTATTTGTTGTTGTTTTTATTATTATTTAAAGCAATGCAATTTTTTTTTGGAAAATAATTTAATGAAAAACTAAATCTAATTGAAGATTCATTAAAAACCAAGTTAGGGAAAAAAGTTCTTATTCATAGAGTTTGGTTACATGAGTTCCTTCATTATTTATTATAACCGATTAAATACAATTTGAAAATCCATCGCAGTATATATGGATTTCTAACATTTACTTTGAGTGTGAAACATACCCTACCTCAAAAATATCTTTGGCACAACAAATACCACCTCCTTAAATAGCCATGTAGGAAAACATCTCAATTGAGAGAGCGGTTCCTAAAATACCTAGCTCTATTTGATGTCGTTTCATCCCTTGAGAACCATCAATTCATAAATATTTTACCTAAGATAAAGAAGTAAATGATGATTTGGTAGAGAATATAACTGAGTTCAAAAGTTATGTCAGGGTGGAAAATTACCACAATTGTTCACTCCCCTCTTACTATCCAAACATTAAATTAAAATATTTAGATAATTTAAATCATAATAATTACGAACATCACTAATCAACCCCCATAGCCAAGCCTTGAGTTAGTGACATATTATTGCTAAGTGAAATATATCACAATGAAAGGTGTAATAGAGGGAAATAAATTGAGAAAAAAAGATATAAGATGGGAAAAATGGGAAATGCATTATTAAAATAGGATAATAGGGTTACATTGAAAAATAAATTAATAATAATAGAAAACCTAAAAGAAGCAACATTCCTATAGCATAACACATCAATAGATTCTTAGGAGCTAATTCCTTTCTATTCTACACCATTCATCTATTTATAGGTTTCAGTTGGTAATTGGGTAGTAAAAAATGCACCATTAATAAATTTTGGGTTATAATGGGGCTTCACAGGCTGTTAAAAGGTGAGTCCACCATAAATTCCATCGATTATGGAATTTCTTGGTTTGTTCTGCGCATGTCACATCATGAATTGTGATTTCACAACATGAGTTTTCACGGAAGTATTTTTTCATGACATTTTCACGCTCTAAAACACTATATAGGTGATTTTTGGATGTCTCCCAATATGACCATATGTGTCATGCCATAAAACATGTAGTTATTCCTAGAATGCTTTTTTTTTCTTCATGTCTTACCTTCATGTCCAGTATTTCTTTGATTCTCACACCATGAATGACATTCATGATGTAAATTAATTTTTTCCATCATATTTTGATATTTTTACACAAATATATTCTATTTTGAGCTCCATGATTTGGCCTTTTATCATCCTTTGTCAATAGACATTATTTGTTTGATCAAATCATCACCTTTAAAATCATTTATGTTCATTTGTTGTATCCTTCTATAAATTATGAAAATGATTAAATAAATGAAAGAATAATCAATTAAAGTGTAAAACATATTATTTTACATTAAAATAAGAATAAAAAATATGATTTTGTTAATTCTCTCACACATAGAACTTTCTTGTCCTCAAAAATGTAATTTGAATAACATTTCAAAGGAATTTCATTCTACAAATATTTAAATTTCAAAATCAATAAAACAAAATTATTTGAAATAGAAAATAAACATTAAAATTTCACACAAAATAATTCCTCTAGCTCCTCACTTTCTGAATAAAAAATGCAGTATTTTAGTTTACTTTCTTACTTTTAAAATTACAATGTTCTTACTTCCTTTAATTTTTATTTTCCAATTCATTATGAATGCACATGACAATTGTAATTAACCTCACGTTATACAATTTTTAATCATATATCATGGAAATAAATATAATTGGAATTGTTCTTATACCTCAAGTATATGTCACATTCCAAATAATTACAAAGTATCCAACATCTCTACTATATAAAGACACAAAAAAATTATTCATGTCAGCTTTGTATTATAGTTCAAATGTCTTTGAAGATTAGGGTAGGTATGTAATGAATAAAAATAAATATGAAATTAGGGGTTTGAATATAAATCATACTACATGATATAAAAAGATAACAATAATGAAATACTCCTAAAAATTTCATCTCCCCACTCTTAAAGCTAAAAGTAAAAAACCAGAAACAAGTAATCATAATATATTAATCTTCCTCTCTTAATTTTTGATATTTTTTTATTTTTTCATCTTATTTTTTCTTTTTAAAAAATTATTCTTATGAAAAATCTCACATAAACCACCTAACCATATACAATCCTTTCATCATTGGTCTAGAAAGGGTGATTTTAGATCCTCGCAATACAAAATCCATTTTTTACATTATATATATATTAGTAATAGAGGTGAATATTGACATATAAAAAATGATAACAATTCACCTCTCAAAATCTTCTGAATAATTCCCAGTAGAATCTCCACATTGAATTATATCCCCATAAACCATAGAAAACTAATCCTCAATACATAGTCCTTTAAATATCATGAAATATATTGTGAGCATTGTAGGAATGGATATAATAGACTAGTAACATTGAGAATTTCCTATAATGGTCATTCATGGATTCTACAGGAAAAAGTGTGAATGATTCTAAGGTGGTTCTGTAGATAAATAGATAATAAATTAAAGTGACTCAATCACTTTAAAATTAATTCCGTATAGTCATAACATCAATAAGATGCTATAAAAGTTCTATAAGAGAAACATGATATGAGAAATCAAGAAATATACTATAGAAATAAATGGGAAATATTTGGTTCATAACTTTTCTCAGGGATGAGAACATATAGTTTGACATAATTATGCATGGTAATGTAGAAAAATAATAAACCAATCAATAAAAATTTCATAAATTATAACCATTCCAAATAAAAAAAGAATTCCATTTATAGAAATCATCTCATTTAAAAAATTATGATTTCCCAAATTCATCAAACATGCTTAACCTTAATCATTTATTATTCTATTTCACTAAACTAATCATGTCAATAATGAAAATTTGAACATAGAATATTGTTATCCTAATAAAAGTATGTCTTGAAAATTGACACTAAAGTTCAAGGGTTTAAAGTGAGACATGAAATTTTCATTAATGTAGTAAAAAAATAAAATTATGATAGTAACATATAATAAGGAATTGAAACTCATACCCCCTTTTATTGAAACTTTTGTTTGGGTTGCACTGGTCATGTTCATTAATTTTTTTTGTGGATTAATTCATTATGTGAATTTTTGTTTCATATCTCTATTCTGTATAGATTCTTCAATTTCACATCAACTACCTTTTCTTCCATGTTGGTGGACCTATAAATTAAAATAAATATTGTATTTAGAAGGTCCATCTAAATATGAGATAAAAAAGATATATGTATTGGGATTATATCCTGATTTATTCCAAAAACTATGAATTTAAAATGAAAATGAAATGCCATTAAAAAAGTAAATAAAAAAGGACAGATCTTTGTTTGATACCCAAAGTGAGCCATGGGGTTTGACCGCCTCCAGAAGGTCCATAAAAAATTCATCTAGAATCTATCAATGGTCGGCTTTTCTTGTATTTTAACCACCACATATTGTTTCTTATATATTGAACATTGTTTTTCTTATTGATATGGAATCCATGGATATATTACTCTCGATCAAACTCTTTTTCAATGAGGTACATCTTGCATCGAAGGGTTCAGATGAAGTATGGGTATCTATAATTCTTTATTGATAATTGTGAAATATATTATTTATTGCTCATTGGTTTATCAAAATATGCTACATCAATATAATATCCAAAGTTAAAGTTAGAGTGATTTTTTTTTGAATAAAAATTAATTTTTAAAATTTAATGACAAAACCATCCCCTTTTATATAGGAAATGTGTTTATAAAGTACTTCAGGTAGATTCACTTGGATTTATTATTATACTCCCTCCAATAATTATTCAATATCTTCTAAGAGATCATGATGTTCCTTAAAAAGTTTAAAATTTTTTAATCATCTTCTTCTTGGGGGAAATAAGTGTCGGGTAGATATGAAAAATTTAAATATTTGGCAGTGATACATAATTTATCTTCATAAATATTGAATGAAATTAATTTAATGAAAAAATTATCTCCCTGAGTCAGTTATGGTTTAATTTCTTCTATACTAGAAAAAACCTATTGGAGTTGATTTTCATGGGATAGAGGCAGGTAGTTAGGCTCATCTAGTGTTTCTATGAATTCCATAACTTGGGTGGTTTATTCTTCTTCCATCGCTTGGGAGATCTGAAATGGTGATGGCTCTTCATATTTATAAAGGATATGGAGATCATATTTTACATCATACTCATTCCATAAATTATCCAGATCATGTTGTTCTCCCACACATACCATAGTAGATAATTCATACTCAACATGAATCCATTATATCCCTTCAGAGTCTGTTTAGATTTGTATCTCCACATGGTTTTGTTGTGGGTAGTATTCGAGCAAGGCTTCAACATCATCAATATCTTCATAAAAATGAGGAAAATCATGATTAATTGTGGGTGACCTTGACCCAACATGAATAGTAATTTTCAATAACCATTCCATGTATACAATGAGTTATACAAGATGTAAACTTACCAAAAAAATATATATAATTCTATATCCACTCTTTAAATGATAACGTTTGATTATTATATTTCATATCAAAAGGTTAGAGTAGTTCTGAAGATATAATGGGAACCACTAGATACTATGAAATTAATCCTAAACATATGTTCTATGATCTATATACATCATACTGAATATACACAGTACAAGTCTAACTACCGAATATTGGGGGATCATAAGCATTGAGACTTATTCTCATGAAGTTTTCACTTGGTGATCTTTAACAGGTGAGATCATGAGGTTAGAATCTCCAATAAGAAAACCATATGTTTATGGTATCATTGATTGTTCTTATATATGAACATATATATTCGTATTCTTATATAATTATCAATGGGTTACTTTTAATGGCATACTTGATGCAAGGAGAAGACCTTGATAATGATGTCATGTCGAGCTAGCTTATGTTGGGTGCATCTTTAGTGGTATAAAATTGGTTGGATGATTAAGATAGAATTTTTCACTTCTAAGATGAGGATGTCATATCTTGGGCCTAGTCGATCAAGATTATAGTGCCTAAATAAATACTTGGAAAATGTATTCAAAAGTATGTTTTTTCAGTTAGATTAACAAATAATAAACCAATAAAGGATTAAGAAACAAGTGTGTGTCTTGCTTTATGAGATATCATGAGATAAAGAGATTATATTACCCAGTGCATGTTCATAGGATGGTTGTCATTACCATGAATATTACATATATTTTTAGAGACCTTGATGGGCTGTAAGACTCTTCTATTTCTCTGAATAATATTCACTACAATTGAGGAAAGGGCCTAGAGTCTCACACACAATTTAATATTTAATAATCTACCATATTCTAGAGAATAGGTATATAGTACATGGTGGGTGCTATCCCGGGGTTCGAGAGTTGTCCAAATATTATTGATCGTTGATGAGTAAATAAATTCATTATTATTCGAGTATAATATAATTAGGTTGAATTTTTTTATTAAAAGTATTCACAATTTATTATGTGAGTATGTGGAAAAATATTATATGAATGAATATTATTTTAATATTCAAGGTTCACTTAATATTAGATGGAATTACGAGTCGAGCTAATGACTCAAGTTTATCATGTAATATATTTTTTATATATTTGAAGGATGTGATAAAATATAAATTATTTTATATATGTATTTATTTTTTGAAAATATGTCATTTATCTCTTATTTTTCAGGAATAGAATTTCTGACAGCCAAGGAACAATATTCGAGTGTTTGATCCTCCAAGTATATAACTAAGACAGAGAGAGACTCAATGTCCCATGTTTGATTTTATTTTGATACATTTAATTTTTTTAGTTTTGTTATTTTATTGATCCCTATGTTTTATTGAGATTTTCTGGAGAAAAATTGAGATTTTGGACCATAGAGAAGGTGGCCCACAGTTGACGCATGGTTAGTGGAAACCATGCACCAGCCAAGGAAAAACCATGCACTTTGGAGAATGAAAATTTCTAGACAACACATTTTATCACACATGTTTGCACCCTCCCTAGGAAAGTGAGTGACTAGTTTTCTCTTGGAAAGAGGGGACCCCACTGATTCCTCATTGTTTGCAAACCCTAGAGGATAATAGTGCAGCCTGTCCAGGTCATTAAATTTGGAAATTTACATGTCTAACCTCTGCCGATTTTAACTCCAACCGACCATTAATTCTAACAATACATGATTTTTAGACCTATTAGATTCCTCAACTCCATCTTAGCCCCCCTTGAACTCTAATTTTTTGGGTTTTTTGGCCTTGGATATTGAAAGAATCATAGAGTAAGCATCTTTCTTTTTATTTTTTCCCAATTCTAGTGTTCTTCGTCATCCCTCTTTGAGTTTTTATTTTCTAGATGATTTGTTGACCTAATAAGGGCTCAATCATGAATTTTTGGGTAAAATATTGATGTTTATGGTTCGATATTCCATTTATAGGTTTCTTTGAGCTTCGGTTTTGGTTTACATATAATTCCAAAAGTATCCATGCTTTAGAAAGCTGATTCTATGATTTATTATTATTATAAGATTTTGGTATACTTTCCTTGACTCTTCAATGTGTTATATGTATTGTGTTAAAGGTAAGAAATGTGTTTTTAAATGGTTCCATGGTGTGTAGGTTTTGAAAAGTGGTTTTACAAAAGGAAACAATTAGATTTAATGTATGATCTACTCATTGTGCCTTTAAATGGGTTTCTTGAATTGTGAAAGTGGTGCGAAGCATGTTTTAAAATGTATTTAGTGTTTTTATTGACTTGATATGGATTTTTCCTATGAAAATTGGTGGTTTATCATGAGTGTTAATGATTATTGATGTGTGTATATGAAAGTGGTGATCCATGTGGCATGTGAAATGGATAGTTGAGCACAAAGGGAATCTTAATAATCGTGGTAGGCAGAACTGGACTAATACTCCAGATTGATCATTTGGTCCAAGCACCAATTTATTCTAGAAATATTGACACTACAACACTACCTAAACTTTGATTATTATGATTATTGGATACCAATATTCCTTGGGATTGATTCCCCTCTATTGGCTCGTGCATAAGGATGTTGTGGGTTATGGTTTCTATACTATGTTCTTTCATGATACAAGGATCCTAGGGTCCTGCTAGTTCTATTACCTATAGGTATTTCTTGTGAGGAGGTTCTCTCTTGTGATTTTGTGCTTTCCATTGATATATAGTGGACCATTTGATTATATTAAAATGAAAATATTTATTTTATAATTTTTTTTCTAAAATTTATTTTATTAAAGGTGATTTCATGTTATCTCTTAAACATGAATGTTAATTTGTCTTATAATGGTATGAAATGAAATATTGAACTTATGTGGAATCATACCGAGCTTTGGATGACACCCTACATACACCCTTTGGTGTATGTAGAATTTGTTTTGTATGAACCGAGTAAAGGAAAGATGTATCATGGTGGTAATAGTGGATCCTGTTTCTAGTGTTCCTCTCTTATAGGTGGATATGAAGTTTTCATGAGGGTGGGGTCACTCCTATTGCATGGTGTGGTGATTTATTATTGAGTATTATTTATGATTAATTATCATGGGTGAAATAATTCCAAAAATGTATTACTGATACCCAGGAACTAGTTGTCATCCCATGGGGATTAGGGATTCCCTTCAGTCCATGCCACAGGCTAGGTCGAGTGCTGGGTTTGATGACACCCCAAACTTGTTCATGAAAAAATAGCATCAGATAAGGTTTCATTTTTTCTTAGGGTCGTGTTATTTGGGACGATTATGCATACACTGGCTCTAGGATTGTTGTGGAATTAGGTTTTGGTTTTAAGTGGGGTATCTATCCAACACACCTCATGATAGATCTTGTGTTTCAATAGGATGTTGGGATTTGGTTGACTAATCCACTAGGTGAGGCGTACAGAATACAGATTGTGCATGGACACCACTTAGGGGTGAAGTGGTTTGGTTTGTTATTGTGATGAATGTTGTTTTTTTATTTATGGCAGTGTTTGAAATTTTTTGAAGTTTCTAAATTTTTTTAGAATGGCATATTGATGATTTTTCTTTATTATTGCACTTATTGTAGCAAGATGCCTCATGAGAGACCTCCTATGAAACTGTGGGAGGAGGCCATAGAGTGTTCACCCTCACCAGTTGATCGGAGACTAGTATAATTCATGGTTCATGTTGTCTAATATTTGGTTTAGGGAGTGGGATCATGTCCATCTCATAATGGGGGAGTTGAACCAGGCCCTATAAAAAACGAAGATCTGGAGTTACTCAAGAACAAGACTCATTACATTTGGGGTAGCATGGATCCCCAAGAGGCATATGAGTGGCTTGAGAAGATTGAGAGGATGTTCATGTTTCATGAAACTCTTGAGGTGATTAAAATGAAATGTGCTTCGTTCTAGTTGGAAGGCCCAAATCAGAGGTGGTGGGACTCTGTTTTTCAAGATATGAAGCAGGAGAGTATGGGTTGGAAGGATTCCAAGGTCATATTATATGTGATTTATTTCCTAAATACCTTGGTATTCTCTAGGACTCATGAGTTTTTGGACATTCGCCAGGGGGATCAGACTATGATGGAGTATGTCAATCTCTTTGAAGTGTTGGTTCAGTTCACAACCAAAGTAGTTTCTAATGGGCAGATAAAGTTTCAAATGTTTGAAATGGGGATATGTATAGATATTCAATCTCAATTCATCCTATTTAATTTGAAGACCTATGATGAGGTGACTGATCGTGATTTGATAGTGGAGATGGATCATAGTGGGATGTCCTATTTCACTCGTAAGTGTCTTAAGTGGGACGAGGTAGTGGATATTCATTTGAGAAGAAGTGGAAGTGGGATGAGTAGGGGAAGAAGGAAGGTAGCAGCTCAGGCCACCCTTATAGGTCCTTTTCATCTATGGATTCAGATATATAAGTAGTTCTATTCCACTAGTGAGGATAACCAGGAAATGTGTGGTCTACATGTTTAGCTCCACCCAGACTATGTCATTGGTGTGGAACAATGGAAAACTTTTAGCAGTATTACAAGGTGGAACACCCATGTTAGAGTGGATCGGTTCCCACAACTTCTAGGCGATTCCAACCCAATCTGAGCCAACCAAGATAGAAGGTTCCTAGTTTGGTGGTCATGGAAGTTAGGCTAGATCATTTTATGGACATAGTCAACCTAATGAAAAATCATAGGCAATTGTCCATTCTTAGGCTTAAGAATAGACAAGGAATATTCATTCAGTCGATCAGGCACTAGTTGAATATGATTTAGGACATGAAAAAATTCTATGTATGATTCTCCTTACATCATCAGTAGATTATATGTTGTCTGATACTGGTACCTCTGTTTATTTTATTTCATGCCATCTTTTGGGGTCACTGAGTTATTCATCTAAGCTTATGACCTATGTAATGGATCTTGTGACTCCACTTGGTAAAAATATAGAGAAACATTTCAGGTGTCCATATTGTTCTCTCATCATTTCAGGGGTAGATCTAGAATGGGATTTCCATATTTTGGATATGGACCTATTTGACGTGATCCTTGGTATGGATTGGATTGTTCATTTCCATGTGCACATCATTTTTTATCATTAGTGAGTGAGTTTCAAGGTACTTGATGGAAGTACCCAGTTTTTTTAGGGTGAATGAGATCCCCATTCAGGTTTTGCTGGACCTCCAAATCTAGATATGGGTAGTCTTGTGTTTCATATTCTAACACTCATGCTAGAGGATGATGGAATTATTCATGACGGTGGATTACCACATGTGGTGGATGTGTTCCCTGAGGTGTTTCTAGATGAGTTTTTATTCTTTCCTCCAGAGTGAGATGTGGAGGTCACCACTGATTTGGCACTTGGGACACAACCAATATATCTTCCCTTATACCATATGGCCTCACCGAGTTGAGGGAATTAAAGGTATAGCTGGAGGGTTTGGAATCCAAAATATTCAGTCACTTGAGTATATCACCTTGGGCTTCCCCATTTCCATTTTTCAAAAAGGACGATGAATCTATCCAGTTGTGTATTGATTACTGGAAGCTAAATAAGGTTATAATCGAGTTCAAGTACCATTTCCCTACATTTATGATCCTTTTGATCACCTTAATGGGGTGAGGTGGTTCTCAAAGATTGACATGTGTTTTGGGTATCATCACGTTAGATTTAGGGAGTTAGATGTTCTGAAAACATACTTTCGATGTAAGTGTGACCATTTTGAGTATTTTTTTCATTCCATTAAGGTTTAGTAATTATCTAGTGGCCTTTATTAAATTGATTAACTGAGTGTTCCATTAGTCTCTCATTTCATTTGTCGTGCTGTTTTTGGATGACATCATGGTCTATTCTGCGATAAAGGAAGATAATGATCCACTTTTAAGGATTGTGCTGTGAACACTTCATGATAATAATCTCTATGTGAATTTTTACAATTTCCCCCTATGAATCATGGAGGTGAAGTTTATTGGTCATGTAATTTCATAATGATGGGTTTTAGTGGACCCCAAGAATTTCAGTGCAGTGATGTAATGAGAAAAATGAGGAATGTCTTTGAGGTCAAGATCTTTTTGGGTCTCGAAGAATATATAAGCAGTTTTTAATATTTTTCTCAAATTTAGTCTCTAATAATGGTGCTCACATAGAAGTGCGTGATGTTTTAATGGAGTTCAGAGTTTCAATAATCTTATAAAATGCTGAAGTTTCCACTAACCACAACCCCTATTTTGGTATTTCCATAATTTGTGAAGGGATATGTTTTCAACTGTGATTCTTCAGGTACGGGTCTTCGGTGGGTGATGGTATAGGATGGGAATGTGGTGGAATACGGTATCTCCAACTCAAAATGGAAAAAAATTTACCAAACCCATGAATTTGAATTAGTAGCAGTGATGTATGCCTTGAATACGAAGCTTCATTATCTTTTTTGGGAGAAGTTTTTAGTTTATTCAGATTATAAGAGTTTGGATTTCATATTCTCCCAGACAAATCTTCATTATGGCAGCATCATTGGATGGAGTACCTTTAGTGGTTAAATTTTGATATCATCTACCCCAGGAAAATGTAATGTGGTTGATGATTCTTTGATTAGAAAATTGAAGGTGAAAACGTTGAAGGATTCAAGTGAAGAGTGGACCTTGATGGGTATTTTTTCCAATATGCACCTAGAATCCAAGGAGTATAGTTAAGGTGTGTTCCTGGCCAGTGTTCAGTTAAAACCTTACCTTATGGATTTGATTTGATAAGAGTAGCTAAATGTGGATTTTTTTTCAAGTGTTCTATGTAGTTCTTAAATAGTGGGGCAGTTTCTAGGGAATGGTCATTGTCTCTTAAGGGAGATGTTTTCTTTAAATGTCTCTTTGTTGTGAAATTTTTATTTCTGAAGGTGGTGATATAGGAAGGCCATGAGCCTTATTGGTCTATTTGTCCGGGTACCACCAAAATGTTCTATGATGTGCATCATCAATTCTGGTTGCTAGGTATAAGACGTTACATTGCAGACTTTATATCTCAGTGTTATACATGTCAGTAGGTCTAAGAAGAGCACCATAGGACCTCTGGTTTTCTTCATCCATTACCCATTTCTATCTGGATGTGGGATGAGGTTGCCATGTATTTAATTATTGGTTTACCTTATACACCCTAGGAAAAGAATATTATTTGTGTAGTGATTAACCATCTGACCAAATCGCCACACTTAATTCCGATCATGGATTCAACCAAGGTAGATAAATTTAGTCAATTTTATCTTCAATAAATAGTGAGGATTCATGGTGGGACTTCAAATATCATTTCAGACAGAGACCACCATTTAACTCATGGTTTTGGGAAAGGCCTTTAGAATGAAATAGGTTCACAGATCAAGTTGAGTACAACATAACATCCTCAAATAGATGATTAGACCGAGTGGGAAAATCAAATCTTTGAATACATGCTCTGAGCATGTGGGTTGGATTTTGGAGGATTGTGTGAAGGCCATTTGGGTTTCATCGAATTTTCCTATAATAAAAGTTACAAATCATCGATAAAAATGGAAACCTTTGAGGCACTTTATGTTCTGTTGTTCCGATATCCATTATGTTGGGTTGAAGTGGATGAGATTTCATTGTTGGTCCATCAATGAAACATCTGAAAAATTAAATTTGATTAGGAAATAGGAACGGATAGCTCAGAGTCACCAAAAGTCTTAAATTAATCAGAGGAATTGAGCCTTAGAATTCTCCAAGGGTGATTGGTAATTTTTTGAAAGTGGCACCTATTTTGGGTCACTATAATCTTGGTTTTCAATGGTTGATAATGACATGGTATGCCAAAACTTTTAAAATTACAAATAAAATCGGTACAATGGAATACCAGTTAGCTTTTCATTCTTATTTGGCATCTATTCATGGCATGTTCCACATATCTGATATGAGAAAGTTTAATCTAAAACTATCTCATGTGTTGAATTAGTAGTGATTGGAATTAGAATATGATTTTTCTATGTTTGATAGACCAATATAGATTGTGGATTCCCAAGATAAAGTTATTTGAGATGTTATATACTGTTGGACTGAATCCTTTAGAATCATGATAATGATGGGAAAAAGAAGAGGGAGTGAAATTATCAAGATTCGAGGTAGTAATATTTTTTTTTCTCTAATGAGTCTTCGAGTTGAATTTCTGGGGATCAAAATTTTTCATGATGGGAAGAGTTGTCACATTTGTGATTTTTTAGGTATTCCTTAGTTTATTTTTGGTCTTGTATTTATCCCTTTATTTTCTTGGTATTTTTAAAGAAAAATAATGATTTTTGACCATATAACAGGTGGATGAGGGTTGTCACACGGTTAAGGGAAACCATGCACCATCATAAAAGAAATTATGTGCATGTGATGATTGAACACTCCAAGATGCATGGATTTTCATACTAAATTTCACCCTCCCAAGAGAAACCATGCATCCGGTTTCCTCTTATATAGAGGGGTTGCCCGATTGTTGCACGATTTCTAAAATCATGATGGAAAATTATGTGGCATGTCCATGTAATTAAAATTTGAAATTTAACATTCTATCCTTCCCTAATTTTAACCCCAAACCACCCCTAATTTGAACCAATTGGGATTTATAGCCCTAGGATCTTCCTTCAATAAGTCTTATCCCCCTTGAACTATTATTTTTCAGTGGTTTGGGCCTTGTATATTTAATTAATCATCAAGTAATCCTTTTTGTTTCTATTTCTCCCTTCTTCAAGGGTTCTTCTTTCTCCCTATTTGAAGTATTACTTTCCAACAGATTCATTGACCTAATAGGGTTTTAATATTGAATGTTTGATTAAAATATTGATGTTTATGGTTCAATATTTCCTTTATAGGGTTCCTTTGAGGCATGGTTGTGTTTTCCACTGGATTTCATAAGGTTACTAGATTAAGGAAGATGATTCCATGTTTTAGCATTTTTTGATGTTTTTGGTATGCTTTCTTTGCTTAATTAATGTGTTTTATGGATTGTGTGAAAGGTGGTAAATGTATTTTGAAAAGGATTCACGGTTTTTATGTTTTAAAAAGTGGTTTTACAAATGGAAACAGTGGGATTTCATGTGTGATTTCTTTATTGTGCCTTTAAATGGGGGATATGAATGGTGAAAGTGGTGTGAAGCATGTTCTAAAATAGATTTAGTGTGTGTATAGACTTGATATGGATTTAAACTATGAAAAGTGGCAGTTTATCATGTATTTTCATGATTCTTTATGTGTGTATGTGAAATTGGTGATCCATGTGGCTTGTGAAATATAAAGTTGAGAATAAATGGAATCATAGGTATCTAGGTGTGTGGACTGGGAAAAGCATTCTACTTGGATCAATGAAGTCGAGGCCCAATTTCTTGTATAAGTATTTACAATACAACACTAACTAAACTATGATGATGACAATGATGATTAGATACCGCTAGACCTTAGTATGGATTCCCCTCTAGTGGCTCATACATGAGGATGTTGTGGGTTGTGGTTTCTAAACCAAGTTTCACTGAGGTATGAGGCCCATAGGTCCCACTAGTGATAGTACCTAGAGGGATTTATCATAACAATGTGCTATCTTGTGATGTGGTTCTGTCCATCATTATATAGTGGATCTCTCACTTATGTTAAATTGAAAACATTTCTTTCTTGATTTTTTTTTTCAAAAAATGATTTTTTAAAAGTGTTTTGAAGTTATTTCTTAAACTTTCATGGTAGTTTTTCTTATAATGTTATATAATTGAGTATTTCATTTTGGTGTAATACTTTTAGGATTTGGATCACACCCTATATAAAACCTTGGGTGTATACATACTTTGTTATGTATGACCCAGGTAAAGGAAAGATTTATCATGGCGGTGAGGGTGGATCTGGCTGCCAGTGTTCCTTTTTTTAAGGAGGGTATGTTGGTAGCTTGAGGGTGGTGTTACTCTTATTGCATGGTAGTTTTGGGTTCTGGTTTAGTTTTTTCCCCTACCATTTTGTAATTTTGGTTTCTCATTGATGTTATAAAATATTTATCATGGATTGTTTTATCCCTCTTGGTTATGGATGGTGATCATGGTGAGATTATTTATTATTGAGTATTATTTATGATTTCATTTCATGGGTGAAATTATTACAAAAACATATTATTGATACTAAGGAATTAGTTTCTTTCTCATGGGAATCAGGGATGCCCTTCGGGACATGCCACAGGCTGGGTCAGGTGTGGTTTGGATGACTCCGAGGATTGGTTCTTGACACTCAATATATGACTATTCATGCCAATTGAATGAGACATTCTGTCTCCCCACACATCTTATAGAGATAAAGTCTCTCTCCGAGTGAATGATAAAAGAACTCCTTTGGAAGTTCGAAGGGATGAGATCATGGTGAATATTGTGAAGTTGAATGATTCATTAGATATCTGCTCTAACACCCAAAATTTGGTGAATGATGATGACAAAAATTCTTGAGGAGTATGTGGATGACCAAGAGGAGATCATCTTCAGATCCTTCAAACAATATTCATTTTTGATGATCTGGAACTGAACACGATTTGATTAAAATAATGTAATAATTCAGTTTAATTGTTTTTATAAAATTCATGTGAGATCCGTGGACCTCTACCGGGGCTCGTATCTCTAGAGATGAAATGGTTAAATTTATTTGATGATGAAATTTTTTAAATCCCCAATCCACCATCTTTTATTACATTCCCCGATACCATTGTATCTAATAATACTTATTCCATGGAATTTGGGTTTTTTGGAAACAATTAAATGGAAAAAAACTAAATGTAGATACAGAAATAATGAACTTAGGGAAGAATGATCTTGGTCCTAGGGTCTGATTATGTGGGTTTCATCATGATTTATTTTTATTAATTAAATCCAATTTGACAATCTATAACATCGTACTTGGATTGTTACCCTATACTCTTAGTTGAAACTATTCATGGCCTCAAAGATCTCTTCGAAACACTATATCTTTCCTCCTCTAATAGATAAGTATGATAAAACCTCAATTGAGAGTGCAATTACTAAAAGAAACGACTCCATTGGATGTCGTTTCATCCCTTGATCTCCCTCAACTCATGAAGAGGTTAGTTGAGAGAAGGGAGAGAATAATGATTTGGTAGAGAATAGAAATAAGATTGAATGTTATGTCATGGTGGACAATCGTTGCACCTGTGTATTCCAATTCTACTCACAATAAATTATACTAAAACAATAAAATAATTTAATGTGAAATAAATAAGAATTCTGTGAAACATCCCCCAAGGTCAAGCCTCAGGTTAGTCAATTTACATTTCTAAGTGAAAGAGATCATAGTAGAAGATGGAAGAGTGAGAAATAAATTAAGAAAGAAAGATATTGAGATGGGTAATAAAGGGAAACACTTTATTAAAATATGAAAATAGGTTTTCATTGAAAAATAAATAAAAAATAATAGAAAACCTAAAAGAATAAACATCCCAAAAGTGTATTGTAGCGACAGATCCTTGAGAACAGATTCATTTATATTCTTCCTTAACTGTCTATTTATAGGTTTCAGTTGGTGTTTGGGTGATCATAAATGTCTCATAAATAGGTCTCTGGTCTTATTGGGGCTTCACTGGTCATTAAAATGCGTGTCTTTCATAAATTTCATTGATTCTACTATTTATGTGTTTGTTCTGAGCATTTTACACTGTGAATAGTGATTTCATGATGTGAGTTTTTTGGGATGGACTTTCCATGACATGTGTCATGATATGAAACCCTCTCTTGGTAATTTTTGGAAGTGTCATAGTGTGACCATATGTGTCATGCCATGACACATATAGGTATGGACTAGAATTCTTATTCTTATTCTTTTCTTTCCTTCACATTCTATTTTTATTCAGGATTCACATCGTGAATTACATTCATGACATGAATTGTTGTTTTTAGCAAATTTCACTCTATTTTAACACAATTATTTTTTTGGGCATCGGGATCAAGGATTGAATCACCCTTTGTGACTAGACATTGCTTTCATGATCAAATCATTGAACCTAAGATCATTTTTGGTCCATTTTTATATCCTATCATAAATTTAAAAAATGATTAAATACTTGCATTGATGAATGGATGAAGGGGAGAGTTTTCTATTGAATATTTCTATTATTTACAAGAATGAATGAGGAATTTTGAGATGCTAATTCATGTGAATGGATGGAGATATTATAGCTTTATGAAGATGATGAGATTTTGGAGCTTAGTTGGTGAAGATACAAACCAAATATAATGACTGGGTTTTTGAATTGTTGTTCTCTAGTAGTTATTTTTCATACAAGTTTGATTTTTTTTAGATCATGTTAGATCATATCACCTTAGATCACTATTGCTCAAGTTTTTATACTAACTATTCCATGAAATTATTCCATGGGTCCTGACTTATTGGAGTGGGAATCAAAGAGTTTGAGTTACTGATGAACACTGGTTATGCTGGAATTAGCATGATCTATATTCAAGGTTGTCACTGTAGTAGTTGATCTTGTCAAATAATGAGACTCTGTGAGGAGAAGATCCAAAAAATTAATGAATTATAGGTGGAGGAGAGGTCTCATGAAGGGTGGCCTAGGATGAATGAAAATATGAAAATAAAGATTAAAAATAATTAATAAATTATTATAGAATTAAATAGTAACAATTGAGGTAAGAAGAGACATTATGACATTGAATGTGGAAAATTTAGTGATAAACCTTATGAGAGTAATATTTTTTTAAAAATAAAAATCATTAGGGAAAAAGAATTATTGATATCCTTTGGGAACATTACTTAGTGATAATTGAATTTATGATTCAGTTATGACTCTCACTGATCAATGGTTTTGAGTAAGTTATTTTTAGGATAAACTAAAAAATTTGAGTTTTTTCAAACTGAATTATTAACACCAAAATGATATATATTGAGAGATAGATAGATATCACAGTGATAAGACCATACTATTGTAGAGCATATTGAATATGAGGTAAAAGATGATGAAGAGAGGAATTTCCATCAGTATATAATATTTCAATTCTCATACATTTTATTATTCGTATTTATCTCTTCCATGGATTTATTGTATGGTATTTTTGCTGATTTGAGAATGACTAAGTATTCAAAGAGTAAAAATATTGATATGGAATGAATATTTAATACTCTTCATGTTTTTACTATTATGTGATCTTCTATTTCCTTCCTTGACCTTTTGTCATTGAAATTTATTTTGTTATTATCATTAATCAAAGAACTGATGAGTTATGATATATGATGATCATTTACTTAAGTGATAAATTAATTTATTTACCATCAATAGATCTATGAGTTAAGATAGTGAAGCTCTGTGAGAATTACCAAGTGAATTCTTCATGTTCTATTATCACTTTTAATTCTTTCATGAGAATTTCTTCCTTGGTACTTCAGGAACCAACATGTGACATGAAGTGAATTTTTTTACCTGGAAAGTGGTGGTATAAATACTTTGAATGGGAAGTAAAATCCTTCATATCCTCCATGAAATAATATTTCATACTTTGAATGATGATTGAAAAATTATAATTTTATGATGATAATAGAAAAAAGTATGATAGTTGAGCGTGTAATGCCTCATCCCAAATCTCTTGATTTGAGATGAGGTTCCCCATCAACTTAGGTGAATATACTCATATAAAAGATCCTACCAACTATCGGTGAGGTTTTAATGTGATGTAGGGAGAAAAAAACATTGGTAACCATATCCATCAAAGGATAATAACAACATATAATATTAAAAATAAATGACACATCTAGAGATAAGTACTAATAAATATTATAACATAAGTCATGTCAAGTCACAAAATAATAATCAAATGGACCCCCAATATGGAAGGTCCACAAGTGTAATAATAACACTGGAAATGTTGAATAAATTAAAAATACACTACAATA
Organism: Viscum album; assembly: GCA_963277665.1. Lineage (NCBI taxonomy): Eukaryota > Viridiplantae > Streptophyta > Magnoliopsida > Santalales > Viscaceae > Viscum > Viscum album. The sequence continues at coordinate 934,316,208 of OY728150.1, read as the reverse complement.
ACTGTTTGGTGTCAATACCAGAACCACATCCACCCCCCCCCCCCAATGTTCAAGCTCCTCAGTTTCCAACCATAGGTCCCTTATCCTTCTTCGAATCCCTGATCATGAAATCTATAAGTGCACCAATATGCATGTGATGAGAATTAGTATAACTCAGTAGAATACCACTAATTCACTCTTAACATAAGTTCTAATTTATATAAAAATTTATGACATGATAGAAAATTAAATGCTCCTAAAAGCATTCAACCAAAAATGCATCAAGCAAATGTAAACAAACTAAGACACCATGAACTCTGACTATACCTGCTTAGGATTGATTCTAGATGAATGGTCATAAATATAGTCATGTTCATGGATTGACCTCAAGTCCATTCCTTAAATCTCTATGCATCCATAAGGCCAACGTGTCTCGGGTCAGGCCAGAAGGTCATCATGCACCGTCGCTATCACTGGTTAGTTAATAAGGTCATCATACCCCTACCTAATTTCATGGTCCATCTTCTCCATCAATGAATGTTACACATACTCTCCCTTTAAGGGATAACCAAGCAAAGATGGTCAACCTTCCATCTTCCACAAGAAGGAAAACCTCAGAAGGCCACATAATCACACACAACATAATATACAACATATATGAAAAACATAGAATATCAAGCCTAGATAAACTGTATCCATACACACAACACATGTACATTGGCTACTCACACACACACATGAGATCAAATAAAGCATGGGTATCTATACTGGGAACATACACACATTAAAAAAATGTCGAAAAATTCTAAAATAAGACCCAAGAGAATAAGGACTTCCTTCCTTTAGTGTGATGGAGTCAACTTAAAGGATTCGCTAAGAAGGAAACCTGGATCATGCTCACACACCAACGCTGAGTAGAGTACGATCTAACCCATCAACATATAACCTCTAGAATTGGAATTAAAGGAAGGAATTTTTCCAAGGTATGAATTCCAAACAAACATACTAAAAATTGTTCACCTTCAACGGTAGATATAATATCAATGAAAGGGAGGCCAACCAATTTCAAAATACAACACCAATCTATTAGATGATTTTGAATTCTCCATTAAATATAGATAGAGATCCATGGATCTAGTCAACATGGATTATATCCATGATCAACTCCAAAAAAGAGGGGGATTTTTTCTAGGAATGGATGAATCTATCATCAATTTATGTTTTAGATCAATTTAGACATCATGATTCCAAGATGAGAGGAAGGGGTCACCTAGAGAACCATGGGAGATCTCTCTAAGAGGTTATAGCGACATTAGGGTTGGATTTTTTTGGGGATTAATTTAAAAATATAATTAGTGTAAAATGATTAAAACACCATTAATGTCACACAAACCTAGGCACCACTGGTGGGCTGGTGTCCCCCACTAGCTAATCAATGGGATCTGCAGAAATACTAACCACACTACTAGTACCACTATTTATCCAGTGCATTCCTCTAACTAGTCAGTGGCCTTGTTTCATCCACTATGTGAGAAACTAATCCTCTAACCCCTAAAACACAAACTCTGATACCCCTTTTCCATTAATACGACCTCTAAAATAAGAAAAATAAGACAAGATATTCCATAATTTATAAACAAACATATATTGAAAGTCAAATATTTTATAGGGTAATAATTAGGTGATTCAATTTGTTTTATTCACTATTTTTTTACATAAACAACATAAAAATTATTTCCAAAACATGACTCTCTTCGTCAATTTAAATTAATTTGATCCACCCTAACACATAATTTGATCATTTATACCGTATCTCCTCTTTATATTGATTCTTATAAAATATCTACTTATGTTCCTTCACTAATATCACACACTTTCATCACTTTAAAACCCTTTTCATGCCATTTTTTTACTTTTTGTTTTTCTGGATATTAATATCCTTAAGAAAATCAACCTTCCTTCTGGAAGTTGAATTTTCTCTAGCTATACATGTTTAATGATGGTATAAAAATATTTTTGATTGTCCAATGACACTATCACTTATAAGGAAAGGAACAATTTTGTTTTGTATACACTCAATTGTTTAAATATTGATTTTTAACCACTAGAATCTAGTCTGTGTTTCCCAACTTTATTATAAATAATGTATATTTCAATTATTTTATTTCATAATTATTTTCATCTTTAGCCCACCAATTTTAGTTTTTTAAAATTTTTATTCATGTTTTCTTTCTTAAGGTTAATTTTACTTTTCTTATTTGAAGATGATTTTGTATAACTATATTGCTAACATAATTATATTGACTCAATTTTTATTCTGAATATGTTCATATTTTTTGGTATCTTATTTGTTTCCATCACACATAGATATCACTACTAATTTATTTTAAAATAATTTGGACATAGGTTTGGTTATAACTTATAAATTATTTTTTAATAATTTATTTTATAATTTGAGGAAACAAATTTTGTAATCTAATTATAAATTATTCATTTAAAAAATTTAATTATTTTTTAAAAAGAAATTTGATACAAATATGTATTTGTACCATTTAAAATATTGTATTTATGGGAACCATATATTTTGGTTCACCTAATAAGGCTTGGGATGAAATCTAAATTATGGGTATATTTTCATTGGGTAGTTGAATTAATTGACTATTATTTTGAGTTTAAAAATTTATGTCAAGAATTATTATATTATCTTTTATAATAATGATATAATTATACCAACATGCTTTATGATAGACATTTATTCCTTGTATAATAAACAGTTTTTTGTTTTAAAATTAATAAAGTTCATTATGATAAAAAAAATATTTGAATACAAAGCATTTCACACCCACATGGGAACACCCAAACCAAACAAAATTTTCAGCCTCATTCACAAGATGAGAAAGGTTATTTAAAAAAGCATTTCATACCCTTTTAATAATAGAGAACCAAAAGAACATTACAACCAATAGAAATATTCAAGATAGGGCCCCAAAGTATTCCAATTATTAAATAATCTACACATGTGATGTAAGAGAATTTATGGAGTCCTAATTATCTGATTATAAAAGAACCACATGCTAATCATGAGTGTGTTTAAAAAAAATGTCCTCCCCTATAACTATTGCCTTTGCCACAAGGGGGACCCAATTTCCCTTAGTAGTCATGCAAACTAAATTAATAACTAAACCCTTTCAGTCTCTAAAAAAATCCAATATCATGAAATAACCACCTATAATTACAATATTAAAATTAATAAGATACAACAATATAATCCTTTATATTTTACTGTGAGAACCAATGAATTTCACCCCTACCCTTAAGTTTTCTTTGACCCAGTAGTTGTGATAACACCCCCAGGTGGCCCAAACAGTAAAGTTCACTAAAAGCATCTTCATATGTATGGAAGAAACAACACTAATATCACCAACAAAGGAAGAATGCATGCTCTTCCTCATAGAAACCCTAAAAAAATTGTCACCCCAATAATCCATACATCATATGAAAAATGCCATTAGAGGAAACATGATTTGTTTATCTTGATCCACAAGAACTTGGATAGAGCATATCCCTCTATAAACCTCCCATAGTTAGAATTTGTAATATACCTTGATAATGGAGAAGAGATATCCAAAATATGATTGGAATTTTTTTTAAGGAAGTATAAATTCATTCCAAAAAATTACCCACTTTACGGTAATTAAAAAAAGTATTTTCCAGCATCACAATATACTTTAAATAAAATAGAAACCTAAATCATTAAATAATATTCATGTTGTACAACTCCTACATTATAGGTACAATGTTTTATGAATTTTCCACTAATAAATCCTCACCTTTAATAGGTGATTGACTCAAGAAACATGATTCTAAATTAGTTTCACAAACTCCAGTCTACATTGCTTGGCCACCCAAATCCCATCTGAAAAAAATAATATCCATCAAATGATGAAGACCAAGTCAACTAGAAGTATCATTGGAAACCTATGACATCATTTTATTTCTCAATACTGGGCATCATTTCGTTAAGGTATGTAAAATATTAATTGATGAGTAGGATAAATGGAATTTACATCATATAAATACTGATAATATTTGAAAATATTTCTCAAATAAGTTATTTAAAAGGAACATAAGATAGATAAATGGTTATCTCAGAATTTAAAAAAAGAATTTCCTAATGAAATACTTAGGATCCCATATAGTTTTTGGGAGAATTTTTTACCTCCACATTGATGGACTCATTAGTAATATTTTTTACAACATAAATAATCATATGAGAATAATCCTATAATTAGGTGGAATAATAACTCTCATTAGAAATGTTATTCCCTCTATCCCAATGCATGTACTTTATTTTGTTAGAGACCCTGAGGTGGTCATATGAGACATTCAGAGCCTTATCAACAATTTCATTTAGGGTATCACCAAAAAGTTTAGGTACACTCGGCCAACTAGAAATGTATGTTGTTAGTCCCTCAAGGGACTTTGAGTAAGATATACCTTGCGAGGGGGTGATGGTTATTAGTCTGTGTAATGATTACAAAATTTATGTCCCACTAACCTAACGGATCTTGACCTCTCAACCTTGAGGGTAACTTGTTTTCATATTTTATCTTCTAGTTTGATCTTTGTATCTATTAACTTTACTATCAATTTACTAGATTTATCATGTAATTATCTTTCCCCTCTTTTGGTGGTAATGTAGGATATAAAATTTCATGGAGTGCTTTACTTGGTTCATCACTAAAAGCTATCCAAATGATCATGATATCAATAAATAGTGAACAAATCCCTATAAAATTCATTGTTCTTCATTGAATTGTTGGCTAGGTTAATCCTCACGTAGGATCACCACATTAAAATGTTTAGGTTTAACTCACTGTAGCCCAAGGTGCACTTCAAACTCACTACCCATGTTGTCTTCCATTCACTGCTCTAGGAAGGTATCTACTACATAAACCCCAAAATCTAGTAACCCAATGTCTGTGTCTACTTTATTAAATTTTTATGAGATATTAGAGGTATCATCTTGAAGGACTGATATATTTAGTAGTCTTGAAGATCTAGATACATCAATAATTCCCATATAACTTTGGAAATATAAAATACATAACATAATAAAAACTCTTTCATCCTTGATATTATTTATAATATATTTCTTCACATCATAGGGAAATGAAAACAAATAATAGATGAGATCACATTCTTAGTAAGATTTGCGTACATAAGAAAATATAAAGAGTAAATATAGAATAATCAATTTGTGAATATAAATAACTAAAAACACATGCCATTTAGTCAATCACTTGAAAAAAATTCGTCAATGGATAATCCCAATGTAGTAATCTCATGGACAATAATAAATAAATTCAAAATGATATAAATTATTAATATTGGACATCATAATCTAGAACATCATGATAATTTTATCATCAAATCCCTTTTCCAATATTGTTCAATCCATGGGTAGGTATATACCAAAAACAAATTTAAATAAGGATAACTACCTGATTTTCCTTTGAAGACTTATTGATGCATCGAAGAGCTATTTATAACCAGGCCCCGCCCGTCACTGTACATCCAATTCATTCATCATGTCTTGAATAATCAATTTAATTCATCAATAATATTCCTCATTAACAAATAGGAACATTGAGTAAAGAATATGGAATATCAATATTTCCCTAGTTAATCAAATAACTTTCATAGCGAAACAACTTATGTAAAAATAGAATATGATTTAGAAAATAATAATACCCATGATAAAAATAACATAGATATTTGAGAGAATTGTAATGTTCAATGATCACTTGAAATTGAATGTTTCAAGAGAAGGATAATGACCAAAAAAATAATATGGGATAAATATGACCATCAATTCATTGGAAATATATGTTTTGAAATAAAAAAATGTCCTCTATAGAATAAAGGAAAAGTTGTTGAGCCGAATTCATACATTATTTTTCAATGATGTGTCAACATTTGTTTAGTGATTTATGATAAAATGGTGATGTTTAGAGAATTGTTATGGACACATTTATTGGAATTGGATGTCATGATATAGAATTTATGCTTATTATTATGATGATTGTTGGAATAACATTCAAATTCAATGAATTTCGTAAAATACGAAACATTTTTTTGAAAAAAAAATATAAATAAGTGAAGACCAGGGAAATATTTATATTTTTGAATAATTTAAGAAGTCCATACAGAAATTATATATTTTTCATGAAGAAAATATTGGGTTTTGATTTGAAATTTGTATCAATATGATGTCATTTGCACTTATATATTTTTTAAGTGTTGGAACAAAATAATGGCTAACCATACAAGCTAATCATAACCACTAAACTATTCTATTGTGAGAGTAAGCTCAGCCACATGTGGGATTTATCCAGCCATGACTATATGGTGGCTTGAGGTGAGTACATAATAATTGTAGAGTGTGTAAGTTGTCAGTAAAGGGAGTGAGAAGGTCGCCCACCCCATGTGGTGAATGCAATGTTTGAGGTATCAACCCCCATTTTCAGCTTGAGCAATGATTGGTATAGAATGATTTATAAAGTAGTGATCAAATGAAAAAGGGATTGATGTGGGATCTCTAGGTGCGCTACACTGTTTCTATGCCTTAAAAATATATTTTTATATCAGCATATCATGATTAAAAAGATATTCACCGTCTAATAGAATCCTCTCATCATCTTCATCCTCTCAAAAAAATTTAACCACACCACACAACTGTAGTATTTGGTGATCATGATTCTGACCATATTCCAGAATCATGTCAAGGGAGTGAGGGATTCAAGATTTATTTGAGGTCATGCATGTAAATAGTGTCTTTTATTCATGTGATAATTTAATGAAATTGATACTACCAGGGATGATAAGAATAAAATGGATGATGCTCATGCATCTAAAATTCATATATGATTTTGAGTATTTTAAATGATGAGGAGTATGTGATAATAAACCTAGATGTGTGTCTGTGAAGGATTCTTTATTTCATAAGGAAATGTGACTTATTCTTCGGCATTTTGAATATTAAAATAACGTAAAGACACACTTGAAAATATAAATGTTAAGATGTTAAAGAATTCAAGTGATGATTAACATGAAATTATTTTAGGGGGACAAGTTGGTGAAATGAAGTGATGATCTACATATAACTATTAAAGCACTAAGATTTAGAGATGTGTTTCCATTTTAGAGGCACTCATTTTCTCAAAGAAAAACAAATCACCATGAAACATTATATTTCATAAAGAGGAGTTATGAGAACTACTCTTATTATGTAAAGAATAATAAGATACCATAGCCTCTTATGAACCTCAAAATCAAAGGTTTTCAAAAGAAACCATGATACTGTGAAGAGATTCATGAATAAATAGTTCCACTAAGCCCTTCATAGTTTTCACTAACTTGCTGATATTCACATATAATATTTACCTAAATAATGCCGAGAAACCTCATATATCATAATTCCTTTACATAGAGAATACAAGAGATATATAGATTCTATTTTCATGATCCTGAACCATGTGAGGTCTGTGTAACAATTACTTGCACAAAGGATAAGAGCATTGAAGGCAGAGAAGATAGTGCGTGCATAATTAATTGTGTGAACTAGAGTGAAATTATCACAAAGGAAAACAGTGCATTCATTATTTCATGAATAAGTGAATGCATAATCCATTGATATATCCAATCCATGTTTACTACAAGGAATCATGGATATTTATAAGATAGTGAAAAAAATAAAATAAAATAATAAATCCAAAAATAATATGTGCTATGGTTTGATGTTGATAATTCTATAAGATAATAGAATAGAACTGAATTGTGCATGTTTTATCTTGGATAAAATAATATTTGAGAACTTGTCTGCATATAATGCAAACATATAATTGTGGATGTTACTTTATAACCCTGAATGAAGAATTTTCTGATTTGGGTTGCACTACGGAAACTAATCATACACAGGTGATCAAATATTTTGAGAAAGGCATACATACCTGACTAGTGGATGTTAAAGTTTATTAAAGTGTACATGTGAAAATTTTATACAAAAATATCATGGAGAAATATCAAGAAATCATCCTACAATATATCATCAAGAAGAAGATGGATCTTGTGACTGGGGTGCGCGACTAGTTACTAATGAGTCTTGAGAATGGAGGTATAAATAGCCAAGGATAAGAAGATGTTTGGGGGTATAACTTAACAATGAAGAAGCACTAGATCATTGGGGGTATAACCAGGATCAACTAGAGGACCGACTACTAGGATGTATAACTATTAAATGCCTAAACAATTTTAATTGATGATAATATTATAGTGGAGAGTCCTTGTTGGGGGTATAACCAATATGGAAAGAATTATGTCTTTTTATCAAACTTTGTAAATATTTTCTATTGATATCTATATTATTACCACTACACATAAATTGACATTGAGATATATAATATATTGGATTGATAACCTTAATAGGTTCAAGAGGTTGAATTCAAAAGTAAAATATTTCATAAAATGAGTGTACCACTGATTCAACCCCCACTTAATGGCACCAAATATGTCTTGGGGCTCTCAAAAGTTTTATCAAATGGTAGGTTCCCTCGAAATATCCGAATGTGTTTTATAAAGTTCATATTTTTAAAAATGAGACTGATACCTCAGATGAAGAAAAATTAAGTTACTCTTAAAGATAAAAATCTAGAATATTTTTTCAAATAATTAGAATAATATAAAGAAAAATATTCCACTATTGATCAAGAAATATAGAATGGAAAGTTTCATTTATCATTGAAACTTACTTCAAGATGGATGGATTGTCTCCCATTCCTCATAGATCTCAACATTATTATGAACTATGTTTATTTGGAAGATAACATGGTGATGAATTGTCTCACCAACAAAAGAATAAAAAAATATCTCACTTGGTTAGATGTAATTCCATCTAATTTTCTGTCGTGTATTGAAAAAAATTGTAAAAAAATTCATTCTTTTAGAATCAAGTAATCTATTTTAGCATTCAAAAAATTTTTATTGTTTATTGGCCCATGTCACCCACCACAAAAAAAATTGAAAGAAAATACAGACATGGAAGATGAAGAAGAATATTTCAATAAAGGCATAGACACCACTAACTAAAAGTGATCAAACTGGTGTATGTTGTAATAATTATCTTTATTATGATTCTTTTGATGAATCCTTCTCAAGTTTTTTTGATGATGTATCACTTATAGATATTCATTTTTAATTCAAATACCATATGAATAACATCCCAAAAAATTGGTAAAATGTAATATTGGAGGTATCGAGGATCTTTAGGATGAATAATAAATGATGGAAGTAGAGTCTAATTCTATGGAAGAGGAATTGGGTAAAAGGGTTGGCATATCCAACAATCTGTCAATTTTTTTTTTGAAAGTATAGGATGAAAAAATTTCACTTTGAAATTAAATATATGAAGAATTTATTGAAGAATTGAAAAATAAAGGTTTATGAGATATATTTCTTTGATATTTTATTTGTATAATATTTCAATTAATTTAAAAAGTTACACAATGTGTCATTGGATGCTAATTTTTCTAAAATAAAGGATAAAGAAAACAAGGTCCCATATCTTGAAAAATATTTTCAATAATCAAGATAAATGCAGGAATATCGAATAAATAAGCTGATGGAGAATTTTGAAAATTTTAAGAATAGGTGTGTATGAGATCAATTACCTAAAAAAATAAGTATTTAGAGTTTTAGGTGAGATTAAACAATCAGGACTTACTAAAAGATAAAACTTACCATACTAACAGAATACAATTCTTCCATTCGAGTATACATTGAGAGTTTTGAATCCAAAAATATAATAATACCATCCTATATTTAAATGGAAATATCCTCTAAGAATAAGGTATCCCATAACATAAAAACTATTTTATTTACTAATATTATTTCATGTGATGGTACATGTTCCAAAAAAATCCATTAAAGTGTGTATGGAAAAGAATACTGATCATCCAACAATATCAAGGGTGGATAAGAGAATATGTATGATGAGCTATTCCCCAAGTGGTGTCCAAAATATTAGTGGGTCCACTCAAAAAAAAACTTCTGGAATATGTGAGTTTTGGAAAGAATACAGAAAAAAAAAGAAGATAAATAGATTCATAAGCTATTTCTCGTGTTGTTGGAAGTTCATAGACAACACTCTGGAAAATTTTCATAACATTTCAGTTATTGAAAATAATGGAAAGCCAAAATAAATTGGGATAAAAGATAAATAAAGAATAAAATAGAATAAAAGTGAGAGATCCTCTTCTACATGAAAGGGAGAAAAAAATATGTCAATAAAATCACATCCCCTAAGAAGAAGAAGTATTGGGTTGAAAATTTTGAACAACAATAGGTGCCTATAAAAAATAAATATCATGATGGAATATCTAGGATTAGTGGTTTTTTCCAACTCCGCTAGTGTAACATGTCATTTCAAAGAAATATGCATGAACCAATGGGACGTCTTGCTGAATATGTGAGAAACAGTCTCATAGAATGAATATTGTGACCAAAAGGCCATCCTAGATTCCAATTCATAACAAATATAAATGATTATAAAAGGATTGTGGTAGATGTAGTCATGTGGGTTGCACAGTTGAGAGATGTATGAAAAGATAACCCAAATATATTCCCTATGTAATGAAAGGGAAGATGATTCAATATAAAAATATGGTCTGTCATGTCAATATTTTGAGAAGAATTTGAATTTCAAGAAATAATTCCTAGTTGTCTCTCTAAATTAGTTGAAATTGTTTAAAAATGGTGGAATCTAAAAAACTCTCTAAATTTAAAGGAATGAATGTGGCCTCATAATCCGAGGATTGTTGAGAAGAATGTTTATATTCAATAATTTTTAACCATAGTTTTGAAAATTGAAATTCAATTACATAAATTGTTTTCTATAATAAATTTTATACTACCCAAGTTTCTGTAAAATGTTTTTATAGGAAAGTCACTTTACTGAACACACAATATTTTACTAGTAGATAGAACTTTGATAAACACTTCCAAAAAAAATCAAACAGAGTTTTAAAATATGATAGAAATATACTTTGTATATCATATATAGTATTTAAATTTTAATTAGATAGAGGTTTTTTAATTTTCATTTTATTAAAAAATGATAATTCCATCATCTGGAATTTTACTTAATCAACAATTCAAACTTTATCGGATGGATACATACATGTCTGTAGCAAACAATTTTCTAAATTCAACCAAATGAATAACTATATCTATTCCATAGGACCTATATTTTTCATTCAACTGAGTGGAACCCATATACACTATAGTGGTTTAGATTATTACTAGTATCATATGAACATGCTATGCTGAACCCTTTCATGTAAAGAGGGAGTTTTTCTGATGTCATTATAACCAACTATGAAGAATGAAAAATATGAATGTTAGAGAAATGAATAAAAAGAGACGATGTATTCAAGGTGGGATATTTTACAAATCAAGGTAAATAAATATATATTGAATATTTAGTAACATCATGTCATGAATAAAGGACTCATTGGATCATTTAATATGTTTTTTTACTTAAGGCATCTGATTGTAAGGTTTTTTGTAAATTTCTTATATTATTTTGTATTTATAATTAATACCCATTAGATCTGGTGTAATCCAAGGATTATAAGATTTGTAAAGATAAATATTATACTCTTTCTAACAGTGGTTTACCAAGTATATAGAAATAAAAGTTTTTCGGATCTTAGTGTCTAGGGATTCCTTAGTGAAGGAAGATACACCTTTACGATTTGGTTGAAACCATGGATACCTAAAGTCAGGGTTATTGAATCCATGAACACTTAAGGTTAAAGTGTGGATCTTAATATAGAATTTTTTGTATGTGTTTTCTTATTTTTATAAGATGGATATAACTTATTTTTACAAGTTCCATATTTCCTATTTGTATATTTTAGGGAAAATTTCATAATATATATTATAAAAATTTATAAAATATGTTTTTATAATGTATCGGTACAATTTGTTTTCAAATCACATTCTTATAAATAGGTCAAAATATTTTCCCAAAATAATTTTATATATTGTTTATGTAAATTATAAGTTTTATTTTATAAACTATGATTCACCCCTTCTTATAGTAAAACTAGTACTCTTTTATTTTTACATTAGGTATCAGAGTAGGTTATATTTTTATAATTTTTTTAAATTTTTTTTTTTAGAAAAGTGTATACTCTTTTTATAATATGGTAGGTTTTTATATTGGGAAATTAGAAAATATTGACACAGTATACCGCCTATCTTTATTAGTTATTATTATGAATATTATAGGGTTCATATGAATAACTTTGTTATAAACACTGCATTATACAACATTGTTATGCTGGTAGTAGATTATAAAATTCCAGACATAGAATTTAATAATATTATAAAAGATGAGAAATTTGAATATCATATTAATTATAGATTAATAAACAATCTTTAATAATTAATGAAATGAATTACCTATAATCATATTTATTTCCATGAAACTATATATAATATTTAGAAGAAATTTGAAGCAACTCATTTTGGAACAACCAAAGTGGTTGAGACTAGAAGAGACATGGTAATATATGATATCAAGATTTTTATTTTTTACTTGGAGAATTAGTAGTTATGATTCACCAATGATTTATGACCATGGTTAACAATATTAAATATCTTGGAGATAAAGACTCGATTGGTGAGAATTTGGTTGAAAATATTATATAGATTATTTCTAAATAATTGGAATCTAAGTGGATATCTCTTAAAAATAGTAAACATCTTAAAAACATGAATTTTGAATATCTTATTGGAACTCTCATGCAGTATGAGGGTATGTTGAAAAGTGATGCTGACAAGGAAAACAAAAAAATTGTGTTTTTTTACTATACTTCTATAATAGGAAAGGAAGTTATAGATGCTGATAAAGTTCATAAATATTATAAAAAATATAAAGTAAATGTTGAGACAAAAATTAGTTCTTTTGATAAGAGTGATAATTAACTAGAAAATATTTCTAAAATAATGCACAAGATTGATGGAATGAATTATTTCCAATATAAGTATAAGATAAGTTCAAAATATAGATATGATAAGAAATAAACATCAAAGATTATTTTTCATAAATGTAAGAAATATGGTCACATCAATCCATATTTTCCTAAACTAAAGAAGAAGGATAAAAAATATATGAATTATAAGAATTTCATCAAGTATAAAAGAAAAAAAGTATAAAGGCTGCAAAAATGGTGTTTTTTGGTAGAGAAATCTCTTCCAAAAATTCTTCATAAGAAAGAAATGATAGTTAGAAGATTATGGGAATATATAGTGGAATTATTAATACTAATAAATTATTCATGGATAAGGTATCTAATTAATCCTTAATACATCACAATTTACATAATAATTATCCAAATTATGATTTTGAAAATAGTTCTATGTATTTATTATATTAAAAATATAACTCATCTAATAAAGATGATACTTTACCATTTTATGAGGAAGTTTCTAGATTTACGACATTATTTTTAGGACATAATAAAAATGTTTCTAAAAACTAAGAAAATGATAAGGCATAATTTTTTAAAAAAATTATAGAATTTGACAACATTCCCTAAAGATTTAAAAATCTTACTAAATAATTAGATAATAAATCATTGTCTGCCTCATATATTTATAATAAATATTTAGTTGTAAAACTAATTCCTGAAATATATTGTCTAAAAAAATTACCCTCAAAGTTTACTCTTTGGAAGTAAAATTTTGATAAAATTTATAGAAAAATAATAACTCCTTTAAATAAATAAAGAACAGTATTTAAAAAGAATAAAACTCATTTTACAAACAACCACTTTGTTTCTAAGAGTTCCAAATATTCTACAAATTGTTAAAGTGGTGGACACTGTAAGGACAAGCGTTCTTTGAATAAAGTTCAATATTTTTGTTTTCGTAGAGAATATATTTATATATAGCTAGTAGTTATTCAACACAAAACTGATGGATAGATATGGATTATTAAATTATTGTTCTCTAATAATGTTGGACCCCTGAAATTTTTGATACCAAAATCCTCAGTTTTTTATTTTCAATAAAACAAGTAGTGTACCAATAATAATAATATTTGGTGATAATTATGAAGAGGATATATATGGTATAATTAATATGATTCTTCTTAGAAAATATTTCATTAACAATGTTTTATTTTTTGTAATAATTAAGCACAAACTCATTAGAATAACTCAATTATGTGATGCATGATATCATGTACACTTTTTGAGGGATAAATGTACAGTTCAAAGTTCATAAGTTTATTTTATTATTTATTCCAATAGGTATGAGAATGCATACACATTAAAATAATAAGGAATTATAATCCAAGATATTCTTTTCAATAGTGTAATGGAAGATAAATCCTTATTATGGAATAGCTATTTAGGACACTGTAAAGTTAGAAATTAATCTAAAGTTTCAAAGAAATAAATTGTTAAATATTTACCAGGGTTAAGGTTTAATTATTCTAATGTTTTTTATCCTTATTAATTTGGAAATAAACATAAGGAAAATATGAAATATATTAGTGATTTTTAAACATATAATGATTTTTAGTTAAAGCACATGGATTTATTCGATCTGACAGAAATTGGAATTGTTAGTGGAAAATAATCTATATATGTCTTAGTTAATGACTAAACTAGATATACATGGGTCTATTTTCCAACAAAAAATTCATAAGACTTTCTTATATTTTAAGATCTTTTTATCCTATGTTAAAAATTATAATAACCTATCGTTGGTTGCAAGAACAATGTTATGTGAATACTCAATTGCTAAATAGTTTTGGGTTAAAGTAGTTAGTAATACTTTCTATACTATAAACTAAGTTTTACTTATAAATTTTGTTAATAAAACCCCTTATGAGTTTTGGAATGGAAGAAATCTAAAACATTCTTAGTTCATATTTTCTGGATGTTTTGTATTTATTCTGAATACTATAGATAATTCAAATTAAATTTATCTAATATCTAAGGAAATATTTTTTATAGGATATTCAATAAATATTAATGTTTTTTGAGTTTTTAATAAAAATACAGGTACTTTTGAAGAAATAGTGTATTTATAATTGGATGTAACTGGTCCTTTTGTTTCTAAAAATCCTAAAAACACATCTTCAAATGATTTTACTGAAAATTATTTTCATCCAAAGTTCAAAAATTATTCACATGAGAGAAAAACTGAAGATATTGTTTCTAAAGTTACAAATAAATAATAAATTCAACCTGTTGTTGATGAAAATAGTTATAAATCCAATAATTTAGAAAATCCATAAGAATTGTACCTTTAATAATATCATTGGTTATGTAGGTTAACCAATTAAAACTAGAATTTTCTAAATAAAATAATGTGAAAATTGTGCATTCTTATAAAATTTTAAACCAAATAATTTTGATGAAGCTTTATATGATGAATATTAGATAAATTCATTATTGAATGAACTCAATGATTTTGAGAGAAATAATTTTTGGACTTTAGTTGAATGCCCTATGAATTTTCCAGTAATTCATGTATAATGGGATTTCTGAAATAACCATTATAAAAATTCTATAATTATTAGAAATAAATAAAGACTTCTCAAAAAGGTTTATAATCAACAAGATGGAATTGAATATAAAGAAACCTTTTCTCCAATGGATATATTGAATCTATTAATATTCTTATATCATATAAAGAATTCTTAAATTTCACCAATTTTTAAATGGATGTGAAGTGTTATGTTTTTAAAGGATATGTTTAGGTGGAAGTTCATGTTGGAAAACCACCTAGTTTTGAAAAAACCAAATATGCATATTATGTTTTGAGACTAACTAATGAACTCTATTGACTTAAACAAACCTCAATAGACTATTATTATATATTTACCATATTTATAGAATAATATTTTCTGCTAAGAAAGATGTGGATCGAACTGTTTTTATTTACAAATATTAAAGAAAACTATCATTGATAAAAAAATTTCGTGATGAAATTATATTTTTCTCAACTCCAAAACACATTCAAATTCCTTTTTCGATCTTATGAAATTTAAATTTTAAATGAGAAAAATAGGTGAATTATATTTTTTACATGGTTTTCAAATCTCTCAAAAACCAGAAAGAATTTTATATCTCAACAAAATTATAAAATAGATTTACTTAAAAATTTTGGATATAAAAATAATAAAAGTATTAATACTTCTATCATAACTTGGGAAAACATATATATTGATAAATCTGAGAAAATTTTGATTAAAAATATTTTATAGGGATGACTGGTAGTTTACTATACCTTATAGTTGGTCAGACATATTTAATATTTTTTGTATACTTCTGAGCAGAATTTAAATAAAATACAAAATAGTACCATATTAAATATGTAAAAATAATTTTTCATTACCCCAAGGTATATTTGGATCATGAAATATTTTAATCTAATGGAAATAAATTTGAATTAAAATGTTTTTAGGTGATAATATTAGTGGATATGAAATGGATAGAAAAAGTACATCTAGAATATTTCATTTCTTTGAAAAGCAATTAGTCTCTTGGTGTGATAGGAAATGACACTTAGTATCACTTTACACTACTAATTTAGAATATGTAGCAGTTGGAATTTGTTGTTATTCGATGTTGTGGATGCAACACACACTCACTAACATTGGAATGATTTTGAGAAAAACTCATATTATTATGATAAAAAAGTTCCATAACATTAAGTAAAAATCCAATACATTACTTAGGAGGTAAGAACATAGATATAAGACACAAATTCTATTAAGATCATAAAAATGGATATATCACATTACAATTAATCATAACACATGAACATCTTGCATATATTTTTACAAAACCCCTAAATTTTGATATATTTGAATATATTAAGCAAAATCTTAGAAAGGTAAAGATAAAATGACCATTTATCTACATCATGTTTAAACTATGTTCTTATAGTAAAATTACTCCTCAACAACGGTAGAGATGATCTTTACTATGTTTTTGATTTTTTTTGTTTTCTTCAATTTTTTAAGTTCTTATTTAAAAAATTTCAAACAATATTTTCCCTAATTTTTTAGACAATGTTATCTCTAAATATTTCTTAGATAAACTGTCACCTAAATATATTTTGGACAATGTTTACAAAAACATTTTTTCAAAAATATTTCTTTAAAATATTCTAGGAAAATTCTAACCTAAAAATTTCTTAAAAAAAATTTCCCTAATTTTTTTGGACAAAATAGTTTTTAGAAAACCCAAGAAGTTCATATTACCAGAAAAATTTATAAAGAATATTTATAATATTTTCTCAAAGAGTTAAATTCTAAATATTTTTTTCCAATTTATTGATATAATATGTTTTTTGCTACTTATATATTTTTGATTTTTTTTACAAAATTCTATGTTTAATTGAAATAAAAAATCATCCAATTAATATTATATAATTAAAAATTCAAATGTTTAGTTAATTTTATTTCATCTTTAGAGAATTGATTTCAACTATATATCTTTTTGAGGGTTTCAATAAAGTCCATTATATCTAAAGAAGTTGAAAAATATCTTTCTCTCATAAGTCTAAATAAAGGTTATGTGGCTCCCCAAATTCAGTACCACCATGTTTTATTAGAACACCACTCATCAAACCAATTCCAAGTTCATATATTACTTTGAAGTCCGTCTATTAATCAATGTTCATCTGATAAAATAAGGTGTCTACTTGTCGTGATTTCTCATCTAGAGTAGCTATAAGGGAAGGACTGATAGAAAAAAATTATATGATAAGTATAATTATATACTTAAATAATTTATTATTTATCAAGTATGGGAAGATATATGTGTTGAAGAAGATGATTTTTATTTACATTATTTTGATCTTATTATAGAATTTTATTCATACACTATTTTTAATCAAGCCAAAGGTTTAAAAGTTGTAACGATTACTCTATTTGGGAAACCATATAATATCAAAATTTAATAAATAACTATCTTAGTAATGATACCTATTAAAGGTGAATAAAAGGTTAATGACTCATAAATTTCCAAATAAGCTAGATATTTTTGAAAAAAATAGAATTTGAAACATCACTATTTTCCTCGCATGATAAATTTAGGAAAGTCTCCCCTTTGTCTCTAGATAAAAGAATTTTGTCAATATGGGAACAAAACATCCTTATTCTAAGGAAAGAGGATATTGAAAACCTAATAGTTCATGATGTTAATTTTATGTATTTTTTATGAAATTTTATAATGTTTAATCATGTGAAATTTATTTTATATTGTATAGAGGACATGAAACATGGTTATCTTAAATTGATGATTCTTATTTTCCAATTTTCCTTAATATGGTTTTTGTGAAATTTATGGAAAACTAGAAGATAAAAAATGAAGAAACTCTAGTAAAAGAGAAATTTTATTTTATTGGAGAATAAATAGTTTAAAAGATAGAACATGGTTGTGTTATAAAGTTTAATAAATTCATGGAGAAATAAAACAATGTTTTGATAAATATTGAGGATAAAATACTCAAATATATATATATATATATAAAAGTATATAAGGTGATTTTATCGTTCTAGGGTGAAGAAAAATCCAAAGACCATGTATCATGAAGCTTTTGATTCATTTTTTTAAAAAGAAAGATGAAAAGAAAACGTGATGATCCTAGATTTAAATTAGATAATGCTAAGGGTTTTTATCTAAAAGTGAAAATCTATAAAAATATAATAAAATAAGAAAAGAAGAAATTAAAAGATAATAAAGATAGAATGGAAAATATAGAAGATATTTATTAAAAGGGACCGAATAATCTCATTAAAAAGATAAAATTACTACACAATATTTTTCATTTGATTAAACTCGTTCCATGTTACTTGATGGACAATAGAACCATGTTTTAGTAGAGCCTTTATCTATTCTAAAGGGCAGATAAAATGAAGTATTGGTTGAATAATTTTAGTCCAAATATGATCTATATGAAGTTAAAAATATTTCCAAAGATAAGGAAGATGCTCTGTTAGAGAAATAATTAATATATTTATTTTTATTTTGAAGAACAATACATTTATACTTCTACTTTATTATCTACCCAATATCAGAAAGATACTAATATTTTTATTTTGAATAGATAAAATTATTTAGAGAAATAAGATCAAAAATCAAAATCCATAGAATCATAAAAATAGAAATATAATAAAAAATATGATGTTTTAGATTTTTCAAAATCTCAATCTGACAAAAGAAAAAAATAATCTAAGACTCCAAACCCTCTTCTCCATTCCCTACTAATGTTTATTTAGATTTAACTAATTATTTTCCAAGTAAAAGTGCTCAAATAATTGAAATGAGATTGAATTACATTAACAAAGTGATTTGGAAGCCTGAATATAAATTACATTTGTTCCCAGATATCCATGAAATATGTAATTAAATTAAATGAAAGGTTTATTAGTTTTAAAATTAAAATTCCATAAAATATATTTCTGAGGTAGTAATTCATAATGAGATTGATTAAAAATAATTTAAATACAAATACAAGATGGATTGAAGAAATTTGAAGAAATTAATTATAAGTATCAAATAAATATTGGTAGATATAGAGTTTTATAATGTGAAAATAGATGGAATAAAAACAAAAACAAAGTAAGTCTAAAAGTTTTCAAGAAATATCAATGAAGACATTTTTTAGAACATGATTTTATTTGATTATCTTAAATCTCTAGCAATGAAACGTGATGATGATATCTCATATCAATGGAATATAATTCATGCATCATTAGAAGAATTCTCATAACTCAAGAATGAGAATAAGAAGATATAAGTTCTTAAAGAGTAAGTGGGAAAACTAAAGTTGTTTTTTTCTTAGCCTGAGAAGTATAAATAGGATGTGAGAAATCTAAATCCCACCATATATAAGTTATAAAAGAAATATTGATTTCAATTCTAAAATTTTAGAATATTCCATGACAAAGTTAACTCAAAATTTTTAATGAATTTATTTTGGGTGAATTCTCTTCCCTAATTTTTTATATGTGTTTCTCCTTATATTCTTTGCATGAATATATTTCATATATATTTTGGATAAATATTTGTTTATATATAAATTTTTCATTGTTTTTTTTAACATTTTGAGTATAGTTTAAACATTTTTAAAAATATTAAAAAAATAAATATGGGGGATAAATAAAGAAAATATAAACTTTCTTAATTTTTTAGAGTTAAAGGAGAAAGGTAAATTTCCAAAAAAGGGGGATATTTGAATAAATTTTTAGCCATACACGAGAATTGGAAAAGGTAAGGATTATATAATATAGGGAAAGTAAGTATCTAAATTTTTAAACATTAGCTTTTCTCTTTAGAATTTGTGTTTTGTGATTTTCAAAAAGTGAGAGATTCTTAAGTCAAAAGATTTATTTTAACACTTTATAACCATAGTTCTGAAAATCAAAACTCACCTCCATAATGGATTTCCTTTACTAACTTTTATAATTCCCAAGTTTTTTAATAAATTTTTATAGGAAATTCATTTTACTCATAGTAAATTATTTTATAATCATATGGAACTTTGTTAAAGTATTTCAGAATAACAAAATTGTTGAGAGTTTTAAAATAAAATGGACCTGTAATTTTTAGATTAGATGGATGATTTAATGGTTCATCAAATAGTTTTTTTTAAATTCAAACCTATTAATAAAATAGATTTCCATTATATGATGTTTTACTTAATCAATTATAAAAAATTCATCTGATAGAGATAGACATGTCTACTCGAGGAAAAAATTCAAATTAAACTTAATGAAAAACACTTCTATTCCAACAGAAATACATTATTCATTTTACTATATAGAAACTAGATTGTATATAGAAGTTTCAATTGTTAATATAATTAGACGAACATCTATGATGAACTCTTTCAAGTAAAGAATAAGTTTTTCTCATTTCATTACAACTAACTCTGAGGAATGAGAAATATGCCCATTAGAGAGATTCCTATATATATAAGCTTCATTCAAGTAAGAGGGACTTATTTCAACTCAAGAGAACTAAAGATACTTTCAATATTTTTTAACATTTTTTTATGAGTGAATGATTCAATATAATATTTAGTGAGTTTTTGCATATGAAATTTTATTGTGAGGTTTTTTTAAATTAATTATGTTATTTTGTGTTTATAATTGTTGTTAGTATAATCTTGTTTGATCAAGGAATTATAAGGGTTAATAAGGTTAGGATTCAGATCTTTCTGATCAAAGGTTCCCAAGTATGGGGAAATAAAATTTATTCTAATCTTATTATCGAGGGATTCCTTGGTGAAGGAAGAAATAATTATTTGGTTTGATTAAAACCATGGATAGGTAATGTCATGTTTATTGACATCATTAAAAATTATTCTTAAGGTGTAGATCTTCTTATAAATTTTTATGTAATTGTTTTCTTACTTACTTTTTATAATATTGATATAAAATGTTTTTAAAATTTCCTTATTTCCACTATGCATATTTAAAAAAAGTGTTTCATACAAATTGTTATAATAATTTTATTTACCCTAATTTTATAAATTATCATTAAAAATTTTAGTCTGATTACTTTCTTATAAATTAGATAAAATATTTGTTTGAAATACATTCATAAGGAGGTTAAGAAAATTATATATTTAATTTTAAAAAATAAAATTCACCTCACTGTTGTATTAAAACTAATAATGTTTTGATCTTATAAGGTGTAATTTTTTGAGATGTTTTGCACTTCTAGAAACGTGAAGATTTAGATGGCTAAGGTGGAAAAAGACATTTCACACAAAGAGGAAGATCAAGGCAAGAAAAAAATAAAATGAGACTAAAAAAAAGAAGTGTCCAAGGAAGTCTTACCATGTTGATATTTGAGGAAAAGAATAGAACATATTGAGAGGAATCTATCTGTATGAATGTTATTTCTAAAAACCAAGAGGTTCCTCATTATTCCCTATTATTTTATGTGTTTTATATAATAGGAATGTAATTTAATGATATATTTGCAGTTATTACTTCTAGATAGTATGAATAGATTTTACAACATGGAGTGTATTGAATTTTATGAAATGGAAGAAAAGAATGCATCATTTTAGGGGGAGGAACCTTGAGAGGAATTTTTCTTTTAACTAAATTCTAGTGAATCTGGAAATTTTGGATATATTTCAAACATTAAGGTTGAGATATTGAAAGAACACTTCCATCCCTAATTACAAATTATATTAATCATATCGATTATTTGGGAGTTATTATTTGATAATAAGATTATAAGAAGGGGGATATGTTTTTTTCACCATATTTGTCTGAAGTGTTCATTAAAGTGTGTGTATGTTCATTTATTTCATGTCTTAATGATGTGTATTTTGAGAAATAAGAAATTCTAAGTATGAGATCACATTCATGCTAGTTTATGAAAATCAGGGAAAACCTCGGTTGTATCTAGATTTTATTTTCTACATTTGGTTAACCCATGTACACTTAGATTTGATTAACTTAAGGATATTTGATAATAAAGCAATGTGATATCATTACTCTCTGAAAAGTGTTCACAAAATAAACAAATAAGGGAGGATAATATATTTTGGAAAAATTGAGGTGATGAGAATAATCCCCACATAGCCTTTGAATTATATTTTCAATAAGGGGACGAAATATTGGCCACACATATTTAATTTTGTAATATGAAGTGACATAGAAAAAAACAAAAGGGGATATTTTTGAGTCAAACTATTTCCTTTATTATCAATGATTTGTCAATATATTTTGGTGATGCAAGATGAAACACCAATACTTGGATAATTTTTATGGATTAATTTATTAGAATTGTATTTCATGGTTAATAAATTATCCTTATTATTTTGATGATTGTGGTACTGATCTTTAATGTCAAATAATTGTATTAGAGATAAATGTTATTTTTCAATAATAGAGTAAGAATTGAATTCCATGGTTGTTTTTATTTTCATAATGAATTTAAAAGTCTCTTTAATATATATATATATATATATATATATATATATATTACATAATGAGAAGCTTGATTTTTGGTATGGAATATGTATCTATATGGTGTAATTTACACATAGATATTTTTCTATGTGTTGAAAAAATTGGCCAACTACACAAGCTAACCAAGACAACTCGACCATCATATTATGAGAGTTGGATTAATGAAAAATATGAGTCAGCTTAACATGCCTAAATTGGGCCTTCGTTTTAATTCCATGTACTTGCAGAGTGAGCATGTTGGTTTGAAAGGGAGAAAAGTATGTACAGTGTTTTAGGTGTCGAAACCTACTACCAGATCAAGTTGTGGGTGGAAAATATTATTTATAAAGAAGCACTTGACATCTTAAAGGATAAATCTGGGATCACGGGGTGAATTTCATAATGAATCCACACTAAAAATTACATCTATAACATCGCCGTATGATCAAATCGATCCATGTCATTCAAAAAAATCCACTCCTTATCCTTATCCTTTCAAAGGGGGGTTTTCTACACCGTATGACTCTAAAATTTAGTGCTCTTGATTTTGACTATCTTCTATGATCATATTGAGGGAGTGAGGTATTTATGAATGATCTGAGGACATGTATGCAATTGGAGTGTTTCATGTATGCGATCATTTGAAGAAATTGATACTATTAAGGATGGTATGGAGAAATTGGTGTCATTTCATTTATTTGAAATTCATGGATGAGTTAAATCATTTTAAATGATGAGGATCGTGATATAATATGCATGAATGTGAGTCCGGTAAGAAGTATTTCCCACATAATAAATTGCATCTTATTTTTCAGCATCATGAAGATTAAAATAATGGAAAGACATGTTATAAAATATGAATATAATGATCTTAATGTATTCAATTTTTTATTGACACAACATTATATTTAGTTCACAAGGTGGTGTGAAGAAGTGGTGATCTGATTATAAATATAAAATCACCAAGCCTAGGAGATGCGCATCCATTTGAGAGGCTCTCTTTTTATGAAGAAAATTATACCTATTTTAAACCTTCTATTTCTGGAAGAGGAGTTCAACAAAGTGTACCTCTTGTGTGAATAATAACAATATCCCAGGAATAATTTATTTGAGAACCTCACACTCAAGGGTTTTGTGATGAAATTTTGATAATATGAAGTGATTTGAAAAAAACTAGTTTCATAAAGCCCTTTATGGTTTGAGAAAACTCACGTATATTCACATATAATGATTACGTGAATAAGGTTTAGACATTGGGTACATCGACACTACTTTTTAATAAGAAGGTAGGAGATATCTTGCTTCTATTTTAATGATCTAGAACAGTATCTATTCTTTATAATAGGGGCTTGTGTGAAGGAGGAAAACAAACAAGGTAGAGAAGACAATTCATGAATAATTAGTTTCAATAAAGAGAGTGCAATTATCAAAAAAAAACAATGAATGCATTCCTTCCTGAATACTTGAATAAATGATCCATTTAGATACATAATTTATGTTCACTACAAGGTAGCTTGAATCTTGATAAGATAGTGAATAGAAAGAAACAAAATAATAAATCCATAAATAATATGTGCTAGTGTTTCATATAGATAATTACATAGGATAATAGAGTTTAATTAAGTTAGGATGGTTTAATCTTTAATAAAATAATATGGTAGAAATTATGCGTGTATATTACATAGATATAATTGAGTATGAGGATTCATCATACTAAAGGAATAATTTCACAAGAAGTGTTTCATTGAGGCAACATATCATATAAAGGTGATTATAATTGTTGAGCAAGACCGACGGACTAGATTAGTGGTTTTTAAAGGTACTTCAAGTGTGACCAAGAAAGTGTGGTCTAACAAAGTCATATAAGAAGATCAATAGATCATCCTATAGTTGATCATTGAGAATAATAAGGTGTTAGTGATTAGAGGGGTCTAACCAGTTACTAAAGAGGCTCGAGATTAGGGGTATAATCCATCGAGGGGAAGAATATGGTTGAGGGGTATAAACAGCTAAGGTTGATGAGTTAGATCCCTAGGGAGTATAACACGGATAAAAAGGAGGATCACCTACTAGGGGAGTAAAACCAGTTACTCTATGAACCATTATAATTTATAATAATATTATAGTGGAGAATCCATGTTGGTGGGTATAATCCACCCATTAAGGAGTAGGTATAATTAATAAACCTTGTAAATATTATGTGATTCTATTTCTATTGTTACTACTATACATTAGGTGAGATTGAGAGATATAACACCATAGATATAGAACCTCAATAAGTTTAATATGTTGAATTCAAAATTAAAATAATTCACAAAATGATTTTCCACGGATTTACGAACCACTTAGTTGAACTTAATCCAATCTGGGGCTCTAAAAAATAAAAGAAAAAGATTAGCATAAGATTTAATGAAAGATTTAATTTATAAAACCATTAAATAAATTTAGAAGAATATAAATAGTGCAAAATGGTTATGATGGTGGTAAAATCTATTGACACCATATAAAAAACATTCCTTTACATTTTTTTAAGAGAGTTGAAAGTTAAATTTCAAAAAACATTATAAAGAGTCATTTAAAACCTTTTAAAAATTCAAGGATAATATAAAATTTCTTTCATAAACCATTTGAGTAAATTAAAATTATTTTTTTAAAACAATTTAAAAAATTTTATACATGGAATAAAAATATACTCAATCAAAAGGGAAATAATATTGACTTTTCATTTAAATATTACTTTTCGTTATTTAAGTGAAAAAGAGAGAAACCATGAAAGAAAATATGGAATATAATTAAATTACCAAAGGATAAGAAAATAAATGGAGTTTATGAAGGATGAACTACAATATTCCTTCAATGAAAATATTTGTAATCTCAAAAAAATAAGTTTGTTAAATAAATTTGTACATCATTAAAAAAACTAAAATTGTAAAGCCTTAAAGGAATAAACAAGAATTCCAAATTTAATCATAATGAATAAATGTGTATTCATGTTAAATATATAAAATGGGTAGTATATACACCACATAAAATTAAATTAGTGAATAGTATGAAATATATCTCAATGGATGGGAAATTGTTAAAAAATCCCTTACCTCAAATTTGACATGCTTAATAATTGATTTTAACATACTGTATAATAAATTTAAGTTTATCATACTTATATAATATTACCATATACATATATATATATATATATATATATATATTTCTAAAATATCATATATTATCTATTTATAATGTCATATCACCCATTTTTAACAATATTTTATTATTATCGTTGTTTTAGGTGTTAACTGCTTCATTTTTTAATGTATGTTTTGATTCAGTAGTTTTGGTATTTGTACATTTATTTTGGTTAAGTCATATTAATAATGGTAATAATGATATAAATATAATATATATTCAATATATATATATATATATATATATATTCAACCATGAAAAATAGATATTAAAAATAGATTACACCATTCATGGAGATGGTAGGTCGTACGTAAGAATGACAATTGTTTTGAATTCTCAACAGATGAAGAAATGAAGGTAAATAATAATTATCCTTTCTCAAATAATTATTATATAAAATATATAATATATATTTATTAAATCAATCTGTATTATCATCCATTTAAATCAAAAACGAATAATGAATCACATCTGTTTGTGGAGGTTGTACTCCACACATACACATGGGCGATATTATCATTTTTCATTAGTTTGGATGGTAAGAAGTTATATATGATATTATATTTATAGATGAATAAATATGTAGTAATGGTTATATATATATATATATATATATGTATATATTCATTATTCAGGTATTTATAACAATCCATGTCAGGTGGTAATGGAAAAAATTACAACGGATCGTGTGGTTGTAGTACACCATACATATGAGCGATGGTTTTGTTTCCCATTTGATGGAGAAAGGGATGGATAAATATTATTACATCAATATAAAAACATCTCTATATATGGGATATACTAATGTTATGATATTTTAATGTTTGTTGACATAATTTAATGTAGTAAAAGAAGAGGAAAAATGAATGTTCCAAGTGAAGATAATTACATGTTCTTTGAAAGAGCTCCTTTAGATCTCCTCGCAAGGGGCCTAAGGTTGGTATTTTTGGAAGAGAAAAACCTTAAAAACATGGGTAATTATGTTGATAAATGTATTTGGTATTTTCTGGTTGATATATATTACTTAAATTGGATTAAATAAAATATGTAAAGGGTATCCTTTTATAAGTTAGGGGAGGGCCACTTTAGGGAATTTTTGAAATACTATAATTTAATATTTTTCTAACTCATGTAAAATGGTTTAAAAATTTCATTTATTTGTTGATATGTAGTATGTGATCTTAATATAATCATAAAATAAAACTTTTACGGGTTTAGATATCATTTTAAACCCCATTATTTGGATTTAGAACTTGGCTGACCAATTTTAACAATAAACATGGAAATGAATTTTTAAATATTAAAGGGTTATTATTTTACATATAAGGGTAAAATTTAATCATAAATGGACAATGGAGGAAATTTTAGACCATATATTATATTACTTGGCATATTTAATTTTTTTTAGGATTTTCAAATAATTTAATAAAATATTATATTTTTAAAATATCAATAATGTCACTTCTGAAACTATTCATTTAATTTGACATTAATTACATAAATAAAAATATTCAATTTGAGTATAATTGTTTAGAAATCCCTAATATTCCTTATGTATCTATAAAAATTATGGAACAAAAAAATTCAACCAAATTGTTTTACTTTTAATATTTTTAAAATCCCATCTTATATTTTTTTTATTAATTGAATAAATACTTTGTTGGCATTGTGTAAGCATTTAAGAAAATTATTCAATAACTGAAAATTAAAATAAATTCACATGATAAAAAAATAAATCATCTTTGAAATGAAAATTTAAAACCAAACATAACTAATTTTTTCCTTATGAAAAAAATATTAGATATATTAATGTTAAGAGTGTCACATTTGTTTTTTTGATATTCATAAAATGTTATATAGGTCGATATCAAATTAAAATCTCACCAACATGACATATTTTCAAGAATTATATGATAATTTTCAAATGAAAGTCATCTAATAATATAAGTTCAAGTGTTAGAGAAATTTTAAAGGCTTATCACATTAATATTTAACCTTAATTACCTAATTTACCCTTTACCGAGATGATAAATTTTACGTCTATTACTGTTCATAATAACAAAAAATAAAAGGTGAATGTTTAAAATTTTTGAATCACCGCATTAAAAATATGTAATCTATTTTATCAAATTCAATTCATATAAGCGGAATAAATTAATTAAAGAGAAAAACAAAAAACATAGCAAAAACATTTTTTTTATTTCTTTTAAGTCCAAAAATAAAATTATACCAAAATTAGGTATTGTGATGATTAAAATGTAATTAATTATATTATTTACAAATAAAGGAAGATTATGTTTATTTAGGATTAAATTAAAATAATTATGTTTTTTTTTTCAATTAAAATAAATGATTGTTTTATAAAAATCATTATTTTTCACGATTTATTAACAAACAAATCCTTTAATAAAATCCCAAAATTTCAACATTAAGGTAATATTAACACGATGAGTTAAAAAATTATATAATTTTTACATAATAATATTTTAATTCGTTGTTGTGGTTCATTTCAACTATATGTTGCATGCGAAACAAGCTATAAGAAATTCATTTATAGAGAAATAAATCATAAAATCTATGCCTATTAAATTTTACCCCCTTATAATAATTCCTAACTCAAAATTCAATTTCTCATATATAAAAAATTGAGGATACTTATACCTCATAAAATACTCAGTTTCCCATATAGCTTCTTTAATTTTCTGATTTCAACATGCAACTTTGACCAGATGAGTAGTCTTATTTCATAACAATTTCTCTCTATGATCCATAATTTCCATAGGTTATTCCTCATAAGATAGATATTACTCTAGTGTTATGAAATTTGAGTTCCTTATATGTGAATGACTAGGTCTGTTCTTTCTTAGGAGTGATACATGGAACAAATCTGGAACATGAGAGATACTTGGTGGAATAATCAAGAGGTAATATGCCATCTGGATATGATCAAGAATTTCAAAGGGTCAGATATATATAGGGATCAAATTTCTATTCTTTCCAAACCTCATAACCTTATTCCAACTAGGTACTCATTAGAATATCTTATTACTATTTCAAACTCCATATCTCACCATTTATTGTCATCATATTTTTTTCAAGTTTAAGAGTCCCTTATTTTCTCTTGAATGGATCTAACCTTCTCTTATATTTCATCATCTACATTAGGTTCCAATATATTTTTTTCTAAAAATTCCTCCCTACACGTTGGATGTATAAAATTACTTTTATAGAGGTAATTATAATAATCCATCTTAATTATATAGTGAAATAAATTATTGTCAGAAAATTTCACCAAAGGAAGGTGTTTATCCCAACCACCTTAGAAATTAATAGAGTGAGATATCATCATGTTTTATAGAGTTTAATATTTATCTCAACCTGACAATCTATCTAAGGATGATAAAAAATACTAAAAATCAACTCTCCATCCAAATCGTACTAAAGGTTTCACTAAATATACAAGGATAACCTCATATCCTGGTCAGATATGACTGAGAGTAATACTCCATGAAATTTCAAAAAATCCATTATCTATAACTAAGTAACCTTATCTGGATAGAAGTATCCTCTAATAGAGATAAAACACACTAATTTCATAAGGTGATCTATTAAAACCAAACTAACATTGTCCCCTTTAGATGTTTTTTCGAGTTCGATGATGAAATACATGGTGTAATGTTTTCCCATTTCCACTTTGGTGTGGGAAATAGTTTTAAAATCCCCTTAGAATTACAATTCTTAGACTCGACTTTATAAAACAGTAGTTATATGGATATACACTCAACAATCTACATTTTCATGTAATCCTACTAAAAATATTATTTCATATCTCTATACATATTTTTAACTCTATAATGAATAAAGAATGATGAAATATGACCTCCATCCAATATATCCTTAAAATATGGTATTGATAGGACACATACTCAGTTCCCGAAACTTGTCCTTCCAATATGTTAATTTTTGAACTCAGGAACATTCCTCACATTCTTTTATAATTCCATATCTTCCTTTTATTCCTTCTAAATCCTCTCATAGATGAATGATTGAACATTTATCTAAGAAAGATAATATTTTTCCCCAATCCACAATATTTCAAGATCCAACTTCTAAAAATACATAAATATTATATCTCATTCAATATTCATTATGTAAAAACAAGAAATATCTTTCCAACTAAGAGAATTAGCTACCTTGTTCACCTTTACATGGTAATGTATTGAGTAGTCACAATCATTGATCAACTCCAACCATCTTCTATGACACATATTATTCTCTTTCTATGAAAATATATAGTTCATTATATATACTCATCAATATATAAATATATATATAACCTTTCACCATACAAATAATTCCTCTATATATTTCATGAAAAACTAACATTTTCTTTCTACAAATAAACAGTTGGGTAATTCTGATCCGGAATTTTCAATTGGAGTGAGGCATATACTATCAACATATCATTATAAATTAGGAAAGATCCCATTACCTTATTTAATGCATCACTATAGATCACAAATTACTCTACAATATAGGGTAGTTTAATAAGACACATTATAACCAACCTTCTCTTTGGTTCTAAAAAATTATCCTCACATTCATCTATCTACAAGAACTTATCCCCCTTCTGATTTAACTTGGTGATTATATTATATATTCTTGAAAAATCTCTCACAAAGAATTATTAGTACCCAACCAACCTAGGAAAACTATGGATATCAGTTACTATGGTTAGTCCAAGACGTTTCTTAATAAATTCCATATCAGAAGGATCCATTAATATACCCTTATATACCCAATAATGATAATTTTTGTATCCAAAATTTTCACTTGGTAAATTTGGAATATAAATTATCCTTCCTCAAGGTCTTCAGTACAACTCTCAAATATTATTCACACTTTTGGTTGTACATTGAATATATGGGAATATATTCTATAAATAAAACTCAAAAATGATCAAGGAAAACTATAATGACTCTATTCATTAAATCCATATATAAATAAGAGAATTAAAAGTCTAAATGGAATTAAAATATATTCATAATGACTATACCACATTCTAAAGACTATCTTGGGTATATCCTCCTTGAAACTTATATATTATAATATCCAGATTGAAGATTAATCTAGGAAAAATATTCATCTCCACATAATTGATCAAATATATCATTGATATGGGGTAGAAGATACTTGTCTTTAATAGTTATTTAGTTAAGTTATTGATAATCAAGAAAAAGATGCATTAAATAATCTTTATACTTAACAAAATAAAAAATTTCACCCTGTCGGGATGAAATGGGAAGAATGAATACATTATCAATATTTTTCTACAGTTTCCTCTTCAATTCCATAAACTCAATAAGGGTTATTATATATGGAGTATTTGAAATAGGTGTTCTATGAGGTATGATTTATAATAAAAACCCAACATCATTTTTCAAGCGATGACAAGAAAAATATTTTTATAATACATACACAAAACCCAGTACAAAATGTATATCTTCAATTTTGAGTTTATCCCAAAAAATATGAGATAAATGGAAAAAATTAATAGGTACTAAAACCTATATGATATAAGTAATTTCCCATTTAAGTGGAGGTTCATCATCACATTGATGGACTATCATAGGTTGATTCGAAACATCCCATATAAATTCTCTTCCTCAACAGTTGATATGGGATCTATACTAACAAATCTTATCCATTACCAATATTAGATAAAATTCAACTGTATGAAGAATAATAATATTTTAAGGAATCAAATTCCATCAAACATATTTTAGAGTGGATATGTAGAATTAATATGTGATCATTCTATCATTGGGAGTTTTCACTACTAAATATACATCTAATTATTGAGGAGGTGATGTGATACCAATAGAAAATTTTTCAGATATAAAAGAGTCTGTAGATTATGAATCAAATAATTAATTTTCACTTATATATTGGTTGATAAGTGTACCATTCACCTCATTTTTATAAACATTCACTTTAGCTATAGTAATTCCAAATTCATTTCCTTCTCACCTTGGCTTCATATGTGGTAAATTTCCTTGATGAATGGGGAACAATTTTGAATAATTCCCCATCTCATTACAATAGAAACACTACATAATAGTGGTTATTTTTTACTTATATTAATTTTCTATATGAACTTTATATATGTACTTGTAAAAATTTCCATTATATTTAGTAATCCTCAAGGATGTTTCTTTCAATAATTTTTACATGATGTATGTAACTTAATTCTATTTTTCTTCTTCGACATGTTTAATTTTTATTGGTTCTCAAACAACATAATATTCTCTTTATTTCCATTTAATGTATTAAATATCTAGGATTAATTTTCCTTCATAATGACACTTGACACTATATTAGTGCATAATGAAAATTATTGGGAAATAAATTCCCTTTCACTGAATCAGCTTAATCCCATCAAAGAAATGGTAAATTTATATTTCCAA
Source organism: Viscum album (assembly GCA_963277665.1). NCBI lineage: Eukaryota > Viridiplantae > Streptophyta > Magnoliopsida > Santalales > Viscaceae > Viscum > Viscum album. Next base: position 934,283,511 of record OY728150.1, on the reverse strand, counting down.
AATAAATATGTATTTTAAATCATACCTAGAACATATTGTAAATTTATCCTTACACTTCATCATACTTTCTTCTTCCTTCTTTATTAAAGTGGTGAACGCCACCATGATTTTAGATCACTATTCTTAGGGGAAGTATTTATTAACGAATATAACTTTAAAGTTATACATTCCATGATTTCTACTTCTTTACCCAATTTAGTGTTCTTGATCAATGAACACCACTGATCGAAATCTCCTTTCAAAAAACTACACCATTAGAACACCCTTTTTATTTTTATTAGATCACATATACTAGAATATCATTTTAATAGAATTATTCAATTATTTATCTTCTAATGTATTAGTAGTTCCAATAAAATAAAGTGGATTATACCACATGAAGTGATTCAACATATGATAATCCCAATGTGGAACAATGTGTTTCTCCATTTAGGAAAGGTTATTTGTCATAACTTGAGTGAGAAACCCTAATATAGCCATAATTTTCTCAGTTCAAACACTAGCTATATTTTCTTACTCAATTAGGAAATACTTACATTGTTTATATGTGTTTATTGCCTTTCTCCCAATAGGATGCATAAATAAATAATGTAAGACATTGAGTTAAATCATAATCATCTTGAACATTGTTCTATAAAATAAAAAACCCAATAATGGTAAAATTTCTAGAACACTATAAGGGATTATTATAATTATCATGTCAGCTATGTTCATTTATAATATAGTTCTAAATGTTTCTACTAAAGTTCCTCTAATAAAACTATATAAACCCCAAACTTATGCATCATAGAGCTAGTGCCTACTATATTACGTTGTACAAGACACAAGAGATCTCATCTCGAAGTACTGGTCAATCTAGTAGTCTTAAAGAACCATATATACAAGATTCCCATATTAAATTTAAAATATAAAATAACTAGAATAAGAAAAAATCTTTCGTCCTTGATATTATTCATAATATTATTATTTATATCTAGGAGATAGAATAAAAATAAAGGGTGAGCTTAGATTCTTAGTAAGAGTTATATAAAATATAAATTATGCAGAGTAAATAAAGAATAATCCAAGTGTCATGGTAAATAACGGAAAAATATGACATTATTCAATAAATTGAGAATTAAGTACATCAATTTATAATATTAATTCAAGAATATCATGAATAATAAATGAATTATGAATGAAGGAAATAATTTATATTTGACATCAAAATATTTAACATCCTAATTACTTTACAATCAAATTATTATTACATGATAGTTTAATTGATGGGTAGGTATAGACCAAAAACCCATTTAAATAAGGAAATGGAACAAAATTTCCTTAGGAAACATGTTAATTCATCATGGGAATATTTATAATTAGGAAAAAACCATAAAGTCATGTCCAATTAATTCCTTACATATTGGATGATAAATTAAATTAATCAATAATATTCCTTACTAAAAAAATATCTTCATTGAGTAAAGAATACATAATATCAATATTTCCCTAGTAAATAAAATAAATTTCATAGAAAAACATCATATGTAGAAATGTTATATGGTTTAGGAAATAAAAATACACATGATAAAAATAACATGTATATTTAAGATAAATGTAATTTCCAATGATAATGAGAAAGAGAATATTTCAAGATATAGTTGATGACCAAAAAACTAATAATCAATAAAATATGACCATAAATTTATCAGAAATACAGGTTTTGAAATAAAATATTGTCAATTGGAGAATATATGAATATGGAAGCAAAACAATATCATAAGCATTAATTAAAGGGTTATCTAGGAAAACCCATTGAAAATTAATAAAATAAGTTAAGTAGCATAAAACAGTTGTGGCGATGGGAAAATTCATTAACATTGTATAATAAACACATTACTTTTGAATTTTTGTAAGGAAATTAAAAAAATAAACATCCAGAAAAATATTGAAAAACTTATTTATTTTTTTAAAATCAAGGATAACCTAAAATATCCTGATTAAATCATTTTATAAATAGAAAATAATTTTGTAAAATAATATTGAAAAATATAGACATGGTATAAAAATATACCTAATCAATAAATAAATAAAACCATATGTTCATTTAAATAGTACTTTTTGTGATTGATGTTTTGATAAGGGGGATTTTTCATGGATTCCTCACTAATAAATTAATAATACCTAAGAGTGAAATAGTGTGGACACCCTTGTGTTGATCTCAAAGAGGCTACTCACAACATACTATATTTTTATTATCACTATTATAATCTAACTAATGTAAAACTAACTTTACTAATATAAATCAATATTTTGAAATGAATGAAATATAAATTACAATTTATATATATATAATGAAATACAAAATGAAGTTAGATATAAAAAAATAAGGCAATCCTTCTCATTTGAAATGTCATCACCCCATAACGAGAGCTCTGAATACGGGGTAATTAACTATTGTAATTCACATAGAAGACCTATTTACTGACCATCACTACTCATTCCATACTGTATAGTATGCACGACACAAATAGTGAAGGGAAATAAAATTATAAATGAAAATAAGAATTAAATAGAAGAGAAAATGGAGATATATTTTACCATAATTGATTTAACGACAAAAAATTACCAAAATTGAATAAAAAGATGGAAATTAAAGCACATAAAACTCAATCAAAACACTATTATATCCCTCAACCAAACACCGATGTTAGTTCACCATTTTTAGTAGAGATGAGAAGGGAATATAGTAGTAGAACACATAAAATAAAAGAAATGGAAGAAATAGATTTGAAGATGAAAAGTAATATACTAGTAGTATACTAATATTACAGAATTCAAAATTAAAAAAATCTACTAAAAATATCCAACAATGGTTTCCAACTAGTTACTATCCCCTTTAAATTAAAGTGAGATTCATTTTTCAGGGAGGGGGTCATTTTCTCTTTATAATGTTTATCAAAATGTAAATGCGTGTTAGAACAAATAAATTATAAATTTGGGAAATGAGATATTCATAAATTCCTATATTATGTGCCTTTTAGGGGAACTATAAAAAATTAATGTTTTATTAGAGATCATATGTTGGTTTTATGACTATTTACTCCAAAATATTATTCTGTCTAGCTAAATGTTTGAATTCCAACGATCGAACATCCCATGCAGTTATTCTAATGAAGCAGGGAGAATTAGTTGACACCATAGTGATTAAATTTCTTCCCAAAGATGTTTTCTATCACCATTTAAAATTTTATATTCTTTGGGTCCAAAAAATGTATGATATAGTCCCATCTATAATAGTATCCGGGTCCATGAATTTATTTTGAGTCTCAGATTGTGAGATGGTTTTGGCACTCTAAATGATGTATTGAGATTTGGGTTAAAAGAAATGAATCCCTACCGTTATGGAATCATAAAAACTTGAATTTTATTATTTAAATTTGTTTATAAATATTTATGTCTTAAATACATAATAAAAGTAAAATAGTTAAAATAAAAAATTAGTAAATGTTTCAAATTAAGCTCAAAATACTTCTAAATCATTAAAATGTGACAATTTCCCATAAAATGAAAATATAGTGGGATTAAAAAATTACATTACAATATAAAATATGTGAAAATGTTAGATTTGGCACTATCCCACACTTTACCATTTAAATTTTGGCCCGTTATCAAATATTAAAATAAAAATCACAAAAGAATCATAAATATGAAAACATCCTCAATATTTTACAAACCAAAATTATATCATGTATCCTATATGAAAAAAATTCCCTATAATTATCATCCATTCGATAAAATTTTTTTATCCTAAAAAATCCATCCATTTCCCAATCACAACATACCTCACATTGAATTTTATGTTACACTTCACTTAAGAGAAATCAAATCTGTAGTTAAGATCATACATTGAAAAATAATGTATAACCATAGGCTTATGAAAATTAATATTTTTCCACATCACGAAAAATGAAAATATTTATAATAATTATGTATTTTTCTAGGTAATTTCCAGGTCTTTGGGTTAGTGGGAAAACATTTTAAAAAATAAGTCATAAAAGAGGCGGTCATACTCTTAATTACAGTCTCATAAATTTTCAAGTGAAAAACTAGGATAAACATCACTCAATTCCCTTTGAAAATTTAAAACATAAAATACAATATTTTTATGATGTGGTACATGGTCCAATTAGTGTTTAAAATAAATGATATCATCCCAATTCACCCCTGTTTTTTCCATTTTTTAATGTTCCATAATGGAACAACTTATTTTCCTTTCTTCATTTTTTGATTTTTCAATAGAGGATGAGCTGAAAATTCTATGAATTAAATGAATTAAATTTTATTCCCTTTATTAGGGAAATTTACATGATTCGATAAATAATGTAAAATGATAAACTCAACCTCATCTCCATTTTTTTCTTTTTCTATTTCTTTTTATTTTTTTTTATTTTTTAATGACACCCGAATGAAACAAATAAATATCAATGGACTGATGAGTGATTCCCAATTCTCCCATCATTAATAACCCATCATATTTAAACACACTTGAAACCACTCAAAACGTGAATCACATCCCAATTAATGCACCCTAAAGGATATACCCTCACACTCAAACAAGAAATATCCATGAAAAAAATACTGAGAGTGTGGGAAGGTAAGGAAAAATCATCTTATAATACAACTTAAACTCACAAGGAAATTCTGGAAATATAAGGTATAATTAAGGATAGATGTAAAGGGTAGGTATCAAGTAAAAATGTGTCTATATAAAAAAATAGCCCAATCATGTAAATGTTTTTATGAAATCTAAATCTTCAAACAATAAAAATCAAAAGTTTAGGTTCTCACAAAAAATCTAAGTTTCTCTCAAGAAAGTGTGGGTATTAGAAAGAATATTTCAAAATGGTCTAGATTACCATACATGAATTGAAAAAAATATTTTACTCAATTTTTCATGGGTGTGGATTTAAAAAATCATTGAAACTCATAAAATTCTTGAAAATTAAATTGATGGAAACAAGTTTTCACATCAACAATCATTTTAAATCAATTTTTAAAAAAACTATATCAAATCTCTCAAAATTAATTGAATTATGAAAATTAATAAGAATATTAATTTTATATCAATGATCCTAAAAATAGGAAAAATCAAATAAAAAATCAAATAGAAAAAACCAACAACAACTATGCAGGTTTTCACTCACCCACATGTATATTTCACTACCCCTCATTTCAGCACAACAAAATATAAATAAGTGATAAAAAAGTGATAAAAAGATAAAATATGGAATTATTTTTACATATAATCCTTGGTATAAGCTCATAAATTATACTAATTTAAATCTAGAAGATAGAAATAGAAACAATAACAAAAATAAAGAAAAAAGAAGAGATATGTGAATGAAAATTGACAATTCTTGGTTTGACCACCAAGGGTTACTAGGTTTTTTATTAACCATAGTCAGAAAATTGTAGTGGTTTAAACCCAATATAATTGAGGATGTGGTTTCTTACTTAGAAACCACTAGTAATTATTTATTACCGTTCACTTCATCCAACAATGGTTATGTAGGAACTCATCAATAGAGTGTAATATCTCCTCCCCATTTTGTTATGGTACAACTTAGGTGATGTAGGAAAGAGAATGAACATGTTCTCTTTATTTACCATTAATACTAGTGTGGCCTCTTTGAATTCAAAATATAGGTCTTTATCATGTGATTATATTTCATAAAATTATGAAAATTATAAGTTAGAAAACAATTCCACATAAATACAGTAAAAATAATTATAATAAATAAAAAACTATTCTACTTCCAATATGTCCTCTTGAAAAATGATATCCTCTGGAAAATCCACTAGAAATTATATATTGGTAAGGTCATATTCATCTTATTACAAAGAAATATTGAGGTAAAGAAGATATTATTCTTATTTTTAAAATATGTGAAGATCACTTATCTTTTTGTCATTTAAAAAATATAACCAATGTTCTTCAGAATCTCATTGGGTACCCACAGTTGTATAAAATGGCATGACATCTTCCAAAATGTCTTTTAAGTAATTTCCAAGGAGATACGATTAAATCATCATTTTTTGTATTCAATTATTTCTTGGTATATTCAACATCAAATTTATGTGCAACAATATTGACCTTTTCTAATTTAATTTCCTTTTTGTATTGTTATTATTACCATTGGACATTGTATTCTTGAATGATAGCCAAATGGATATTCAATTGATTTCTCGACACCTCCATTCTTATAAAGTTGTATTTAATTAATTTCATAAAAATTACCCGGATATAGATATAATCACTAATAAAATATAATAACAATCAATAAAATAATACATTTTGACCGAAATAATTAAATTTATGCAATGAAGCTCTCTTTTTTAGTTTTTTAATTTTTCGGTTTTTTTAAGAAAAATAGTGTGAAGAACCACTCGATGTCCCCAGAAATGGTTAAAAAATGATAAGTGGGATTTTCATGGATCCCTCACTAATATGTTTTTATTACATAATAGTGAAATATAGTGTACACACCCTATGGTTGATCTTAAGGAGGTCACTCACAATACACAAGATTTCTATTGTCACTATTATAATATAACTAATATAAAAATAACTTAACTAATATAAATGGGGGTTTGGATTTCATGAAATATAATAAACTATATATATATAAATTAAATAAAATAATTAATTAGGTTAGATACAAAATAAAAAAGGTAACTTTTCTTAGGAGGTAATGGTGGTTGAAATTTTTGTTCAATTAGTTTTTTTAATATTCAACTTATTATGGTGATCAAGACCTATCAAACCTCACCTTATTGTTTGAAATGTCATTACCCCATTCTGAGACCTCTGTATAAGGGGTAATTATCAAATTTAATTCATCTAGGATACCTCTACATTGTCCATCAATACCCAAGTAATGCTCCATTATATGTATGACACAAATAGTGAAGGGAAGGAAATGATAAATGATAAAAATAATTTGATGGAATAGAAAATAGGGAACCGCTAACCATAATCAATTTAATAAAAAATTAAATTCCCATAATTGAACAAAAATATTTAAATTAAATCACATCAAAACACAATAAAAAAATCAACCCAACTCAAACAAACTTTGAGGTTAGTTCTTAATTTTTTGTGGAGTTGAGAAGTGAATATGCTTAGAGAACACTTAAAATAAATAAAATGGAAGAAATAGATATTAATAATAACATTAACATACTTAGAGTATACTAATATTATAGGATTTTAAATATAAAAATATACTTAAAATTTAAAAAATTTGTTTCCACCACGTTTCTAACCCCTTGAAATGAAAGTGAATAGATTTTTATAAAGAGAGGGGGGATCATTTTCACTCTAGAATTTGCATCTGAATGTTGGTACATATTAGAAACCATAAATTAAAAAATTGGACAATGTTGGATTTATATTAATCTTCAATATTTTTTTTATGTGCTCCTAAAAAAGTTCATCTTTATTGTCCACAGTATGTAGGATTTGAGGATATTTTACTCAAAAAAATTATTTTTCCAAGGCGACTGTTCGAATTATAAGGATCCAAATTTCCATGAATTTATGACATTAATGTATGGAGAATTAGGTGTTACCAAAATAATGAATTTTTTCCCCTAGATATATTCTATTTACCCATATAATTTTAGCTCATTTGGGATGAAAAATGTGAGATTTTTCCAATATCTAAAAGTATCCAGATCTGTGAATAGATTTCAAGGAATAGATTGTGAGCATGGGTTTTGAATCCCAATGAGGGATTTATCTTCGGGTCTAGAAAAAAATGAATACCAACATGTATGTAATAAAAAAAATTAATTTTACAATTTCAATTACTTTAGAAATAGTTGTGGCTGAAATATAGAATAAAAGTAAAATAGTTAAAACCCAAAATTAAGTGATTTTTCAAATTAATCTCAAAATACTTATAAAACATAAAACAATGATAGTTGAATATAAAATGAAAATATGGTGAGATTAATAGAATTCAATTGAAATATATGATATGTGAAAATTTTATCTTCATCACTCACCATACTTTACCATTTAACTCTGAGACAATCATCAAATATTCAAATAGAAATCTACATAAGAATCAAAAAATGTGAAAACATCCGTCATAATGTACAAAATTGAATTATATCATGTATCCAATTTCTAAATCATTTCTCCTCATTTTAAACCATCCCATTTAGAATTTTTCAACCTCAAAAGTCCATCAATTGACTAATCAAAGCCTACCTCACATTAAATTTTATTCCACACTTCACTCAAGAGAAATCAAATTTGGAGTTGAGATCATACTTAGAAAATGAAAGTATGAAAATAGGCTTGTGAAAATTCTCATTTATCTACATAGTGATAAATGAAAATGTTTTAAATCATGAGATATTTTCATAGGTTATTTCTATGTCTTCAGGTTAGTAGATAAATATCATTTAAACAATTAAGACTAAAAAGAGGAGGTTGGAATCTTCAGTATAATCGCATAAAAATTCAAGTGATAATATAAGATAAAACTCATTAAATAAACCTTAGATATTTCAAAAAAACACCAACCATTTTTTTGACATGATAAATGATCCAATCAGTGATTAAAATGAATGATATCATCCAAATTCTCCCTCTTTTTCACTTTTTTCTTAAATCGTCAAAAAGACACATTTTGATTTTTTTTTCATTTTTTTGATTTTTTATAGAGGATGAGATGAAAATTTAATACAATGAATAAATTAAAAGTTATGGCATTTAATTTATAGTGTTAAATTTTTCAAAACATAATGTGCAAAGTTATTTTCAAGGTAATATCTATTTTTTTCAGAATCTATTTTTGTCATTTGTTTTGAAGGGGAAATGCATGAAACAAATAAAGTACACTAGAATGATGAATGATGCAAAAATGTCTCATTATACATTACATAAAATCTTTAAGAACACTCAAAATACCCAAAAATAAAATTCACCACAATGAATTCACAGGAAAGGCCCTTCCCGCACACTCAAACTTGAAATATCTATAAACATTACTAAGAATTCAAGTAAGTAATGAAAAATAGGTTTGTAATGAATATTAAACTTATAAAGAAATTCACGGAATCTAATGGATAACTAAGGATAAATTTAAAGGGTAGGTCTCAATTTAAAATTTTTTGAGCCAATAAAAATTCATCAATTAGGTCAAAAATAAATCATGAACGCCAATGTTTCGAAAGATAATAATCACAAGTTTTGGTTTTCACACAAAGTCCATGTTTCTCTCAAGAAAGTGTGGGTATTAGAAATAATATTTAAAAATGATCTATATTTCATCATAAGACTAGAAAAAATATTTTATTATGTGTTTTACGGTAATTTATTTCAAAAATCAGTCAAATTCATAAAAATGATTGAAAATCCATTTCATAGAAAAAAGAATCTCCTTAATAATCATTTAAAATCCATTTTCTAAAAAAATGTCAACTGTATCAAAATAAATTGATGTGTGAAAAGTGATATGAATATCTATTCTATATCAATGATCCTAAAAAAATAAAAAATATTACATATAAAACAAACAACTAATCAGCTTGATACTCCCCACACACTTAGATTTCACTACCCCTCATTTCATTTAAACAAACTATAAAAAAAGGAAAAAAGGGAATAAAATATATAACATGATATTTTTTTTAATTTTAATACTTTCCTTAAGATCCTAGACACTACCAATTTAAATGTACAATAAATACCTAAAAATACATAATAAAAATAAAGAAAAATTAAGAGAAAGTTAAAAGAATAATGAAAACACTTGTTTTGAAGCCTAATCAGGTGCTACATTTTTACAACTCCTAGTTAAAAAGTTCTCGTGGATTAACCCCAATAGAATGTTGTATTTGGTTAATTTCTTCGAAATAACCAAAAAGTATTTATTCCTATGATATTTTTCCCACAATGGTCATGAAGGAACCCTTGGGTAGAGTGTATAAGCTTCTCCGCATTTGTAATATGGTATAGCTTGGGCAATGGGGTAAATGGAACGAACAAGATCTACATTTTAAATGAAGCTACTTTAGTGGCATATTATAATTCCAAATGTTGGAATTAATCATGAGATTCTATTTTAGAAAATTAATAAATGGTGAATTCATTAAACAATTCTTCTTAAATATGATTAAAATAGGGATAATAATTAGAGAAATCATCCCCTTCAAGTAGGTCATCTTGAAACATGATCTCTTCAAGAAACGACACTAGAAATTCTATCTCAGCACGGTATTATTCTTATTCTTCCAAAGAAAGAGTGAGGTAGAGAGGAGTTGAATTTTATTTGTAAAATATGGAAGGGTCGCTTAACACCTGGTATTTAATAAAATCTAACCAATGTTATTCAGGAACATGTTGTGATCAAACAGTTGTATTAGGTAGAATGACATCATAAAGAACATCTTCTTATAATGTCTAAGGAGAGACGATTGGATATTTATGTTGAATATTCAAGTCTTCCTCATATTCTTCAACATCAAATTTAGGTGGAAAATCTTGATATATTCTAGTTCATTTTCCTTTTGGTGTTGTTTTTCTGACCTTTGGACATTGGATTATGGAATTATGGATGAAATGTTGTTCAAATGATTTTTTAAAACATCAATTATTCTAATGTTTTTTGTAATTTTTTTTATAAAAAAATAACCCCTAATTAAAAAAAACTTCTCTGTAATAAGTCTCTAAAAAATCACTAAAATAATACATCTTGAGGTAATGAATTAATGATCTGGAATCACTACGGGAAAAATGGGTATTTGCGACGGGTTATTTGCGACGGGAAAAAATCCCGTCGCAAATAGTCCCGTTAAAAACTTATTTGCGACGGGGGTAGTTACCCGTCGCAAATAAATAGGCTTTTGCGACGGGATTGCTTTTCCCATCGCAAATAGTTTTCTCGCGATGCGCGCCAAATCCCGGGAAAACTATTAGCGACGGGAAAATATTCCCGTCGCAAATAACCGGCGGAAAAATGGGTATTTGCGACGGGTTATTTGCGACGGGAATCAATCCCGTCGCAAATAGTCCCGTTAAAAACTTATTTGCGACGGGGGTAGTTACCCGTCGCAAATAACCGGCGGCGGTAAAAGGTATTTGCGACGGGAATATTTTCCCGTCGCTAATAGTATGTTATTTGCGACGGGACCCGTCGCAAATAACTATTTACCCGTTGACCGTAATAAATGCGGGCTAAGGTATTTGCGACGGGCCCCGTCGCAAATACTATTATTTGCGACGGGTATCCCGTCGCAAATGGGCCCATCGCAACTAATCTAACCTATAAATACCCCCATCCGTTTTTTTCAAATCATTCTCATTCTCTATCTTCTCCTGCTCTCAAACTTGAGTTTCTAAACTTGAGTTTTTCTTCAGTTTAATTTTTTTCTTCGGAGCTGATATTAAAGTTTTGAAGAACGATCAGAGCAGATCAATTTTCAAGGTATTTATGTTCATTTTAATTTAATATTTATTTTTAATTTTTTATTAGTTTCAATTATTCTTAATTAGTTGTAATTTAATTATGTTTATATTGTTTTCTTACTTAATAAATTTAAATTATTAGTATTGTTCATAGTTAATGGTAATTAGGAATAATTAGTAATAATTTTTAATAATTAAGAATAAATATTAATAATTAGTAATAAATACGAATAATTAGGAATAACTACATTATTACATTATTAGTATATTTTATTATTAATATTAAAATAATATAATTTTTTATATATATACAATTCTCTTTTCATCTGTGTGTTTACTGTCTTCACATGTATTATTTGTATGTGGAGATAGAAAACGCACAGATGAAAAGAGAATTGTATATAAATCAGAAAATTATATTATTTTAATATTAATAATAAAATATACTAATAATGTTATTATTTGTAATTATTGTTAATTATTCCTAATTATTGGTAATTATTCATTTAATTACTAATAATTAGGAACAATTTTCAATAATTATCAATAATTAAGAATATTTAGTAATAATTAGTAATAATTACCAATAATTAGTAATAATTAGTAATAATTATCAATAATTAGTAATAATTAGTAATAATTACCAATAAGTATTAATAAGTAGTAATAATTACCAATAAGTAGTAATAATAACCAATAAGTAGTAATAATTATGTATAATTTGGAATAATTACCAATAATTAACAATAATTAGTAATAATTAGTAATAATTACCAATAATTGCCAATAATTACCCATAATTACCAATAATTACAAATAATTAGGAATAATTAGGAATAATTAGGAATAATTAGGAATAATTACCAATAATTACAAATAATTAGGAATAATTAGGAATAATTAGGAATAATTAGGAATAATTACCAATAATTACAAATAATTAGGAATAATTAGGAATAATAAGGAATAATTAGGAATAATTAGTAATAATTAGGAATAATTAGTAATAATTAGTAATAATTAGTAATAATTAGGAATAATTAGGAATAATTAGTAATAATTAGGAATAATTAGTAATAATTAGGAATAATTAGTAATAATTAGGATTAATTAGTAATAATTAGGAATAATTAGTAATAATTAGTAATAATTAGTAATAATTAGGAATAATTATCAATAATTAGGAATAATTAGGAAGAAAAATTAGAAAAAATTAAGAAAAATTAGGAAAAATTAGGAAAAATACTCAATAATTAGTAATAATTACCAATAATTTGTAATAATTACCAATAATTAGTAATAATTAGGAATAATTACCAATAATTAGTAATAATTACCAATAATTAACAATAATTAGTAATAATTAACATTAATTAGTAATAATTAACAATAATTAGTAATAACTACCAATAATTACCAATATTTAGTAATAATTTACAATAATTGCCAATAATTACCAATAATTGCCAATAATTACCAATAATTGCAAATAATTACCAATAATTAGTAATAATTATGAATAATTACGAATAATTACGAATAATTAGTAATAATTACGAATAATTAGTAATAATTACGAATAATTAGTAATAATTAGTAATAATTACCAATAATTAGTAATAATTACCAATAATTAGTAATAATTACCAATAATTAGTAATAATTACCAATAATTATCAATAATTACTAATAATTAGCAATAATTAGTAATAATTAGCAATAATTAGTAATAATTAGCAATAATTAGTAATAATTAGCAATAATTAGTAATAATTAGCAATAATTAGCAATAATTAGTAATAATTAGCAATAATTAGTAATAATTAGTAATAATCAGCAATAATTAGCAATAATTAGGAATAATTAGCAATAATTAGGAATAATTAAGAATAATTACCAATAATTAGTAATAATTAGTAATAATTAGGAATAATTAGGAATAATTAGGAATAATTAGGAATAATTAGGAATAATTAGTAATACTTATTATTAATTACCAATAATTATTATTAATTACCAATAATTGGTATTAATTACCAATAATTAGTATTAATTACCAATAATTAGTATTAATTACCAATAATTAGTATTAATTACCAATAATTAGTATTAATTACCAATAATGAGTAATAATTACCAATAATCACCCATAATTACCAATAATCACCAATAATTACCAATAATCACCAATATTTTCCAATAATTACCAGTATTTTCCAATAATTACCAATATTTACCAATAATTACCAATATTTACCAATAATTACCAATATTTACCAATAATTACCAATATTTACCAATAATTAGGAATAACTACCAATAATTAGGAATAACTACCAATAATTTGGAATAACTACCAATAATTTGGAATAACTACCAATAATTTGGAATAATTACCAATAATTTGGAATAATTACCAATAATTTGAAATAATTAGTAATAATTAGTAATAATTAGTAATAATTAGGAATAATTAGGAATAATTAGGAATAATTAATAATAATTATTATTAATTACCAATAATTATTATTAATTACCAATAATTAGTATTAATTACCAATAATTAGTATTAATTACCAATAATTAGTATTAATTACCAATAATTAGTATTAATTACCAATAATTAGTATTAATTACCAATAATGAGTAATAATTACCAATAATCACCCATAATTACCAATAATCACCAATAATTACCAATAATCACCAATATTTTCCAATAATTACTAGTATTTTCCAATAATTACCAATATTTACCAATAATTACCATTATTTACCAATAATTACCAATATTTACCAATAATTACCAATATTTACCTATAATTAGGAATAACTACCAATAATTAGGAATAACTACCAATAATTTGGAATAACTACCAATAATTTGGAATAACTACCAATAATTTGGAATAATTACCAATAATTTGGAATAATTACCAATAATTTGAAATAATTACCAACAATTAGGAATAATTTACTTATTACATTATTTGTATACTTTATTATTAATATTAAAATAATATAATTTTCTATATTATATACAATTCTTTTTTCTTCTGTGTTTTTTCTGTCTCCACATGTAATATTGGCATTCTTTTTCAAAATTATCAACCTACTCGCCAATGGAGAGGTGAAAGTGAATGCCAATATTACATGTGGAGACAGAATGTGAAACACACAGATGAAAGGAGAATTGTATATAATATAGAAAATTATATTATTTTAATATTAATAATAAAATATTCTAATAATGTAATGATGTTATTATTATATAATTAATATTTATGAAAAAAATTATATTAGTATTATTAAAAAAAATAAAAAATCAATATAATATTAAAATTATCAATATTTGTAACAGGTTTTGCTTTATTCTCAATATATTCAATCCTTGCTTGAGTGTTTTTTCTAACAAATTATTACAAACCAGTAATGATTTTATATTTTATAGAAAAATATGGAACAACGAGGTCGTCAACAGTCATTATTAGATGACCGCATATGGATAAATCAACGTAGAAATCCAAATGGTTCTGGTTTAAATCCAGTATATATAGAGGGTGTGGAGATTTTTTTATCATTTGAGGCATCAAATCTAGAATGTGTTTCAAAAGGAAAGATAAAATGCCCTTGTAGAAAATGTGCATTGAGAACGTTTGACACATTTGACAAAGTGGGGGAACATCTCTTGCGTTTTGGTTTTCAAGCAGATTATGTTTTTTGGTATCAACACGGTGAACGCAGTTCCAGAGCAGGTGATACCAACTTGATTCCGGATCCATCCCAGTTTCAAGATTTAGTACATGATGTTGCAGGTTCATCTGTTCAACATACAGAAACTCCGGCTGATATAGCTTCAAATCCTGAGTTGGGACCGTCTGAATTTTATGAGTTGTTGAAGTCTGCTGAGGATGCATTATATCCTGGCTGCAAGATGAGCAAATTAGAAGCAGTTGCAAAATTTATGGCTATCAAATCAGATAACGGAATGTCAAACACCTGTTTTGACCAGATATTTTCTTTGCTGAAAACACTGTTACCCGAAGGAAATGTTTTACCTGCAAATTACTATGAAAGTAAGAGGTTGGTTCGAAATTTGGGACATACTTGTCAGAAGACTCATGCATGTTCAAATGACTGCATTTTATATTCTGGGGAAAATGAGTCGTTGAATAGTTATCCCACATGTGGGCAACTGAGATATAAAGAAGGACAACACAGGAAGTCTGGTTTGATTCCTGTAAAACAGTTGAGATATTTTCCGCTTACATCCAGACTTCAGTGTTTATTCATGTCTAAGAATACAGCGACAATGATGTCATGGCATAAAGAGAATATTTCAACCGATAAAAGCTTGAATCATCCAGCCGATGGTGATTTATGGAAACATTTTGATAGAGTGCATCCATCCTTTGCTTTAGAAGCTAGAAATGTTAGAATGGGCCTTTCCACTGATGGTTTCTGTCCGTTTGGATCTTATGGTAGTCAATATTCATGTTGGCCTATTTTTTTAACTCCGTACAATTTACCTCCATGGATGTTGATGAAGGAGCCATATATCTTTTTGACTTTACTAATTCCAGGACATCCGAAGAAAAATATTGATGTTTATTTGAAGCCATTGATTGATGAATTAAATTTATTGTGGAGTACTGGTGTCAGTACATATGATGTTGCAACGAAACAAAATTTCATACTGAGAGCAGCATTGATGTGGACAATAAGTGACTTCCCGGCTTATGGGATGTTATCTGGCTGGAGTACACATGGTCAGAAATCATGTCCTTACTGTATGGGAGAGAACAAAGCATTTATGCTCATTCATGGAAAGAAACCTTGTTATTTTGACTGTCATCGCAGATTTCTTCCAGCTGATCATCCTTTTCGCAAAAACAGATCTCATTTCAGAAAAGGAACAGCTGAAAGGGATGGACCTCCAAAAATGCTATCAGGTTCGGAGTTAAAATCAGTTGTATTTTCATTACCTCCCATCACTTTTGGTCCCACAATAAACCAACAGAAAATTTCTGGTTTTGGGAAAGAACACAATTGGATTAAACGTAGCATATTTTGGGATTTTCCATATTGGTCTGATTTGTTGGTCCGACACATGTTAGATGTCATTCATATTGAAAGGAACTGTTTTGATAATTTGTTTCATACAGTTTTGGATACGCCAGGAAAGAGCAAATACAATGTAAATGCACGTTTAGATCTTGCCCAAATTTGCAGGCGTCCAGAATTGGAACTATTTGAGAATGTCAGAAAAGAAAGGTTACTGAAACCGAAAGCAGCTTATACACTGTCTAAAGAAACCCGTTTATTATTTTGTCAGTGGATTGCAGATTTGAGACTTCCAGATGGCTGTGCTTCCAATTTGGGTAGATGTGTAAAGAATGGTCATATTACTGGATTAAAAAGTCATGATTGTCATGTTATAATGGAGAGACTTCTACCCATTGGATTAAGAGGTCTGTTGAATTCTGTGATTTGGGATTCCATAACAAACATGTCTCATTTTTTTCGGGAAATTTGTGCGGCTACGACAGATTATGATGCTCTAGGCAAACTTGAAAAAGATGTTGTTGTAATTATATGTAAACTGGAAAAAATATTTCCGCCGTCTTTCTTCGACTCAATGGAACATTTGATGTTACATATGCCATATGAAGCCAAATGTGGAGGTCCGGTACAGTTTCGATGGATGTACCCATTTGAAAGATGCATGCAAAAATTGAAAAGAAAAGTACGCAACAAAGCATCTGTTGAAGGATCTATTGCAGAAGCTTATTTGCAAGAGGAAATATCTTTTTTCTGCTCCCATTATTTTGAATCTGAGTATCCTTCAAAACACAACCGAATGGGACGGAATGAGAGGAATATTGATGAAATCGACAATCAATTATCTGTTTTCAACCAGTCAGAGCTTGGTTTTGGTGGAGTTTCTGAACGCTGGTTTTCAGATGATGAACATCATAGAGCTCATACGTATGTTCTGCTCAACTGTGAAGAGATGACATCAGTTGTACTGTAAGTGTTTATATCACTTATTCTATCATTTATGTTACAGTAAATAACTTTGGTTTTTATAGGTTGTATGATAATCATATCAAGAAACAAATTCCACAAATTACAGCAGCTGCTCTCGAAGAACGTCGACTGAAAAATTTCTCTCAGTGGTTTCAAAAACTGGTAACATAAATTCTTTATCTTTTAGCAACTCATTCAATGTATAGTTTACTATATTGATAATTATTTCACAAATTTTCAGGTGTCTCGACATGCTGATAAAATTGACAAACGGCTGTGTGTATTGAGTAACCCACCTTCCAAACTTGTTAAAACTTATAATGCATATGTGGTGAATGGATTTCGATTCCACACACATGCATATGGGGAATCGAAAAAAACAATGAACATTGGAGTTAGCTTGAGAGGATCTCATCATCGAGAAAATGAAGTTGACTTTTATGGCATACTTGATGAAATCATTGAACTCTGTTATCTTGGACAACATTACATAACCATGTTCAAATGTCGTTGGTTGGATACAGAGAGAGGCGTGCGTGTTCATCCGACTCATGGAATCATCGATATTAAATGTAAAAGTGTTCTCGCAGTAAATGAACCATTCTTATTGGCTCAACAGGCATATCAAGTTTATTATGCAAAGTACTGTGCAACATCAAGAGACTTGACTGATTGGTGGAGTGTAATAAAAATCAAAATTCGAGACAATCAGGTTAGTCAAAGTGAATGTGCTTTCACTGATGTGAAAAGAATTGAAGTTTTTCAAGAAAGTACTCAAAATCAATCTTTTTTACAAAGAGAGGTGAGTATCGATGATGACAACCCACATTTAAGAGTCGGTGATGACGATGATGTTAATGATGTCACACATGAATTTGAAATGGTAAGAGATGAAGCAACTGCAACTCGAATGGATATCGATGATGTTGAGGAGGAATATGAAGATGACATTGACATATATGAAGATGATGATGAAGATGAACACTTATAGAATTCCATGGTATTTATATACAATCATAATATGTATATATGTATATATAATAGTAATTATCAATTATTTGCTAACATTAACATTTTCTGTTTCAGATGGATGATGCCACATTTCGTGAGTTGGCGGATGCTGACCTGCCTTTCGATGCGGATGAGTTGCTGGAAGATGACCCTCAGCCTGCAGGCGCTCCAGGGAGTATGCGGAGGGGGCGCGGTCTTGCACGATTGATGATTCCTGACCCCGTCCCGAGCGATGTCCACGTCTTGGGTTTGATCCGCGCACCCGGAGGTGTGATAACCTGTGTGATAACCTGTGGATTTGACTAAGATTTCATTAATCTATTCACATAATAAATGTTTATTATTTTTTTCAGTTTTCCGCATATAGCAGTCGGACAGGGCAGCGCTATTTTGCGCAACTATTTCTCTCAGCCGTGGACCACATGGGAGCAGATTCCCATTGATGTGCAGCAGGCCATGTTCGGCCATTGGTTGGTACGTACGTAAATAAATAATTTTTATTTTGAAAATTATTTCATTTCTAACTTAATATTTTGATTTATTTGTAGGGTTTATGGTATCCGATCGAGGATACCATGCGTGACGCCATCCACGAGGCATGGGAGGTGGCCATGCGTGATCGCCTTCGTCAGTTTTTGCACAATTTAAGAAAAGCTGCGATGAAGAAAGCAGGAGTGTCAGATTTTGAGGAGTCATGTAGAGCACACCGACCAGAGTATATTTCATCCCATGTATGGGATGGATTATGTGCGCACTGGTTGAGTGGTGCCTTTCAGAGGAGATCATCGGTGGGGAGGCAGAATCGGGGGAGACAGGAGGTGACTCATCGAGCTGGGAGTCGTTCTTTCAGTACTCATAGACAGCATCTGGTATGTACATTATTTATAAATATTTTATATAACTATAAATATTAACAGTTTATTTTTTATTCTTATAGGCTGTCGAGCACCCCGATATTACAGAGTACGACGTATATCGGAGGATGTATAGTGATCCTGCTATTGGGGAGCTCAGAGGTGATCGTCAGCATCACATCGTGGTCAGTATTATTTGTTTTCAAGTTTAAAAATTAACTGCATATAATATATTCACAATTTTAATTTTAAATTGCAACTATAGGAGTCATATGAGGCCGCAGCGTCACAGGCCCGGCCTGAGAGTCAGGCCGAGTCATCAGATCAGACCACTGCTCGTCAGTTTGATGAGGCGGCATGGATGCAGGCCACCCAGTATGCCTTCGAGAAGGGCCGGGTAGTTGGTATCGGCTCTCGACTGACTCCCGGAGATTATTATGGCAGTGCTGCGATGTCGGCGTCCAGCTCGAGAGGAGCTCATGCATCTTCTTCTAAACAGTATGAGGATCAGTTGCGATCTCAGACTGCACAGATAGAGAGTCTCCGACAGGAGCAGGAGCAGATGTGTCAGCAGCATGAGGAGGAGCATCGACGCCAGCAGCAGCTGTACGAGGAGCGGGCGAGTCGGTGGCAGCAGCAGCATCAGGAGCAGATGGAGTACATGCGCCGACTCACTCATGCTTTAGGGATGGAGTTTCCTCCACCACCATCTGCAGATCCCCCACCTCCCCCCCCCCTCCTTCAAATTAGAGTTTGTATTTCTGTTATAAAATTTGTGAAATCAAAATATTTTTTTTTCTATTCGTAGTTTCTGTCTCATTATAAAATATTAATAATATTATATTTTTAAAAAACAATATTAATATGAATAATAATATTATTTATATTTTATAATATTAAATTTTATATATATATTAAAATTTTATATATATATTAAAATTTTATAATATTATAATTTAATTATATTTTTTGTAATACTTGAATTATTTTAATATTTGAATGTAAAATAATTCTATTATTTTTATATTAATTAAAATAACTTATTAATATTTTTTTATTTATGAATTATAATTGTAATATTATTATATTAATTAAATCATTTATTAATATTCTATTATTTTTTATTTTTGAATTATAATTCTACTATTATTATAGTAATTAAAATAATTTATTATTTTCATTTGTAAATTATAATTCTATTATTATATTCATTAAAATAATTTATTAAAAATTTATTTTTTTTATTTTTTTTATAGTATTTGCGACGGGATACTATACCCGTCGCAAATACTAGTATTATTAATAGTTTTTTATTTTTTTAAAAAAATATTATTTGCGATGGGTCCCGTCGCAAATACTATCAATATTATTTGCGACGGGATGCGATGCCCGTCGCAAATACTAGTATTATTAATATTTTTTTTATTTTTTTTAAAAACGTTTTTGCGACGGGACCCGTCGCAAAAACTATTTTAAAAGTTTTTTACAAAAATACGGAATACTATTTGCGACGGGGAGAATGCCCGTCGTAAAAAAAGGCTTTAGCGACGGGCCCGTCGCAAATAAGTGTAGTTGCGACGGCGTTTTCAGCAACGAGCTATTTGCGACGGGCCCCCGTCGCAAATACCTGTTTTTCTAGTAGTGAATGAAGCTATTTTTCATGTTTTGGTTTTTTTAGATTTGTTTTTTATTTTTTTTGAAAAGAGTTTGATAAAGCACTCATTCTCTTTGAAAACGGTGCCAAATTAATAAGGGTGATTTTTCATTGATCCCTCACCAATATATTTTTATTTACAAAGATTACAATATACTGTGCACTCCCCATGGTCGAAGTCAAGGAGGCCTCTCCCAATACACTAGATTTCTATTTTGACTATTATAATATAACTAATATAAAATATAATTAACTAATATAAAAGTGGTTTTTAAATAAATGAAATATAATATATATATATATATAAATGAAATTAAATACATAATGAAGTTAAAAATAATTATAGAAGGAAATTTTTCTTGGGAGGTAATGGTGGTTGAAACCATAGTTTAAAAAATTTATAAATTTTCAAATCAATAAGATGATCAATACCTGTCACAAGTCACCTTCTCATTTGAAATGTAATCAACCCATAATAATACCTTAACAAGTGGGGTAATTATATTCCTTAAGTTAGTTAGGAGACATCTTCTCTGACCAGCACTACCCATGCCATTCTCCACCACATGAACGATACAAATAGTGAAGGGAAGGAAAATGATAAACGAGAAGAAGAGTTTGATGAAAAGAAAATGGGGAGACAACCGGCCATAATCAATTAACAACAATAATAATTGCCATAGTTGAATAAAAATATTGAAATATAATCACATAAAAAATCAACAAAATATTATTGTCTACATTATAAAAATGTTGAGGTTATTTATCTAGATTTATTAGAGTTGAGAAGGGAATATGGTGGGAGAATACCAAAAATAAAAGAAGAAAATAGATATGAACAATAACAATAATATATTAATATTATACTAATATTAGAGAATATAAAATACAAAAAATATATTGAAAATTTCCAAAAAAGGTTTCCCCGAGTTTCCAACCCATTCAAATGAAAGTGAGATTCATTTTTATATGGAGAAGGATCTCATTTTCTCTCTAAACTTTTCATCTGAATGTTTTGGAATTTTAATCCCCTTAATTGAAAAACTGGGAAATTTGGTCCTCATAAAAAATGGGAGTCTCTACCTTTTGAGTGAACCCTAAAAATTTCATCTTTATTTTCCAATGTATGTATTATTTATGGATATTTTACTATATAAAATTATTTTTCTCATGTTACTTTTTGAATTCCAAGGCATTAACATCAAATACATTTATTACTTTGAAGAAGGGTGAATCAGGAGTTACCACCATCATAAGTGTTGTTCACACAGATTTTATCTATCACCCTGTATAATTTTTCTCTATTGAGCCAAAATAAATTTACGATATAGTCCCATGTAAAAACATACTCTGATTCATGAACAGATTTCATGGCCCTAATTGTGAGATAGACTTGGGCCTCCAAATGATGGATTGAGGTTAGGGTATAGAATAATAAAATGAATAAATTTTCTTATGGAATCCTAAAAAAAGGAATTTCACAATTTCCATCAGTATCGAAACAATTTTGTTTGAAAAATAGAATAATGTAAAATACTTAACATCCAAAATTAAAAAAATTTCGAATTATGCTTCATATAAATCTATAACATAAAAATGTGTCAGTTTCCCAAAAAATAAACCTATTGTTGGATTAATAAAATTTAATTACAATATAAAATATATGAAAACTGAATCTTTATCACTCCCCTAAACATTAATATTTCACTCCTAACTAATCATCAAATATTCAAATAAAAACCTTTATAAGAATCAAATGTGAGAAAACATCCATGATGTTTTAAAAACGAGAATGATATCATGTCTCCTATATGAAAAAATTCTTTCTCAATTACATAAATTAAATTTAAATTCGTTTAACCTCAAAAATCCATCAATGGACGAATAAAAAATTACCCACATTGAATTTTATGTCACTCTTCACTCAACATAAATCAAATTTTGAGTAATCATCATACTAATAAAATGCATGTATCACCACATGATTTTGACAATTTACATTTATCCTTAAAGTGTGACATGAAAATATATTCAATCATGAATTTTTTTTCCTGGAAATTTCTATGGATTCGAGTTGGTGGGTAAAAATAATTAAGAAACATAAGGCCTAGAAGATGAGGTTGGACTCACAAGTTCAATCAAAAGAATATTCAAGTGAAAACCTAGGATAAACCTCACTCAAATAACCTTTAAAATATAAAACACAATGCCACAACAATTTTAGAACATGGTACCTAAGAAAATAAATGAATATAATGAATGATATAATCTAAATTCTCTAATTACCCCCTTTTTTAAAATCTTCAATATAGAAAAACCTTTTTTTATCTTTTTTCATTTTTCAATTTTTTTCATAGAGGATGAGAAGAAAATTGAATAAAATGAATGTATAAAAATTCATTCCCTTTATTTTATAGAGGTACATGAGTCAAAAAAAAAGTAAAAAGAAAAATTCAAGTTTATCTCTATTTATTTCCTTTTCCATTTTTCATTTTTTTTCATTTTTTTAATGGAAAAACCGATGAAATAAATAATGCACAATAGAGTGATGAATCATGAATGATTATCTCATTCTATACTACCCATAATTTTTAAACACACCTCCCATCATCGATAATTGAAACACATCCCATACAATGCCCACAAAAGGCCCTTCCCCAACACTCAAACTTGAGGTATCCATAATAAAATACATCGAGTGTGGGTAGGTAAGGAAAAATCATATCGTAATGTTTCTTAAACCTACAAGTAAATTAATTGAATCTAAGGGATAAGTAAGTAAATATGTAATGGGTAGGTCTCAAGTTAAAATGTGGATAGCCAATAAAATTTCCCCAATCATCTCAAAATATGTTTATTAACTCCAATGCTTTGAAAGAGAAAAATCATAAGTTTTGGTTCTGACATAAAATCCATGTTTCTATCTAGAAAGTGTGAATATGAATAAATAATATATAAAAATTATCTAGATTACCAAATATTATTGGAAAAAACATTTGAGTCAGTGTTTCAAGGGAATTTATTTTAAAAATTATTCAAACCTGTAAAAAATATTGAAAATCCAATTCGAGGAAAATGTTATCACATCAACAATTATTTAAAATCCATTTTTTTCAAAAACCATGTCAACTCTATTAAAATAAATTGAAGTGTGAGCAGTGATAATAATATTTAGTTGTTCTCAATGATACTAAGAATATGAAAAAAGGAAACATAACATAGAAAATCAATAATAACTAAGTAGGTTAAAAATCCCCCACGCTTATATTTTACTACCCCCTATTTCATCTCAAGAAAATATAAATAATCAAGACAAATAAAGGGAATAGAACTAATAACCAAGAATTATTTTTAAACTGTATCCTTGAGTTAATATCCTACATTCCAATGCATTTAAACTATAATAATTAAATGAAAAAACATAATCAAAACAAATAAATAGAAATATACTGGTGAACGAAGAGGTATAATAATTGGTTTGACCCCAAATCGGGTACTAGGTTTTTACTTCCCATAGTCAGGAGGTTGTGTTAGTTTATCCATAATCCTAAGGTAGTTTTTATTTCTTACTTAGACACCACCAAAACATCTTTCTTCCCATGATCTTAATACCACACTAGTTATGGAGGAACCCATGGATATAGTACATTAGATCATCCCCCTTTGTAGTATGGTATAACTAAGAAGATTGGGGAAAGAGAAAGAATTATTTCTCTTTGTTTATTTACACTAATGTTTTGGCCTATTAAACATCAATAATCCTAGATTTCTCATGTGATTCTATTTAATCAAATTGATCAAAGGGAAATTGAAGAAAAAATTATTATTTAATATGGTTAAAATAGGATGAATCAATAAAAAAAATATTCATTTTTATGTAGGTTAGTTGGAAATGTGATCTCTTTAGGATTATTTTGTGCTCATATAATTGTATCAGTTAGCAATAAATAACTAGGATCCTCTTCAAGAAATGTCCAAGGGAGATGATTGTATTTTATTATTTAATTATTCCTTTCATTCATCTACTTCAAATGTCATTGGAACAATATTTATCTCTTTGGGTTCAATTTCCTTTTGTTGTTTTCATTCCGACCACTCAACATTGGATTCCTGAATGAATGTAGAAAGGTTGTTCAAGTGATTTCTCAATTCCTCCATTTTACTAAGGTTATGTCTGTTTTTTATTAAAAATTATCCACTTAAAAATAGATAATAACTAGGTTAATAATATTTAGAATCAGTGAAACAATCCATCTTGAGCTAAATAAGGAAAGAAATTTAATAAAAATTTATTTTTTTGTATTTTTATTATTTTTATTTTTTGGGGTTTTTTTATGAAAAGTAGTGTTATAGAGCAGCCAACCTCCCAATAAATGGTTCCAAAATGATAAGAGGAGTTTTTCAAAGATCCCTCCCAAATAAATTTTTATTATCTAAGAGTGAAATATAGTATTCACACCCTAGGGTCGATCTTAAAGAGTTCTCTCACAACCCACTGAATTTCTATTATTATTATTATAACATACCTAATATAAAACTAATTTAACTAATGTTAATGGGGTTTTTAAATAAATGATATATAAAATACTATATATATATATATTAATTCTATACAATTAAAAATTAATTTTTAAATAATAAAAGGGAAACAATTCTTGGGATGTAATGGTGGTTGAAATCACTGTTCAAAAATATTCTCAATATTCAACTCAATAAGTTGAACAAGACTAGTCACACCTTAACTTTTATTTTTAAATTTCATCACCCCATATCAAGACCTCCACATACTGAGTAATTATCTTCCTTAAGTCATCTAGGATATTTCTTCTATGACCACCAATACTCATAGCATGCTTCATCATATTCGGAACCCAAATAGTGAAGAGAATTAAAATGATAAATGGGAAGAAGAATTTGATGAAATATAAAACAAAGAGACCACTAAACAAAATTTATTTAATAACAAAAAAAATCCGAAAAATGAATAAAATTATTGAAATATAGTTCATCAAAAATAAATCAAAACACCATTCCCTCCCTCTATTTTTAGTTGAGTTGAGAATGGAATACAGTGAGGGAACGCACAGAATACAAGAAATGTAAGAAATAGATATTAATAATAAAAATGATATTTTAAAAGTATACTTATATTATACATTTTAAAATACAAAAAATATATTTAAAATGGTCAAAAAAGGTTTACCCCAAGTCACCAACCCCTTCAAAAGAAACAGGGGGACATTTTTATAAGGATAGGGGGTTAATTATCACTCCAGAATTTTCATTCTAATGTTTTAATGATGAAGAAACCATAAATGAACAAATTTGAAAATATGGACTTCATAAATTTCATGATTCTTTATCGTTTTCATGAAACCTAAGATTTATTAGAAATTATATATAGGATTTATGGATATTTTAATCCAAAAAATCATTCTTCCTAGGTGACTATTTGAATTCCAAGGATCCAAATTTCTAGGAATTTATGACCTTGATGAATGGAGAATAATGTGGGACCACAGTTTTAAAAGTTTTTTCCTTGGATTTTCTCTATCACTATATCTAAATATAGATCTATTGGGTAGTAAAAATTTGAGATGTAGGCCCATCTATAAAAGTATCATAATTTGTGAATATATTTCAGTAACAAATTTTGAGCTGTTTTTGGGCCTCCAAATGATGAATTGAACTTTGGGCCTAGAATAATGAAATGAAAACTAAAATGTATGGAATCCATAAAAAATAAATTTCACAATTTCATATAGTTTTTAAAAATTTATAATAAAAAATATAATTAAAATATTTCAAATAAAAAATACACTATTTTTCAAATTGAGCTCAAAATGCTTCTAAAACATTAAAATGAGACAATTTCCTGAAAATAATACTCTGGTTAGATTAATAAAATTTAATTACAATATAAAAATTGTGAAAATGTTAGCTTCATCAAATTACATAGAAAAAAAATTGGAATAAAATATTAAAACCCCTTAAATAACTAGCAGATAATAAAATAGTTGGATATTGTAAAGGATTAATTATAATCTTCCATTGTTGAAAATAAGACAAATCCCAAACAAATGGGATTTTAAAATAAATTCTTTCCACTTTGATAAATTTTAAATTATAAACCCTTGAAAGAATAAACATGAATTGAAAATTTAATCATCATATACATATATATCTATGTGTGTGTGTGTGTGTTAAATACATAAAAGGGGGAATATATACACCACCTTAAAGTAAATAGGTGAATAATATGAAATATGACTCAATGGTGTGTAAATTGAGACAAAATCCATTATCTCATGTTCAACTTAACTCATAAGAGATTTTATCTTACTTTATAATAATTTTATATTTATTATAATTAAATATTAAAACTATATATGTTTCTATAATATCCAATATGATACATTTACTATATATTATCATCTGTTTGTTAATAAACTTTAATATTATAATTGTTTGAGGTGTTAACTACTTCATTTTTCTTGTATGTTTTAATTTTGTATTTCCAATTCTTATACTTTGATTATGGTTCAATTGTCTAAAAAATAGTAATCATAATAAGAATATAATATATATTCATTATATATATATATATTTATTTATTTTCATCAATAAAAAATAGAGATTGAAAAATGATTGACACCGCTCATAGAGATAGTAGGCCATACGTATGAATGAATGCTTCTTTCACTTTTCAAAGGATGAAAAAGTAGAATGGTAAATGATAAATAATCATTATAAAATAATTATTATTTCATATATATAATACATATTCATTTAATATATCCTTATTATCATCAATTTAAATCAAAAATCCAAACCAATTCATATCGCTTCGTGGAGGTGGTAGTCCACACGTACACATGAGTGACATTATCGTTTTACAAAATATTAGAAAGTAAGATGGTAAATATGATATTATAATTATAGAATCATAATTATTTAATTAATATCATATATATTCATTATTTCCATCTTTATAACATCTCATTTGAGGTTGTCATTGAAAACAAATTACATAGGTTTGCGAGGATGTAGTCTGTCATACACACGAGAGATGGATTTGTTTCCCAATTTATGGAGAAATGGATGGATAAATATTATTTCATAAACTTAATAACATATATTTATATAAAATATTCTTGTTTTATTGTATTTTAATTCTTAAAATATAATTTAATGTGCTAAAATAAGAAGAAAAATGGAAGTGCTTGGTGAAGATGATTACCACTTCTTCGAAAGATCTCCTTTAGACCTCCTCATAAGGGACTTAGGCTTGGTCTTTTGGGAGAAACATATCAAGAAAAATTTTATAAGGATTCTTATAATATTATTGGTTATGTTATTCTTGATATATATGGCTCAAATTGGTGTAAATAAAATAGTGAATGGCTTTCCTTTTATAAGCGAGGGTAGGGTCACTTTTGGAAATTTATGAAATATTATAGTATAATATGCATATAACTCATGTAAAATAGTTCCAAAATGGAATATAATCTAAGATAAGAATAATATTACCATAATATAGTCATATAATAAAATTTTTATTGGTTTAGATATCATTTAAAACCTTATTATTTGGATTAATCCCTTGGTTAACAAATTTTAACCATAAATGTGGTAATGACTTTTTAGATATTAAAGGGTTATAAGTTTACATATAAAGTAAAATTAGATCATAAATAGAAATGGGATGATACTATTAACCATATAAAATCTCTCTCATCCTATTTCAATAATTTTATTAATTTCAAATAATTTAATAAAATATAATTTTCACAATATATCATTATTTTTATTTTTGACATTATTCACTTAATTTGACATTAAATACATCAATAAAAATATTCAATTTGAATATAATCCTTTAAAACATCTTTAATATGTAATATTTATTAATAAAATTCATTTAATATAATAATTCATCTCAATTAAAATACTCGTCATATTTTTAAATCATTTATTTTATTTTTTAATCAGTTGAATAAATACTACGTCGGCATTGCATGGGAATTTAACCTAATTATTAATCCACTAAAATTTTTAAAAATAAAAAAAAATAAAAAAATTAATTCATATTTTAAATTATAATATAAAATTGAGGAATCCTCTTTTTATCTATAAGGAAAAATACTATATATATTAAAGTCAATAATGTGACATTTTGTTTTAACTATATTCTTAAAATTATATAAAGGTCAATATCCAAGTAAAATGGCACAAAGTGGCCGTATTTTTAGGAATTGGATGAGAATGATCCAAATAATATAATATAATAAGAAAAAAAATAAAGTTTTATAGATATTTTAATTCCTTATCAAATTAGTTTGTAACCTTAATTACTTGATTTACCCTTTACCGAGTTGATAAATTTTACCATAATTACTATTCATAATGATAAAAATTTAAGGGACCTATTTACAAATTTTGAATCAAAATATTTTAAATATGGAATAAATATTATTAAATTCAATTCATATATGTTTCATAAATTAATTGAAGATAAAAATTTAAAACACAAAAAAAAACAATTTCTTTTGGATAAATATGTTTAAGTCAAAAATTGAAGATATAACACAATCACATATAATGACAATTAAAAATTAATTAATTATATTATTTATAAATAAAAGGGAAATATTATTATTTAATATAAATTTTAAATAATTATTTTATTTTTTTAGTTAAAATAAATGATAGTTTTATAAAAATCACTATTTTTCACTATTCACTAACAAATCAAACCCTTCTGTAAAATCCCAAATTGTTTACCATAAGTTAATATAAACATAATGAATTAAAAATAAAATAATTTAAACATAATAATATTTTAATAGGTTTTCATGGTTCATTTAAAATAATTTTTTCAAACAAAAGAAATTATAAAATAAATTTATTTATACAGAAATACAACATAAATTCTCAGGATATTACATTCTTCCCCCTTTTAATAATTTTTCAGTATAAATTAAATCACTTGGATATTAAAAAATGAGTATACTTCTACCTCATTACATACTTAGGTTCCCAAATAACATCCCCAATTTTATGATTTTGCTACAAAACATTGACTAGATGAGTTATCTTTCTTCATTACACTTTCTCTCTACAATCAAGAATTTCCACCGATTATCACAAAAGGATAATCTAACTATAATGGAATGATCTATAAGTCAAGTACATGTGATTGATCAAGACTGTAAATTCTCAAGATTGATTCATGGAATACATTGTAAACTTGATAGGTATTATGTGGACTTCCAAGAAATAATATACCATCACAATACGATAGATATTTTCAAAGAGACCAATATATCTATGGATAAAATTTATATTGTTTCCAAATATCATAAAATTATTCCAAATAGATCTTTATAGGAATACCATATCACCAATCTTGAACTCTAGATCTCACGGAGTACTATAAACATAAATGTTTTCGATTTTGATATACCCTTATCTGTCGTTGAATAAATCTAACCTTATCCTTTATTATTACAGCTATATTTGGTCCCTATAGTTTTATTTATACAAATTCATATAAATAAGTTATAGTTATCACTTTTTTACATATATGGATTTATAGTTATCCATCAGAATTTTCAAGCGAAATATATTATTATAAGAAAATTCAACCAAAAGAAGGTTTTGATCCCAACCACCATTGAGATCCATAAAGAAAGATCTAAACATGTCTTATAGAGTTTGAATGGTCCTCTAAAATTGAATATCTATTTGAGGATGATAATTAGTATTGAAACTCAACTTAACTTCTAGATCACACTGAAGGTTTCTTTAAAACATCATGGAAATCCTAGGATCCCAATCAGATATGATTTATAGTGGTACTCCATGAAATATCACAACTTTCTTAATGTATATCTAAGTAATGTGATTAAGATAAAAATCATATCTAATAGTGATACAATACACTATTTTCATAGAGTTATCTACTACAACGAAAATAACATTATTCCCTTTAGATGCTTTCATGAGTTGAGTAATGAAATCCTTGGTAGTGTTTTTCCATTTACATTCTTATATGGGTAAAGTTTGTAACAACACCTTATACTTATGTCTCTCATCTTTAAATTACTAACACACTAGGAATCAAGATAAATACTTAAGAATATGCCTTTTTATGATATCCTTCTTGAAATAATCTTTTATATATCTATAAATATTTATAATTCCTGTATGAATAGAGAATGATGCATGATGAGATTTATCCAATAACTCCTTTAACTATACTATTGATTGGAAACATATCTAGTTCTTGAACATTATCATTCCAAAATTATAATTGTTGAACTTCGGATCATTTATCACCATGTTCAGTAAATCAACATATTCTTTCTTTGCATTATTAATCCTCTCAGGGATGGATGATTTAAAATTCACCCAAGAAAGATAATATATATCTCATTTCCTCATGATTTTATGACCATGCATATATAAATCCATCAATATTGGATATCTTAAAATCCTCATTCTGACCAAACTAGCATGATCTTTTTTACTCATAGCATCAACCACCTTGTTCGCCTACCCAGGGTGGAAATTTATTGAGAAGTCATAATCTTGGATCAACTAGAACCATCTTATCAAGACCATATTTAAATCTTTATATGTTAACATATACTAATACCTTTTATGGTTTGTATATATATATATATCAAAATTTTCACTATAAAGATAATTACTCCATATCATCAATGAAAAATTACTATTTCCCGCTCTAAATCATGGTTTGGGTAATTCATCTCATAAATTTTCAATTAGAGGGATGAATAATATATCACCATATAAATATTCATGAGTATGAAGTATAATCCATTCATTGATGCATCACTATATATCACAAATACTTCTACACTATAGGGTAGTGTAAGCACATGCATACTGACCAAACTTCTGTTTAGGTATTTGAAATTCTCCTAACATTCATCTATCTATAAGAACTTAACCCCCAACTAAGTCAACTTGGTGACCGGACAAGATATTCATGAGAAATATCTCATAATAAATCATTAGTATCCATTCAAACCAAGAAAAATATAAATCATAGTTACCGTGGTTAGAATAAGAAATTTTTCAATAATATCCTTCTTTTAAAGATCCAAAAATATACCCTCACTTTAAATTATATGACCCAATAAGGGGAATATTTGTAGCTAAAATTCACACTTGGTAAATTTGGAATATAAATTATACTTCCTTATGGTATTCAACACGATTATATAATATTCTTCATGATCTTCCTTAATTTTTTAATATATAATAATATTATCTATAAATACTACCAGAAACTGATCAATGTAATCTTTAAAAAATCTATTCATTAAATCCCTGAAGATACCAGAAGCATTAGTATGTCCTCATAATGACCATACCTTACATGAAATAATTTCTTGTGTATATCTTCCTTCTGAACCATTATCTAATTATATCTATATCAGAGAACAATCATGGAAAAATATTGAGGTCCTCATAATTGATCAAAAAAATCATCAATACATGGTAGAAGATACTTATTATTAATAGTGATTTTGTTACATTCCCAATAATCAATACAAAGATACATTAACTTAGATTTATTCTTAAAAAAAAGAATACGTTACCCCTATCACACAATTATATTAGAATTTATTTTATTTTACTCTTTTATTGGCATTATTTATTTTGTATGAGGCTATTATTGAGTTCCAATTTTTAATTTTTTTTGTTTTAAAGCTTCAATGCGGCTTTTCAGCCAGTGCACGGTTTGCGTGCACAATTTAATGGGTTAACTATGTGGCCTGTTAAGGTATAGGTTGTTTTTAGTTAATTTTTATCACATAGTTTTCCTTTCCTTGTTGGAGAATGTATTAGGCTAAAACATTCAAGGTTAGAGGTAAACCGTGTAGCTTGAGGATTGATGCCAGGGGTATGGCACAAAAACTATGCATGATTACAGGAAACCATGCGACAAGTATGCTTGAGTATCTGTAGATTGAATAGTGTCATTTAGAAAATATGGATAATGGTTTAGGAGATATTGTGTTCATCCAATGTAGGGTTCCCTCTTTTCTAGTAGGGTGTTGAAAATTGACACACAGTTTCAGAACCACATGGCCAAACCATGCATGTTTTTCAAGTCATTAAAATTTGTAAATTACCTCTTTACCCCTTCAGTTTTTAACTATATTTTAGGTTTATCCTCCCTTGTTCAATATAGGCACGCTAGGTGGCTCAAGGATACCCTCCTTCCTTGATCCCCATCCTCCATTGAAGCCCTTTAAGGGTTCTTTGGTATGTTTCTTTGGGTTTTTGGTTGATTTCTTCTTCTATTATTCATTCTCTCTTGATTTATTGGGTTATCTTGGTGTGTTTTCCTTATTTTCTAAAACCTAAGGGTTTGGATTTATTTTTGGGTTGTTTTTATTGAATGTTAGGGTGTGCAGATTGTCTCTTGGGATCGATTATTCATTCTCTGGAAGTCTCTTTGCATCCACTCATCATTAAGGTATGTGTTTTCATACATTTCCTTTCCATAACATTCAGTTGATGCTTGATATTTACTTTAATTCTTTAAAAATGTAATAATCCAACTTATGGAGTGTTATCATGATTTTTTTTTTGGTTTTTTAAGGATGGATAATGAGTATGAAATAGTTTCCAAAGGTATTTTTTAATTATTCCTACATTTTGAATTCATGAAAGGTGTTTGATAAAATTCCAATTGATCTTTTAAAGTGAAATTGGGTGTTTTTTGTTGTGTATTACCATGCATATGTTTTTTAATGTGGTTGGATTTTGAGTTGAAAGTTATAAGTGTAAATTTTGGAATTTTATGTTGTGATGTTTATGTGTGGCTTATTGTGTTAGTTTGAAAGAATGTGATGTTTCTTAAAAAGTGTTCTTGGGTGGTTTCATGGATTATTTAAGAATTTGAAATAATGTTGGTTTGGGATTTATTAATTGAATTTCTAAGTGGATTTGGATTTCTAAATGATGTGTTGGATTCTATTGGGACTTTGTCGTTTATTAATAGATTTTTGAGGCCTATTTTGAACTTTGATAAAAATTGGTTCTTCATTGAACCATGGTTTTCCAAAGTCTTATCCTTCCTTTCCTTTTTCTAATTTAAAAATGGTTTCTTTATTTCTAAATGGTGTGTTAGTGCTTCTTGTGACATTTTTAGTGGTTTCAAATGTGTTTCAGAATTATTGCCCTCTATTTCATTTTTATGGTATGTCTTGAGGAATGATTGACACAAAGGCTAGTTTGGAACTTTAGAAACACTTGGAATCTAAAATAATATTAGGTCGCATTTTGATGTTTTTGATGTGTCTTGATTTCTAAAATGTTAAGGGCCCATTTTTTTCTTCTTGTGTTGTTTTATGTTTTTTATTTTTCATGGGAAGAGTTTTGGATTTGAAATGTAATGTCTTATTTAAAATTTTTCATGTAAAAGTGGTGTTTTATATTGAATTTGAAAATGGTGAGGAAGTGTATTGTAAATGTATTTTTATTGTAAATGTTAAAGTTTCAGTTGAAATTTTTTTACATCTTTGGAAACATAGTTTTGATGTGAGATGATGTGAATACCTGATTAGAACCTTATAATGTAATGAAAATTGTTTTTGGGACTCATGTAATGAATGGTTCCGGTGGGAAGTTTGGCATGTTTTGGAAAAGGGGTTGAAAACCTGGGCAGCATGACTCCCGATTGGTATTTAATATTGATTGAGAAAGTTAGTTTTGAAACTAAAATTATGTGACAACCCTGTTAGAACTTGTAAATGGTTTTTGTGTGATGAGCACAACTCTAGAGGATTCCCCAAATGGAGGGGCATCACATAGGTTTTGTTAGTGTTTGGGTTAGGCAAGCATGGTGGTGGTGGGTTTTAATTGAACCAACCATGTAAGGACCTTCCCATCCACTATATACTATTATAATGGGATTCTTATGAATCATATAGAAAGTAGAGTAATGGTTTATTTTCGACCTAGAGTTAGACGGGTTGGTACCCCCCAATATTTACAGAGAAACTAGGTGGGACATGTCACTAGATTAGATAGTTTAGAGTAGCCAGTTGGTTATTGAATATAGAGATGAAACATATTCTAGAAGGTGAGTTAGAACTATGTACATTGAGGTATTTCATACAAAGATGTTTAGGATGAGCCCATGATTACTATTTGAATGTTATGTTTATTTTTGCTACATATTTCGACTTTAGACCTGCTAATTTAGGCTAGTTTGTTTTGTTTCCTTACATTATTCTTATTATTTTTAGTTACTTTTTATGTATATTCATTTGGGATTTGGTTTTAAACTAGTTTGTGAAAAGTGGAGCTATTTGTTACATTGAATGTTGTGTTTTTTGTTTTAGAATGGAATTTTTGGAAGGCTAAGTTTACTTTATGGAAATGATTTGAAGGATATTTTCTAAACATAATTCAAACTAGTGTTTTTGGACTCTTTTAGGAATGGAAAATCATGGAATCTATGTTTATTACCTATTGATCTATTTAACCTCACACCCTACTTATGCCACTCAATTTCAGCCGACCAAAGGTATTTCTCAGGTATATGTTTCTTGTTCATTTTTCCTTTGGATAATGTTGGTATTATGCTTGGTGGTGACCAAGAGGCCATGTGGAGATTGTGATGCATGGTTTGGTATTTAGTTTTGTATAAAGGTTCAATTTTTTCATCAGTTTTCACATGGATTAGTTTTATATTTACTGATTTCCAGTTGTTGTTTTTTGCTACGTGTTTAGTTTTGGGATATTTTGATCCTGGTTTTTATTAGGGTAAATCATTTACGATGGATTTTATTGATGGATGAATCTAGTTTTCATCCCATGGGGATTGATAACGCCTTTTTAACCTTGCCTTGGACCGGGTTGGGTGTTTGCATGGATGGAATCCCAGTTTGGTTCATGAAAAAATGGTAACAGGGTAGGTCCTTGTTATTTGGGGTGTCAGGTAGTTAGTGATTAGGACTATTGGGGCTTGAGAGGTATGTAAGATAAGGACATCAGGAACCATTTCTCATTCGGATCCTTGAGTTTCTAGGGTCATTATGAGATTTGAATCTTCTATCTTGGTTTTTGATTTTAATGGGGGATAAGTGACAATGGCGGTAAGTCGATGTCATGTTGTGATCTCACATGGATTAGTGACCCATGTGGATTTCGAGTGAATGGTTCAAGGTCCTCTTAGTTATTGATTCCTACTTGGCACATGGCCTATTAACCATGCTGCAATGTTATGCATGGATACTAGTTCCTCATCTTGATATTTTAGGGTGATTTGTGATTGGAATTAATTTTTGTTGATGTTGGTTGATTTTGATTGGAAAATGGTTTTCAGAAAAAGGGGATTTCAAGGGGAAAAGGTTTCAAGGTGTGATTAGGTGGGATTTAGTGTTTAAAGTGTATTTAAAAGTGAGTTCATGTTTTTCTAGAAAGTGGACTTCTAATATGGTGGGTTTTAATTGGAACAAAATGGTGGTTTTAGAAAATAGGATTTTGTTTTTGTTTGTGATGTGTGGTTTTTAAGCCAATTGTTTTGGACTAGGATGGTCTTTTGGTTCCATCAGTTCTTGATTATTCTTCTATTTAGAGTATTCCACCCAAAATGTTCCACAAGGATTCTTCTGAGTCTCTTATAGTTGTTGTAATTTCCATGTCTCCTTGTGGAGTGATAAAATTAATCCATTTGTGGTTGTTTCCCCTTTACCAATGTGATCATAGCTTGTGAGAGGCTATGGAGTGGATTTGTAAAGTTGAAGGAGACTTCAGGTTATTGGAAATTCTCTAATTAGAGAGGGATAGTGGTATCATGGGTTCATTTAAAGGTACAACTTTTGAAATATGGAAGGTGATTGTTCCATCTTCATTTAAAGTTGGGATGACATGGGAGGTGTTCAAGAACACTTTTGTCTAATTGTTTTTACCGGATGAGGTGAAGATGAAGAAAGTGGAATAACTAAGGAGTATTCTACAAGGTTAGTGAGCAATGAAGGCCTATGTTGACCACTTCAAAAATATGGATTCAAATTTCCCAAGGGTAGAATAATAAGATCTATTAAAGGATCATCTTTTTATTTTGGTTCTTCATCAATAGATCAAGAGATAACTATCACCTACAAGGATTTTCATTTTGAGAAGTTTGTGGATGAGGAATTATTAGAGGAGTTGGTTTCTAAAGCATAGGTAATTTTCCATATTTTATAACTTGTCACTCATGAAGGTTCCAAATATGGAAAGAGGTGTGTTCTA
Organism: Viscum album; assembly: GCA_963277665.1. Classification (NCBI taxonomy): domain Eukaryota; kingdom Viridiplantae; phylum Streptophyta; class Magnoliopsida; order Santalales; family Viscaceae; genus Viscum; species Viscum album. The sequence goes on along the minus strand of OY728150.1, from coordinate 934,246,211 downwards.
GGGGAACCAGTTTCCGAAAATCCTCTTTCATCAGTTCTAGCTTACTATTCATCATTCTGTTTTCTTATGTTCTTCCAGTGTGGTTAGTTTGGGCATTCGAATTTGTCTTGTCAAAATCCTTTGAGGGTGTTCTGTCGTTGTCGATGTTTTCATCAACCAATGAATTTTATTAAGAATCATATGAAGAAAAAGAAGGCCTGATCATAGGGTGTCATCCTGATTATAGGAATGAATATGGTTCAAGACATCAGGGATCCAACCATAGGTCCCAAATTGAATCTTTTCTTTCAATCAATAATTTCTAGGGGTGCAGGGAACCTTGGCCAATTTTTATCTATAGTGTTTGAGTGGAGACAATTGAAGCCCCTTGAATTATTTCTCTATATTTTTATCAATTATCAGTTATTGAAATAGGTTTTTTGGTTTTTTATTTTTGTGATATGAATATTTTACCCTTTTATTCTTAGCCTTTGATTTGTTTCCCTTATTGTGAGTTATTATCCCTCTCTGAGCATTGGTTTTGATTCTCAGTCATGCTCTTTTTGGAAATATATGCGCTAATGTAAGAAATATTAATGTGATCCTTTTTTTGGTTTTCATACATTCTATGAATTTTACCCTCAACGTGGATGGTTTTTGGTTTAGGTTGGGAGTTATTAGTTGTAATGGTGGTGTTTTTTAGCTTCTATGGAGAAGTTTGGGTTAGTTCATGTTGGGAGTTCCTATGCTGATTGACCTGAGGTATTTTTGTTGGGATTCCCAATATTGGTTGTGTTTTTTAGGTTCTTATGGGGAAAATAACCCTCCTACTTTTATTATCTCTTTCCATTTTGTTTACTCTTGGTTTGATCGGGTGTGACTTGTAGAGTGAAAGGTCACACTGAGTTTCGCAGTTTTTTCGGCTTCATTTGATTTTGGGATTGAGTTTTGTTTATCATTCAGTTGGGTGAATTTATGGGGGAATAAAGTGTTTGTAGAAGAGAGAATCATCACACCCTAATCTTTAAATTTATTTTATTTTACTATTTTCATGGCTTTGGTTCTTTTATATGAGGCTCGAGTTGAGTTCCCGATTTGAATTTGTGAGATTTGACATTTTCAGGTTGTTTTTTAGATAATGAATAGTTTTTTTGAACGATTGAAGTATTAACCATGTGGCCTATTAAGGTAGAGGATATTTTCAGTTCATATTGTTCTTTAATGGTATAAATTTCATGGTTGGAGCATAGATCAGGACAAAACATGTGAGGTCAAGGGTAAACTATGATACTTTAGGTTAGATTCCTAAGGCATAACACACAACATATGCACGGTTAAAGGAAACCATGTAGAAAGCATGGGTGGGATCTATATATTGGATAGTGGAATTCAGAATGGTTACCACACAGGTTGGGAGAATGTGCTACCAACCCATGTGGGGGGACCTCTTCACTTGTAGGGTGTTCACAATTTATACATGATTTGGTAAACTCTGAAGCCAAACCATGTAAGTTTACCAGGTCATTAATAGTTGGAAATTTTCTTTTTTCCTATCCATTATTTTAGATTTATTTTGGTGTTCTCATCCCATGTTCAACCTAGGTGTAGTAGGGGGCTTCAAGAGACCCTCCCCCCATTCTCTCAATCCCCTATTGGAGCGCTTTGAAGTTTCTTTGGCATGTTTCTTTGGTTTTTGAGTTGATTTCCTCTTCTCCTCTTCCTTCATTATTGAGTTGTAAGTTTCCCTTGGCATGGTTTTATTTTTTCCCAACCCTAAGGGTTATGATTGATGTGTGGTTTGTTATTATTAGATGTTAGGGTGTGAAGATTGTCTCTTCATTTTGGTTATTCTTTCAACCAAATTCCCATTTCATTCAAACTTTGTTGAGGTAGGTGTTTCTATCCATTTTAATTCTAGCACATTCCATTGATGATTGAGCTTTACATTAATGATTTAAAAATGCTATAATACTACATTTGGAGTGTTATCATGATTTTTTTTATTGTTTTGATGATGGAAAATGAGTTTGAAATGGTTTTCCAAAGGTTTTCATTAATTATGACTATATTAAAATGCATTCAAGGTGTTTGATAAAAGTCCAAATGATTTTTTAGAAGTGAAATTGGCTATTTTGTGTGGTGTTTTCCCTTATTTATTTTTTTAATGTGGTTAGACTGTTAGTTCGAAGTTTTAAGTAGAAATTTGTGACTTTTATGTTGTGACACTTATATGTAGATTGTTGTGTTAGTTTGAAGGCAAGTGATTTTACTTTTAAAAGGTGTTTTAGGTCGTTTTTTAAATTCTTGAAGTATGAAAATAAATTTTGGATTGGTATTTATTAAATGAATTTATTGGTGGAATTGCATTTTTAAAATATGTGTTGGAACCTATTAGGAATGTGTGGTTTCTTGAGGCCTATTTGGAACTTTAATGAATATTAGATCTTCCTAGAACAATAATTTTCTAAAGGATTCTCCTTCCATTCCATTTTCTAATTACAAAATGGTTCCTTAATTTCTAAATGTTTTGATGTTTATTCCTGTTACTTTAAATGTGGTTTCAAATGAGTTATTGAATGCTTGGCTTGTTTGTCATTTTTACGACATGTCTAGATGAATGATTAGTATAAAGGCCCATTTGTCACTTTATACATACTTTGTAACTAAAACAATATAATGGTATGTATGGAATTTTGTGATGCGGCTTGGTTTCTGAAATGATAAAGGTCTGTTTGGTGCTTCTCTTGTTGTTGCATGTTTTCACTTTGTCTTGGAAAGAGTTTTGGATTTGAAATGTAAAGGACCATTTGACATTTTTCATGTGAATGTGGTGTTTTATATTAAATTTGGAAATGGTTTGGAAATTTAATTTAAATGTATTTTGATTGGAAATGTTAAAGGCTCGTTAAGAACTTTGTATTTCCATTGAAAAAATGGTTTTGATGTGACATGGTGGGAAGGATTGATTGTAACCATGTAATGTAGTGGAATTTTTTTTGGAACTAACGTGATGTATGGGACTGGTGGGCATGTTGGATTTCTTTGTAATATGGGTTAAAATATGGCTAGTGTGAGGCTCGGTTGGTTTTTAAAAACAATTGGGAACTTGATTTTTGAATCTCAAATGACATGACATTCTAGTTGGCACATGTCAATGGCTTGTTGTGAGATGGTCACCCCTGTAGAGGATTCCCCAGAGATATGGGCATTGAATAGGTGGTGTCATTGGTAGGGTCTGAAAATCATGTTGTTAATGGGTTTTAATATAACCCTTCTTTCAGGGACCTTCCCATTCACTAAGTACTATTATCATGGGATTCATGGGCGTTATCTAGAGGGTTGAGTGACTGTTTATTTTCAACCCCGAGTTTGACGGGTTGGTACCCCCTGGATTTTTTGAGAGGCCAGGTGGGGCATGCCACTGGATTAGTAGGTGGTTATTGACTATGGAGCTACTTCTTATTTTGAAACATGAGTCAGAACTTAGTACGTATAGGGACTACCTCTATGGCCCCTCATAGACTCTCCTTAATCTCATAATTGAAAAGGTCCATATTAATTTTCAGATTATGTGTATAGTCCAAATAAAACCTTTCTAATTTTGTAAAGTTATCCTCATACGCTACCACACTTATTCTCCCATCTACTTTAAAATTAAAAACATTCTATTTATTTTAGCTCTCTATTTTTTGGGTAATTCTTTTTCAAATAATATTACTTTAAAAGTTCTCCATTTTATGATTTCTATTTTTTCATCCAATTTAGTGTTCTGGATGAATGACCACTCTTGATCGATATCTGATTTCAAATAACACAATACTCTAATTACCTTTTTCATTTTCATTACACCCAAAACCCAAGAATATCTTTTTGAGATAGTTATGCCATTATCCAAGTACCTATGGATTAGATGATCCATTAACACATGTTTGATTTTTTTCATATGAAGCAATCCAATATAGAAGAATCATGTCATGGAATAACAGCCTTCTCCATTCATACAAGGATATTCATTATAATCTGAGTAATCTATCCTAATATTTCTGTAACCTGATTTGTTCTAGAATTATATGTATTGGATTTCTTAATAGGGAAATCCATACATTATCTATATTGTTGATTCCCTTTATTCTATTACAATCCATCATTGAATAATGGAACACATAGAGTTAGCTCATAATCATCCTGAATATTGATCTGTAAAATAAAAAACCCTCTAATGGTAAAATTTATGAAATACTGTAAGGAATTATCATAATTCTCTTTCTAGATATGTTTATTCAAAATATTGTCTGCATGGTTTATATTAAACTTACTCTCATGCCAATTGTGGAGAACCCAAACTACACTAACCTATAACCTATGTTCAGTTTCTTTAGGTATAAGATACAAGTGATCTTATCCAAAAGGACCGATATATTTTGTAGTCTTGAAGAACCATATATATAAATTATCCCTATATTACATTGTAAATATAAAATACATAGCATAATAAACAATATTTAATCACTATATTATTCATAATATCCTTCTTCATATCTAGGGAAAGGGAAAAAACAGAGGGAGAGCTCAGAGGCTCAATAAGAGTTACATACAACAAAAAATATCATGATTAAATAATCCATAATCAATGTGTCAAGGTAAATAAATGAAAGCACATTCCACAATTAAATAACTAGAGAAAAAAAATTCATCCATGGATAATATCAATAAGAAAAATTTAATGGATAATAATAAATGAATTCCCAATAAAAGAAATTATTCAGATTTTACACCATGATCGCAAACATCATGATATCATTACCATAAAATCCTTGTTCCAATATAGTTTAATCGATGTGTAGGTATATACCAAAAACCCATTTAAATAAGGTATCCAAATGATTTTTTGCAGGATACCCATCAATGCATCGAGGGGATATCTATAACCGGTCCCCACCTATCAGTGTATGTCCAATGAATTTTTTTTATATGAAAATTTATATTTATTTCTTCAAAAATATACCCTATTAACAAATATCCATATTAGGTAAAGAATATGAAAAATCAATATTTCCCCAGTTAATTAACATACATTCATAATAAAACACCATATATAGAAATGATATATGGTTTAGGAAACACTAATAACCATGATAAAAGAGAATGGATATTTAAGATAAATTTAATGTCTAATAATCACAATAATTTGAATGTTTAAAGATAAATTTAAAGAAAAAAATAATAAACAAGGGATAAAAGATGAAAAAATTCATTATAAATATAGGTTTTGAAATAAAATCATGTATTTTTTAGAATAAATTAAAATTTAATAGAAAAATATAATAATATTTATTTTAATATATTTCTTTTTAAAACCATTGAAAATTATATTAGAATCAAAATACTGTAAAAAAGTTATAGCTATAGGAAAATCCGTTAATTATGTATAAAAAACATTCCTTTTGAATTTTGAAAAAAACGTAAAAATGAAAATTTCAAATAACTTTATTAATATTTATTTTAAAAAATTAAATTCAATTAAAACATAAAATTTTCATAATAAATCATTTTAGTAAATAAATATTACTTTTGTAATATAATTTTAAAAAACATGAACTTGGAAGAGAAATATTTCTGATCAAAAGACAAACATGTTTTTATTTTTATTTTAAATATTACTTTACAAGATTCAAGTTCAAAAGTGAGGAAAATTTGGATGAAAATATTTTAAATCCTTAGATAACTAGTCGATAAAAATGGATTTTATAAAGGATGGTTTATAATATTCCTTTAATAAAAATAAGATCCATCCCCAAAAAAGGGATTATAATATAAATTATTTCCGATGTGGTAACTTTTAAATTGTAATCCCTTGAAATAATAAACTTGAATTTAAACATTAATCATCATGAATAATTATATATTCATGTTAATTGTATCATAAGGTCTTATATATGCCACATAAAATTCAATAGGTTTATAATATGAAATTGTCTCAACAAAGTGGAAATTGAGATGAAATCCCTTATCTCATGTCCGACTAACCTCTTGAGTTATTTTAACCTCCTATATATAAAATTTATATTTTTTATATAATAATACTATAACCATATATATATATAATATATGATCCATTTATAACATCTTATCACACGTTTGTTATCAATCCATTATTATTATCATCATTTTGGGTGTTAACTACTTCATTTTTCATGTATGTTTTGATTTGAGAGTTCTAGTCCTTATTATTCGATTATGGTTAAATAATAATGATATAAATAACATATATATTCAATATATATATATATAGTCATCCTTAAAAATTATATTTAGATAAATTAATTACATTGTTCATGGAGACATTAGGTCGTACATACACATGAACACTGTTTTCACTTTTTTAAAAAGGGAACAAAAGAAAGGTAAATAATAATTTAACTTTAAAGAATCATTATTATACCATATATATCAGTGTTGACGCTCATTTTCGTCACAGAATCTAAAGATCGGAAAAGGGAATATCCGAGCTAAAAGTGATTTCAACCTTTGAAGAAAACATCAAAAATCGACAAAGGCATGAACACAGGACCAAAAGCAAATTCACCGCGCAAGTTTTATCACTGTCGCGCAAGTGCACCTGCGCGACACCCTTGGTCGCGCAGGTGACTTGCGCGACCTAAGTGGTAACCGCCCGGTAACCGCCCGGGGTCTTCTTTTGCCTATAAATAGACCCTGTGGGCCCCCCATTCAAGAGGATTTTTTTCCAGAAACTCGGATTGAAGCTCCCGACGCCCAAGTCTCTTCTCAAAACTTCCGGAACACTTCTAAGGTAATTTTTTACCTAGAACAGAAGATCTAAAGAGAAGAAGGAAGGCCTAAGTGTTGAAACATATCAAACACTTGCGCTCCGACTTATTTCCTTCAATATAACTTGCACGTCCCTTTTCTGGAAGAACCTCAAGAGGATTCTAAAGTGATTAAAAAGAAGTCGCTCAAGTATTTCAATTCCGATTGAGAATCGCGCAAGTACCTCTCATGTCCCGCAAGTATACTTGCGCGACCAATACTTGCGCGTCGCCGCAATACTTGCGCGCCTTTCAAGACTTGCGCGCCCCTACTTTTTTGGGTGCCCATCTTGCCCATGTCATCCCTCTTAAGCCATCATACCTTTCCTTTTCAAGATTCAGTCTTCAAGACACTCTTCAAAGCCACTTATGGCATGATTTCTTGATTTGACTTTCTTATCTGAAAGGAATTCTGTGGAGTATCTCTCAAAACCTAGTGATTTAAATATCTTTAAATCACTAAATATGGAGAGTTCATTCATTCAACCTCATCCTTTAAGATGAGAGAATCCTTAACCTGGGTCTCCTTTTTAGGAATAATCCCCAGTTATAAGTCCTTTGATTTGGGCATCCTCCCTAAGAGTAAGCCCTAAATTCTTAAAGTTCCCAAACTTGGGCATCCTCCTCAAGAGTAAGCCCGAAAACATAATTCCTTAACTTGGGCATCCTCCTTAGGAGTAAGCCCCAATCAAGTCCTCTAATTTTGGGCATCCTTCTCAGGAGTAAGCCCCAAACCTTAATCCTTAACCTAGGTCTCCTTTTCAGGAATAAGACTCAGTCATAATCATGGGCTTCCTTTTCAGGAGTAAGCCCCAAGTCCCCTAACCTGGGTCTCCTTTTCAGGAATAAGACTCAGTCATAACATGGGCCTCCTTTTCTAGGAATAAGTCCCAGTCATAAATCTTGAGTTTCCTTTTTTTTGGAGTAAACCTCAAACCCCCCTTAAAATTCTCTTAACCAGTCCTAATTTACCTTTGATTTGGGTTTCCTTTTCAGGAGTAAAACCTAATCATAAGTCCCCTCCTAACCTGGGCATCCTCCTTAGGAATAAGCCCCAAGATTAGAGTATTCAAATCTCCATAAAGCACATATACCTTTATGGACCCTGTTCCTGGATTTTCTCCCTAAAAGTGAATCCTAAAACCTTCAACTATCTGGGCAGTCATACATACCTAAGCCCCAAACAATTTCTTATGATTGCATCTTTCATGGCACAATTGTCTAATTTTTACCAATACCTCTTGTTTCTCACACCGAGCATGACTCGCGTGAGCTTAGAGTGTAAAAGTAATTATGACATTCTTCTTTGAGCCATCAATCATAAACATCATACTCCATTACTCGAACTACGTGGGTTCTGATTCCTTTTCCAAAACAAAGGATACGTAGGTAGCCCATTCATGGGTTCGATCCCAACTTTGAAATAATCCCTGTCCTTCTGAATGACGATAAACTTCAAGTGCCCCACTAAGTGGCTTTAAAACCATCCTGGTCATCATAATGACCAAGAGACTTTTTATAAATGTTTTGAAGGATACCACTGACCAAGAATCTCTAAACAGATATAGATGATTCTCTATTGATGAAGAACCTCAAATACATATAAAATATTCTCTAAATTTCTTGCATATTTAATCATTGATTGTTAAAACTAAAGGAAAACTCATTTTATACTTGGTAATGTAATAAGGATTCACAAACATAACTTAAATCTATAAAGAGAGTCCTGGAGTAGACAATAATTCCCCTCAAAAAGGTGTGATGAGTCCGACCTCCCATCCTCTCGACCAATGAAAATTCCTAAGCCTCATTAGTCCACAAGATAATGAGCGCCTGCCTTTGGAAAGTAGGTCCAAACGGATGTGGAATCATTGGATGTTTCCGGTTCTACGAACAAACCCGTTAGAAACCGATCAGAACGTTTGAATCTCCCGTCCAGGAGGTCATCCCCGGAATCCGTGCGAAACAAAAATGGTGAACCCGACGTGAATCCTTAACCAAGTTAAAATTTGTTAGGCCCCTCGGGCCAACAAATCAATCATTGACATGTGCTCATCCAAAAGATGCAGTGGCCGGATTCATCTTGATTATGTCTGTTATATGGAATAGGCACTCTTTTCTCAAAATCTTCTGCAAAATGGCTTTCCTTAAATTCACCCCTGTGAATACTGCTGCTGTGAACACCTCTACTGTGAGGTCTGCTGCTGTGAAAACCAATGCTGCTACTCCTGCTGGAACGTCGTCCGTTCTAAGGATGACATCACCAACTCAACATCTTCAACGCTAGGTTTCTAATGCACTGGTTAAGGAGTATCGTCGCAACGGTACTATCCCAACTCTGGAGGCCGCTCGTCAAGCCCTCCAAGTTAATAACTCTACCTGGTCGTCCGGACAACGGCGGCCAGCAATCAAGAAGCAGGCGGTGCTGACTACCGTCTCCAACCGTTTCGGGTCGTTATCCCCGGAACGCAATTTCCATTCACTCCCTTGCTCTGAGGAAGTGAATGAGCAGGTCCTGCAGGACCTTAATTCAAAAAGACAGGAGTCCTTCTCAAGGGCTCCCATCAACAATCGCTGCCAGACTCGTGCGGTAGTGCGCCCTCAACATGATGAGGGTACCGACTCCAGGCATTCAGCTCAGGTTCCTCGAACCCGAGCAGGCAAGATGAATCACCAGAGACGGAATCCGGTTAACAATGGGCAGGTTGTCATCCCTGCCATCTCCGGAGAAGTCCACCAACCTAACTTGGTGGAAAACAACGAGCAGGCACACACACCTGCCCGTTTTAATTCCGTTGTCCAGCAGACTCGTCTGGCAGCATCAAGCCGATCCCGCCAGGCAATTCCGGCGGAGTACCATAGGCAGGAACATACACCTTCTTATACATCACCAGTTAGTCAGCAGGCTCGTCTGACTACATATGATAGATCTCTTCAACCGCATTTGGCGAAGTGTAATCAGCAGGCACATACACCTGCTAATACTAATCAAGCCTACCAACAGTCTCGTTTGGTAGCGCACGGAGAAGTCAGTCGGAAAGTCCCGACGACAAACAGGAGGCAGACTAAACTCTCTACCTCCACACTTGAGTACTGTCAGGATTCACTAACAGGAAAAGGAGGACAGGAGCAGGCACATACACCTACTCCAAGCCCGGAATGGACGTATATCCCCGTTCCGGCGGCTGAAGTCACCAAACATATTTTGTCAATGGTGAAGGAGCAGAAGCAAATTCCTGCTCATATTCTGGATGCTTGCCAGGATATCATAACAACTTCAGCATCATCACAAGGAAAGACACATAAATCTATCCCTAGCAGTGGAGTGACACATCAATGATTCACTCCGGAACAGACACAAACATCTGTTCCAGTCCAAGAGGGTTATGGGGCCTACTCCCCCATATCATACGGACAACCAAGTCAGGCACAAACACCTGATTTGAGTGGAGATCGTCAGCCTAACCTGACCATCTTTCCTGATCAGGCACATACACCTGCTCAGAGCAATCACTTTCGTCATCAAGTGGTTTCTAAAGTGAGTAAGAATGCATCTAAGAAAAAGATCCGCCCAGCACAGTCAGAAGATCAAAGGCCAATCTGTAACCAAGCCTTGCTCGATGCTGGAGTTCTTGAAGCCCTCAGACATTTATCTGTCGGAATTCAAGATTCTACTCCCTCAGTTCCCAATAACGGGAACATTAATTCTGAAGGTCTTCAATAGACACTTCCTCATGAAGACTTGCTTCATGAAAGTTCGGTCAATCTCGAAGTTTCTTCTTCAGATGAGAGCCACAAGAACCCTCTGTGTGGTCAGAAGACCAAGGAGCAAGAGATTTCATCTTTTGTTGTAACCCATCATGAAGGTCCTCCTCATGGTGATGAACTTCGCTGCGAAAGTCCTCTCCGCAGTAGTGATTCACGTTGTCTCGAAAATTCTTCAGAAGGCAATGTAGTGATGAGAAAGCCCTCCTATCTCGAGGCACTTGCAAACGTAAAACCAGTCATGTCTGAAGTTTTACTATCGGCAGGTGAAACTCTTTCTCCATCAGAAGATAGCTTGGGGTTCAGGTTATTCTCCGAACCATCCCTAGGTCATTCATCTTCCAGCATGAATAGTGATATCTCTACCAATCTTGTTGAATCCGATGAAGCAACAAGGAAACACCAACTCTGGTCCAAACAGGTAGAAGAATCTTCATTCAATGATAAAGAGGAAATGCTGAACATGAGGAAAAAACTGGCAAAAGGTGAAGTACCAGTCATGTTTTTGCCTTTGGCTGACTCCCAGTACGACATTCCAAAGATGTTGACGGATGATGGAATCCATGATATTCGTCTCAACATATGGAAAACTCTTTGTCAATTGAAGAAGAATGTATTATCTTACGGTGATTATGAAAATCATATTAAGATAATAGAAGGGTTACAACGCCAGATTGATTTGGCATCTCTATCAGTCTCTCGGTATCCGACGGCTGAAAAGCAACAGAGAACCCTTCAACGTTCATGCCTTGGCGCACTAAGAAAATTGCGTCAGTTAATTGCCAATGCTCCATCTGATGTTCATATCAGAGGATGGGGTGTTCACGGAGCACTACATTTCACAGTGCTTTCCGGTCAGCAAAGCCCGCCGAAAATGGTCTCATGCAATGTTATTGCCCATGGCCGGCCACAGTCAATGGGCTTTGTTCGTAATCAAAAGCTTGCTCAAGAACAGGCTTCAACTAGTTCCTCTCCAAATCAAGTATATAGAGAACAAGTTGTTGAATTGCTCCTACATCAAGCAGGCGAGAATATCGCACAAGCCTCTCGTCTGGAGCAAACACGTCATCAAATGACAGAAGTTTCGGAAATCATCCAACGATCTGTTGAACCAGGTGATAAAAGTGGATACAGATTAATGCATCCAGCTAATTTCCGAACTAAGATTCGCAAGATCAAGAGAGATTTTAAGAAGATCTCAGACATAGCATGTCAAGAGACACCCCAGCTTGCCAGACTGGGGACTTCTCTAACCCAACCCTCATAGTCAACAAATGGGATTCGAGGAGTTGAGCGGAAGCAGCAGGAACACCCCCAGTCCACCGGACTAGGGACTTTTTCAAATTCTCAATCCCTCCCTCAGAGAAAGTCAGTATTTTCTCGATTAGGGAATAAGCCTCAAGAGGAACGAAGAGCCAAGCTATCCGGAGATTCTCTCCAAGTGACGGTTTTCCAAGAAGTTCCTAAGGGATCAAGTCAACGGAATTCCATGTCTCATCATGGGCATGGAAGAAGGCAATATCACAGAAATGTTGATAGAAAGGATTCCATGCAATATGCATCCATTAATGTCATCAATGCCGTTGCTGCTGATTCACCAGATGAGGCTCAATCAGAGGGATCAGACGAAGAGGTTCCTGCTCAAGAAGTTGCGCACACAGACCTAAATGAAGAAGGTGTGCGTACACGTAATCAAAGGCTTACCCAAAATCTGGATATTCCTTCAAGTAACCCACTTCCCCCTCTCCGAAAAGGATCTAATAAGGGGAAAGGAAAGAATCAGGTTACTTCTCACCCTTCCTCAGAAGGAGGTCAATCGCTCTCATTAGAGCAAAGGTTTGCACAACAGGAGGAAGAAATGAAAGAATTAAGAAGGTTGAATGCAGAACTACTTCAGAGTAGTCTTCTTCTTAAGAATGCTGAAGTCCGACAGCCAAAGGAATTTGTTGTAACTACTGAGATAGATCAGAAATATCCTCCTTTATCAGTACACCCTCAGAGGTCTAATCCTACAGGTCAAACGCAACAATGGTTGGCAGCACTACCATCAGTTGCAATACCAACCACCACGTCTGTCCAAGCTCCATTCATTGCACCTACCCAAAACCAAGTTCAACCTGATGTTTCTCAAAAGTTAATAACTACTATTGAGTCATTAACAGCTCGGTTAGAAACTATGGAAGGGAAACGAGCGCAAGTTCAACCTGAAAAGAAAGTTTACCCTGAATGGGTAGATGCGATTTCTCCTCCATCCAGTTTTGGAAACCCTATTTTCCCTACTTTCAACGGATCAGGCGACCCTGAACAACATTTGACACATTACGTGTCTTGTTGTGATCCTATGATGGGAACTCCAGAGCAGCAAGAAGCAGTGAAACTCAGATGCTTCGTGCGAACCTTACAAGGACCAGCTTTTGTCTGGTATACAAGCTTGCAATCCCGATCAGTTATCGGATGGGAGGATCTTCGTCAAAAATTCCTTCTTCAGTTTAGCTCAACTTTGCCAAAAACGACAGTTTTCGATCTTACAAACTGCAAGCAAAGGGAGAATGAAAGGGTCTCTGATTTCATTGCTCGTTGGAAGGGATTAACGTATTCCTTGAGTTTAGCACTCCCTCAGGAGGAATTGCTGCCAATCTGTGTGGCAAATTTGCGTGACGAATTACGCATGCCATTGATCCCTGTGAAATACACAGGAGGGTTTCGAGACCTTACTTCAATCGCTCAACAAATTGAAGATTCCCTTATACAAGCTAAGGTTAAATCTCGTGTAATTCCATCAGCTCCAGGAAGAAGAATGGGTAAATCAGAAACTGCTACAGTTATGCTTAAACAAGCACCTGTACCTATATCTACTTCAAAACCATCATCTTCTCGAAGGACTCCACCTCCTGAATGCCAACAACAAAGGCTGTTTCGTCCAAATGATCAAAAAGATCAACGATGAAAACAATTTGAGGATATGAAGAGTAAAACATACTCTTTCCGAAGTGAGTAGGTTCCTGGTTACTTCATTTCAGCTCTGGAAAATAATTTGGTTCAATTACCAGTGCCCAAGAGGCCAAACAAGGAAGGAGATGAAGACCGTCCCAATTATTGTCCCTTTCATCAAATGTTGGGGCATCCCATCCAGGAGTGTTTTGTCTTTAAAGACCTCCTGCAAAAGATGGTCGATTTGGGACAGGTCAAATTGAAGGGTTCTTCGGCTCATGTAGCGTGTATTACCGCTACAGATCTAGAGGAAGGAGGCGAGTGGCAGGAAGTCAAAATCAAAACTGCAAAAAAAAATATGATGATTGGTTGGTCAGAAAGACAATCAATCGGACCCATTCCATTTTGCGAACACAATTGAAGAATCCAATTGTGTCTCCTACAAAATCTGCAGTAAAGCCTCCATCAAAAGACAAATCCTCAAAAGGGCAGAGCAATTCAAAGAAGAAAGAGGAATCAGAAGAAGATGAGTATGTATCAAAGCCTAAATTGTCTTTGACTCTAGCAGATTTCATGCCATCAACTTCAAAGCCACGGGCACTGCCCCATCAAACGGCACAGCCTAAACAGGCTAACCAGGCAGAGTCTTTATCAGACGAAGAGTTAATCTTTGGTTCTGTTAATATGATTCAATTAACAGATCCATATTCCAGTCTTGATAAGCCTGAATTCCCTATATCAAATAAGGGAATCCGAAGAGGTTCTAGAGGTTCAGGATATAGGGGAAGACGTGGATCTTTACGAATCCACTACTCTAATTCTACCCCTGCTAGCACTGTATACGCAGCAGAAACTCGTGGTAGAGCCCTTCAGCAAGCTCAAAAAGAACAAGCAAGTTCTTCTGCCGATGGCCAACTCAGTTTTGGCACAGTTATTTTGGAAGACCAATTAAAGGTTCCATCTTATTTATCTCAGAAAGTAAATGGATCTAATCAGTCTAATCTTCCAAAACCTAGGATGTTTCCAACTTCAATACAAGATGCATCAGCTTCCAAAGAATCTGCTTCCAAGGTACCTGCTAAACCGAATATTCCTATTGGGAAACGCAGACCTCTAGATCAAAAGTATGATATATTGAAACACTTGGCCCAAGTACCAGTCAAGTTATCAATTTTGGATGCTTTGAATTTATCAAAAGATCTTCAGGAAGCACTTATCGAAGCTTTGTCAAGTCCTCAGGAGTTTGAAGCTGAAATTGCTGCAGCTGAAATCTATCACATAGAGAATAATCCTGCAGAATGTCATGCAGTGATATCTTTTACTGATAAAGATGAAGATGATGTTGTGCATGGGCACATAAAACCTTTGTACTTATCTGGAAAATTCAATGGTGTAGATGTTCGAAGAGCTTTCATTGACAATGGTTCAGGAGTCAACCTCATGCCCATTCGTACACTTCGTCGATTGGGCCTCACGGAATCTGATTTATCTCCTTCTACCATGATGTTACAAGGATATGATAAAAATTAACAAGAACCACTGGGAGAAGTTACACTCAGAACTCAGTTTGGAGATCTTGTTTCCAATTCGGATTTCATGATTGTTGATCAAGACTCAGCTTTCAATATCTTTCTTGGAAGACCCTGGCTACATCAGCATGCAGCTATTCCATCATCATACCATCAATGTCTCAAATACTGTTTCGATGGTCAAGTTGGAACATTGTATGGTGATAAGGCCCCATTCAAGACATGTGAGTCTCAATACATTGAGGCAGAATTTTATCACATGAAGGGAAGAGAAAAATCTACAATGAAGGAAATTACCAAAGTTAATGCTCCATATGGTTTGGAAAAAATTACAATAAATCCATTTTCACATGTGAGTACAGATTATGTGTTACCTATCAGTCAAATTGACAAAATAGGCCCAAATCAAAATACTCTTATGGAAAGATCCATAATGTCAATTACGGCAATCGAGCCAGACAACATGGGAGAAATTGGTAACTTACCAAGTAACGATGAAAGCATAAGTGGTGACGTTTTCATTTCGTCCGCTGAAATCCAACAAGTCTATACTTCGCTAATCAGGCCAGAAGAAGTTATAGCAACACCAGAGGTGAATAATGATGTCGATTCTCGATCCATCATCTCCTCTTTAATTCCCAAACAAGACCCTTTATCATCAATAAGGTCAGAAATGGAAGCTTCTTCTTCAAAATGTGAAAATTTTGAAATTTCTTATGATCATGAGAATTTCGTTTTTTCATCTACTTCACAAGTAGAAACGGAAGAAATAACACATGATGAAGAGGAAGAGGAAAATCTTAGAGATGCTCCTCCAGCATTTGAAGAGGGTATCTCTACCACTGTGGATGAACTCAGAGAAGTAAATCTGGGTACAGAGAAAGATCCACGCCCCACTTTAATCAATGCGGCCATGACCCTTGAAGAGCAAGATATGTATATTTCTTTTCTAAAGCAAAATAAAGATATTTTTTCTTGGAATTATACAGAAATGCCTGGGCTTGATCCTGGTGTTGCTACTCATCATTTGGGTTTACCAAAAGAACATCGAGGATTCAAGCAAGCCGCGAGAAGAACACACCCAACCTATGCTTCCAAAATTGAAGCTGAAGTGGATAAGCTGATCAAAGCCAACTTCGTTAGAGAAGTTCAATATCCCAAGTGGTTGGCTAATATTGTCCCTGTAAAGAAGAAGAACGGACAAATTAGGGTTTGCATCGATTTCAGAGATCTTAATCGGTATTGTCCTAAAGATGATTTCCCAGTTCCGATTACAGAACTCTTAATTGATGCGACGGCTGGCTATGAGGTACTTTCTTTCATGGATGGATATTCTGGATATAATCAGATCCGAATGGCCCCATAAGATGAGGAATATACAGCCTTCAGACCTCCTCAAGGTGTGTTTTGTTACCGGGTGATGCCCTTTGGTTTAAAGAATGCAGGTGCAACATATCAACGTGCCATGCATCGTATCTTCAAATCTCTTTTAGGGAAGTTTTTTGAATGCTATGTAGATGATTTGGTGGTTAAATCCAAACAACTTTCTAATCACTTAGCTGATTTGGAAGTCATATTCCACAAGCTTCGACAACATAATTTGAAGATGAACCCCTTAAAATGTGCTTTTGGGGTAACCTCAGGAAAATTCCTTGGCTTTGTTGTACGCCATCGTGGTATTGAAGTCGGTCCTGAGAAGACCAAATCAATCCTTGGTATGTCACCTCCTCAGAATTTGAAAGAATTAAGAGGACTTCAAGGACACTTAGCCTATATTCAGCGTTTCATCGCCAATTTGGCAGGAAAAAGTTTACCCTTTACCAAATTATTGAAGAAAGGAATCACTTACAAGTGGAATGAAGAATGTCAAGAAGCATTTGATGTCCTCAAGAAATACCTCTTGAGTCCACCAGTACTCATGCCACCTGTTGAGGGTAGACCTCTTATCCCTTATGTAACAGCTTTAGAGCGATCATTCGGTGCCCTTCTCGCTCAAAAGAATGATGCTGGGAATGAAAATAGTCTCTATTATCTCAGTAGAACTATGCTTGAAGCAGAAACCCGGTATTCAAGTATTGAAAAGTGCTGCCTAGCATTAATCTTTGCAGTTCAGAAACTGGGACACTACCTGCAACATCATGAGGTCCAATTGGTATCTCGTAATAATCCGCTCAAATTCATCCTTAGTCGTCCAATGCTTACAGGATGTCTGGCAAGGTGGGCGGTTATTCTACAGCAGTTCGACATTCAGTATGTGTCTCAAAAGGCAATTAAGGGCCAAGCTATGGCTGATTTCCTGGCTGAACATCCTTCAGTAGAAGACACGTATTCAGATATCGAATTCCCTGATGAGGAAGTTTTCTCTATTCAAGAGAGTCCTCAAACATGGGAAATGTATTTTGATGGTGCTTCTAGAAGTCCAACAGGAAAGAAAATGGAAAATCCTAAATTCAACAAAGTTGGTTTAGGAATTGTGCTCATTTCTCCAGATAAGGCAGTGTTACCTTATTCCTTTTTGTTGTGGAAAGGTGGTACCAATAATGAAGCTGAATACCAAGCTCTCATTACAGGCCTGGAGTTAGCGCTTCAAGCACAAGTGAATCGCTTAAAGGTGAAAGGTGATTCAGACCTGGTAATCAAACAAGTCAATGGGGATTATGCCATCAGAAAAGAAGAATCAATCCCTTTGTATGATTATGTCAGAGAGTTAATGTCGGAATTCCCTTCAGAACCGACATTTTCTTATGTCCCAATATCACAAAATGCTCAAGCTGATGCACTGGCTAATATAGCTACAGCTTTAGCAGATCCAAATCGGGACAAGACAACCATCAATATTGCCCACCGTCGTGCAATTTCACCTTATGTTCAAGTCAGAACAGAGGAAATTAATGAAATTAGTCCCATTCCTGAATCGTATGGTCATACTACAGGATGGATGTCACCTATCAGGGAATACCTTCAAAATGGAACACTTCCACCTGATAGAGCCGAGAAAGAACAAATTCGGCGACGTGTGGTCAATTTTACTCTTTATGACAGCCCAAACCACCTCGAGAAAATTCTCTACAAACGTGGTTTTGATGGAGTTCTCTTCAGGTGCATTGATGGTGAAGAGACAATGGATGTCATAAAAGAAGTGCATGCAGGAGTCTATGGTGCCCACCAGTCTGGACATAGACTGTCTGATCAAATTCGAAGGCTGGGATACTTTTGGCCTTCAATGATAAAAGATTGTGTTAATTTCACAAAGAAGTGTCATTCATGCCAAGTATACGCCAACTTCATTCATCAACCTCCAGAGTTGCTTCATACAGCTAAATACTCGTGGCCATTTTCCACATGGGGAATGGATGTGGTGGGACCTTACCCTTCAGCTACGGCCAAGCAGTTTAAGTACATTCTTACTGCTACTGATTTCTTTTCCAAATGGGCAGAGGCAGTACCTCTCAAAGAAGTCAGTTCTAAATGCATTGTTAGTTTCATCAAGTCTAACATCATTACTAGATTTGGTGTCCCTCATACCATATTGACGGACAACGGCACCAACTTCTGTTCTTCTGAGGTAAAGAAATTGTATCAAGAATACAACATTAAGTCCAACCATTCAACTTGATATCATGCAGCGGCTAATGGCCAGATAGAAGCCTTCAACAAGACTCTTTCAAATATACTGCAAAAGATGGTGGATAAAGATAAGAGGTCATGTCCTGATAAACTCTTTCATGCTTTATGGGCTTATAGGACTACCACTCGCAATGCGACGCGGTCAACTCCATATTCATTGGTATATGGAACAGAAGCAGTCTTACCAATTGAAGTTCAATTTCCCTCACTCAGAATAGCCATTTGTGATCAGTTATCTACAGATGAGCAATCCCAAAAGCGGTTGAATGAATTGGAATGGTTAGATGAGAAAAGATTGTGCACTTTGCACCACTTGGAAATCTATCAGAATCGAATAGCACGAGCTTTTAACAAAAAAGTTCGTCTTCGTTCGTTCATTCAGGGAGAATTGGTATTGGTTCTCAGAGCACCAATGATACCAGGAAAGAAGCCTCCCAAGCTGGAACCAAAATGGGAAGAACCTTATTCAATACATAAGGCCTACTCCAATGGAACGTATTCTCTAATCTCAATGGATGGAGAACACATCACGACTCCAACCAATGCCAGATTTCTGAAGAAATATTTTGTATAAACACAAAATATGGTCCCCAGAACCAAGACTTACAATTGGTTCATACAATAATGGTCCGGTATGACCTTAAACTGCAATTATGGTCCGGTATGACCTTAAACTGCAATTATGGTCCGGTATGACCTTAAACTGCAATTATGGTCCGGTATGACCTTAAACTGCAATTATGGTCCGGTATGACCTTAAACTGCAACTATGTCCCACATGACATTAAACTGTATTATGTCCTATCTACATGACGTTAAACTGTATAGAAGTTCCATGATATGTCCGAGATGACATTAAACTATATTTTTGTCCTAGCAACATGACATTAAACTGTGTGGCACTTTCATCGTCCAGCATGACGTTAAACTGTGTCAGTTCCCTTATCGTCCAAACATGACGTTAAACTGTCACATTGGTTATTAATACGTCCTACATGACACTAAACTGTATATGTCCGAGATGACATTAAACTATATTGTGTCCTAGCAACATGACATTAAACTGTGTGGCACTTTCATCGTCCAGCATGACATTAAACTGTAAAAAAGTCCCCAGAACTGATATCCTCATATTGGTTCACCTTAGTCCTAGCTACATGACTTTAAACTGTACAGCAATGGTCCCGTATGACCTTAAACTGCATCATCCCTGGTCCATGTATATGACCATAAACTATTTGCGAATCCCTTATGTCCAGTAAGACGCTAAACTGTGACGTCCTAAACTACATGATGCTAAATTGTATAAAAGTCCCTCACGTCCGGAAAGACGTTAAACTATATAATCATCAAAGGTCCAGCATGACATTAAACTGCACCATCCACGGTCCATGCATATGACCTTAAACTATTCACACTTTCGTCCAACATGACATAACTGGTGTGTTATTTTGTCCTTACAACATGACATTAAACGGCACAGTCCCCCTTTCGTCCAATATGACGTTAAACTATTCTATCCCCATCGTCCTAACTACATGACGTTAAACTGTACAGAAAATCCTTGATAGGTCCTACATGACATTAAACTGTATTTTGTCCCTGCTACATGACATTAAACTGTGCAGCACCAATAGTCCTAACTGCAAGACTTTAAACTGCATAGTCCCTTTTATTTTATGTCCTACATGACATTAAACTGTGCATCGTTAAGGTTGTTATTACCTCTTGTTTCTCACACCGAGTATGACTCACGTGAGCTTAGAGTGAACATCAACCATAACACTCCCTTTGGGCCGCTAACCATGTGTAAGTCCCAACAACATTTTAATTAGATCATTGTCCCCAAGAACAACTTGATCATTAATTCATTCTTTAATTGAACTACACAGACTTTGATCCTTGCCCTCCAGGCTAGGTATGTAGGCAACCTCCCAGGGTTCAAGCCCAAAAACAATCTTTTCACATCGGTTCACCACCATCTCATATGATGTTGATTCGTGAAACCGCCCCTGGAATCAATATCTTTACATTGATTCACTTTCGTCCTTGCTATATGACGTTAAACTATACAAGACTTTTCTCCGGTACGACAATAAACTAAAATATTCTTTGGTTTCCTTATTTGAGAGAGAACTATTATTGACATTGATTTTTTTCAATCATGGTTTTCATTTTCAAAAGACTACGTGCATACATGGTAATGCCTAAACTTTTTATCTTAGGTTAAACCATCATTGCACTAAAGTCCCCTTTCACCCTTCACATGTACGAACCAAATTTGTACAAAGGGTAGTTCTAGAACTACGTGGACTTGATTCCCATCCTTATGGGATACGTAGGAACATTCGAGTGTCCCTCGAATCCAGTCCCAAGTCTTTTGGGCCTAACCCCAAATTTCACTTTCAGTCCCTTGGCTGAAAAGTCCTCATGAAAACACACACTGTGTATTCATTATTATGGTCCGAATTCTATGACCCTAAACTGAGATCACTCATACTTTCGTCCTGCACGACGTTAAACTGCATTTCAAGAACTACGTATGGCTTGATTCTCATTCTTATGAGATACGTAGTGAATTCCAAATTTCAATTCAGGACCCAGCCACAACATGATTATGGTTTTCATTGACCTATGTATCTCTATATACATTGGACAATACCCATCTTTATGTGTTATAATCCTAACCTTAAATATTTTCAGATCTTCATAACCCTTTTTCATGACTTCTAGTCACAAAAATGTCAAACTTCTGAGAATTCTTTTGCCTGACTATGCAGCACGTGCCCATAGGTGGCCTTGCATAAACAGTCCACATAACGGACTTGTCAGCCAAAAGATGCTATTTATTTGACTATGCAGCTAATGCCCATAGGTGGCCCTACATATTTCAACCCCCTAACGGGTTTTGTTAAATAATAGTAACTTCATTCTTGGGAAGAATTCCTCTTTTGTCCTTATTTGTCTTAAACGACAGTATGTAGGGATCCGCAAAAATAGCCATCCTTAACATATTTGTCCCATATCCTTTTTCATGATTTGAAAGTATTCAAGTCTATGGTTTATTCTTCTTCCCTACATTTGGGTCAGACCTTCGTAGGAGTGATATTCATCCAGTTCTTCGATATTCTTCTTCGGAAATATCTTGTCCATATTCAAGTACCTCTTTCCATACAACAAACTGTATACTTTAGAAAATTTGAATCTCCATAAACTTTCACTGGCTTTTAGCACTAGGAAAGTAAATTTCTAAGAGTTCTTTCGCCTGACTATGCAGCACATGCCCATAGGTGGCCTTGCATAAACAGTCCACATAACAGACTTGTCAGCCAAAAGATGCTATTTATTTAACCATGCATCCAATGCCCATAGGTGGCCCTGCATATTTCAACCCCCTAACGGGTTTTGTTAAATAATAGTAACTTCATTCTTGGAAACTACTTCTTCTAATGCCTTTTAGCTCTTTTTCATATCATTCCTCAGATTCAAATATTCTTAAGCCATAGTTTACATTTTTTCCCTTATGCTTGAGTATGGTAATATGTTTTCAGATAAATTGTCAAGGAATTGAATCCATTTTTAATCCATTTCGGTCAAAGCTATTTCGACCTTAAACATTAGCCCCTTTATGTCCGGCGTGCATGACTTTAAACTGCCCACACAAAAGACAAAGGAACTCTGAATAAAAGTCAAGTTCCAGCTCACTAAATATACATTTTTTTTGTATGATTTAGGTAATATTGAGCAATTAAAAGATTCAAATTTTGTAGGGTTATTTGTAATAATCCTAGTAGAAATCAAACTATGCTTACTAGGCCCATTGGCTTATGTAAATTTGAAGCAGGTAATGAAAGAATGCAGGTACAAATGATTGAAGACAAAAGTGTTTTTCATTGATACACAAGAGATAGAAGGACATCCACAGACTGGAGTCTCTTCTCTTTTTCAAGAATTACAGAAGATTGTCAACATAAGTCTTCATTTGATGTATAGCATCTTGAGCCTTATTAGCAGTTACTTGAAGCTCGTGCACTTGACCAACTTCATTCTTTTCAGCTTGCTGAAATGCCTTCTTAGCATCTGCGATGGCTTTCATGCCATTCATATGAGTTTCATCCAATGATTTATTAAGCTGATCAAGTTCCCCAGTAACAGCATCTAACTGTTGCTGGAGTTGCACCTGCTGGAAGACCTTTTCTTTGATTTTTTGCTTCAGATCCTTCATCTTGGCGGCATAATCAGCTTCAGCTTGGGATATTGCAGCCTCAAATTCGCCTATGTTGACTGAAAATTTCACTCTGGTCAAATCTTCGCGACTTGTCTGCACCTGCTCCCTCCTGAAAATGATCTGTTTCACCGCAGCATGGATCTTTTCATACCCAAAACCACCAAGTCCCAGTATAACAAATTGGGATGACAATCGAGAGATTTTTGATGGTATCTCTTCTAAAGGCACCCCAGATATGATATTCCATATGTTGTTCCATGCCTTACGTCGTGAAAAGCTGAATGCTTTAAGCATCTCTGGATCTGATTCAATATCTTCATCAGAAGGGGGTATGTAATCTGGAATTAGCGTGCTTAGGGAGGTGCCTTGTCCTGCTCTTTCCCCCCTGACTTGTGCTTCTTCACTTTCAATTCCCGTTGGGGCAGAGGCTGAGGCCTCATCTCCGGATCTTGTCATTGCAGTTGATGGTCCTGCATGATTAATTGAAAGGTTTAGTCAGCTTCAAAGGATAACAAAAGGATAGATTGTCTTGCGAATAAAGTACAATCACAAATATTGTTATCCCTTACCCAAGGGTGGTTCAGCAATTCGAGAAGACTTCTCCCCATCTTTCCCGGTTTCAACAGGATTTTTAAGATGGGTCTCAGGAGAGTTTATTGGATTTAGCTCTACTTGAGCTAATGTTTCTGCAATGATAGGGTTGACATCAGTGTCCACACCCTCTTCAGGCATTGGCAGTTCAGCAGCTTCTACGGAAGAAACTGCATATTATTTTACATCATGGTTAGAAGTATTTTTTTAAAAGAAAAATTTGGGCGAAGGGTAACACTCACGCCCAAGGTCTTCTAAATCACATGACAATTTAGCATGATCATAAAATTATTCAAAATTCATTCCTTGATTCATCATTTCATCCAATGATACTTCAGAATCTTGATTAGTCTCACCAGAGGGAGCATTTGCTACATCTTTTTGCCGACGTATGTCCTGCAACCCTTGACCCTGGACAGCTTCTTCACTAGTAGGAGGGATACTGAGAATGGATGGTAGCTCTTCTCCAGGAGCAACCAAGTCAGCCTGGGTCTGTGATTGTTCTACAGCACCCTCCACGACTTTTGAAGAAGGATCAGTCCCTTCCCTCAAAGGAGAAATTGAAGAAGCCCCTGCAATCCTCAGAAATATGAGTGACCATATGATTATGGGTATAAACTCATGATTGTTCGAAGGACTTAGCACTGCTAATGAAACGTTTAGCTATGGATTTCCTCCTTCGTTGCCTTGGCTTCTTTTGTTTTTTCGGAGTATCAGTAGTCTCCCTTATTAGCACTTGAATTGGCGAATGGAAGGCTATGTCCAGTGCCTCATTCATGGCCTGCTGGCCTGGAGATATCTCACCTGGTTCGCGAGGAGAATCAGCAGCAGCCCCGATGGCGGTACCACCAGGGCTATATTGTGGCGAAGGAACCCCGGTTCCTTTCTTTGCAAGCTGCAAGATGAAGAAAATAACTTCCTTAAGTAACAAAGCTTCAACTGAAATCAAGTTGCAAAGAAAATAAGGAAAGAAAACTTACATCTTCAAGAGCCACGTACTCTTGCCATTCCTCATCTCCAGAACCACCAGCCCCCTCAGTGGTGCCATGATCAATCATTTCCTTCACCCGCCTGGTGATAGGAACCGAATTATCAGTGGCATATATGAGCATTTCCAGCTCTCTGATGTAAGCTCGCACTTCATTGGGGTTATCTTCGTATTGAAGGTCTTTAGAAGCTAGAAGATATCCTATTCCAGGAAGTTGTAGGCCCTCACACAAATCCAGCCAGGCGGTCTAAGTATCACAGTATAAGCTCTGCCATAGCTGAATAGCCTCTGGTCTTAGATATAAAGGCTGTGAGGAAGGTCCTACAATTTTTTATTTTAATTTCTTCCCGACTCCTGCAACTACAGATAGAGAATAAGAAAGTAAGACTTATTACTTTATAAAGTAGTAGTGATTGAAGTTATTACAATCAAATAACTCACCAGGAGCTGATGGAGTGGGTCTTTTAACTCTGGCCGGAGGATTATATCGGGCACGAAACCGCTTTGCTGCCGGTTGTGCCTCATCATCCCCATCGTGATAGTCCGATGAATCAGTTCTAGAAGAGGAGTCTGTTGAACCTATTTCAGGTGGAGAAGCGTCACCTTCATGAGGAAGGGTTTCTTTCTCTACAGTCCTATTCCTCTTTCCCACTTGATATACTGGGTGATTCAATATCCCTTTAGGGTATGATGCTATCCAGTGTTCGGCATAAAATGTAGTCAGATAATGTGCCGCTTTTTCAACTGGTAGATTAAATACTGCCCCAGTCTTCTCTCTTGATGTCAGCAACCATAGTTGTCGAGCAACCATCGGATGTTGCTCTAACCTGACATGTACTGGAGGGGATACAAAAATCTGTTGCAAACATTTGAATTGGTGTGCAAATCTATATGGAGCATAGGCCTCACATATGATTTCTCCATCAATCCTGGCTACTAACACGCCATCCCTGCAAGCTAGCATGTATGCCCTCAAATCCAAATGGGTTGTCCCATCATCAACAAACCGCCCGGATGGCAGACTTCCATAAGGAAAGAAGTTGAATTCCTTATACATGCTTAGTCTTACTTTCATGTCATAACCATTAACATCTAATGGAGCAATTCCAGAGAATGCTTTCACTGACGGTCTGAAAGAGCTTCCAGGAATTTGTAATCCATTCTGTACATTGTATGTCCTGAAGTGAGTGGCGATCCATCCCCACAAAACCTGGAATGGTCCCACTATTCTTAAAGGAGATTTACCCTGGAAGACGTGAAGTAAACTCCTGTGAATCTTTGCAAAAATGGGGGTAGCTAACCCAACCATTTTTTCCCTCAGCCAACTTGGCCGCAATGACGAAGGTCCCTGGCCTAACTCCTCCCTTCGAATCCCTGACCGGCAAGAGATAAACACTGAGCCACATTTCCAAGAAACCTGCCAGACGAGTTTTCTTTGGAATTCTTTGATTCACTTCATATACCCATTTTTCAAACTCTCCTGCTTCTAGAGTTGGCCAGAATGTGCCAGGAGCTCCTCTCTTCTCAGGTTTTGGACAAGTGGTAGGACGTCTGGGCCGGGTATCCTTGGATTTCTTTTTCTTGGATCCTTTTTCTTTTGGCTCCATCCCTTTCTTCTCAGTAAGAAACACATTCATCCATTCTTCCGGATGGATATATTTTCTAAAATGAGTTAATGAGGTCTCTGAACTCTTGAGCCTGTGAAAGATTTTAAATAATTCTCGAGCCAAAGCAGGAGTCTTCTCTGGATTATTCCAAGTCACCTTGGGAGGAATGAATTCATCATACATATCACCCAAGATTGGAGCTCCTGAAATCTTGTGGACATCCCACAAACTGATACCTACTTCTCCATGAGTCAAATGGAAAGAATTAGTCGCTGGGCTCTAGTGGCTGAGTATCTCTGGCACGAAGATATCATGTCTGTAAATATATGTTTGCCCAACCCAAACAGCCTCATATATTGCAACTCTCTTCAAATCCTCAATATACTCTGCGCAAGTCTGTCGCACCCAGTATGCCCACATCCAAGTTGGCTTCACACCTCCCCCAGGACGGAAATCCCAACTTTTCTTCCAGCCTTTGGATTGGTCCATCTGAGCATTTCGGAAGATTGAAGGATGACAATGTGGTTGAAGCTCAGGTGTATGTTTTTTCAGATCTGGTGTGCAAGGGATATGATGCATCACATAAGCCTTCTCCACTGTTCCAGCAGTTTGAAATACTCCTCCACCTGAGATATTTGCTGCAGCAAAATTGGTATAATTTTGAAACCACGAAAATGGAAGATAATTCTTTACTTCTGGAATAATGACTTCTTGCAGATGACCATGACCATACAAAGGTAGATAAGTGCAGTGAGGAAAGTTGCGATGATATTTCTTCAAATACTTAGCCAAATCTGGAAGAGTACTATCTTTGAAAGTATAGTAATCAGGGCCAATGATATCCATCATATCATCTATCCGCTTGCTAGCCAGTTCATCAATTAATCCAGGTCGAAGAGCCATTGAATCTGCACAGGAGTTGAATAAATTAAACTCTTTAATGGGTTTATTTTTTTCATAAAATTTGTGAAAGAATTTGGAAAAAATGGCTAAGGCATTAAGGCGCGCAAGTATAGAGATGTCGCGCAAGTGATACATGTGCCGCGCAAGTTTTTTTTGCGCAAGTATTACCGCGCAAGCCCTATTACCTTGAGAGTAGCGCGGCAGAGAGGAAACAGTGAAAAAAGAGATACTTGCGCGGCGAAGAAGAATTGTGTGGCGAGAGCTCGAGAAATTCGGAATCAGATGGTATCCCCGGCCAAAAGGCCGTGTATTTATAGGCCCAGAGGCCTATCTGCGCGCCGTACCCAGAGTACTTAGGGCCTGCGCGATGCAAACTTGCGCGCCGCCCTCTTCGCATTGAAGACTTGCGCGCCACCCTTTTCCTTTGGAGGAATTCGATTTCCTCAGATTCAAATCCTCATTTCTCTCCGGATCCAACTCTGAGGGGGGACTTTTGTTGACGCTCCTTTTCGTCACAGAATCTAAAGATCGGAAAAGGGAATATCCGAGCTAAAAGTGATTTCAACCTTTGAAGAAAACATCAAAAATCGACAAAGGCATGAACACAGGACCAAAAGCAAATTCACCGTGCAAGTTTTATCACTGTCGCGCAAGTGCACTTGCGCGACACCCTTGCTCGCGAAGGTGACTTGCGCGACCTAAGTGGTAACCGCCCGGTAACCGCCCGGGGTCTTCTTTTGCCTATAAATAGACCCTGTGGGCCCCCCATTCAAGAGGATTTTTTTCCAGAAACTCGGATTGAAGCTCCCGACGCCCAGGTCTCTTCTCAAAACATCCGGAACACTTCTAAGGTAATTTTTTACCTAGAACGGAAGATCTAAAGAGAAGAAGGAAGGCCTAAGTGTTGAAACTTATCAAACACTTGCGCGCCGACTTATTTCCTTCAATATAACTTGCGCATCCCTTTTCTGGAAGAACCTCAAGAGGATTCTAAAGTGATTAAAAAGAAGTCTCTCAAGTATTTCAATTCCGATTGAGAATCGCGCAAGTACCTCTCATGTCGCGCAAGTATACTTGCGCGACCAATACTTGCACGCCGCCGCAATACTTGCACGCCTTTCAAGACTTGCGCGCCCCTACTTTTTTGGGTGCCCATCTTGCCCATGTCACCCCTCTTAAGCCATCATACCTTTCCTTTTCAAGATTCAGTCTTCAAGACACTCTTCAAAGCCACTTATGGCATGATTTCTTGATTTGAATTTCTTATCTGAAAGGAATTCTGTGGAGTATCTCTCAAAACATAGTGATTTAAATATCTTTATATCACTAAATATAGAGAGTTCATTCATTCAACCTCATCCTTTAAGATGAGAGAATCCTTAACCTGGGTCTCCTTTTTAGGAATAATCCCCAGTTATAAGTCCTTTGATTTGGGCATCCTCCCTAGGAGTAAGCCCCAAATTCTTAAAGTTCCCAAACTTGGGCATCCTCCTCAGGAGTAAGCCCCAAACCATAATTCCTTAACTTGGGCATCCTCTTCAGGAGTAAGCCCCAATCATGTCCTCTAATTTTGGGCATCCTTCTCAGGAGTAAGCCCCAAACCTTAATCCTTAAACTGGGTCTCCTTTTCCGGAATAAGACTCAGTCATAATCATGGGCTTCCTTTTCAGGAGTAAGCCCCAAGTCCCCTAACCTGGGTCTCCTTTTCAGGAATAAGACTCAGTCATAACCTGGGCCTCCTTTTCTAGGAATAAGTCCCAGTCATAAATCTTGAGTTTCCTTTTTTTTGGAGTAAACCTCAAACCCCCCTTAAAATTCTCTTAACCAGTCCTAATTTACCTTTGATTTGGGTTTCCTTTTCAGGAGTAAAACCTAATCATAAGTCCCCTCCTAACCTGGGCATCCTCCTTAGGAATAGGCCCCAAGATTAGAGTATTCAAATCTACATAAAGCACATATACCTTTATGGACCCTGTTCCTGGATTTTCTCCCTAAAAGTGAATCCTAAAACCTTAATCTATCTGGGCAGTCATACATACCTAAGCCCCAAACAATTTCTTATGATTGCATCTTTCATGGCACAATTGTCTAATTTTTACCAATACCTCTTATTTCTCACACCGAGCATGACTCACGTGAGCTTAGAGTGTAAAAGTAATTATGACATTCTTCTTTGATCCATCAATCATAAACATCATACTCCATTACTCGAACTACGTGGGTTCTGATTCCTTTTCCAAAACAAAGGATACGTAGGTAGCCCATTCATGGGTTCGATCCCAACTTTGAAATAATCCCTGTCCTTCTGAATGAAGATAAACTTCAAGTGCCCCACTGAGTGGCTTTAAAACCAGCCTGGTCATCATAATGACCAAGAGACTTTTTATAAATGTTTTGAAGGATACCATTGACCAAGAATCTCTAAACAGATATAGATGATTCTCTATTGATGAAGAACCTCGAATACATATAAAAGAATCTCTAAATTTCTTGCATATTTAATCATTGATTGTTAAAACTAAAGGAAAACTCATTTTATACTTGGTAATGTAATAAGGATTCACGAACATAACTTAAATCTATAAAGAGAGTCCCGGAGTAGACAATAATTCCCCTCAAAAAGGTGTGATGAGTCCGACCTCCCATCCTCTCGACCAATGCAAATTCCTAAGCCTCATTAGTCCACAAGCTAATGAGCGCCTGCCTTTGGAAAGTAGGTCCAAACGGATGTGGAATCATTGGATGTTTCCGGTTCTACGAACAAACCCGTTAGAAACCGATCGGAACGTTTGAATCTCCCGTCCAGGAGGTCATCCCCGGAATCCGTGCGAAACAATCAGATATATTTATTTCATGTTTATTATTTTGACTTGAACCCAATAATCCTAAATCTTGAGTCTATTACCATTACATTAGCATGATTATAAGGAATCAAATCCCGAAGGACCGAAGAGCCTAGTAGTCTTGGTAAATTTGACACATAAATGAGTCTTTTTTTATAAAGTAATACACTAATTTCAATTTTTTATCAAGAATAATTTTATTACCACTTAACATATCGTTTCATATTTCTATTAGAATACTTCATGGATTTATGGGGAAAGGAAAAAAATAAGGGTGATCCCAAATGGTCAGTACGGTTTAAGTACAATATAAAAAGTAATGAATCAACAAGAATAATAAATATAGAAAGGTAAATAAATGAAAAATTATTCCATTTTATAAATAAACTAATAAATAAAATGAATCCATATATAATGTGAAATAAAAAATATTATCGATAATAATAATAGATTTTTTAATAAAGGCAATGCATAATTATTGGACGTCATGTTTCCCAGGAACATGACAGATTCACTATAAAGATCTATCCTCTAGATGGTCAAAAACATAAATGGTGAAAACCCATTGTCTTATGCTAGCCAACTGATTCATTTTATGAGGCTATCGATGGATCTAGGGGATTTCATTAACTAGTCCCCAACATGTTTCTTTCATGTCAAAAGAATTTCTAATATAATGAATGATAAATTTAATTCATAAAAAATGTGTCTTATCAAATATACTTATTTAATAAAGGATACATATTTACCAATATTTCAAAATTCCATAAAATAACATTCAATGTAAATATCACATGTAATTTTTTTTTACAATTTATTTAATAATCTTATCCCTGATAAATGGTATGGATATTTAAGAAACATTTAATGTTCAGTGGTCACTAGAGAGTGGATAACTCAAGGGGAAGTTATTGACTACAAAAATTATTCTAGGAAGTGAATATTGATACTATACTTGGTAAAATTAATCATAATCCATCCCGATAACGAATAAGAATGGTATCAGTATGAAATTTACCAATTGAAGTAAGATTATGTGTTTTTTGATTAAATAAATAATATATTTAAAATATTCTTGAACAAAATATCCTTTTCAATTTTATTTTTTTAAAATCCTTTATTTGGAAATAAATTTAAAAAAAATTATTTTAAAAAAATATTTAAAAAATTTAAATGGAAGCATCAATGAAATGACATCTGGTAATTTTGTATGAGGTTAATAGAGAAATTCTTTTTTATTATAAATGGTAACAAAAGTACCTTGTTCAAAAAGTGACAAGAATATTACATTGAAAATACTTGTAAAAGAAATATGGGGTAGAAATAAATTTCATAAATAGTTTCTAAAAGTTTAAAAACATTTTTGAAAACAGTTTTCCTAACACATTCATTTTAGAGAAAATTGGTTTCTGATCGAAGAGAGGAATGCAGTCAGGTTTTCTTAAAAACAATTTCTAAAATATTTGTGTACCAAAGAGTCGAAAAATAGTACTATTACTTCAAAAAGATCATGAATAACCATAGAGGAATAAAATTAAAGGGTTTATTGAACATTTATCAGATAATTTCCTTTAATAGATATTCCAGAATAAACAATCTCTAATAGAATGAGATTGTGAAATAAACCCTTAAAATGATCATAATTTTGAAGTGAGAATTATGTAATGAATCGATTATGTGTATAAAATATAAATAAAAATAAAACAAGTGAGAATACATGAATATTTAGTAAAATGTTCTTGTATAGATAAACCTAAAATATTAACAACAATGAGGAAGTATTAGAACCCATAGAAGGTTATGAAGTTCTTTACCACTAATTAATTTTTTTATTAAAATCCCCTTAAATGATTTAATTCAAATTGAAAATAAAATACCATGAAGAGTGAATTATTCATGATATTACATATCAAGGGGTTGTACATACACTATACAAAATACATTGTGTGCATAATAGTACAATATGCCTCACTGAAATGAAATTGAGATGAAATCTCTTACCTTGCATTTTTGGGTAAAAATTCATCAAATTAATGTATAATAGTTTTAATTATGTTATTAAATTATACTATAACAGTAATAACACTTATCATATCATATATTTTCTTATTCTAAAATCATATTACCCATTTTTTTAAGAATCTATCATTATTTTCATCGTTTTTTGTATTAATTTCAATGTTTTTCGAGTATGTTTTGACTAATTTTTTTAATTATATAGATCATTATTTCATAATATAAAGGATTTTAAATTGTATTTAAATATCATATATAATCATTATATATTTATTTATAATACTTCATAACATTTGGTGGTATCAAATGAAGTGCACTGTTAATGGTGACGGTGGGACGTACATACGCATGGATAATACTTCTATTTCATTGTCATATTTAAAAATTAAGTGACACACGCACACACACATATTTATATATATTATCATTAAATTACCATATTTATTTTATATATAATACTATTCCTATTAAAACAATCCTTAATATATTCAATGTAAAGTGTGGATGCATCACATCACTTTGAGGAGGCGACACTCCGCACGTCCACAAAAGATGTTATCGTGTTCCCAAAAAATGGAAATCATAAAGGTATTTCATATGAAAATTTTAAATGAGAAAAAATAAATCTTAAATATCATATATATCATATAAAAACTATAAATCCATCATTTTTTCTAACAATTAATTGTTTTAATTGAAGAACAACCAATATCAATCCGTGAGGCGGTACTCTGTTGTACACACGAAAGAAGATTTAGTATCCCATTTGATTGAAGTGTGTGTGAGTTTAGATAATTAAATTTATATAAAAACATCTAAATATATTTAATATACTATTGTTTTTATATAATAATGATATAAAACTAACTGAATGGGTGGATAAGTAAATGGAACAAAAGTGACCGTGGAAGTGTTTACCTCTTATTCGGGTAACTCCTTTTTGTTAATAATAAAAACACTTAATTGGATTTCTTTATGCCAAAATTGAGGTTTCTAAGACGAGGTTATGGAATTTTGGAGCATGTTTTCTCAGGTTTTGGATGATCAAAATTTCTTGATAGTTGTGAAGAAGTGAGTGGGGTGCAAGCCTTTTTATATTGGAGGAGTGATATTCTTGTTAATATAAAAAGGTAAACAAAATTGATTAGACTCCCTTAAATAATGTTCCTCCAATAATGAACTGATTTATATCAAATGTATCATATGGTTAGGAAATGTACATCCAATAGGAGTTTTCAATTAAAATATATTAGACCAAAAAGGAGTTTTCAATTAAAATTCAGAAATTTTCTCTACTAATCAAGAAATGAATCTTCATTGAAAAATACAAAAAATTCAACATAAGATAATTTTTACATTAATTTTTCAATAATGAAGATTTTTTTAGATATAAAATTTATAAGATATTCATAATTGAGTTTTTTAAGATGCTCTCCATTAAAAGGTGGAAAATTTTCCTTTAGAAAATATTACTTTTTTATGTGTAATATTGATTTTTTTCTTATCTTATACTTATAAAATCCATTATATGAATGTAAAAAAATTATTGGATATATAAAATATTTATTTAATTAATATCATTCACTAATAGTAATTAATTTTATTTATTAATACTATATGCCTTTGGGAGTAAAAAAGTTGGTTTTTATAAAAATATTTCTTTTATATTCAATTGGTTTTTATTTTATTTTTTAATTAATTGGTTACCAATGAAATAATTTTATATTTTTATGAACTATATATTTTCATAAGATAGTTAATCCTATTCATAATCAGAACTTTAATTTCTAGGTTATAGGTTATTATAATAAATAATAATATTAATAGTATTCGATAAAACTCCATCTTATGTGTAACAGAAGCTTTTGAAGAAAGCATTTGTTGCGTGTGATGAAAGATTACTAAGTATCACATGCTTTGAAAGATATAAAATATATGAAATTTATTTAAAAATATTTTCTACATTGTAAAGTCTCATAAAGTTATATTCCCTTCCAAACTTGGTGTTCTGTGTCATACAGGCTATCAAATATAGTGTTTTTACATTATAATTTCATCCCACAATAATTAAATTGTATCCTCGCAATTTAAACATGATCTAGATAATCTAGTGTGTGATATTTGAAAATTAACTTCTTGAAAAAACCCACATCATGAAAGATTTTATAAAATATCATCTTAATATGATAGAACGATAAGTACAAAGCTCACATAGAATAACATATAAATATGTTTATTCATCGGAGAATATAAATGAAAAGTTAGAATATAGACATGAGGAAAACCATAAATAAATGTGCAGAGTTATTGAGGTCAAAATCACAAAAAATTGAATGATTAGTGGAAAGGTAAGAGCCCCAAATATTTAAATATATAATGATTTAAAATACCATCAGTTCAAAAAATGGTGGTTTTATGATAATATTTTTGTTTTAAGATATGTATGCTAATGCTGAGGAATTATTTTATTCAATATGAATATAATAAAATACACTTGCTTGATAGATTTCAATTTTATAATAATAATTTTATCTTTTTGGTGTGCTTCGATTAAATTCCAATTAAACCCATGCTCCATGAAATAGATATCCTAATATGAACATATTGATTCCATATTCACTAAAATTTACTTTTAAAATATTTTAATATATATGAAAGGGTGAAAAGTATTTTTTATCTTTCTCTAAATATTTCCCAAAACCAATATGTTAAATTAATTAATATCTAAACCTGAAATCTTATACCTTCTACTTCATTATTAATATCTATTCATTAAGAATAATTACATACTAAATAAGGCATTACATATGCCTATGGTAGGTGAAAAACCCTTGTCATTCTTTAGTCTTGGGTTCAAGCCCCACTTCCTTACCATATTTGATGGGTTGTCACCCGACATATAGATTTTTCTTTTTCTAAAACCATATTAATTTAATTTCCCAAATAAATATGATGGACCTTGAAATAAGGTTAATCTTTAAATAATATTTTAACTAATGTTTTCAATACAACTCCAATGCAGAATTATTTTATACATTTATTTCTACATAGGTCATTACATGGTCTAAGGGTTAACCATTATATCATTTATAGGATTTATAAATCATTATACCTTTTCATAAATCTAAAACACCATACGTTTATCCTAGGTTATTCATTGTAATTATCCATTAAAATACTTTAAAATAGTTTGTAAATAAAATTTTAATTATCCTATGAATACCGCCTTGGATTTCCAAACGAGGTGAATAGTAAGCACTGTTGTCGTGTACCAGGTCACACTTGAGTCAATCTTGACATTCCCATTTTAGAGTACTTACCCCTAAGTACATCTGTTCCAAAACCATGTCCACTTTTAGTATCCAAACATGGATGTATTTATAGAAAAACCACATAATCTATATCTAGAAAAAACTATAGGATGTTATTTTATACTTATCCTCTTATTCTACTATCGGGTTATGTTCTCTAATCCCCATTTTCCTTAATCTAGTTCTCACGGTTTATACTAAACTTCCGTTGATTCCAACTTTAATGACCTGACTCTAATAAGCATGAATCCAATGTCTAATACCATTACATTGAAATGATTACAAGGAATAAAATCCCTAAGAACCAAAGAGTTTTATAGTCTTGGTAAACCAGAAGCATCTATGAGTCTCATATTACAAATGCATACAAAAATTAAAACATTTTTTCTAGGATAAATTTATTCCAAATTAGCATATCCTTGAATATATTTCTTAGTATTATTCTTATATTATTTGGGAAAGTAAATAAAATATGGTGTGATCAAATTCTCAATAAGGGTTGAGTACAGTATAGCCAATAAGGAATCAATGATAATAACAAATAGGGAATTGTAAATAACTGAAAATTATTTTCATTTAATCAACAAGTTGAGAAAAAAATGAATCCATTGACAATGTATAAGAAAAAATCACATGGACATTAATAACAACTTAACTATCAATAAAGGCGATGCTTAATTATTTGACGTCATGTTTCCCGGGCATTAGATAAATTTCCCATAAAGATATATCCTCTAGATGGTTTAAAACATACTAGGTGAAAACCCAAAAGCTTAGGATAACCAATATATTTTTCCCATGAGACTACTGATGTGTTGATGTTCTTGAATCAATGAGTCCCCAACCCATTTCTTTCAGGTCCAAAGCATTCCACATATATCAAATTTTCAATTTAGATTATAAACAATGTTTCGTATCAAATATATGTGATGAGTAAAAGATATAGATTTATGATATTTCACAAGTTAATAAAATAAATTTCAAATTAAACACTATATGTAAAAATGGTATATGATTTAGGAAATAATCATATCCATGATAAATGATATGGATGTATAGGTGAAATTTAATGTTCCATGGTCATTGGAGAGTGAATAACTCAAGGGGAAGTTAATTACTTTAAAAATGATTCAATGAATTGAATTCATTATTATCCTTAGTCAAATTCATTATAAGCCATCCAAAAAAAGAATAAGGATGGTTTTAATATGATAAATACCGACAGGTGTAAGAATTAAGGTTGTTTTCATAGATTAAATAAAAAAATATATTTAAAAACATTATTGTGAAAAATATAATTTTAATTTTAAAAAACATTTTGAAAATAATTTTCATTGAAAATAAATTTTAAAAAAATAATTAAAAATAACATTTTAAAATTACAAAGGATGATTCAATGAAATGACATTGAAAAATTCTTTATTAGGTAAAAAACATTTATTTTTCATTGTAAAATGATAGACAAGTGTTGTTTTTAAAAATAACCACTAATATTACTCTAAAAACAATTATAAAATACAAAAGCGGAAAAGAACTATTTAATCAATCATTGTGAAAAGGTTAAAAACATTTTCATAAAACATTTTTTTAGAGGAAATAGGATTCTAACCAAGGATTGAAATGAAGTCGATTTTTCTTAAAAATATTTTATAAAACATTTTATATATCGAAGAGTAAAAAAATGGAATTATTACATGAAAAATATCAATACTAACTATAAGAGAATAAAATTAAAGGGTTTATTGAACATTTATTCAGTAATTTATTTTAATGGAAATTCAAGAATAAACACTCTCTAATATAATTTGATTATGAAATAAACCATAAAAATGATCATAACATTGATGTTAGAATAAATCAATGAATAAATTATGTGTATCAATTATAAATCCACATAAAACAAGTGTAAATACATAAATAGATAGTAAACATTTACCATACTCATAATACTATTATATTAATGACAATAAGAAAGTAATATAACCCAATAAATGGAATTAGGTTATGATATTACATGTCAAGGGGAATTATATACAATATAAAAAAGACATTAGGTTCATAGTAACAGAATATGCCTCAATGAAATGAAATTGAGATGAAATCCCAAACCTTGTGTTTCCTTTTGGGTGAATGTCCTTTAACTTAATGTATAATGGTTTTAATCATTTTATTATCTTATACCCAATCAATAATGATATTTATAAAATCATATATTATCTTCTTATAATATCTTATTAACCCTTTTCTAACAATAATTAATTATTTGCATCCTCTTAGGTGTAAATTGCCATGATTTTCGTGTAAATTATGTTTTTTTTATTTTTGTTCTTCTTACATAGATCATGATTTAATTTTATCTAGGATATAAAACAAGATTTAAATATCAGATATATTCAGTCTATATGTATTTATAATAATCCATAATATTTAGAGATAATAAATGAAATTCTTTGTTAAAGGAGACGGTTGGTCATAGTACGCATACACGCTACATCCATTTCCTTATCATATTTAAAAATTAATTGACTCACACACACAGATATATATATATATATATGTATATGTATGTATGTATATTATCATTCCAGTATCATATTTATGTTATATATATCACATATTTGAATTAAAACCATACTTAATACATTCCATGTAAAATGTGATTGAATCACATCGCTTTGAGGAGGCAGTAGACCACATGTCCACAAACGACATTACCATGTTCCCACAAAATGGAATGAATACATGTATGTGTTATATAAAAATTAAATAAACATAAAGAAATTATAAATATAATTTAAATCATATAAAAACTATAAATCCATCACTATTCCAAAAAATAAAATGTGGTAATGGAAGAATCAATGACATCAGTTTGTGAGGCTATATTCTAATTGACTGAAATTTAAATTGTTATTGACATAAATTGAAGCATATATAAACAAAAAATATAAAAATAATATAAATAATGATACATGTCATGGACGTATTTAGTGATTCATCTGTTAGTATAACATTCTTGTATTCAGTAGGAAAGGATCCCACACTATTGTAAACAATGATATCTTCATCCTCTCTTCCTGCCCGAGGTAACCCATCGGCCTCAAATTTCTTATCTCTCAAAATATTCCTAATAGTGCATCCCTAATTGATTGACAATATACACTTTCTATCATAATAATCCAAATCCAATGGATGGTCTGTTTTCTCTTAGAGGAATTGAACTGATTATTCACAATTAGATTCCAATTCATTGACCACAATATTGATCCTTCCACATAAGTATATGCCAGTATGCATAGATCTTACCTCTACACCAGTGAAGTTTCCCAAACAATAAAAATAACTAAAACAAAACCAAATTGAACCTATTACATCTATCACTAGCCTACCTTTCCCTATATCGCTGATCAGGAATAAGCCATCAACATTTAGTTTCAGACACATATATGGATGGATTAATCAGATGCATCGTCACTACACAACTTGAAGAAGGTTTTCTACCACCAGTATTATTTGAAGGAACTTTAATAGAAAATAATATTTCCACCTACCAATGATAAGAAAACCAAATTCCCTGATGAAAAATTTCATCCACATCTGGAGGTAGATTGGGGATCATCATGCGCCCTCTCTCGCCATGTTTTTGGCTTCCCAATGAATCCACCATACTGCCACAAAATAAGGGCTCGAAACTTTATTTCTAGTTCAAGAAATTCCACACCCTGGAACCATTCTGTTATGAGATAAAAAACTAAATACCCATCATCAGAGTAATTAAACCCCACTAAATCCCATAATCCTATTTCCCATTCACTTTGAATTAATAATTGAACGGTAGTTTCCCTATTGGGTCTGGTGTAGTAAAAGCTACGAGAGGCCATGTTAACACCTTTGAGTTTCCCTTTTTCATTCATTATAACTTCCTTGTTATTGATCCTCTTGATGATAAATTTCATTTTGGTTAGAATTTCATTACACTATAGCATTGAATCCCATACATTTGGTATACTATGTTCATGGAAAATGGTTCTATAATCATGAATGATAATACATCCCAAAGAAGACCCTATAAAACATCACTGATAATGGGAATCAACCTAGAATATGTTTACAAAAATCACCTTTTGATCATCATTAAGAATATACTCCAGCAATCATGGATTCCTGATCACCTACTAGAAAAAAATGCCTATGTTTGGACACCCCAAAGTAAACAATTTCTCTCCCACCTAGTTGTCTTTCCATATACCAATATCCCATTTTCCAATCACCCAATGAGAATGATCCGGAATGTCTTGAATATGGTTCGATATGAATTCATATTGACTAGATAACACCACATTTCCTATCCATTCCTCCCATATTACCCCATTTCTATCACGTATAAATCTAGTATGTAAAGATTCACCTTCAACCACTTCCTATGCAAGACGAGATTGCATAGAGTACATAGTTTCTGAAATATGACAAATGAAGATTTCTCCTTCTTCCATAGGATTTTTCAGATGTTTCTATGGGGAATAGATGCATCCTCCCGTGATATTTTCATCCCAAAAAAAAATTCATGATATTTTCCATCGTGGAGATTATCCCCCTAGGTGGGTTGATGATCAGTAAAACATGAATTAGGATTAATGTTAACAAACTATTTATAAAAGTAACCCACCCTATAAATGATAGTAACTTGTTCTCCAATTATAGATTCTAACTGTGATCTTATTTATGGGGTCACCAAATAAATCCTATTTAAATCAACCATTCAAAATTGGGCCTCCATGATAGGTCATTGGGAGATGCTACTTTTGGATCTCCAAGATCTCTTTAATTTCACCTCTGTGACGACCTAAGAATTTAAAATAGATGAAAACATTACTATTCCTTAAATTGATGCTTTGACCACTAACTTTTACATATATTAACATGATATCTAGGAAGTTGAGTAAGGATTCCCGCAGCCATTAGTAAACACCAACACATCATCAGAAAAAATACAGTGACAAACAAGGTTATTTACATATCTATTGATAAAGGTTGAAATCCTACCATTCTATATAGAATGATTTTTTTTTTGTAAAGGGCCTCCTGAGACAATAAGAAAATATATAGAGACAAGGGATCCCCTTGTCTGACACCGCACACATTCTCAGAGAAGCCAAAGATCTTTTCCATGAGTGAAATAGAGATCCATGGACAGAAGTAACACCAATTACAGAGATCATAGAAGCATTCAGAGTAGCCAATCATCTCCTAATAGAAATGATAAATCCCCACTCTAGGTGATTATAGGCTTTATCTACATATAATTAAATGATAATGTTTGAACTAATGGCATTCTTGTTAAGATCTCCCACCATTTCTTTAGCAATACCAATAGACCTTGAATACCCCGACCCTTAACAAAACCATGTTTCTTCTCTGAGACAAGCCTTTGGATTATACCACTCATC
This sequence comes from Viscum album, assembly GCA_963277665.1. Classification (NCBI taxonomy): domain Eukaryota; kingdom Viridiplantae; phylum Streptophyta; class Magnoliopsida; order Santalales; family Viscaceae; genus Viscum; species Viscum album. The sequence goes on along the minus strand of OY728150.1, from coordinate 934,205,619 downwards.
CTTCTACCAATAATACTGGTGATATTTTTAAAAGAAAATAATACTAACAGATTGGTCTGAACTGGGTAATCATTTTGGGTTCCTTAAACTTTGTGATTAAGATCACCCTAAAATCATCACCCCTCTCAGGATCCAACCACCTCTGAAAAATGGTATATAGAACCCACAACATGGGCCTTCAAAAACTCATATTCCTCTATATAAAAAGCATATGTAAATTCATCCGGACCTGTGGCATTATCCAACTTCAATCTAAAAATATTATCCATAACCTCCTTATCCTTAGGGATGTCCACCAGATATTTTTTATCATTATTCCCAATCATTTCCTAAATGCATCCCATAAATCTATCTTTCTCATTAGATCTACTCACGCCAACTCTCATGGAAGTACCTGGTCCATCCAGTAAGTATTCAGTGTGTTTGAGATCTGGTTTTCCAATAACTCTACATCTAAGGTAAAGTAGAAACTTTCTAATTCTAGATTGATGCTCATATTCCTTGTCTTCTCATTTAAGTAGGTATAGAAAAAAGAAATATTTTGATCTCCCTCTTTTAGACATAAGGCTTTTGATTTTTATTTATAAATCTTCTCAACCTTGATGAGTTTCTTAGATAACAACATTAGTTTTTCATTGAGTATTTTGAAATAGTCACCATCCCATCAATCCTGGAGAATCACCTCTAAAATCTTAATTTCCCCCTTTATTATATATAAGCTTACATCCTCTACTAGATTCCCCCAAATCCAATCCTGGATACCCATATTGAGTCTTCTAATATGATTGGACAGCCTAGTGCAAGTACTCTAAACTTCTTCACTTTCCCAAGAGGATTTAATTTTTGTAGGAATCCTTCCCTCTAGTTCCAGCATGATGATTAGAAAAATTGATGCTTTCTTGAATCAATTTTTTTCAACTCCACTAGAAGTGGGATATGGTTATAAAGGGATATAGATAGGTGATTCACTGAATCCAAGCCAAAGTAGTCCATACCCTGAATATTGGATTGAAAATGATCAACTAGACTCCAAATTTTGCTAATCGATTTTCAATTATTACACCATGTGTATTTACTACCAATGAATCCCATATCCATGAGCACTTTAGTATCTATGATGTTCTTGAAGTTCTGCAAGACACTATTGATACCTCCAACCCATACTTTCTTCTTTGAAACACATGCAATAGTATTGTAGTATCCCCAAAAACCAGGGTTTATTACCTAATTAAAACAATTATAGATAATTCCACATGGAATTTTTTCCACTATCTCATATCTATCACAAACAATAGAGAAAAGTATTAAAAACCCTCCATATAGAAGTTTTCTACTTAAGCACTAAGAAGTAACATCCACCAGTTGAAAATATATATCTATTTTCTAGAATACCCATTTCTGGAAGTCACGTGAATTAGTATGCAAGTGATTTATAAAAAGAACGTTCCTAGAATATAATTAGATTTGATCCAACTCTTATTTTGGATCTAATATAACCTCAATGGTAGCACAATGATGTCTAAATTCCATGGAAATGGATGCACATTTAGCCGATGCTCCCAAACCGCTGAAATTTCAAATGAAAACTAAACATATTAAAAGTAAAGAAGGTTGACCTCTCAATTAGAGGTACCTAAATATATATCAAAGACATCCTTTTCCACTTCTCAAGATATATATTGAGTAATAGGGCCATTAGTAGAAATAGAATTTAACCTAATAGAGTTAGAAAGAGTTGATGATAGAGCGTCAACCTTAGGATTCTTCAATCCTAGGGATTTTTATATAACCAAAAAACCTATTAGAAGAAGATATGGGAGGATTTAGAGACTTTAGTGGAACCTAATTTGGGAAAATAGAAATCCGAAGCATCCTCTTAGGAGAGTGACGAGACTCCGGAATTTCTTTTAGCACTCCATTCGACACGGAACTACATGAAGGCATGCCCTTTTACCATTGACAAAAAATATCAGTAAATGGAATATACTAAATTTATTGTATAATCATAGTATAAAAATAATATAAGGGGTGGATAAATTAGTGAAACAAAAGTGATTATGGAATAATGTTACCTCTTATTTGTATAACACCTTTTGGTTCATACTAAAATACTTCCTTTGTTTTATTTATGCCTAAAGTGAGGCTTCTATGACAATGCAGGGGGATTAGAATATTATTTGGGCAGGGGTTGGATGAACTAAAAGTCTTGAGAATTTTCAAAAAGATAGCGGTACATGCATTTTTGTAGTGGTGGCGTGGAATTCTTGTAAATATAAAAAGGTAAATTCTATTGAGAGGTATCCCATATATCACTCGCCTCCAATAATGAACTAAAATTGAGAAAATGGTGTATATAGTTGAAATATTTCCGTAAAATAGGGTTTTTACATGTTCTTAGGTCATTTTTGGCCTTTAAGTTTTCGTTTTAGTTCCTTGTTAAGATAATTTTTTCTCTTAATCGATGTAATTATTTTTAATTCATTTCAAAAATATTTTTGGTCAAAAACTACGTTGAACTTAAAGGAAATTAAAAATTATTATAACTAAAATATTTGACCCATTTTTAAAATTTTAATCATAGTATTGTCATAAATTAATTTAAAATCAATCCCACATATGGGATGAGAAAGAAATGTTTTAAAATAAAAATGTTCAAAATATTGAAAGATTTTTATATATATTTTCAATGTGAACTTGATTCGAATGACCTAAATTGGTTTAATTTATGTATGATTAAAATAAAAATACTTTAAAATCAAATTAAAATAAAACTTTTCTATATAAATACATTATACAATATAGATGTTTTCAAATAGTTTTTTTATAAAAATACTTTCTTTATATTAAATAGGTTTTTATTTTAATTTTTGATTAATTGGTAAAAATGAATTAAATATATATTTTTATAAAATATATATTTTAATAAGTTAGTTAATTCTATTCATAACATCCAATTTAATGGCCAGGTAATATATTATTATATTATTAATAATATTAATAGTATTCAGTAAAATTCTATCTCACATGTAACATATGATATCAAATAAATTACTTTTTGCTTGTAATGATAGATAACTCAGTATCGCAAACATTTCAAGCTATAAATTATATTTAATTTATTTTAAAATAGTGAATATATTGTAATGTATAGGGATGTTATTTTCCATTACACACTTAGTGTTTCATTTGATACACACTATCTAATAGAATATTCTTACATTATAATTTTGGAGCATTACATTTATTTATTAACTTCCTTGTAAATCAGAAATAAAATATGAATCACATCATTTTGTGGAGTGGTAGTCCACACATACACACATAGATGTTTTCATTTTCCAATAGATTGGAAGGTAAGAAATTATATATTATATCATAATTATAGAAGAATATTTATTTCATAAATATCATATATATTAATTAGTTATAAAATTTTAATATTCCTTGCAAGGCTGTACTGAGAAAAATTATGTTAGTAAGAAAGTCGGCAGTCTGCCATACACACGAGCGATGGTTTTGTTTCTCATTTGATGAAGAAAGAAATGGATGAGTATTATGACATAAAAAAATAAAATCTGAGTATATGGTGTGTAATTATATTATTATATTGTAATGTTTAGGACATAATTAAAAGTGGTAATATAAGAAGAAAAACAAAACTGCTCTATTAATATGATTACATATTCTTTAAAAGAGGTACCTTAGATGTCCTTTTAAGGGAATTAAGGTTGGTGTTTTTAGAATAGAAACACCTCAAAAACTTTTATAAGGATGTTAAAATAGTATAGAGAAGGGTTCTATTGATTTAGAATGATTAAAGTAATATAAAGTAAAAGGATAAGGGTTGTCCTTTTATAAGTGAGGTGATGGGCTATTTTAAAAATTTATGAAATATTATAACATAAAATCTATCAAATTCATGTAAACTAATTTAAAAATAGAATAAATTTATAAATAAGGGGGATATAGTGTTTATAAAATAATCCAATAAAATTTTTAAACCATTATATATAATTTTTAACTTTATTATTTGGATTAACCCCTTGGTTAACCAATCTTAAACTTAAGAAAGGTAATGAATTTTTAAATATTAAATGGTTAAAATTTTAGTTATAAGTTGATAATTGGATCATAAATGGATAGGGGGTGAAATTTTATTCCACATATTTAACTTTTATTCTATATTAATATTTTTATGATTTTAAAATAATTTTGAAAAATATTATTTTCATTAAATTTAATTAATGTCATTTTAAAACTATCCATTTAATTTGAATTTAAATAAATCAATAAAAATATGTAATTCAAATATAATCCTTTTAAACATACCTAATATTTTATATTTATTAATAAAATTCATGAAACATAATAAATGAACCATATTTAATTACTTTTATATTTTTTAAATAATTTATTTTCTTTCTATAGTAATTGAATAAAAACTATATTGGGGTTTCAAAATTATTTAAGGTCATTATTAAATCACTAAAATTTAAAAATAAATTTCCATGATAAAAAATTTAATTATTATTTAAAATGAATATTTAAAACTAAACATAACAATTTTCTATGCTTATGAAAAACTATTAAAGATATTAATGTCAAGAGTGTGACATTATGTTTTTATTCTTTACTAAAATTAATATAATGGTCAATATCAAAGAAAAATGGAACTTTATGGCAATATTTTTGATAGTTTAATGATAATGGATGAACTAAACTCATATAATAAGATAAAGTGAAGTGTTAGTGAAATTTTAAATCCATAACACATTAGTTTTTAACCTTAATTACCTAATTTACCCTTTACTAAGGAGATAAAATTTACCACAAATACATTCATAATGACCAAACATAAAAGGTACCTATTTAAAAACATTTAATCTCTCGATTCATAATATAGAATAAATTTTATCAAATCAAATTTATAAATTTTTTAGCGATTAATTTAGAAAACAAATTTAAAAGGAAATGAAAAGTTGGTTTTTAGAAAAGTGTTCTTAAGTATAAAGATGAGTGTATACCTAAATCTGGTATAATAATTATTAAAATTTAATTAATTATATTATTTATAACTAATGTAGGATTATAATAATTTAGTATTGAATTCAATTATTTTAAGAAATTTTAATTAAAATAAATGATATTTTTATAGAAATTTTTATTTTCACTATTCACTAAAAAATCAATTTTTTTAGAAAAATCCCATTATTTCATTATAAAGATTATGTTGAAGTTATGAAATAACAAATTATGTAATTTTCATATGATAATATTTTAAAAAGTTTCAATTTTTTTTAAATCAATGTTTCAGTAAAAACAAGAAATTAAAGAAATTTACTTAAAGAGAAATATAACATAAAATTACAAGTTTTTACATCTATATAGTTTATGTAAACATAGGCCCCTTCAACAGCATCAATTTTTTTGATTTCATCATCAGATTTATGTAGATTATTTGTTGATTTCCACTTCCCAATATTCATAAACCTTTTGGGATATCCTCTTAAAAAGCATTTTTTCACCCAGAAGATATGGAATTAGATTCCATCAAGCCACCTATTTTTCCTGACATGAACATGAAATAACATTGTAACTCCTTCTTCTACACTTTTAAAATATATTCAGATAATACCATATTCTATTATTCATTCCACCCCTCTTCTAGATTCCCATAAACACAGATATTTAAATATTCAAAATATTCTAGTCACTCTCTCTCCCTATTGAAGGTGTTGATCCTTCTTTATAAAACAATGAGATCATGTGAATTAAAATATCTACCCATTAGAACTATTACAGTCCTTAAAAAACTACTTATAACTCCTCCATTAACTATCCATGATCTCCATCAATATGAAGTCAGATAATAACTACTTTGTTGCTTCATTTCTCTCTCCCTACAACATGGATTTAATTTAGATTTAATCTATCATTGAATCACTATAACATCCCTTAGATTTATGAATGAATCATTTACTAAATAATAGGTACATTGTAACACCCCGAGATTTTATGAGAAATATTATTTTTAATTTTATTGATGTCTCGTGTTATATGTTACAACAAAGGAGTCTTGCACAACACACAACCCTAACATTGCTGCATTACACGCAATCGCGACCTTCCTCGATAGCGTGTGTAGTACGCAATACCGAGTTTCACTAAACGAGATATTATTATAATACTATTATGAACTAGCTGTTATGAATAGTAATACCTATGTTTTGAAATTTTATAAATTTTATCTTTCAAAATAGACTTCATTTTTGGATTCAGAATATCGAAATTAGCTTAGGGTGAAATTTTGGTACTTTTCGGATAACTTTCATATTCTGATGAATAGTGTAAATTACTAAATTTTAATTAAAAACAAATTTTTTAATAGAAATAATTAATAGTGATAAATTATTAATTTGAGTGGTTTTAAAGTATATTTTGAATATATTTTTACAATTTAATACAATGTTGGTCATTGGATGTAATTTCACATTTAAACTAGACATAAACAATTGTCAATCTTTTGATAGTTATTATCTCTTAAGAACACGCTATTTGTTTTGACGATGGGAACTAATTTTTAAATTAATTAATTCAACTGGTATGTTTTGAATTTGGTAAAATAGAAATCATTTTTGAATTAATAATATAAAATATAGCTTAGGCCTAATTTTTGGTATTTTTTTGGAAACTTTCTTTTTTTGATGAATAGTGAAACCACTAAGTGGTAGTTAAAAAAAACTGAATTTTTCAAAAAACATAATTTTACTACTTCTGTGAGTGGAATTTCAAAAATCCGAGAGACACGGTTAATATCAAGGACTAAAATGTGGTTCAGTAAGATGAAAATAATTTTTGGTGAATAGTAACTTTTTACTTTTTTTATCACGGTTAAAAGTAAATAGGGTAATTAAGGGTAAAAATGATATTATTATTACCCTAACACATGTACTAATTCTATTGGATAAGTGTAATTCGGCCAAAAACAACCTTAGGAATAAAATATAACCATTTAGGCCCACTTGGTTAAGATTAGGAGATTTATTATTAATTTATTTAAAGAATGGTTAAAATAGTTAAAATCAAAGTTTAATAACTAAATCATTTTCAATATAGGGTTATACATAAGATAAATTCGACTATAAATATTCATTAGAAAGATAAAACGATTTCCTACATAATGGTATTTTATTTATAATTTTTAGAATTTAAATAATTTAATTTATTTATGAAACAATTATGATGCAGTAATTATCTTATTAATGAAATATTGACATAATTGATGTTATAAATACCCAAATAAATGAAATTTGAGACTTTTTATGAATTAAAATAATTTTATATGTTAATATGACATGTTAGTATTGATTTAATTAACTTGTTTCGAACTAATAAATCTGTTATTATTTTCACAAAAATCAATTACCAAATAGTGTCAAAATTAACATAAAATAGTTTTTAAAACAATATTATATTAAAAATTGTTATTATATTCCTAAAAATTTAAGGTTCGGACAATATACTTATATCATGATAGGTGTATCATTAATTGACCACTTTGGTGTCACTTGGATGTATATGGTAAGTTTATTAACTATATAATATAAAAATACAAAGTGACATGGTAAATGTCAATCTAATTAACTAAGAGTTAAAACTAAAAGTTAAGGTTAATATAATGACCTAAACTTGTATAAATTCTATTGGATGAGAGGATTTCGTCCTATCCCCACCTTACCTTCTAAATAAATCAATTTTGAGCTATTAAAAACCGAATATGACTTTATAATGAAATAATATTTTTAGTTATTCCAATGGTGCCACTCTCCTCTCTTATAAAAGGGCACCTCCTCCCTCTCTTCCTCACACCACTTTGAGCCTTAAAGATCGGGAAACCCCTATCAAATTCTCTTCTCCACTTCCCTAGAAATATCTTAGAGGTCCTGGTCTTCTTCAAAGACCAATTTTAGTGCCCTAAGTGGAGGTCTCAGAGAGGCACTTCAAAGAAGAGGTAATGTCCGTTACCGATTCTTTCACCTTTATTTCTTCTTCCACTTCTTCTTTTTAGGTTGTTTCATTATGAAGTAATAAAATAAGTATCACTCATATAATGATATGTTATTATAAGTATGAAACAACCCTATTTCAACATCTATCCATCCTATGGAAAACGAAATCACCACGCGTGTGTACGTACGGAATACCGTCTCCACGCCGTGGTGTAATCTATTTCCCCCCACCACCTTACTTGGATGGGTATAATGGTGTAAATAATAACTATATATGATTATTTTAAATTGATATTGATTCTTTACTAGTCTGCATACACTCCAAAAAAATTCCACTATCATGGGAATGATATCATCGCTCGTGCGTACATACGGAATACCGTCTCCACAACGCGATGAGATTCATTCTCAATGATTAACCATTCATAAATGATTATAAAGTATATATAATAAGTAATCATGAAATATATGACCTAATAATGATACTGGATTTATGTGTATATATATGTATGTCATCCAATTAATTCCATTCAAATTCAATGAGGAAACGAAAACAACGTTCATGCGTACGTACAACCTACCGTCTCCATGAACGGTATATTCCTTTCCATTTATCGATCTATTATATATATGTATATTCAGAAAACATATTATATATAAATCGTGTTTTATATTCTAGAATTAAGTAATCATCATCTATGTAATCAGATTAATAATTACAAGTCAAAACACGGACGACAAATGAAACGATTTTACCCAAAACGCTCTTTAACATGGAATTTACAAAAGAACGAGTAATATAGAGTCATAAGTGAACCATATATGGTATCATAACAATTAATATGATTCTTTAATAAGTCAATGAAATTATTTAAATCATTATACAGGAGGTTCGGATACGTACGAAGCATATCGGACCTAAGGTAAGGGATAATTTTGCAAATCTCATTTTTATCTGGGATTGCTTATTCGTAAGTATTTGCTGGGGTTATTTTTATCATCCATGTCCATGTTTTATAGAAGTATTTTCATGTGTGTTTAAAGTCCTTTTTACCCATTCTTGAATTTTACTACATGGTATGTAAGTAATCTTTCTTTTTTTTACGTTACGAGGTACTTTTTGATTTATCCGACAAAAGTACGAGAAGAATGTTTTTTTAACTTATACAGAACGAAGGGATTTTTACGGTTTTATAAAGCCTTATTTTCATGAAGCTTCCTCCAAAATATTTCATGACTATTTTCAACAAAATCCTTTTCTTTAAAAATTTCATGATGTTTTGTGAAAAGAAATTGATTTTGAAGAAGAAAGGATATTTTCCTCAAGAATTCATTTCAAGTGTTTTATCATAATAATTTTCCATCTAAGATGACATTATTTCATATGTGTATGTTTCAAGTATAATGTCTCTATGATTTACATGGATTCACTATTCTTATGATGAAATGATATCCATTTTTTTATATGTATTATGTTATGATGGGATGATGTTTATGATACCCATTTTATTCATTGGGTTATGATGAATGATTTATGTTTATGTTGTGGCACAAGTAAGAATGATTTCATTATGAGATGGGTGGGACCTATATCTCCCTCCAATGAATTGGGTAAAGATTTTATATCTCATGATATAGACATGGATGGAATGGTAAGTTAATCTGGTTCAGTGTTACAGGACTGAAACGAGGAGTGTACTCGATTCAGAATGGGACTTTGTCCACTAAGATGGTCTTGGTAGTAATGCCTTGGCTACTATGGAAATCATTACATGTGCTTAATGGATGCCAAAATTACATGTTTTATTCCCATGCTATGTTATCATTATTTATGTTCCATTATGATCTATGCCTTACGTACTTCCATGTTTTAAGTCGTTGCTCAAGATTTTGATGTTTAAACAATATATTCATGTTTTTAGGTTCAAATTAATTTGTATGGTATGTTTTATTTTATCCATGCTTACTATATCATCCCGCCATTTTATAACATAAACTTTCATTTCATTACACGGAACTGAGGATCGTTAAGGTTTAGTGTCTTGGAAACAAGGATCATAATACATAAAAAAAAACATAAAAAAAACATTCTTCTTAAACACTTGAAAGGCTTCTCCTTTAGTTCATCCTATGTTCATTATGCATCTCATAACCTGGGGACATACATCAAAAGAAAGGGTGAGCAGAAGGCCCAGTAAGGGAAACAAGAGAAACATTTTACAAGTGAACTTGAGATAATTCAATAAGGACATGAAAAGAACTTTAAGGCATGAGAAAGAATTCATGAGATACATCATAATAAAAATAATCATTTTTCATAACTTGAAGATGTGGCTACAACATTTAATATTGACAATCGTTTCGTTTCACCAAGGTCCATCCCCAAGGTGTCGTTAAAAATTACCAAGGTTATTCACCAAGGCGTCGTTAAAATGGTCATCTCTAGAGATTAAGTCTTTACCCAATGCATTGGAGCACTATCAGGGCGCACCCTTAAATTTGTCTTTATTTTCATGTGAGCCACATATATCATCATCAAACATTTCATAAATAACCCATATAGCATAAAATAAATGGGTTTCATTTCATAATCATAACGTTTCAAAAACTGCTTTAAAGACATGATCTTTACGTTACTTTAAACCCATGGAAAGGGAAAGCGGGTATCATGTATGTAAATCCCAGAATTTAAAATAGAACATTTTTACATATATGTGAATACCCCTTTAGAAATAGGAGCTTTGAGTATTCACTTTATAACATAAAATAATTTTGAGAAAAGAGAGGCATTTTGAGACGAGAATTCTGCAGCATAACGGCTATGTTACAAGGTTTTAGAAACTTTGAAAAGAGAGGGAACATGGGTTGAACAATAATAATTGACCCATAAAAAGGTTGAGGGACAGAATAAGAAGGATATATGGACATGGTGATGCAATTTCAAGGACATACCAATTGAAATGAAAAACATGGAAGGAGGACACAAATTTGATTTCTCTTATGAAAATTCGGCAGCCTAACGGCGTCACTTAAACTTCAACAAAAATGAATTGGACAAATGAAATAGGGTCTCTCATCATATGATCATAAGAGATCAGTATGATAGATATAGAGATCATACCCCAACATAATAAAAGGAACTTGAAAGATTTGACATGAAAATCGAACTTGAAAATGAGAAGGGTGAAAGAATCACTTAAACATTCGGCAGCCTAACGGCGTCACTTAAACTTTCTTAAAACGAAATTATGAGAGTAAGAGGGGATCTCTCATCATATAAACATGGAAGGGCAGTAAGAGGAATATAAAAGAACCTCCTCTCACATAAAAACATGGAGCATAAAAGGAATGACATAAAAGAGGTTACATGAAAAGAAAGAGAGGGGTCGGATCCCTTACCTTAAAATGTGACTCTTGAAACTCAAAGGATTGGGCCTTGAGGGCTTGGGGGCACCTTGGGAGGACTCCTTGGAAGGTAAGAAGACCAGAACTTCGTTGGGGGAGAGTTGGGAGTGAAAACTAAGGGAGGAAAGGGTGGGTATTTATAGGGAAAGTGAGGGGACAAAGCATTAATGGCCAAGGGACACCTCACACCTTATCCTACTATTCATAATTCGACCATATTGAATATATACTTAATACATCATTTAATGATGTCATTAAACACCCGTAACTTAAAAACTATACTTTCACTATTCACCGAAAATTCAACTTTCTCAGAATAATCCCAAAATTTCACCTTAACCAAATATCAATGCTCTGATTTCAAAAATGAAATCCATTTTATAAAAATAATTTTCTAAATATTTTTAATTTAATTTTTAAATAAAAACACTATTCATCGAAAATTCATTTTTTTCAGAAAAATCCCCAAAAATTACCTTAACATAATATCGATGCTCTGAGTTCAAAAATAAAGTCCTTTTTATAAAAATAATTTTCTAATTATTTTTAATTAAATTTTTAATTAAAAAACACTATTCATCCGAAAAAACTAATACTTGAATAATAATTTATGAAACCGTTATTTAACCATTTTATTGAATCACATTACTTAACCAAGGTGTCTAAATTATATTAAAACTTTCTTTGAGTCAAAATTACTAATCCATTTGGTCATATTACTAATCCTAAGCGTAAAATCACTATTCATAATTTATTATTCATCAAAAATTACGTTGATCTTATTAGACTCCAAATTCCTTAATGAACACTTTTGTAGAAGACCATTTTTTGAAAATCATTACACATCATTAGTTATTTTAGGGTTTACATATATATTTCAAAATATCCCTTTTTCAAAATTCATCCATAAAATACATTCTAAAATTATCTAGACATTTGAAATTTCACAAACATCACTAAAGGGGGAAATCTCAATTTATTCACCCGAGAGGATTACACAAGGAAACTAGGGTCTCATCACATAGCCCCTTATAACACTGGCATAAGACCTAAGTGTAAGGTGTGCTATGGTGAGAGAATCTGAGGGAGTCTCAGATAACATTGCCCTAGTAGCAATCTCCACTAACTTGAACTTCTCCTGCAAGCGTTTTCGTTCAAGCTTGACACGCTGGAGCTCGACTTGGGCTTGGTCCAAAGCGAAGCCCACAGATGCTACCTCCTTCCCAAGCTCTGATAAGTGGGCTTCGTAAGGGTTGAGTCTACTGGATGAAGCTATCGACTCCTCTTTCTGCATTAACCATTAACGTCTTATTAAATCATTAAGAGTAAGTTAATATAATACTCAAAAAGATTGGGTCGTTACATTCTTCCCCCCTTAAGAAATTTCGTCCCCGAAATTTATACTTGAGGCCTAGTCGAAAAGGTGAGGGTACTTTTGCTTCATTGTTTCCTCCGGCTCCCAAGTCGCTTCTTCATACTTATGATTCCTCCACAACACTTTCACAAGGTGGGTAGTCTTGTTTCGTAGAACCTTGTCTCTACGGTCCAAGATCTCCACTGGCTGCTCCTCATAAGAGAGGTCATGTTCAAGTTGTACCACCTCTGGGTTCAGTACATGCGAAGGGTCGGGTATGTACTTCCTCAAGAGAGATACATGGAAGACATCATAAACTTGAGCTAGGTTCGGTGGAAGTGCTAGACGATAGGCCACTGCTCCTATGCGATCAAGGATTTCATAGGGGCCAATGTACCTAGGGCTGAGCTTCCCTTTCTTCCCAAACCGCATGACTCTCTTCCATGGAGAAATTCGAAGGAAGACTTTGTCACCAACACCAAACTCCAAGTCCCTTCGACGATTGTCAGCATAGCTCTTCTGCTGACTCTGAGCAGCCTTTATGTGTTGTTGGATGGCATGAACCTATTCTGTCATCTCTTGCACGAGATCAGGCCCAAGAAGCTTCCTCTCACCAGTTTCATCCCAACAAGTAGGAGTTCTACACCGCTTTCCATACAGAGCTTCATAGGGTGCCATCTGAATACTCGCATGGAAGCTGTTGTTATAGGAGAACTCAACTAATGGGAGGTGTTGATCCCATCCACCATTAAATTCCATTGAGCATAATCTCAACATGTCTTCGAGTGTCTGAATAGTCCTTTCAGATTGGCCATCAGTTTGAGGATGATAGGCCGTACTAAAATTCAATTCAGTATTCAGAGCATGCTGAAGACTTCTCCAGAATTTTGATGTGAATCTTGGGTCACGATCAGATACGATGGATAGTGGTACCCCATGAAGCCTTACCACTTCCTTCACGTATATCTTGGCAAGCTGATCCAAAGAGAAATCTTCCCGAATAGAGATAAAATGGGCTGTCTTGGTGAGACGGTCCACAATAACCCATATCGCATTGTTTCCTTTGGATGTTTTTGGGAGACCAGTTACAAAGTCCATGGTGATATTATCCCACTTCCATACTGGTATGGGTAGCGGTTGTAATACCCCCTTAGGAAGTTGTCTTTCTGCCTTTACTTGCTGACACACCAGGCACCTTGTAGTGTAATCAGCAATCTCCCTCTTCATGTTATCCCACCAATAATGATCACGAAGGTCTCTATACATCTTAGTGCTTCCCGGATGTATAGAGAAAGTAGAGCTATGAGCTTCATCCATCAGTTCTTTCTTTATCTCCGGAATAGATGGAACACATAGTCTTGTACGAAATTTCAATACACCTTCTGGATCAATATTGAAATCAGGGAACTTCCCATCCTTTACAGCCTCGAACTTCTCCTGCAGCAAAGGATCTTCTTTTTGAGCCTTCTTGATCTTCTCTAGTAATGAAGGTTGAGAAATCATTTGGGATAGGGTTGATGATGTCCCTTTCCTTATAATTCCCATGTCCAATTTTACTAGATCTTTAATCAAGGGATCTCCCAGGATCCTCATTGTTGCCAGAACAACAGGATCTTTCCTGCTTAACGCATCCGCGACTTTGTTTGCTCTTCCAGGGTGATAATGAATTGAACAATCATAGTCTTTAATAAGCTCCAACCATCTCCTTTGTCTCATGTTCAATTCTTTCTGAGTGAAAATATACTTTAGACTTTGGTGGTCAGTGTATATATCACATTTCTCCCCATAAAGATAGTGCCTCCATATCTTTAGAGCAAAAACAACTGCCGCCAGCTCTAGATCATGCGTAGGATAATTCTGCTCATGAATCTTCAACTATCGAGATGCATAAGCAATCACTTTGTCATTTTGCATGAGGACGCACCCAAGCCCTTTCAGATATGCATCGCTAAAAATAACGAATCCTTCTCCGATAGAGGGTAGTGTTAACACCGGTGCAGTAACCAATCTCTTCTTCAGCTCTTGGAAACTTTCCTCGCATTCCTTTGTCCAGATGAACTTAACCCCTTTTTCGAGTCAACTTGGTTAGTGGATTAGAAAGCCGTGAAAAGTTTTTCACAAACCTCCTATAATATCCCGCTAAACCAAGGAAACTACGAATCTCAGTTACTGTTGTGGGTTGAGGCCACTCCTCCACAACCATTGTCTTTGCAGGGTCAACCGAGATTCCTTCATTGGTTACGATGTGCCCTTGATGTGAACCAAGTCAACTCAACCCAAAAATCTTTTTATTAATTTCATTTGTAACAACACCAGTATCCTCAATATACTAGGATGTTGTTATAAGAAGGATTCGAGCTACAAATACACACACCTACATCTAATGGTTAAAGAACATACTGTTTCTGTGGATGGCGAATTTCTGCCTCACGAAACGATGATTGTTCAACACTCATATAACACCTTAAAAGGTGGCCATTAAGATGTCACTATATTTATATATATGATATATATATAAATAGTAATGCACATAACATCATTGAACATTATCACTTCACAAAATATCATGTGATATCCATCACACGTTCCCAAAAAAATAGAAGATAAGTAGTAATGCACATAACATTAGGATTATACCATTTAGTATCAATTGATGCCACTTATTATCAATTGACTAGTGGAACAATTTTTTATTTAAAAAAACATCACATGAATCAATATTTTATGATGAGGACTAATGGCCTATGATTTTTTTTAAAAAATTCCCTAAAGTCTCCAACCCTAACACTAATGGTTGATAATCAAATAGGTACACCACTTATTGGGAACATTTTATTCAACATAGTATCTTTTTTATCCTATATATCAAGATAACTAATAAAAAATATTTAAAAAAAATGTAAATATAAAATTCATGTGATTTTGATTCCCAATTATTATTTTCTTTTGTATGGGTTAATTCTATTTATTCTATGGATTTATTCCAACTGATATATATATATGATTTATCATGATTCTAATGGTAATGATAGATTTGTATTTGAAACCTTTTCAACCATTTAGGCCATTTTACATATAGTATTTTTAATGAAAAATTATCCTATTATATTAATATTTTGACATAATAACATTTGAGAATTAAAACACAATTGAATCCAAAAGTTGAATGAAAATTTTCTCCAGTAGATATTCATTCAATTATAAAAAGAATTAAATTTCTAACACAATCACCCCATGGATCATATCTCCCCCTTATGGATGCACCTATTCAAATAGTAGTTAGTAATAATAAATCATACACACTTAAGGGTACCTCAAACATACTCATTTTTAGGAAGGAAGCAAGTCAATATAGACCAATTCCTTACAATTAAACATTACATTTCCCATATTAGATTTTGGGAAAATAATTACATCATCTCTTCAATTTCATCTTAATCATATCTAGTTGCCAGACTCCTAAACCAGTTACCAATGGTTCTCCCTACTGTGAATTAATTTACATATTTCTCTTCATAGATGGTGTCATTAACATCCTTCCTTGTCTGGGGGTTTTTTAAAATCTTGTAATTGATATAATATAAAATAAATCTTGGGTTTTCCCAAAATTAATTTTAATGTTAAATAATGTTAAATCTAAGTTCCATCACGATGTAAAATGTTGAGTCTTCGGAATAGAATGAGGAATGAAAAACTTAAGAGGGAATCCCAGAACCATAGAGATAGGATCATCATATGTTGGTTATAATTAATTTAATTAATTCACAATAATTACCTTGGTGGAATTCTTTCTTCGTAGATGTCTCTGGTCATGATCCTGTGATCCGTCATTGCGTCATAGAATCCAAGTGTTGGATTCCTCTAGCGGTGATCCACACGTGTTCCACGTATCTCCAGACATCGTCGAAGGGATATCCAGGTGCCAGCACAGAAGAACCTTCACTTGTGATGTCCTCCTTCGATCTCCTTGGTCTCTCGGTCTTGAGAGCGTTCTTGGAAGAAGGAGTTCTTTCGGCCTTGAAAGAATTCTCCAGAGTTGTTGTGCACAACCATTCTCTTGTGAAAAAGTGTTGGGGTTGTGAGTATATTTATAATCGGGTTTGAGGTTATAGAGTTATGGCGATACATAAATGGGTTACACGTTTTAGTTATTTCATTAACTCTTATTGAAAACCCCAATGTCCATTTATTAATTCCTTGACATTTTCCCACGCTGATTATCATAAATATCATTTAATAAAACAATATTATATCCTCAAAATCAAGACTGAAAAAACTACACTACGTGTAATCAATAATACACGGTGTGTACTCATTTTCCATAAAGCTACATGGCGTGTATATTTAATATACACAGCGTGTTATTTTATTTTCTACTTTCCTTTACTTCCTCCAGCACATTTATTAGACCTTGAGTAATGGCTATTTATTTCATAAATAAATATAACTGAATCACTCGCTAATAAATATCATTTCATCCACAATATATTCTCTCTAATAACTAGTGTCGAAATAAATGCAATCAAGCATCCTTAAATAATTATTAAACTACAATCGGGGATAATCTTCATTTAACTTTTTAAATTAATATTTAAGTTAGAGACATGGACACACTTAGTGTGTGACCCTCTAGGCCTCTTTCTTAGTGGAATTAGGTGGATCCTGCCTAAAGTCCAAGGTTAGCATCTAGAAACACGCCAAGGAACCCATAAACAAAGTAGTTAAGGCTGTAATGACGTGTCACCTCATACGAATGCTTACCGTGTAATATAATCCCTTTGTCACGATATCTCGAATCAAGCGGGTTGCATGCTAGTGTCATCAACCCACATGCTCAATTATTCTTTCTTTGACTTTCTGGAATCGAACTCGCCCATACCTTACCATGGCCATGCATTTATTTAGGCTATATCAATTCCATCAAAGGGCTTGAGATATATACTTCCATTATAAAATAGAAGGGACAAATCCTTTATCGCATTATCTATTAATTCAGTATTACTCGTGACACACCTAACATATCCTACCTCACTGTGAACAGTGTGTCATCATAGTTTTCATCAATACATCTAAGTGCACGATTTGTAATACCCATTAATAATAATCTTAATGTCTAAGGATAAATACACACATTCGCAGATAGGAACATCCAATGACACTATGAAATGTGGATTTCCTAAAAGCAGGTCTCGTTCTCATAATATCCTCCTCGATATTACCAAGGGTTCACACCATGAGATGGTGCCTCAACGTTTTATGAGTCCTCACCCCTAATGGCCTGTATTATTTGTGTCCCTCAAATAATATCATCCGGCCATAGAACATATATTCAAGAACAGTGTTATGGCACTTCCGGGTTCTCATCATAGTAGGGATCCACTATGAACCTTTAATGCAATAGCTATCCTTAGGACATTATCACATTAACTATCACACAGAAGAACAGTCAATATGTGATAAGGCTTTTATTAA
Source organism: Viscum album (assembly GCA_963277665.1). Lineage (NCBI taxonomy): Eukaryota > Viridiplantae > Streptophyta > Magnoliopsida > Santalales > Viscaceae > Viscum > Viscum album. Next base: position 934,187,379 of record OY728150.1, on the reverse strand, counting down.
TGAATAAAGTACAAAGTAGTTGGTTCTAGGCCACCAACTCCAACAGAATCCCACTCATACTAGAGCCAACTGCTAACAACCTTTAACCCGCTAGCTCTCACATGATATTCATGCTTCTGATGAGATAGGCCTTTAGTCGTGGGGTCTGCCATGTTCTCTTCCGTGGACACTCTGCTCACTGCAACTTCACCCCTTCGATAGAAATCCATCAAGAGGTGATACTTCCGAATTATTTTCTTTTCCCGTTGATGTGACCTTGGTTCTTTTGAAAGATCCACTACTGCAGTATTATCATAATACAATGCAATGGGATCTTTACTGCTAGGCACCACATCAAGATCCTGGACAATGTTCTGAATCCAAATATCTTCCTTGGCTGCATCAGAAGCTGCTATATATTCAGACTCCCCTATAGAATCGGTGACAACTGGCTACTTTGAACTCTTCCAGCTCACCGCTACTCCATTGGGACAGAAAACATATCCAGATTGCGACTTCAGATCATTCTGATCTGTCTCAAAACCAGCATCATCATACCCTCTGATGACAAGCTCCTCCTCTCCTCCATACACCAGGAACATATCCTTAGTTCTTCTCAGATACTTAAGGATAGTCTTAATAGCAGTCCAATGTTGTTCTCCTGGATCTTCTTGATATCTTCCTAACATGCTTAGTGCATAGGCGACATCAAGCCTAGTACATAACAAGGCATACATGATTGATCCTATAGCCTAAGCATATGGGATTTTACTCATTCTATATTTCTCTTGTTGTTTCTGAGGAAACATTTTCTTATAAAGATGTAGGCCATGTGACACTGGAACTAAGCCCCTCTTGGATTATTCCATACTAAATATCTTTAGTATCTAGTCAATGTATGTACCTTTAGATAGTCCAATAAGCCTCTTGGATCTATCACAAATGATCTTGATCCCTAGAATTTAGGTTTCTTGAGCCAAGTCCTTCATGGATAAATACTTGTTCAACTAGTCCTTAACTGACTGTAAGATTGGTACATCGTTTCCAATAAGCAATATGTCCACAACATATACTACTTGGATAACGATTGCATTCCCATTAAACCACTTATAAACACATGGCTCACATTCATTCTTAATGAACCCAAATTCCTTTATGGATTCATTAAATCAAATGTTCCATGACCTTGATGCTTTCTTTAATCCATAAATGGATTTTTGTAACTTTCATACCCATTTGGCTTCACCTGGTATCACAAACCCTTTTGGTTGTGTCATATAGAAATCTTTCTGAAGGTTCCTGTTAAGGAATGATGTTTTGACATCCATCTTCCAAACCTCGTAGTCATGGTAAGATGCTATGGCAAGTATGATTCTTATGTAATTAAACAAGGAAGCTGGCAAAAAGGTTACATCATAGTCAATTCCTTGATGCTGTCAGAGCCCTTTATCCACTATCCTTGCTTTATAGGTTCTAACTTGACCTTCCATGTCTAGATTTCTCTTGAATACCCATTTGCATCCAACAGGCTTTACATCAACTGGCTCATCGACCAGAACCCAAACTTCGTTCTAATACATGGAATCTATCTCAGAATTCATAACTTCTAGCCATCTTGTAGCTTCTGATATTTCTACTGCTTCCTTGTAGGATAGATGTTCATCATTGTCCAACAATAATGATTCACCATCCTTGGTGACTAGGAAACCAAATCTCTCTGGTTCCCTTACCTCTCTTGAGCTCATACGCAGTACTTGTGTTTCTAGAACCTCTTCTACGGGGACCTATGGAACTTGTTATTATACCAACTCCTATATATCTTGAGCATCAACTTTGTTGAATTCAATCTTGATCCCACTATCCTTCTTGAGGATGTGCTCCCTCTCAATAAATATGGCTTGTTTGGCGACAGTCACTTTCTTATCTGAAGGGTTATATAGGTAATACCCCTTCATTTCCTTGGTATATCCTATAAAGATACACCTCATGACCTAAGGTGCTAGTTTTTCACCTGAGGAGGCCTTAACAAACACCTCGCATCCCCATACACATGTGTGCGAGAAAATGGGTTTCTCTACATTCGATAGCTCAGAGGGAATTCCATTTTCCGCCTTAGTTGGTACTCATTTTAATGTGTATGATGCAGTTTGTAATGCATATCCCCAAAAGGATAATGGAATATCCACATGACTCATCAATGACCTCACCATGTCCAACAAGGTGCGGTTCCTCCTTTCACTAACACCATTACACTATTTTGTATAAGGAGGAGTGAGATGAGATAGAATCCCATACTCCCGTAGAAGATCGATAAACTCTTGGTTCAGATATTCTCCACCTCGATCTAATCGAAGCATCTTTATCTTCTTACCAAGATGATTTTCTACTTCATTCTTGAATTCCTTCAATTTCACTAAGGCCTATTACTTATACCTCATTAAGTAGACAAAGCCATATCTACTCAAATCATCAGTAAAAGTTTTGAAGTATGGATACCCACCTCTAGCTTCTACTAGAAATGGTCCACACACATCTGTGTGTACCAATCCTAGAAGCTCGGTGTCCCTTTCACCCGGTCCACAAAAGGCGGCTTGGTCATTTTTTCTTGTAAACAAGTGTGAAATCTATCAAGTGGTTTTATCTCAGTAGAATCTAAATAGCCATCTTGGTAGAGCTTTGTCAAGTGATTCTTGTTCACATGACAGAGACGGTGATGCTAGAACTGGGTGATGTATGAGTCATGTGAGTTTGTTTCGTTATCGATTGCCAAAACATGGTTTTCATTATTTAATACATACAAACCATTATTTAAATGTTCCATACCATAACATATGTTGTTCTTATAAAAGATAAATCCCTTATTTCGAAACTTGAAAATAAATCCATCCATATCCAAACAAGATATAGAAATTATGTTCTTGGTAACAGTAGGCACATAATAACAGTTATGTAAACCAAAATCATTCCAGTTGGCAATGAGAGGTGGTAATTTACAATAGCCAACACAGCTAGCCTTGGACTATTGGTAGCTCAAAGATCCACCTCTCTTCTGGAAATATTTCTAAATCTATTTGGTTCCTGCATTAGAATACATATTTGAGCCCCAAAAGTTGTGTCTAATACCCAATGTGTAGAAATAGAAATATTGCACTCGATAACGAACGCACCTTTAGCGTCCCCACGCTTCTGGGTGTTGTTCCTCTTCCAGTGTCCTTGCTTGCCACATGAAAAAAAAAACACCGCCTCTCATTCCTTGCCCTGCCTCTGGATCTTCCCCTTCTTGGAGGGACAGTGCTCGGGGGCTTCAAACCATTTATAAGTCTTAGGCCCTTTTGCCTTGTCCTTCCTTTTCTTGTTCACGATAAGGACTACAAGTTTGTCACACCCCATGTCCTTGAATACCTGGAATATCAAGGTCAGAAGCTCTAATAGACTCTTCTCATTGCCGCTCATGTTATAATTGAAAATGAAGTTAGAGAATGTGTTGGGCAGTGATGATATGATGAGATCCGCAGACAACTCATCCGGGAATTTAATCCCTAATATTTCCAGGCCTTCAATGTAGCCAATAATCTTGACTACATGAGGCCCAGCTGGCATAGACTGTCCATTCTTAGTTGTAAACAAAGAATTAGAGATCTCATACCTCTCCAGTCTCACCTTCTCTTAGTAGAGATCCTTATGGTGAGACATCATGCGATATGCGTCCATGTTTTCATGTTTCTTTAAGATCTCATTAGACATCGTCGATAGCATGAAACACTAGATATTTTTGGCATCATCCATGAATTTCATATAAAGAGATAATTCCTCATCACTGGACTCTTTCCCTGGTGCAACTGGAATAGGCTCTTCCAGCACATACAATTTCCTTTTGTGGCGAAGGATGACGCGTAGACACCTCTGCCACTCTTGGAAATTGGTGTCGGTGAGAAAGTTTTACATCTTGAGTATGGTTTGCAATGATATGTCTGAAGTCATTTTGTTGTTTCTACAAATTAAGATGAGAAAATGTTTAGTACTTTATTAAAAAACTGAGACAAATAAATTAATTAATACTTATTGGTCTCTCACTATTTTATTGAAATCCAATAGCCCACACCATTGACTTCAGAATATTCTATTTCCTGAATATTCTAGTGGCAAGAATCAACATTTCCCTTCAAATTACCCCAACTAGGGTTGGTCAAGCAACATGAAGGGTTTTAGGTAGGCATTCCAAATGTCAACTGCATTAACTCGCAGCTCCATGATCCGCTGATTGGACTCCCCAATCCTGAAATCCTTTTATTTTGGATTTCCTCAACCTTTTCCAGTTGGTCACACCTATTCCTATTGTGGCATTCAACCCTTGATGTGAACCAAGTCAACTCAACCCAAAACCTTGAATTAGAATTCCCCGATAATTGAAAGCACCCCAACTAGGGTTGGTCAAGCACTTTGAACTATGGTTTGATTCTAACCAAGATTATGGAAGGCTATACCGACTTAATATTTCTTATGAGGAATTTAACCTTATACATAAATTTCCAATTTATTATCTTTGATTGCATGCTTGTTAATAATAAGTGGGATATACATAAGTGTTTAACCATGTCTAAGATAATATTTACGTATAAGACGGTTTTATTTTAGTTCTATCTTGCATGCTCATTTAATTAATTAATTGTGTGATTGTGACAACACACCCACAATAAATAAACCATGAAACTAACATAAATAAAATAAATGGTATGATTGTGAGATTTTTCAATTGGTTAGTTTATCTATTGGTTGATAAACTAACCCAAGACCTAGGGGAGAAACACCTTGAACCTTTCGGGTTCGTGTTTACTGCTTTCCACCTGTCAACCTTTGTATCTCCTTGGATTGGATTCACCTTGGCTCCTGACTTGAGCTGCCTCCACTAGCTAGGGAGCTCCATCCATTACAAATGAATTTATCTCACACACAGGTGAGGGGTAAAAAGGGGTTTTTACATAAAATAATCATTGGGCGTGCATGCCCTACATATTAATGAGGAGATGGCTTGAAGGTCAACAAATTTAATTTAAATAAATAAATTAAAAGAAACCATTTACATAAAAAGGTCTCGGTCTAGCTCATGATCATCCATACATGCAACGATATTTACGTATAAATAAAACCAGCATTCAATTCTTTAATTGTTCTTGTTTAAGATAAATCACGCTCAAATCAATTAATTATCTTTAATTAATCAATCCTTTAATATTAAACCATTTTCTGAACTTCCTTGAGATTCTAATCCATCATAATTTTAATCAAATAAATCCATTTAAAATTATCCTTGTATGTAACTTGTACCTTGGAGGAAACTTGGTGAATTCTCATTCATTACACAGATGTTAAATTAAACACATATATATATATAACACCTATCAAGTGTTGTTCCTCAGCTTTACGTCTGCACCATGTTACATGTCTCAAGGGGTTGTATAATATAATAATAAATTTTAATAAATCTGCGTAATTTGGTTGGGTAAACAACATGGAGTTCCGACTACATGGCATGTAATTTTCTTCACCGTCCATCCGAAGTACATGCCCGAGGACAGGGCATGTTAATGTACTTTGGAAATTTTCGGAGTACACGGCGTGTTCTGTGGTACACACACCGTTTAGTTTCCGGGTTACATGGTTTCCAGCCAGGCAAGCCATGTTCGGAGTACACGGTCCAACCCGAACCCGAAGGGACAACACGCTGTGTTTAGTTGGACCACACGGTATGTAATCCGGAAACTGTGTGCCACTTGTTCCTGGTCAACACATGGTGTCTTAAATGACATTGGTATACTTCAATACATGGCCTGATTTGGTGGATATTTCAATGCATTGAACCTAGACTACACGGTGTTTACTTCCGAATACACATCGTGTATTCAGGTGTTGTATGGCCAGAAACATTTGGCTCCTCCGCATGAGTTCCTCTATTTTATTTTAATCAAAATTAAAAGAAAAATTCGTATTTGTGAGGTGAATGAGAAACAAAGGAGGAGGAACAGATCACGAGATTCATATTTCCAGAACGATTAATCTTTAATTGAAACAACTAAATTATTAAATGCATAAAACATCAATGAAAAAATAAATAATTATAATCAACGATATGACCCCTATGATTCCAATTGTAGGTTCTGGGTGCAACAGGAGCGCGTTGGTGGGTTTTCCCAACTTTAATTTTAACATTAAAAAACATTCAATCTGAGATCCTTAATGTCGTAAAACACCGAATCTTCGGAATAGAACAAGGAACGAAAAACTTAAGAGGGAATCCTGAAACCATAGAGATAGGATCATCATATGATGGGTATAATTAATTTAATTAATTCATAATAATTACCTTGGTGGAATTATTTCTCATTTGATGTCTCCGATCACGATCCTGTGATCCGTCGTTGCATCGTAGAATCCAAGTGTAAGATTTCTCTAGTGGTGATCCACACGTGTGCCACATATCTACGGACGTCGCCGAAGGGATCTCTGGGTGCTAGCGTGTAAGAACCTTTGCTTGCGATGTTTGCCTTCGATCGCCTTGGTCTCTCATTCTTGAGAGCATTCTTGGAGGAAGGAGTTCTTTTGGCCTTGAAAGAATTCTCCATAGTTGTGGTGCACAACCATTCCCTTGTGAAAAATTGTTGGGGTTGTGAGTATATTTATAATCGGGTTTGAGTTTATAGAGTTATGACAATAAATAAATGTGTTACGCATATTATTTATTTCATTAACTCTTATTAAAAACCCCATGTCGAATTATTAATTCCTTGACATTCGCCCACGCTGATTATAATAAATATCATTTAATAAAACAATATTATATCCTCAAAATCCTGACAGGAAAAACTACACGGCGTGTAATCATTAATACATGGAGTGTACTCATTTTCCATAAAACTACATGGCGTCTATATTTAATATACATGGCGTGTGCTTTTATTTTCCACTTTCCTTTATTTCCTCCACTACATTTATTAGACCTTGAGTAATGGATATTTATTTCTTAAAAAAATATAACTCCATCACTCGCTAATAAATATTATTTCATCCACAATATATTCTCTCAAATAACTAGTGTCAAAATAAATGTGATCAGGCATCCTTAAATAATTATTAAACCAAAGTCAGGAATAATATTTATTTAACGTGTTAAAATAATATTAAACTAAGATACATGGACACACGTAGTGTGTGACCCTCTAGGACTCTTTCTCAATGGAATTAGTCTGAGCCTACCTAAAGTCCAAGGTTAGCATCTAGAAACACGCCAAGGAACCCATAGATAAAGAATTTCACACCGTAATGACGTGTCACCTCATACGAATGCTTACCATGTAATATAATCCATTGTCACGATATCTCGAATCAAGCGGGTTGCATGCTAGTGTCATCAACCCACGTGCTCGATTATTCAGTCTTTGACTTTCTAGAATCAAACTCTCCCATAACTTACCATGGTCATGGATTTATTTAAGCTATGTCAATTCCATCAAAGGTCCTGAGATATATACTTTCGTTACGGAACATAAGGGAAAAATCCTTTCTCGCATTATCTATTAATGCAATATTACTCGTGACGCACCTAATGTATCCTATCTCGCTGCGAACAGTGTGTCGTCACAATTTTCATCAATACATCTAAGTGTGTGAGTTGTAATACCCATTAATAATAATATTAACATCTAAGGATCAATACAAAAATTCACAGATATGAAAATCCAATGACACTATGAAATGTGGATTTCCTACTGGCGAGTATCGTTCTCATAATATCCTCCTTGGTATTACAAAGGGTGCACATCATGAGATGGTGCCTCAAATTTTTATGAGTCCTCACCCCTAATTGCCTGTATTATTTGTGTCCCTCAAATAATATCATCCGGCCATAGATTATATATTCAAGAATAGTGTTATGGCACTTCCAGGTTCTCATCATACCAGGGATCCTCTATGAACCTTTAATGAAACAACTATCTTTAGGACATTATCATATTCATTTTCACGCAAAAGAACAATCAAGATGTGATAAGGCTTTTATTAATGAATAAAGTACAAAGTAGTTGGTTCTAGTCCACCAACTCCAACAGTCCACGAGTTCCATATTATAATTCTTTTTCTTCTTCTGTGGATTATACTTTTTTGGTTCGTCCTTCTTTGTCACAGTTGGTACAACTCCTAGTTTGGATTCTAAATTTAATTTTTTTCCACCAAAAAGAGTTGTTGTGAGTAAACTTATATTTGTGACACATATACTCATTTTTAGGCACATATTAGTTATACAAAAAATTATACCTATTTTCGAACATAATAAACCATTTATGTAGATTAATCATATACTTGTATATCATAGGAGTGGAGTGTCTCCGGGTAGAATCATTACCCTTCCATGAATTCATTTAATTATTTGTCACATTCATGGGATTTAGGATAGAAAAAATAAAACATCTACCATAATAATAATATATTATATGGTCTCTCCTTGAATGAGATATAGGAATAGTTGGATTTGTTCTATCACATTTGGTATTTTAGGATTTAAAGCATGTTCTCATAATGTTCCAAAATATTCCAAAATAGTAGCATTATAGTTACACCTTATTTTTTGGATCCTCAGTTCCAAATTTTACATGCGAATTATATTTTCCTCCATATTTAATATCTAGATCTGTTTCACATGTTAAGGTTTCATTTGACGGAATCTAAATATTTTCATTTTATGTGTTTATAACCTCCTCAGGTTCCTGTATCTCCTCATATTTATTTTTAAATTCTTCAGCCATTTATTTTAAGATAAAAAAAATATACATTCCTAATTGTGTTTTTTCCACAATATACGTTTTGAGGGAAATGATTATTTCCTTAAATTCTATCTCTATGGCCATCTTACTTAAGATTTCATGATATAGATCATCAACCTTAAAATTTATTCTTTTATCTTTTCTCCCATTTTCATTATAATGAATTTCAAGGCGACTTATTTACTATTTTACTCCTTTTTAGTAAGTTTGAATATTTAATCATCACATAGTACACATCATTCATGGCTTCCCATCATTAAACCTTATGTTGTAAGGCTAGGATCTCCTCTTTTCCATAGCATGAACACCACATTGATTGAAAAATCGATGTTCATTCCACCTCTTAATAACATATTATTTTTATATCTATAATAAATAATGAATCAAAACAATCATTCTATAAACCAATGTTAGAATAAAATTTTGAAATTGAATTTATTACATCAATTAAAGATCCTTTTCTTTTTTAATTTTCTTCATCCTTTTTTCTCTAGGAAAAATAAGATTTTGATTTTGATTATTTAATTCCCAAATGAAACTTCCAACAATATCCACATGTCATTAGAGATTTTTAATGATCAATAACCTTATACACACATTTTATGATAGAATCATTTAATACATTTCAGACTGAGGAATCAATATCAATATTTCATTGAACCATCTCACATATAACTCCATATAAGTTCAAAATGATAATATTATCTTATATGAATTCTAAAGAAACTCCAAGATAATCTTTTATGATGGAAATGAACTCCTTTTTTCATGTTTTTAAATGCTTTCCATAAATCAAGGGATCCTTCACTCTTTATTTCATTCTTTGACAACTTTAAATCATGTTAGAGAAAAGAAAAATCCGATAAAATAAATATACTAATCTTATATGAATTGTTAGTCCCTCAATGTTATTAGAGCGAGAAGTAACCTAAGAGGGGGGGGGGGGGTGAATTGTAGTATTCAATGATTAACCTTTTAAAACACATTTTTCTTTTATGTCTCACTTCCCAAACAAATATTAAACTCTCATCCTTAAGGTTCACTTGTTCTAATGTTTTCTATTCTACTTTGATATAAATATCGACTAACTTAACTGAAACTTTACATGATTTAATAAGTAATTAACTTTCTCCATATTTTTATGTGCATGTAAAAAGGAAATATGACATATAGTTTTTTACTTTGTTCAATACTATGGGCTAGTACAAGGAGCTTGTGATCAATAAAGTGTCAATGGACCAAAACAATATAAATACCACTACTCTTTATTGATGTTCAGGATAGGTCACTCCTTTATTAAGGTCACATACTTTGAATGTTTTGGGACGACTCACAATAACCTAGGGATCAATTAACTTATTTGCAATTAGCCACTACTCTAGGAAATTATCCACATAGTTTATGTACATGTAAGTCCTTTATATGAAATCATCTTTGTTGATTGTATCCTCAAATGTATGTAGATACTCTATTAGTATTTACTTTATACTCTTCATATAACTATTATGATCTCCTATTGAATAAAATTATTCTTTTACCTACCATATGTTGTAGCTAATTCTTTCAAGCCTCCTATTTGGATAGAAATCCAATTGATTCGACATAGTAAATCATTATTCACTTTGTAAAAATATTTCAGAGGTTATAAAGTCTATTCTTCTTTCCATCCCCTTATCTGGAGTCCCTTAAACATAGAGATTAATATTTTCAATATCTTTGTGTCACTATTTAATTCTAATGTTGTGTGTCAATCGTCCATTAAAATACAAGGATACCGTGTTCATTTAAATCACCACCTATTAACAATAATATAAGACTTAAAAAACTAACCATAATTCAAAAAATAACTTCCCACAATCTCCATCAATTTACATTGAAATAGTAACCGTTTTATGGATTTACTTACCCCTCTTTACATTGTATATTAAATTAATATTTAATCATGAATTGAATCTCTATAATATTAATTAAATTTCTACTTGAATCAAGGAATAAAATCAGGGCACTTGATGTTGAAACATTTAACTCTTGGCTTATAAATCTTTTGCGTATGCATATCCATTGTTTGTGTGTCTTTAATTAAAAATACCATAAAAAGGAGTTTCATCTGGACACTACAAAATAGTATTTTAATTTTATGGATGAAATACCCTCTAAAACACATAACTTAATTAATTTTTGGTAATTTATTCCTTCTCCTTTATGAATATGAAATTAAACCTTCACCGTATAAATAAAAAATCATCATCCCATGTAGCATCATCCTTATTTTGGTAACTTCATTTCTTGCAGGTGGATCTTTAATGAAAAAACCTAGAAAAACAAGATGATAAAAAGCAACAGGAAATTTTGAATACAAAAATTCTTTTGGTATGACATAGTCCTCTATGTAAAGTCATATTTTCCATCACAATGTTATAGATATCAATGAAACACATTCTATTGTTGTCAGCCACAGAAACACCGATAATTAAGATTCACCATTTTTCTTAGGTGAACTGTAACTCTACCATGGGGACCACCATAGCATTGTCATTTACATATTACCTGGTCTGAGAATCTACAACACAACCATGACCACCAAATATAGCGTAGTCTTAACTAGTTATACATATTTCATTATAATTAAAAATACATCCATTAAATCAATTTCTAGATTACTTTTATATATCCTTCCTTTTTATGGAAAATAAATCCATTCCAAAAAAACAAATTTTTTCCTTTAAGAAATATTATATCATGTAGTAAATCTCATTGTTAAGAATCGGCTGAGTGCCAAATTGTTTTTTTTAGGGTCTTATTATTATGGAATCAAAATTTATTTTCAAAAAATAAAAATAAACACTTTAGGGTTCTAACATATGTCCAAACATATCAATGAGGCTGGTATCAAATTTAGATGTATAAAAGAGATTATGGGATGTATATAGGCTAATATGGAAGGGAAGAGATATGTGGTAAGTCTCTTTGTGGTTAGGTTATCTAAATAATATATGGAAGATATTGTAATGAACTGACGACTGGGAAAGCCCAGGTGTCTTCATTCCATAGGAATATATAGGAAAATATATTTATTTCTAGTGACCACTTATGATGGATTGTATGATGAGGTGATATAATTTTTTATCATGATAATTGTTCAGGGAACCCACTCTAACTCTACGGTTCCCCATTCTAGATATTTCTATCCAGATCAAGAATAGTAAATAGTGTTTTATCATTGTTTCCTTAATATAGATAATATATCACTCTTTGACACAGTTTAAATTTTTTAAGAATCATACCATTGGGGTTTTACACATCTCAGTTTATGATATTTTAGTATGGTGTTGTATCGTAGTATTATGCATACTCAAAATGTATGGGGGCCATAAAAAAATTAATTATAGTTTAGGGATATTCTATTCAAATATTGTGTTTTGGTTTGATATAGTTTGAATAGTTTCATTTCAAAAATATGAATGCATAATAGAGAGGTATTTAGTTAGCTTCTAAATTCTAGTACAGTAACATGCGAAAAGATATGGATACAAAATACCTCATATTTGAAGAATATTGCGAAATTTTTATATGGAACTATATCAAGACCTATATTGGAGAGTAAATTCACACTGATTCCAAATATAACTTTTTTAAATCTTGGTTTCATGATCTCAAATTAACATAGGTGGATGTTTCAGTTTGAGGCATTGTCTCGATGAAGATTTTGAGTGTAGAAAAAACACTTATTGTGTGCCATGAACCTCTAAACAGCACCATAGAAATCTCTGGGTTCTTGCAAAAGATAATTTTTCGCTTGAATCATTCATTACTAACTACCACACGAATCAATTCAGGTGGAAGGGCCCCTATTGATGTTTCTAGCATTGAGTGGCTGGTGGATGATGATAACTATTCATTATTAAGATATTTCTAATAGAAAATTCCTATTTGGATTAATAGAATTATCCCTAGGGCTCTATTGTGCACAAGACAAGTAACAATTATATTCATTCCCTTATTATTTTTCAAATTCTCCAAAAAATGAAATATATAAATAATGATATTATTACAATTTAATTGACATGTGATAAAAATATTGATAAAATAAATATTATTTCTCTGAATAAACAAATTAATATTTATTGAAATAATTTTCATTATAAAATTTCTCACCAGAACTTTAAAATACATACACCAATATTACTCATTATTTATTAGGCCTTTAATAATCAATATTTATTTAATAAATACATATCAATGAATTATTCACGGATAAACACATAAATATTACATTCAATAAAAAAGGAATAAATATTTTTAAAAAATTTAACTAAAAAAATTATCTTAAAAGAGTAGTGACTACATATATGTGATCAAACAAACATGAATAATTATTAAACCACATATGGTAATAATATTTATTCAACACATTAAATTCATATAAAATTTAACATAGTTTATGAATACAGTTATTTTGGGACCCTAGTACCACCTAAAGTCCATGGTTAACATCTGTAAACACCCCAGGACTCCCATAGAGAAAGAAGTAAAATTTTATAGTGGAAATAATCATATATGAAAGCACACTATTTAATATAATTTGTTTATCCCAATATCTCTAGACAAGGTGGTTGCATTCTAGTGTTATCAATATATATTTACAATGTCTTATTATTTAACATTCCATTAATGAAATCACATTAAAAAATAGTTTGACATGGTCTTAATTAAGAATATACATTCCCATCGATGGATCAGATATATCAAATTCCATTAAATTAATGAAAGGATAAATCCTTTATTACTTTTTTCATTATGAAATATCAATTATGATGTACCCTACTTTCTATAAAAACATAAAGTCATAATTTTTAAAAAGACATCAAACTATGAAACTCATAATATTAATTAATAATAATATTAAATTTTATGGACCACTACACATGTTTTTAGATAGAAAAATCCAATAATACATATAAATATTGATTTCCTATTAGTGAGACATGCTCTTATAATATCTTGTTCTGAATATTACAAGGAGCATACATAAGAAGAAAGTGTTTGAAGGTCATTTGAGTCTCCACCACATATAAAATATATCACTTTCCTCTTATAAAATGATATCATCTAACCATGAAACCTATATTTAATAATAATTTCATGAAACTTCATGGTTCTAATCATAACAGGGAACTTCTATGACCTTTTAATTAAAAAATTATCCCTAGTATGTTATCACATACTTTGTCTTCTAGAAAACAATAATTATGTGATAAAAATTTATTAATATTAAAAAAATGAGTATAGGTAATCACAAAGCATATAGTTTTTTTTTCTAATTCAACAAATCCAATAGGCTCCCACTTTCACTAGATCCAACTATAAAAAAATATTCACCATATGGATGTCACATGATATTCATGCCTCTTCTAAGTTATGGATTTAGTCAATGGGTCCACAATATTTTAATATATAGAATATATACTCATAGTTACTACACATATTTGAGAAAAATCTCTCAAGATATGATATTTTATTAGTATGTTCTTCTTCTATAGATGTGACATTAGCTCATTTGCGAGATCCACCACTGTAATTTTATCAGAATATAATGTAATATGGTATCTACTAATATGAACCACATCAATATATTAGAAATGTTTATGTACCCAAATATCTTTTTTGGTAGCATTAAAACCCATTATATAATATTAATATTCTTTATAATCAGAGACAACTATCTTTATGGAACTATGTTAGCTGATAGATCCTCCATTGAGACTAAATACATATCCTGAAAATAACATCAAATTATTTTGATCTATCTGAAAGCTATCTTTGTATAACCGATTCTAACTAGATCATCATATCCTCCATAAACTCATAATATACACTACTGGAAAATGGGCCTATTCCCACAGTTTTATAAAACCAAGGGTATAGGAATTATGGGGATCTATACCCATGGTTTTCCAAAATCGTGGGTATATGTCACCTATACCCATGGTTTTGCCCAAAAGCATGGGTATAGATTTTTTTAAGACCAATACCCATGGTTTCTCAAAACCGTTGGTATAAGTGTTTTTTTTCAAGACGTATACCCACAGTTTTGGCCAAACCGTGGGTAGAGTGTTTTTTCTGAAGACATATACCCACAGTTTTGTAAAAATCATGGGTATTTGGCTTTTTTTTTTAAGAATTATACCCATGGTATTGTAAAACTATGGGTATAGATTTCATGCTTTATGGAGGGGAAAAAAATTACGTGGGACAAAAAAAATTTGGCGGGAACATAGTTTGTATTAATATAATTACAAAGATACAAATATATTTACAACTATTATGCGTAGGTTGGTTGGTCAGTCCGTCTTTGTAGTTCAACGCAGTATGCTTTTCGAATCTCGGTGAATTATTTTTTCTTTAAAATGAGTTTAAATAATATAAGTAAATATATGTATGTTTATATTAACAGAAATATCCATAGCTCAGTTGGTGAGGTGAGTTACCACTCTCCCACCGGTCCCAAGTTCGAATCTCGCCTTAGTCATTTCTCGATAAGCGACTATATTAATATATTTATATAAATATATGTATATGTATAGAACATCTCTTCGGCTCTGTTGGTTAGTGATGGTGGCCTCCGTGTCGTGCGTCCCATGGTCGAATCTTGCCTGCAACATATTTTGAATATAAATCCATACAAGTTTCAAACCACGGGGGAAGTGATGTGCCCACTCTACAGTGGTGCGGCCCACTGTGACATATACCGACGGTTTTTCTAGACCGTGGGTATAGGTTAATACCCCTATTGTGACACCTCTCAGCCCCATGGTTCCCAAAACCATTGGTATAGTCTATACCCATGGTTTTGGGGGCTATACCCACGGTTTGGAACCGTTGGTATAAGTTGTTTTTCTAGTTGTGGTCTCATTAATTAACCCCAGATACTTAAGGATAACCTTAACAATAGAATAATTATACTCACCTAGTCTGACTCGATATCTTTTTATCACTATTAATGTGTAGAAAAAAATAACCCTAGTACATAAAAATGCATACATTATTGGTCATATCAGAGAAGTATATGGGATCTTACTCATTATATCTCTTCCATTCTGAGTCTGAAGACACATCTTCTAAGAATGATATATATATCACGTGACACTGAAAGGAATACCCTCATATATTTTTCTAT
Source organism: Viscum album (assembly GCA_963277665.1). Lineage (NCBI taxonomy): Eukaryota > Viridiplantae > Streptophyta > Magnoliopsida > Santalales > Viscaceae > Viscum > Viscum album. The sequence goes on along the minus strand of OY728150.1, from coordinate 934,171,410 downwards.
ACTATATCTCTTTTGTATCGTGTCAATGTATGTACTTTGAGTTAGAAAAATTAGCCTCTTGAATCTACCACAAATGATCATGATACCAAGGATATAGTTTTCTTCCCCTAATTCATTCATAGAGGAGAATATAAAAATACTAGTACTTAACTAATTGTAAGACTAGTATATCATTTCCAATAAGTAATATTTCATCGACATATACTACTAGGATAGAAACCACACTCCCACTAAAACGATTATAAACACATGGAGCACATTTATTCTTATTGAAACCAAATTCTATGTTATACTAATTTATCTAAATTTTCCATGACCTAGATTTTTTCTTCAATACATAAATGGATATCTATAACTTCTATACCTTTGGGAATTATTTTTAGTCATAAAGCCTTCTGGTTGTTTCATATAGACATATTAATAAATATTTCCATTAAGAAAATATATATGTACATACATTTTCCAAATTTCATAGTCATGGAAATATATTATATAAGGTATAATTATTATGTATTTAAACATGTCAATTAGAGAAAATATTTCACCATAGTCTAGGGATTGGAATCTTTCAAACCCATTAGACACTTTTTATGATTTATAGGTACTCACTTTTCCTTCAATGAGTAATTTTCTATTGAATAATCATTTTCACCGAAATGTTTTACATAAATTAGATAATCAACCTAAACCCATCCTTGGTTATAATACCTAGAATCCATCAAAAAATTCATGTATTATTTCAATCTTACAGCTTTTGATCTATAAAATACCAATTTATATGAAATTGAAATATTATTGTCAACCAATAATGATTCACCATCCTTAGTGACAGTAAAACCATATCTTTCAAGTTACTTAACCACTCTAGTGATCTTATATACTACTCCTATTTTTGAAAAAACTTGTTCCACATAAACTTGTGAAATCTGTTCTTGTAAAAAACATTATATATCTTGAGCATCAACTTCATCGAATTCAATCTTAATCCCACTATCTTTTCTTAGGTTTTCTCCCTCTTATAAAATTTCAAATTTATTATAATGATTAATTTCTTGTTTAAGGGGTTGTATAGTTAACATCGTGTTGTTTACATGAGATAACCTATAATGATACACTTCATTCCATAGGGTGCTAGTTTGTTTCTAGATATGGCCTTAACAAAAACATCAAATCGCCATGAATGTATGTTCGACAACATAAATTTCCTTCCATACATTAACTAATATGATATTCTACATACCCTTTATTTGGAACCTAGTTTAGTGTGAAGGTTATAGTACATAATGAATATCCCTAAAATGATAATGGATGATCTTAATGACTAATCATCAACCTCACCATGTCAAGTAAGTTATTGTTCCTCTGTTAACTTACACCATTCCAATATGGTGTATAAGTTAGAGTATTTTAAGATATAATCCCAAACTCCCATAAAATGTTGATAAACTCTTTATGAAGATTTTCCCTAGCTCGATTAGATCATATATAATTTATCTTTTATCAAGTTGATTATTTAATTCATTATTGAAATCTATAAATTTCTATATGTATTCTAAATTATACCTCATCAAATAGACATAGTCATATATGATCTAGTCATCGGTAAAATTCATGATGTAAGAATACCCACCTCTACCTTATACTGAAAAGGTCCACACACATCAATGTGTACTAATTATAGAATCTTTTTGTCATTTTAACATTCTCCACCAAAACCTTTATAGATAATTCTGAATTGTAAACAGAAAATATATCTATAAAAAGGTTTTAGCTCAAAATATTCTATATAGCTATATAAATAGATAATTATCAAAAACTCATTGTTTACATTACCTAGTTGGTGATACTATAATTGGATGTAAAAAGAGTCACGAAAACCTGATTCATTATATATTTTCAATAGTGGGTTTTCATAATTATTACATAAAGAAAATTATTTAAATTTTATATACCGTACAATATGTTCACTTTATAACAAAAAGGATTGTTTTTTAAAAACATGAAAATAAAACCATCTGTATTTAAGTAGGATACCAAAATTATGTTCTCCGTAATAGTTGGTATATAATAAAAAATATTTTAAAACCAAAACCATTCATGTTGGAAATGAATGGTTGTTGCCCCTTATAGATAAAGGATCAAGTCATTATCCACTGTATACTTGAAGATCCACCTCTCCTCTAACAATCTTCTAAAATATAATTGGTTCCTGTATTTGGATATATATGTGAGTCCCACAAGCTATATCAAAGACCCGATGCATATATATTGAAGTATTTTACTATATAATGGACACGCCGTGATCTTAACCTTGATTATTAAACTAGGAGTAGTTATTCTTCCAATTTTCTTTCTTTTCACATGAAAAAAAATTATTTTTTTTCTTTTTCTTACCATTGTATCTTTATCTTCTTAGAATGTCAATTCTCAGTATTTTTAGACTTGGAATTACTTTTGGTTACCTTTACGTTGTTCCTATTTTTATTATTCACTATAAGGACTGTATCCTTTTAATCCCTCATGTCTTAATCAACTAGGATAATTAAAGTAGGTTGTTTTGAAAGAGACTTCTCACTATTGAACATATTACAATTCACAATGAAATTGGAGAAGGATTTAGATAATGAGAATAGAATGAGGTCTATGTGAAAATCACTAGGGCCCTTAAAGACCGATGTGTCCAAGAAAAATATGTATCCAATGATATTGACTGCATGAGGCTCATACGGAATCTACTCTCCAATATTTCCCATGAATTTCGAATTAGAGATCTCATATCTCTCTTGTCCCCATTTCTCTTGATAAATATCAAGAAGGTGAGATATTATTATATATGTATCTATATCTTCATGTCACTCATGAAAACACTTGACATGGATGATTGTATTTAAGATTATATATATTTGGTATCACCCGAAGGTTTAAGATAGAGAGATAATTCTTCCTCACTTGCCTATTTATAAAGATATTAGGGATGTGGGGTTTCCAAAACATATATTTTCTTCTCAATACATTGTATAATAAAACAAAAACACCTATACAATTACTAGAACTTCAAGATAGTGATAAATTTATCCTTCTCTTAAATAGATCTCACTAATATAGACAAAGTCGCATGGATTTATTTTTCTCTAAATAAATAAGAGCATAGTTTTTTATCTTTACCCAAATCACTAAATTTGGTAATAAAATTTTAATTTTTTAATCTCCCACAATTTTATAAAAACCTAATATCTCTAATAATTGGTTTCATAATATATTATCAAAAGGAAATTCTATTGGAAATGATCAATATATACCTTCTCATAACTAAAGAGAGGGCCTGAAAAATTACTCATAGTTATTTGTGTAGGAAGGTATTTGTAAACGTCATTAACTTATTATTTTTTGAACTGTTGAATGGAATCCCTCATCCTGAAATCCTATGTTTATATTTCCTCAACACATACCCAAAAATTTGCACCAAATATTGATAAGGATAATCCAATTGATATTCAATTTTTTAAATCAACCCAAAAACTTATTTATAACTCCTAATTAAATGATAGTGTCTCAAAAAGGGCTGGATCAAACACTACGATATATTAATTCTATTCTAAATTATGTAATATAAGGCTCAACATAATTAATATTTTATTTTGACGGATTGTTAAATTTATATATAAAGTTCTCATTTTTTCTTATTACACCCTTCTTAATTTTAATTGGATATTAATTAAGCAATTAAACACATCTTATATACAATGTACACATTATATGATTTATTTTAATTCCATATTATATTAATAATAACTCATTATTTTATGATATCATGATAATGTATCAATAAATAAATTAACCATGCAACTTTACAGAAATAAATTAATAAAAGTGGCACGATCATGGTCTTTTATAATATCAAATTTATCTAAAATATTATAAACTAAACCAAAACCTGAGGGAAATAGAACCCTAAACCATAACATGGTTCATGATATAACATTCCACCTCTCATCCTATGTTTCTCCTAGATTAGTTTCACCATGTATCTGAAATTAAACCACCTCTACTCACCTAATATATCCATACATTACATATGATTTACTCATATGCAATTGAGGGGAACCAAAAGATTTGTCAAGGGGGTATACATAAAAGAAACTAGAAGCACACATGACCTTACATAATGAGAGGATAGGATGATTCATATTCAATAAATTTAATTTAATAATAATAATAAATTAAAATGAAACCAATCATATACATTGGTCTGGTGTAAGATCATTATCATCTACAAACGTTCAACAAATATAAATTTTAAATATAGCTAAAAATCAGTCAGGTTTTTTAAGTAAGATAAAATTCCTGGAATTAATATGATTAACCATTAGATTAATATATTAATTCAATTTATTTTAATCTCTCCCAAATCATCTTGGGAATTTCCATCATCCATTATTTTAATCAAGTCAAAAAAAATTAATTTTATTAAAATCAATAAAGTGAACATGTTTACTTGGAAGAAACTATATGTACCCATCCAAACAACATGGAATGTTCCCCCTACAATGTTCCCACATGGAATATAATTTTTAGTTTAGAATTCAACGTGGAACCAGGTTCAAATTTGGAGGTAGTGGAAGCGCCTATTGGGCATGGAAAACTAATTTTTTTTCATAATTGATGAATAACCTATGATGTAATCAATGAAGAAAATTATGGCCAAAGAAATTAAATCAAAGTTTAAATGAATATTATATTTGAACCAAGAAGGAAGGTTCATCACATATAATTTATAATTAACTTATTTGGAAAAATAAATACCAAGAGTTGAATTTTTTCTTTTTTGATGAATTAGAGGCCCTCTTATGGTCATTATGTCATTTTGGTGATAAAATTCAATTATAGAATACCTCTACTCGTGATCCATACATGCACCATGAACATATAAATTTCTCTATAGAAATCGTTGTGTGCTAGACTATAAGATTATTGTTGGGAAAAAATCTCTCAAGGTATTATTGAAGCATTTTTGAGGTGATTGTGTTTGTTGACAAAGTGGACATCTTTGTTGTGATTGTTGAAAAATCTAACCATGAAATACAAATTTGATGAAAAAGGGGATTTCATGGTGGCATGTCGACTTCAAGGGATGTGTTTAACAATCCATGTTTGATTCAAGAATGTCGACAAAGGAATGGATGATCTGGAGACGGTACAAAAAGAGCAGATACAAGGTCGTTTTGGAAAATGTACTTGCACGTCGTTTTCTTGAAGGAGAGGAAACTTGTGCACCATATGTTTTTCAAGATCAAAACATCAAAATATGTCAAAGGGAAAAGGGGCACCCAAGTTTTATGTTTCGTCGCGCAGGTGACTTGCGCGGAAGAGACTAGGGCGGCGAGACTTGTGCACCGAGGGGAGCCTAGTGCACCGTCGCGCATGGTGTACAAATGCCTATAAATAAAGGAAGACACCTCCTCATTCTGTACGAGTTCAACACTTAGAGAAAATCAGAGCTCTCGTCATGTAGGTGTGGTGGTCGCACAAGTGGTGTGTGGTCATGCAAGTAGAAGTTTCATGTCAGTTGAGTGTTGCATGCCCAGAGTGGTTTGGGCTAGAAAGGAAGGAAGTCGCCCAAGTTTAGAGTAGAAGAAGGAGGTGTTGCACAAGTGGTTTGGTGACACTTGCAATCCAGTTTTTGAAAAAGCGCAATAGTTGGTTGTTGTGCGCCAATATTTGTTTGGGTCTAAAATGGTGTGAGTCGCACAAGTTTGGAGTTGCAGAAGCCTGTGTCGTGCAAGTGGTTGAGGTGGACTTGCGCGCCAGTTTTAACTTGTGCACTAAGACTTGCACGCTGGCTTGGAGAAGGGTGCCAGGTATGGTTGAATCATAGCAGCGATTCCGGGCTATGTGAAAGCTGGAAGATTTCCTGATACCTTCGGTGCAAATTCAGATTCATCTATGGGTGAAAGTTGGACTTCAATAGAAAATCTACATATAATAGAGGATGCATTAATTAGTGATAATGAAGAGACCTACAGGTCTATAAACTGTGAGTGGATCCTTTCCAGAGAAGTGAGCAAAGAAAGAGGAAGAAGGTGATCCTCTCCACTAGCAGTGAGCCAGAGAGAGAGATAAGGAGTGACCCTTGGGAAAGTAGTGAGCTGACCCTAAACATTGTAAAGGCATTGAGCCTGGGAATAAAAGTGATCTATCCCGAACTTTGTAAAAAACAATGCACTGTTAGTGGATTTGGTACATCGGAACATCGCCAGTGTATGCTCCTTGGACGTAGCCTAGTGAGGGTGAACCATGTAAAAATTGATGTGTCCTTTGCATGCTTTAGTTTTTGTTAATACTTTGCTGCATGAAAGAGAGAGAAGAGAGTCCTGCATAAAAACGAGACAAGATCAATAGGGGACATTGTTTTAATCTTTCATACCCTGATTTACCCCCCCTCTCAGGGTATCTAACTTAGTGGATCTAACAATTATTTTACTTGAATTATTTGTAGATGATATCCACAAGAATCACTTCATGCAGAAGGAATATTCTTTGATATCTCCAATATTGAGAGGTTTTTGGTTGATGATCACTCACCGTTATTGATATAATTATAGGAGAAAATATATCTTGGGTTTGAGATAATTATCTGAAGATTTTTGTTACACACAATTAACTTTAGGTTTAGAAATGACATAATACGTTTTTTAGAGCTAGATTTAGACAAATAATAACTACATCGACGACTTTATTATTTTTTCTAAATCCCTTGTGAACACCATGTATAAAAATTAATAATAATATTATTATTATTATTTACTTTATATTATATAAAATAGCAGATAAAATAAATATTATTTCCCTAAATATGTAAATTAGTATTTATTCAAATAACATTTTTTATGGAATATCTTGTCGGACCATTAAATTTGATTTTCCACTCCACCTCATTATTCACAATGAATTGAATACTGAATATTTATTTAATAAATAAGTATCAATTTATTATTAACAAATAAATAAATACATATTACTGTCACTAAAATAGTGAATAAATATTTATAAAACATACTGATCACAAATATTCTCTTGAATAACTATTGACTAAATATATGTGATAAAAATGGATAATTATAAAACCATCTATGAGAATAATATTTTTCAACACGTTAAATTCATATTGAGTTTAAATGAGGTTCCAAATACATTTAGTGTGTGAGCCTCCTGGACCATTTCTCATTGAAATTATGTAGTACCATCTAAACTCCAAGATCAGTGTCTAGAAAAACTCTGAGGAACTCATATAGAAAGAAGATAAATAAAAAAACAAAATAACCACATATGAATGTACAATATGTAACATAATTATTTTATCTTGGTATCTCTAATAAAATAATGTTATATGTTCGTTTTATCAACCTATGTGCTCAATATATATTTCTTTGGATTTTGAGAAACAAACATTCCCACAAAACAATAAGGCAATGGAATTAATTCTATAGTTCTATTCCCATTAAAGGTCCTAAGATATCAAATTTCATTAAAGAATGGAAGGGATAAATCTTTTATCACATTATTAATTAATGAAAAAAACACTCATGACATACATACCCTACTTATAAGAAACATGAAACATCAAAGTTTTCTTTAATAAATCAAATTACATGAATCATAATGTCTATTAATAATAATCATAAAACCTAAGGTCATTACAACCATTCATAGACAAGAACATCCAATAACAAATATAAATATGGATTTCCTACTAGTGGTTCATGTTATCATAATCTCCCACTCTAAATATTACCAAGGGAGTATACCATGTAAAACTGTCTCAAAGTCCTATGAGTCTCCACCCCTAGTAGCTTGGTTAATTTTCTTCCTCTTTAATGATATCATCTAACTACAAAACATATATTAAAGAATAATGTTGTGGAACATATATATTTTCGTCCTATCATGAAACTACTATGATCTTTCAGATTTATAGTTATCCTTTGGACATTATTCCATTCTATTTCACATAGATGGAAAATCATAATGTTATAAGAACATTATTTATATTTCAAAACAATTAACACATATAGTCATAATGTATATAAAAGTTTCTTTTAAAGAACCAAATCCAATATTTTGATATTGGATACTAGAAATTATAGGATTCCAACAATTAGGAAAGTACCAATGGTAGTAAGTATATTATTAACTCCCTAAAAGTGAATTTTCTCACCCTTATATATTTTCTCGACTACCAGATTAAATGGAAGGAGTTGTCCACTACTATAAAAACTTCCTCTCATTAATTCAAGGAGTATGAATGGTAGAGAAAGTAACTCCAAATTCCATTAGGTGTGTTAGAAGACTCCCAAATCTGATTATAAGATTAATAATTATGAAACATGTGTACAAGGTATCATGAGTAGTGGTGGTATTATTCAAGAATAGAAGGGTTTATTTTTATGGACATTAGTACTTTATACAAGAGAGGGAATTAATTAATTATGGAATATTGAGTGATAATTAATAGCCTCTAGGTTTGAAATAAATATAGAATTAATCTTTCAATATTAGATACTAACTCATCCTTGGTTTACAACTCCTCACGTGGGTATCTTACTTTCAATTGGTTGATTACCTATTACATCAGAGACTATAGAGAGTTACATGCCCAATAAGTGAAAGTTATTCACACCTAGCATGAGGAGAATATGTCTTAAAAAATATTATTAGTGAAAGGTAGAAATTATAATGTCTTTATTTTATATTCTTTTAGTTGATATCTCCCTCCAGACTACATGCCAATAATTATAGGGGAATCCCTCAGGCTCTAATATTTCAGACCCCCATTAACTTGTATATTGGAATCCCAAATCCGTAGATATAATAATATGTTTAATTTTGAGTTTAATAATAAAATAATATATCAATATGTTTTTTATAATCCTCATTTACCTATCATTAAATCATAATACAACACTATCCCGACACTAACCCTTAAACTACCATTTAGAATATCACCCAATCACATATCATGTTACCTAACTATCTACAAAGAAAGAAAACTGATATTCAGTATTGGTTAGCCATGTATATTTACAAATTTTAATAAAATAACAATCACCAAAACTACATCAAATATAAATTTTAATAGGAGTTATCATCCCATGAATACCATAGTATACAAAAACAGGATGACAAATAATGCTAATTTTAATGAAATATGAAAAATGAAAATATTTAGTATTGACAACATCATAAAAACTATATTCCTATTATTTGGAAATTATACACACTTATTATCTAAAAGAAAAATATTAAACTTCCCTAAGTTAAAAAATCTCATTCCTCCCATGACCTTACTATCATAGAGTGTATCCTAATAACACCAATGCACCTAACATCACCCTTCCAAGACACCCCAAGAATACTTTTATATACATATATGTATAAGATTAACAACAAAATTGATAAGTCTAAATAAATAAATAATATATTTAGGAATGGAATATAATGAATACTTTATCAAGATACCATTACCATCTTGGGAAATGTGCTTCCAATATCACCCATTAATTTGATTCCTAATCCTATTAATAATAGATGAAAAAACATACTTATTTTTATTTATAATAATTATCTAAAAGATATGACATTTAATATTATTTTTCATGATACGAACACTATTAATCATAAAAACACTGCTTTTCACTCCTTTAACATACCACTACAGAAGGAAGACTATAACATTAAAAAATTTCACCTCCTATTTGGATGCTTGTTCATAATTATTAATGATCTAAACAATTAAAAAATATTCATCTATGGTAAATATTGTTAATAGATGACTAAAATAATTTAAAAATAAGTTCGTTATTGTCAAAATCTACTTGATTGACCTTTCCCCTTGATGAACACCCTCACACCCAACACACAAGATCATTTTGAATGAAAAAAATTAGTGGGTTCGATGAAAATATAGAGAAATTTGTTCTCCCTACTAAATATATATTCTAACAGAAAAAAATAGATAAATTACCAATTAAATTTATCTTGTAAGAAAATAAAGAAACATAATTCATGGTTATATCAACCCTAGTATTTAAAAATTCCATTTATAAAGAACAAATTCAAGGGAATACCATTCCACCTGATCATATTACTTCATCATATCCAACATCAGACATATAATTATGTAAGGAACCTCACTTTTAAAACATTATCATTACAAAAAATTTGTGGAATACTTAAAAATTATACAAACAGACATCGAAATATTGTATTTGGTGTATTACATTTGGAAACATAGAAACATAAACACTGGTACATAAGGGAGCTACATTATCTCCCACTAGGTTCTTCGTGACTCGAACCCTTCTTTGACACATAAAACATAATACATATCTTCATAACCTGGGGAAGGAAACATTGAAAGGGGTTGTCTCAAATGCTCAGTAAGCATAAGAAAGGGATACATCTCAGAATAAACATGACAATAAGGGTACGAGAACATGATCATGAAAATAGAAGATCATACCTTGCATATCATAGATCATACACATGAAACATGGAAAAAACATTGCAATTCGTAATACATGAATCAAAATTATGTGGAAGACATAAACCATGAAATCATAACATTGGAGTAATAAAAGGAATTTTGGAAGCACATAAGAATATAATTATTTCCATAGTATCTTAGGAATCAATAACAAGACCATATTAGTGGAAAACGTCCTTTATAGAACAGGGTGAACCCACGTTTCAACCCTGTATTACTGGACCAAGTAAACCCTCATTACAACCCTCTATTACTGAACTATGTAAAACCTCATTCCATCTCAGTATTACTAAACAGAGTAAACCCCCATTCTAGCCCTATAATACTGAACTAAGTAAACCCTCATTCCAACAATGTATTATTGAACTGAGTAAACCCTCATTCCATCCTTGTATATCTAAATTGTGTAAACCCTCGTTCTATCCCTTTATTAATAAACTGATTAAACCCTCATTCTAGCCCTATCTATATCATCATATATCAATCTTTACCCAATTCATTTGAGGGAGATATAGTTACCACCTGTCACATAATGAAATCATACATTCATGTGCCATAAGATCATAATTAACATATCAAAACCCATGAAATGAAATGGGTATCATAAACATGTAAACATGTCATAAACTGTGTAAAGAGAGAGGTTTCATAATAATTTCATCATATACATAACATGTGAAAGGAATCATGTTTCAAAAGAATATAACCCTTGAAATAGAAACAGGTTTCATAAACACAATACCCATGAAGGAGAAATGGGTTTCATAAAGACCATGTAATTAAGCATAACTCATTCATAGAAAGGATATGAATGTAACCTTTAGATCATTTACTATAATGGCATGAGTGAGAAAATATATATCAACTTATATAGAAAATAATTTTGAAATATACTCTAAATTAATTTCATGAGGAAAATATCCTTTCTTGTTTGAAAAGGCTTTTAATACATAAAACCATTTGAAAATCATTTTCATAGAAAATACATTGAAAACATATAATGAAGATATGTAATCATTTGGAAAACATTTTTCCTTGAAATATTTAAATAAGAATCAATACATTTTAAAACCCAATCTACTTGAAAACACTTGAAATATTTTAAAGAAATATATAATTTTTTTAAAAACTAATTCTTTGAAAATACATTGAAAACATATAAAGAAATCTTGAAAACTTTTTGAAAATTAATTTTCATGAAAACATATAAATAATCATGAAAATGTTTTGAAAACCATTTTTGTTAAGGTACATTGAAAACATGTAAATAAGACTTGAAAACCTTTGGAAAATATTTTTCCAGGAAAATATATAAAAGAAGTTTGAAACCATTTTAAAAAAAAGTCCTTAAAAATTAGGTTTTGAAAACATTTTATTAAATATTAATGTTTTTAACAATACAAAGGGATCTTCTAAGAAATGACAGTGGGTAAATCTGTATATATAGGTCAAAATAACATTCCTTTTGAACAGTCAAAAGGATAGAAAAGTTCTTTGTTCAGAAAGTGAAAAAAAAATTCCCTTGATGATTTTGGTAATATAGTAAAAGGGTAAAACTGTCTTTTGGATATTATATGGGAATGGTATAATATTTTTTCCAACCCTTTTTGGAAAACAGATATTTTTGACCGAAGAGATGGTAGGGTTAGTTTTTCTTAAAAAACACGTTTTTAAATAAATTAGGTACCAAAAGGTATAAAATGGTACCAATACATGAGTATATCATGAAATAATAGAGGATAAGTAAAATCATTAATATTTGGGTTAGAGATATCATAAACATAAAGAATCTCAAAAAGCAGTGATATTGTCTCAATAAACTCTTTTAACTTGGTATCCTGGGATCAAGCTCTCCATGTAAAGAAAGGTGATTACATGAAGCATGTATTATCAAGAAAATATTTAGATTCATGATATCTCATGTAAAATGGAAGTATATTCACCCTAAAAAATGTTTAGGTGGATAATAAAACATGAGTTTCGAAGAAGGAAAATTGAGACAAAAACATTTTTAACAATTTGGTAACTTTTGAAACAAAAAACCCATGAAAGAGGGATCTTTAAATGGGAATTTTAATACCCATAAATTAAAATACATGATACCTAGAATAAAATCATAAGTATTACAAACACCACATAAAATTAAAGAGTGGAAAACATAGCTTCTATCTCACAGAATTTAAAAGTGAGGTGAGATCCACTTACCTTGTATCTTGACTCTCTCTGTACTCATACAATCTTTCTATATAATAAATATATGTTTATTACAAATACTTTAAAGAATAATGTTCTCATATATATCACCATATATGGTTTTATTATAACCTTATATTTTATTTCGGTGAATGATCTTATATTAAATTTTCACTTTGGGTGATATTAATTTTCTTCTTCGCATGTGTCTTAATTGTTTTATATCGTTGATAATTATATTTATATCATGATTTCAGAATGTATTTTATTATATAAATATCAGGTATATCCTGTATAAGTATATTATAATAATCTATATCATAATGAATTAAAAGGAATACACTATTAATCGAGATGGTAAGCCGTTTGTACGCATGAACATAGTTTTCTGTTTTTATTATCGTATTCAAAGAAAGAAAGTAAATGAAATATGTTTATATATGTATGTATATATATAAATATAATTATTAAAGTATCATTAATATATAATATATATCATATATTTTCATTAAACCCACTATTAATACATCTCATGTGGTGTGTAAACAAATAACATCACTTTGAGGGGGCGGTAGTCCACACTTCCTCAAAAAAGATTATTGTATTAACACCAAATTGAATGTAAAATATGTGTGTTGTAAAAAGAATAAATAAGATTAAATAAATAATAAATATTATATTATATATATAGTGTCCATAAAAATGGACACTATGATTGGTGGTAAAGGAGAAATGAACAATCATTATTTTGTGAGGCAGTAGTTCACCATACACAGAAACAGTATGTTCAACATCCATTATATGGAGGTGTGTGTAAGTGTAGGTCAAAATATTTTCATAAAAAATTATAGTATATGTAGTATACTATTTTTTTAACACAATAATGTAATAAATAGAGTTTATGTGGTGGATAAGGAAAATAACAGAAAGGATCTTGAGAGAAGACGTTACCTCTTAATCGGGTAACTCTTTTTGGTTTATGCCCAAAGGCTTCTGTGAGAGGGATTATTAAAAAAGGGAGGCTTAAAGGTAGAAGTTATGATTTTTTGGATGGAAATTTGGGCAGCTCTTGTTTGAACATAAGAGTCTTGAGAGTTGTGAGTAATGGGTAGAGGTGGTGGCCTTATATAGGGAAGGAAAAGGACTCACATGGAATTTTAAGATACAAATTAGGTGTGCACATTGTATAACATAAAATGGTCATAAAAACCCAAAAAAACTCAATAATGGATGGTTTATAGACGAAATAATAACATCCAATTGGGTTCGAACAAATTTATAGGTCATTTGGGCACTTAATTATAAGTTTGAATCCCTAATTAATCTTAATTTGACCTTAACTGCTGTGATTAATTGTAATCAATATTTCTAATCATTTTGGTCAAAAAATAAACATGGGATTATTAGAATCAAAACATTAGATTTAATACAATGGTGTATATCAAATTTTTGAAATTATAATCACCGAATAATTAAAATTAAGATTAGTGCTAATCATATAGGCGGGATGAAATAACGGGGTTTTAAAGTCAGAAAAAGTTCAAAAGTTTGTTAAGATATATACAGTTTCTATGTGAACTTTTTTCTAATGAATTAAATTTTATTAATATATTTAATATTAATCTAATTATAACAAAAAAAATCTATAGTATTATTTATCATTAATAATTAAGCATACAAAAGTTGGTTTTTAACCAAAAACAATATTTTATTATATTTATAAAAAATGGAGTTTCTTAGAAAAATACAAAAAATCTACCATATGATAATTTCTATTTTCTGAATTAATAAATGAGGATTATTTTATAAAATTTATTTTCTAAATGTGTCTAAAATTACTTTCATTATTATATGTAGTTTATTTGAGAAAACATTGATTTTAAACATAAAAAGGCCTTTTCCAAAAATCAAATATTTTTTTATCTATATATTTTATTTATATAACAATTATACACAATATTTTAAAACTATTTAATAATATTAATATTACTATGTTTAACCACCATATTATAATTATCTTATTAAAATAATTAAACCAATAAAAATAGATGTTTTGTAGAAACTCATTTTTGCATGTATAGTACGCCAACTAAGTGTTGCGTTCATCGTATGCCAATTTAGTATTGCTTGTAGCGCAAAACAAGTTGGTATTGCATGTAGTGCAAGAAAAGTTGGAATTGTATGTGAATGGAATGTTCTAATTAGTTTTTTAATATATATATATATATAATGAACTATTTCCATTATCATGTGAAATGAAAAATATTGAAAAGTTAAATTAATTAAAAAAAAGTATTCTCAAAATATCGGGGTGTTACATATTCCCCTCATATATTTTTTATAGAATTTTTTTGAGTGAAACACCTCATTAACAATAATATCATTATCCATGATAATGGGTTTAGGAAAAAAAAGTACTATATTATTCAGTGATAATTTTTATAATCAATGTGGAAAGCCCATTTACATGATTTTTTGGGAAATTTTTATTGATGAAATTACATAAGTTAATAAAACTGAATTTAGATATATTAACTATATGATAAACCACTAAGATCATGGCAATAATAATTTTATTTAATATTCCTATATTTTTTGAACCTTTCTAAAAATTATTTCATGAGGGATACCACTTGTCATCCATTATCATTCTAGTAATATTTATAAAACAACAGATGAAATATATCTAAGTTAGGTTCTTCAGTTACATGAATTTACTTAAGGAAATAAATAACCTTAATTTATTTAATATCATGAACTAATGTAGCATTTATAGTTTTAGAAATGATAACATAAACACACTCTAATATAGATTCTGGAATGTCAAAAAAACCAACAGAGAATAATTTTCTATAAAAGTAAGTAAAAATATACTTACTAAATTATTGATCATCCACCCAAATTATATTAAAATTTCAAATCTTTGTGATCATATTTCATTTATCATCTAGTCCAATCCTTTTGAATAAAATAACCTATGTTATGATCCTTATTGATGGGAGTTATTTAACAGTCTCTCAATTTTTTTTGGATTTTAAAAAGTGTTTCATAACGGATAACCTGGGTTGTTCTATTAGAGAGGAAGTGAATGAAATAACACTTGATAGGATCAAATAAATAAATAAAAGAAATGAAAAATGAGGAAAATGAGAAGTATTGTTTAGTATTGTTGAAACCAAGGAAATAATGAAAATATTTTCTTAAAAAAAGAATATCAATTATTGTGATTAACCTAATATATCCCTTCTTTAATCATTAATAATTATCCTAACAATCAAAATAATTCAAATATGTTCCCTAATATTTTACCCTCGAACCCTATGGAAGAAAATGTGACCACAAATATTGGACGAAATTAACCCTAGGTTAACCTCAGGATTTCTAATAATGACACTCTTCTTTGATTGTCATTACAAAGACAACTTATGATGAGTACAAAATTATAGAAACACCTCCAACATAGAAATGTTAATGTTTTGATTATGGGGATTTAATATTATGATTAAAGTGTTGTTCTAAGAAATCAAACATGGTTGGCCTCCCACATAATATGTGAATCATTAGGGAGATTGAAACTTTAAAAAATAATTTACTTATAAATATTTTTATGAATAAAAGTGATTACATGGATTCAAAATAAATAATCACAGTGGTAGAAATTAGATTCACCACAAAAATAATTATGATATCATGGGTGGATTTGTTATCGTTGAGATAATTTTCATAAGAAAATTATTCAAATTCAATAAACCAATATCATTTAGACTCTTTAATTTTAAAAATAGAAGAGAAATTAAAAATAGTATAAGAGAGAAACAAATAAGTTTTATTAAATATTTAAAGATAGTATAAGTATAAAATCAAATAAGAAATAGTTTTAAGAAGAATTGGAGTACCTTCTTCGAAGAGACCCATGTTGGTAGAATTTATTAATAAAAATGGTTGTAGAGGTGGAAATAAATCACTATATTTGGGAAAACCCACCCAATTTTATTACCAGCACTCACTGAGTGTGAAAAGTTTCATTTAATAGAGTAGTTATGGCTAGTTTTTTGAATTAAAATAAGGGAACATGTGGAATTATGTCTCAAAAATTTACTTCTATAGAGTTGAATTTTAAAAAAATTTCCCACACAAACTAGATATCACTCTGTTTTAATAAAGCGAATAGAAATATAATTTTCTAACATATAGAAAAATTTCTTCCCCTTACAAGAATGAATAAAAAGTGATAGCCCAAATGGTGAGGTGGGGTCCAATCTATCGATTCCATCCAAGATTTAAATTCATGGGAAAATTTCATCCATTAAACATTGAATCCATCGAGCATGGTAAAAATAAAAAATGTATCCTAATGAGTTTATAATTCATCCAAAAATTTAAAAGATAAAATTTTATATAGATAAAATGTTAGTATAATCATACTAGAGTTAAATTAAATTATTAAAAATAGAATTTTTTTAGAATTTCCAAATTCAATCTCTAGATAAAATCTCCATTAAATATTAAAATAAATCTAAATTTAGATCAATTATTCCAAAATCCTCCACAATTTATATTTTTTAGTCTTGGGAATATTAACATGTCAAAAAATCAATAAAATTATTCACATTGACACTTCTCAGTCAATGATAAAAATATGATGAAAATAAAGAATAATAAAAAGAGTTAAATATCAAAAAATGTGAATTTCATTTTCCTATAAATTGTATCATAACAAAATACTATGAGATAAATAAAACTAATTAGGTTGAAATAGAATATATATTCACCATGATATAGGTTCTTCACATCTGTGTGAAAACCATTTCCTTCTTGTCTCTCCACACTTTATTCAATATATTTCAATCAAGTAATTTTCTTGGTTACTTGGTTATATTACACTAAACCATTTATTCAAGATTTTTTATAAAATTTCAAAACCCACTCACTTAATATTTCAAAAATTTTAAATAATATGTTCATAACTAATATATCCCCATATATTGTACATTTCAACACTCTCCTCTTCATATTTTTTTCATGTCATAAAATAGGTAGATATCAGGTATACCCACATAGGTTAATCTAGTATAGTAATGAAATCGATAATAAGATAAAATAACATATAGATAAACCAATGTTTTAAGATGAAAAAAATAATTTTCTTAGATATAACTAGAATTTGGTATTAAAAACTCACACGTCATTATTTTAAGTGATGTTTTTTTGAGATATTAAATGTAATAATTTTTCTTCAAAATTCCCACAAAAAAAATGGTTTCACAATTTCGATAGTTCTATAAAGGCAGAATCAATAATATCAACAAAATACATATATGTTCACAAAAAAAACTACTAAAGATGAAAATTTTACATTTATTAATACAATTCCCATGATATTATAAAAATCAAACATTAATTTTAAATAGGTTTCATGAAATAATGAGAATGTGACATTATCTGTTTTTATGTTAGAGTTTTTTAAAAAAAAATAAAAAGGGAAAAAATAAAAATAAAAGAAATATCCCAAAGAATCTACCAAATATTTTATCCCCTACACAACACTTAAAATAATTCATTGTCATTAATAAAACGTACACAAGATTATGTCATTAAATTTTTTGAAAATAATTGGACAAGAACAAGTCATGTATGTTAGAAGGAAATAACCTAATGATTATCTCAAACTTGGTAAAAGTTATTCTCCTATAAGGTCATCCAAAGTACCACAAAGAAAAATATAAACGAACATTACAAATAAAATTTGAAATAAATATATTTGAAAAGAAAGAAAATAAATAAAACTATGGTTACCTCTCCATAAGTACATTATTTATACTATCTGTAACTATACAACCATTATGAACTATTTTTAACTTGAAGAGGGGTGTGGATTTATTCTATTGAATAGCCACATGTTACTATGTCTAATACTAATCCAAAATTATTTAATCTTATTAATTTCTCAATATCCAATGAAATAGTTTTCCACTTTTTCAATGATTCACTCATATATTCTTAGGGTTTGAAATAGAATACAAGGTTAATTATTTCTTCTTCCCATCATCACATGGAATAGAATTTTTGAGTGAGTGTTGAATAAAAATTCCTGTAATTGTATCTTCTCTAAATTTGGATCTATAAATTGATTCCTCATGATATTCAAAGTGTGTCACATATTTTTTATGTGCATTATTAAATAATGTAAAGGGTTCCTTATCCTTTAGTCAATCTTTTGTAACCAAGTAATCCTTAAAATTTATAATTTCATCATCAAAAACTGGAATAATAACTTCTTCTTCATCCCCTTTAATTAGTTATTTTAGTTTATTTTCCATTTTATACATTAGATATGAATCATGTGGTTGGTTTTATTCATATAAATTTCCTTGGTAATACTTTAATCATCCATTGAAACAATAATGTTTTGTGGGCTCTAGGTATTTTTGTGAAATTTCATTAACCAATAGAAAAATACCTTTTAATAATGTGTAAGTATATTTGGTAAAACTCAAAAAAATCATACTAAAAAGGGGTTTAATAAAAAACTTACCAACCTATAAAAAATTCTCATTTGATGAGAATTGTCACACATGATTTTTTTGTTATTTTACTAAGTGTTATATAGGGGATTTATTTGGTCATTATATTTTGTTGGAATTTAATTAAAAAGAGTATTATAGGTTTTAATAAATAAAAAATAAAAAATAATAACACAATATGGGAGGTTTTTTTGATTTATTTGGGAACCAACAATGAAAAGTAATAAAATAATTTCATTAATAACAACAATATAAATGATTTTTATCAACCGAATATAACCCTCCATTAATCACTAATTGTTATCCCTTATGATAAAATTCATCTAATTATGTTTCCTAAATTTAATAACCCATGAACCCTAGAGAAGAAAAAACACCAAAAATATTGGAACAAATAAATCCTAAGTTAACCTCAGGATTTCCAATTGTGACACCCTTCTTTGATTTTAGACCCAAATAAAACTAATTATTAATAGAAAATTAAAGAAAAAAAATCTATAAATGTTAGTGTATTGAGTATGGGGATTAGATTCAAACCCAAAAAATCAATCCTAATTTTAATTTATTTCATGACTAAGGTGTTTCTCTCGCAAATCACACAAGGTCAGCCTTGTGCCCAATGTGTGACTAATTTAGGCGACTTAAAATATAAAAAATAATTTAATTATGAATAATTTTATGAAGTACACTGACTAAATGGATTAAAAACAACTAATTTAGTGGTTAATAATTAGACCAAGAAAATATAGAATTATGCGCCCATAATTTGAATTTTCATCAAGGAGATGATTTTCATAATAATATAATTGAAAGTGATTAACTTGATCTCTCGTCCAGTATTGGACTCCATAACTTTGAAGAAAAATCAAAAGAGTATAATATTTTAACATATATATTTTATTTAATATTAAAAATATTTTAAGGATAAAATCAAAGTAGGAAAATTTTGAAGAGGGATATGAATGCATTTTTGGAAGTGATCCTTTTAAAAAATCATTATTAAAAATGGTTAAATTGATTGAAAGGAAATGCACTATTAGAAAAAAACATCCAATTCCCCTACCAACCCTCCCCATGTGTGAAATATTCTATTAAATAAATTTAGTGAGGGATATAATTTTATATTCAAATAAGAGAACATGTAGAATTCTATTTCCAAAATTTACTCCCTTCGAGATGAATTTTTGAACAAGTTCCCACACAAGCCAACTACTACTCTATTTCAATGAAATTATAGGAATTTTTTTGTATCATTTGGGAAATTTTATACCATTACATGTAAGGATTAAAAATATATGTCCCAAATGGTTATATGGGTTCCATTATTTTGAGTCTAACCTATATTTGACTTCATGGTCAAATTTCACCCTTCAAAAATTGAATAATGCTAGTATTTTTAAAATAAAAAATCTATAAAAATGTGTGTAGAATTAGTCCAAAACATTTCAACACAAAATTTGAAAAAATTAAAATGTTGTTAGAATCATACTAGATTGAATTTAAAAGGGAAATTGTTTTTATAAAATTTACAAAATCAGGTTATAGATAAAAATTTATATTAAATATTCAAATAATGCCCAATTTGAGGAAATTATATCAAATATTATCAACAAAATATTCAATGAGAACATGTTTTACCACCTGTACAAAATATTAGATTAATAAAAACACACATTAAAATACCTTTCATTAAATTATAGGAGGCTGTTTATTTTTTTCATGATATATATAATTTTATTAAATATTCTATTGTCCATATATGATGTAAATATTCATTATTGAGAATTATATAGCTATAAAATACCACCATGTAGATTTCAAAATTGGATTCATCCTAAGCCTTTCATCCTCGAACTAGTGTGGTATATATTTTCGAACATGTAATCTAGATAAACTTTCAAAAGGAGATTAATTATATGATGACATTGAGTTTTCTTATACCACATAATTTAGAATATAAAAGACCTCACCCGCCCATTTTTTTTATTTTGAAAATAAAAAGTGTATAAAATGGTCTAAAGCGAGAGGTGAGTGATCTAGTAAAGTGCATACACATTTTTCTAAACAACCTAACTAAAAAAAAGATTTAATATTTCACACACTCTATAATCTACCCACTTATCATGAGACTAGGTAAAACATTATCAATATATCATAAGATCTGCTAAAATATCTATTTTTAGAGAATCCCTAAACTCATTCATAATATTATAATTTCGGTAAGGTCTAATAGAATTCCTAGAAATTTATAAGATTGTATTAAAATCACTCATTATGAAAATAAGGTTGGATAATTATATTCTTAAACACATAATTAACTTAGAAGTACACTATTTATCTCCCAAAACAGGCTTAAAATATAGTATAGTGAATGTAAACACAGAAATTCCAGATTCGGAACTAATTTTTTAATATGGTTCTAACATAATTTCTTTATAGAAAAATTAATACCATCACTACATAATATGCGTAAAACACTCAACCTACCATTTCTTTAAACTATAAAAGCATTATAAAACCCAAACTTCCATTTACGGTAATCAATGTATTTTGGTCTAGTGATTATTTTAGTTAAATTTTTTTCTAGAATAATATTGTTATTCTCTCTATGATATACCTTTAATTTTCAATTTTTTCCCAACCCTCTGTAGTTAAAACATATGAGTTTCATTAAAATTGACAGGGTTTAACCTCCAAAATGTAACCTTTTAGGAATATAATAATATTGGTTCTCATAAAAACTTATTGTGTTTCTATATTAAACACACATCATACTAAAAAATGCATCAAATAGTATATTGGAGGTAACCCTTTAACCATTAACATCCATGAAAAACTATTGAGCCTTCAACATTAATGAGAATTTATTGTCACTCTTCTTTATATATGAGATCTTTCCTCCTATATTCTGGCCATTCCCCACTTAATTTATACGAGTCCCTTGAGATCATTCTACTGGTATTTTATTAGGAATACACTACAACCATGAAACACTATCTATATCTATTTCCCATTGTTCTATATCAGCCTTTAGAATCATTGGATTAGTCGATGGAATAAGTAAGAATAAATTATTCATATCAATAAAGTACTATGATAAAATTTCTCTCATATCATTTAAGACCCTAATGAAAATTTTCACTAGAGTAATATTGAATAAATTTTCCAGTGATAAAATATTAATTACTTTGTTAGAACCTTTTATTTTGTTAGATTAGAAAACCTAAATGCTCTATATTCTATCATGATCTGACTCTAAATCCTTTTTATAAATTTACGTAAAATTCAAATTACTACCATAAATACAAGATAAATATTGGAAAAAACTAAATTTTCAAGTTATCCTTTATAGCTAAACATTCTTTATATGTGTTCCCCAAAACAACAATTAAATAATAATTAATGGGAAGCTATTCCTATTCAAAATTAAGGCACTTATATATTATACTAGATTATATTATTAATCCCCAAGTAAATGGATAAATAATTATTATTAAAACCTTGATTCATATATATTTACCCCAGCTCAAGGGATCAATATGATCCCATTTAAGAAAACCTCCAAATACATAAGTGATTTGTTGAATAATATTATAGTTTCTACACCACAATAAAAGAAACACTCAACAAGATTGGAGACTTATGAAATTATGAGTTATTTATACTATCCTCTCATGATACATCCACAATATATAGAAGATTATTGTTAATGGTTCATGACCTTCACATCAGTACCCCCTTCTTGTCTTCCTAAGAGTGAAATTAGAGTATACAAGTTATAATATTGACTTCTTGAATAGAAACTCCCCCTTTTAGAGTCCTTATATTTTTTAAAGTATTTATAAATTTTGGTAATATTATTCACCATTTACAAATATATTTTCCTTATAAGAGAAGGTAAATATGTTTATAAAGGTTTCCATCAAGTACATAAAGGCTATTAATATATTTTTTTCAACATCCAACAAATAAATCTTTTCAATATTATTAATTATTTCCTCCTATATTTATAAACATAAGTGGTTTTCTTAAAAATTATAGGACACTGGAATCCAAGAAGCACCCAAATCCTACAATGATATACAAATCGATTGGGAAACTGGATAAAATAATACCCAACATATTACAAGATTAAAATATGCACCACTAAATGTACTATAATTGAATTTTTACCAATATTAGTTTTAATTTAGTATATAAAATTGAAAAATTGTGATCTTCACACCCCAAATGAATAGGACATAACCAAACATCCATGGAAAACCTATGAAAACCTATCATAACAGGAGAGACTAAAAATGAATTTATCTATTATTATTATTATTAATATTCATATATTCTTAATTCACTATAATAATTTTCGTTAATATACTCAAATTTTGATGTTAAATATATCCATTAACTTTCCGATCATAATATGAACTATAATAAAGAGTGTATTTTTTAAAAACATTTATTTTTTATGAAAATATAGTTTTGATATTTAATATAAAAAATATAAAAATGTATCCTCATGTTTTTGAATTTCTAAAATTTTTTCATTTATATACTTTTTTTAACGTTTTATTAATATGTATAATTCATTACATCAATATTTTTTTAATAATTTTAAAACTAAACTATTTTTTATATCTTTTGTGTTATTTATGGGTTTTTATTTGGATATTATTTTTTTATTGTATCAAACCAGGTCGGCCTTCCATCCAATATGACACCTGACCTGACCCTTGGCATGGACTGAAGGGTATTACCTGTCACCAAAGGATAGAAACTAGTCCATTGGCACCAAATAAAATATTTGGGAATTATTACAAACATGAAATCAAAATTTAAAAAATTCACAATTTCACAACACATAACATCATAACCAGTAACCCTAATACAGAAGATCAAAGGAAGCACTACGAGCATGAGTTAAAAATTAACATTTATAAAAATACCAAAATAACCTAAATGGGGAAGGGGACCAATTAGAATAACATGACTCTATTAAACATGTGGTGAACCATGCTCATGCCACCTCCACCAACACCTGTCTAAAAGGAATGAATAGCACATTGAACCACCATAACCACCATATATGGCCTTTAATTTACTCAAGTTATACCAAACATGGTCTGTATACATCCAATAGTGTTTGTAGGTGTTGAAAAAAAAATTCCCAGTATAATAACACAAAAATAGATTCAATGCAATGTCATCAGATGGGAAATTAACATGATAATTTTTTAAGAAAATAAATATATAATTTTAATAAAAAATGATATCCATAATATAATAAAAAATATGAAAACGAGATAAAAAATAATTATAGCATGAGAACCATAAGAAATCCCTAATGTACTAGGGTTAACAGGTTCCTAGGATCCTCCTACTCTTGGTGATCACTTCCAGGACACATCATTCCATCTCATTCTCGAACCAACCAATCCCCATCACATATATTTTGTTAGTGATG
The DNA here is from genome assembly GCA_963277665.1 of Viscum album. Lineage (NCBI taxonomy): Eukaryota > Viridiplantae > Streptophyta > Magnoliopsida > Santalales > Viscaceae > Viscum > Viscum album. The sequence continues at coordinate 934,146,692 of OY728150.1, read as the reverse complement.
TTACGTAATTTGGTTAGGGAGACTGAGCCTCACCCCTAACACCTCGCTTAGAATAATATACATATTCTAAACAAATTGTTACCTAGTATAACATTTTTTTCTATTATGATACCAAAATCATTGAAACCACTTATCATAAAATAAAAATCTCAATAATTCAGAATCACACCTTAAAAACAACCATTTAAATTGGGAAAATCATTATGAAACATTTCAATCACACCAAAATCTTGGGAAAACACCAATCGAGTCACCCAAAAAAATTTATAAAACCCATTTAAGAAACAAATTAAGAATATAAATCATCAAATAAATTCAACTCATGAAACCGCCTACATTTTTCATGAAACATTAAAAAAATGGTGGAAAACACCAAACACACCAAGGGGAGACCATTGGAAGAAAGAGGACACAAAACCCATAAATATTAAACACAAATAAAAAATATTTAAACCAATTTAGGTTAACATACATTTTGTAGAAATTTTAACACAAGAAATAAGGGAGAAGAGACCAAGAAGAGAGAAGAATAGAGGAAAGAAGAATCTTTCATGATGGTTTCTTGAAGAATCCAACCAAAACCACCCATGACTTGGAGCCCAAGGGGTGGAAAGGGGGGGGGAGGGGTAAACCTAGGTGTGGGAGTTCAATTGGTAAATAAATAGGGATTTAGGTATTAAAATAATGGAGGTTTATAATTGGAAAAACCAAACATTTAATGATTTGGAAGACCACATGGTTTAGCTGCATGGTCTGCCCGATCGTGTGCCAACCATGAAACAACATTGTTTATAAGGATAGATGGTCGTATGGTTTTCCTAAGGAGAGATCATTCTCATCTTCATATAAATGAACCCTAGGAAGTGTTTTTTCCTAGTTTTACTATTTTCCCTGAGAGGGGAACATGCATGTGTGCTAGGATATGCGAACTAGTTTCTCCCACTGTCTATGGAACACATTTTCTACTAACCATGTTCCAACCATGTGTCTCCTTCCATCCATCCTAAAAAATACCATATTTAAAAAACTCTCGAGAAATAATTGTAATAAATATAATAAAAAATTAAATGCGAAAATATCACAAAAGAGTACAAAAAATGTGACATTACTTCCCCCCATGAAAACGTTCTTCCCTAAAAAAGTCAAACCAATGTTTGATCAATGTATAAATGAGGGTATTTCTCATCCACACATTATTTCAACTCCCATGTCTCATGATCATTATTCACATTCTTCTAGAGGACCTAAACCAATGGAATGTATTTCCCCAAAATCATTTTCTGTTGGGAACCCACAATCCACACCACTTACTCAAACATAGATAAATCAAATTCCAGCTCCAATTCAACCCAATTCAGCATGTGATACAAGTTCGGATATTACTTATTAATTTAAGAGAAATAGAGTAAATCATGAATAAATATCAACTAGGATGGTAAATATAACTCATCATATACCCTAAAAATTCTTTTAGTAATTTCAAAATGTTCGACATAACTTTTCAATAGCTTCCCATGTTTACCCATATTATGGTGACCCAAGTGAGGTATCACTTTCATAAAAACCAGATCACCCACTGAGAATTACAATGATCTATATTATTGATTGGAAAACTTCATTTGTGTATCTTTACTATTAATGACTACTTCCTAACCAATCAAACTTCCACATATATCTTTTTCACAAGGCTATGTCCCAACAAATATGTGTCACCAACTTCCATCCATCACATAGGTGATTGAAATTATAGAACATAAAGTGATTCAAATGGATCCATATTGATTGTGGATTGGTAAATATTATTATATCAATATTCTACCAATCCCAAATGGTTATCCCATTGGCCTGTAAAATCCAACACATATACACTGAGCATGTCTTCCAAAATTTTCTCCGCCCACTCCGTCTAACAATATGTTTGAGGATGGTATGTGATACCAGGCTTGACATATGGATCTATTTAATTATGAAGATCTTTCCAAAATTTATTGGTAATGTGGGGGTCCCTGTCTGAAATGATATCTAATAGCCACCATGAGGCCTAATAATATCATTAAAATACAACCATACCAACTCATCCACCTTGGTCAAATCCTTGATTGAAATGAAATGGGAAACTTGGTTAGATAGTCAATAACCACCCAAATGGAATTCCTTACACATAGTGTATGAGTGAAGCTAATTATTAAGTCCATAAAAACATTATCCCAAATCTAGGTACAAATGGGGAGTGGTCAAGGAAGACCTGAGAGACTATGGTACTCTACTTTAACCTGCTGAAAAGTATAGCACCTGGATATGAAGACAGCTATATCTCATGACATACCCAACCACCAGAACTGGTATAACATGTTGTAGAACATCTTTGAAGTCCCAAGATGAATGAACTAATATGATTGGTGACTATTCTACATCACCACTTTCCACAAATATAAATGAACCATGAAACGGACCTTGAGACAATTAAATCCCTCATCAGAAGAAGACCACTCGTTGGAAACCACCCCACCATTTAAAAAAATCATATAACATTAAAAAAAAATCATTGATAGGATGATCATCGCAAATCATATACAAAAGATAGGACGTCAACTGGATTCTATATATGAATTTTCCTCTACTATTCAATTTGGATTCTAAGTGAATTTTGGAAAAAAAAAAGACCCTTCAAAGTCCATTTATCACTGGAGTCCTTCAAGGCTTGCACTAGTATATTACTTCTTTGGGAATCCACTAACACATTCCCTTTATATATTGTGTATGAAATATTAATGCCAACCCCCTGAAGATACTCAAACCACTGACACTACCACTGATTTATATATTTATAGGAGATAATGTAGTCCAAACACTTATGATCTAAGTAAACTATAAATTTATCCTTGAAGATATAGTGATTCCAAGTCTTCAATGCTTGCATCATCGAAACTAGTTCAAGGTCATGGTTTTGGTAAAAGAATATAATCTCAAAGAGTTCCTTGAAAGATCATAAAGTGCTGCCCATGCTCCTCCTATGTCCCAAAAAATTCTGGGATGTCATCTATAAACAACATGAAAAAGGAGGTAGGGTACTAATGAAATACCCATTTTATAAGAGCCATGAAAACAATCAGATAATTTTCAACCTGAATGGCATGAAAAAATACTCAAAAGGTACATACCCTTTTACGAGGCTATCTTGGAAATTTCCACCATCATATCCTTGACATGATGATACCCATAGAACATGTCAATCCTGTAAAACTACATTATCCATCAATCTGATCAAATAGGTATTAATTATGGGGAATTGTATATTTATTCTTAATCACGACCTTATTCATCTTTTTTAATCAATTAATAACCAAAGGGAACTATCAGACATTTTAAAAAACAAAACAGGGGTGGCCTAAGGTGATACACTTGGGTGAAAAAATCCGTTAGATTTCAAATTGTCTTATTGTATATTTAATTCCCTAAATTTGTTGCGTTCCATACGATACAAGGTAAATTATACCGACTGCATTCTCGGTTCCAATTTTATGGGGAACTCCACATCCCACCGCAGTGGTAAACCCTATAAAATATATGGAAACACCTATGTAAACTCATCTAGCCCATGAGGAAACACATCTTCAAAACCACTACCATCATCCCCCAAAAAAAGAGAAGAGGCCTGGAAAACAAGGTCACCAAACTCTAGAATTAGAGGTCTATCACACCCAGATTGGGGATCCCATTCACCTTAGAAGTCCCGGGTGCACCAATAGAGTTACATTAAGGTGACCAACATAGATAAAAAAATGGGCTCTTGAAACAAACCATCAAATCCCAACTGAGAATTTCATAAATAAGTTCGATCTCCAAACCTAAGAATCCCTTTTCTAACTCGATTCCTAATAAAGTGAGAGCATAGGATGGATGTATGAAACCCTGATCCCTCTTACTTCCAATGGGATTAACCAACTCTATGGACTAATGCATATGAATGGTTGGTAATTTCAACAATTCCAAAAGACATACGTAAAAAAAGAGTTAAAAGAACACTTATAAAATAATGTAATAGTTATAGACAATGTAATAAAAATAGTACCTTGAACTATTGTAGGTCATGCGTCTGATCATTCTTGTGCCTAATCCCCAACATGGAGGTGCATCGTCTCCACCAATGCTTGTGGTCAATTGCTGACCATCCAATTTTCCATGATCTAACTCAGTGTATAAGACAATTATTGGAACCAAGACCATTATATGATGGAAATGGAGTGTGTGAAAGGCTTAATTTGGGATTAGTGCATCAAAATATGGTAATGGGAAAAAGTACATGTATGTATTAAATGTACGCGAAAGATGAGGTTGCGTGGAAGAATCTTATGCTCCCAATGTGATATCAAAAGTGGTTTTGCATGCTCATGAATAATCTTGTGTGCACTGACAAAGACACATCAGAAACCTACGTGTAGGGTCATTGAAGATTATAAATAGAAGGTACCCCATAAATGACTTAAGAATTTTTCCAATGAAAATCTGATTTCTCTGCCACAGAAAATATTTACGTGCGAAAGAAATATATAAATTTAATCTTGCGTGCAAGGTGTTACTTCAGTGTGAAAAGACCAAGTTAACCCTTCAGTGTAGTTTCATGAAAGATAAGGGTTTCATGGAATGTAGGGGTCACGCAAAAGTCATATTGCACAAAAAATCCCAAAACATGCATGTAAGTTGTGGCATTGCACACAAGTGCAGTGTTGTTCTTCTGATAGGATTTTGAATATCCTGATGGTGTGATCAGTGATTCCAAGTTCATCCATTCAAGACTTCGATACAAGCAGTGTCTCATGATGAACATAGAAAAAGGCTTCAATGAAAATCTATTTAAGTGACCTTCATGTCGATGAACTGAGTTAGACTTCTCTCAAGGCAGTGAGCTAGGTGGATTAGGCAGAAGTGATCTGAGGAACACAATGAGCTATCCCCGAACCATTATTAAGGTAGTTTCCTGGTACAGAGTGAGTGTGACTAGACCTTGTAATCCAAAAACTTTCAAATAACAGTGGATTTAGGTACGACTGACACACATTAGGTGTATGCTCCTTAGATGTATCCCTTAGTGGTGAACCAAGTAAAACAATTGTGTCTTCTCCCTACATGTTCTTTTTTGTTTTCTTTTCATGTCCTTCATACATGTTTAATAGGTTCCTACCATTGTGGGAACAAGATCCATCACTTTGAAAGAAAAGTTTGACCCCCTGATTCACCCCTCCCCTCTTAAGGTGTTCTAGGGTCCTACAATGATCCATACCTTCCACGACACACAGTGGACAAAAACCCATAGCTCGTGATTTACCACACTAAGCTAGTAATTCTCTGTATACTGAGGAGCCTGCACCAGTCTGAGTCACAAAACCACTATTAAATAACCTCTATAAGTGAACCAAGATCCCAAATTTATTGAAGTTTCTATGTGAAACTAGACACGTTGACCATGCAAGCCCCTCCCTTTCACACTGGCATCACACAATTGAACCTCCACCAGTGGTTGTAGATGAAGGTTATGGGGAAGGGTGGCCTGAGCTACCACCTCTACCATTATCCTACTCATCACACTTCATTTCCTTATCGGTTCTGCCACCAATACTTTGGACCACTTTTGAGAAAATCCATAGAAACTACATTTACCTATGCAATCAATATCCACCATCAGGGCTCGGTTAACCACCTTAGTATATACATTCAGATTAAACAAAAATATATAAGATTGAATTTCTATCTACAACCCCATATCCAAACATTGAGCTTTCGGCTACTCATGAGAAACCACCTTGTTTGAAAAATAGACTAATTATGATTTTTTGGCATATTCCAAGATGGAATGAACCCCCTGATATAGATCCAGTAACTCTTGAGTCTTGGAGGGGGTTGTGGTCTCAATGAAATAATTCTCATTGAGGAAAACTTTGAAGTCCATCCAACCAATTAGCTAATGTTTTCTAGCATCTCAAATTGATTCCCACCATCTAAGGATAATTCCTTCCAATATAAATGAAGCACATATTACTTTAAAAGCATGTAAAGTTCCACATAATGAAAAAATATTTTTAACTTTTTCAATCCACTCCTCATCTTCCTGGGGGTCCTTGATACCCCAAAAGGAATGAGGTTTATTCTAGAGGAATTCCTAGGCATTTTCCATTTTTGGACATGGTTCGACATCCCTAGATCGGGCAAGGTGAGAACCCACTCCCTAATCCAATTCCCAAATAGCCTGATATACATATTCCAATAATCTTTGATCAATTGGTGAGGTAAAATTATATTTTTCCTATTCCCAAGATTTCATAGATGGTCTCCAGAGTTCCATGGAACTATATCAATTAACAGGATTAAAGAAACCACTAATACATTAACCATAAGTATTTTCTATCCATAACATGATTTAAACATACAAATAAACTGAAATGAACCATAAAAGGCAGAAAATATCCACTAAACCACTCGATACCAGCCTAGTGTTCATGTTTAGTATCTATCCTATACATCACACCTGAGTGAGGATTCAAACTCAATAACAAACATCATAGGGTACCTAAGGCTTCCCATGATTTTTTTTGGCTAGAAACCCCACCCGCAATGAGAATCTCAAGCCCGAATTGTCCTAGATCTTAAATATATATACTCCCCCTAATAAAAATAACCAAATAAATGGAAAAGATAGGATCTAATTACATTTTCAAATAAACTAGGTTGGGAATCCATCCAACCCTACACCTAACCCATCCTGTGGAATGTCTTGAAGGGTGGTCACAATCCCCATGAGCTATAAACTAGTGCTTGGGCATCATTTAACACCTTTGGGAATTATTTATCTCATTAAATCCAACTATAAATCATTCAAAATTTCACATAACATGATATCTTAACCAATAAACATAATAAAAAATATAAAAGGAAAAACAATGATCATGAGTTAAAAATTAACATTTACAACCGAAACCAAAATTACCAAAATGAGGATAGGGACCAGCTAGACCAACAGGCTTCCATGCACCATAAGTGTCAACACCATCAAGCCACCTCCACCAACACTAGTCCAAAAGAAACAATTATCACATATAAAGACCATCACCATCATGGAAGGCCATTCCTTTACCTCATTAAGACATAACAAGTTCTATACAAACTCGAGGGTGTATGTTGGGTGTGTTGGAAAATCCCCAAAAGGATATTTCCAAAATATATTCCATGGAATGTAACTAGATAAAAAATCAACATTCTAATTTTTTTTGAAGAAAATAAATATTCAATTTAAATACTGCACTATTTGAAATAAAAGAGGAAATAAATGCTGCAATACGATGAATAATAACAATAACAAAAGAACCATGAGAAATACTTAAGGGAATAGGGTTAACGGGGTCCTTGGATCCTCATAATATCAATGATCGTATCTGAGACACATTGGTCTATCTCTTATTCATGCCAAATAGCCCCCATCATGTATGTTTAGTTAGTGGTTTTATGTAATACTGATATGGAGACTAGTATATAGCCTTGTTGACTCTCCTAATGTACAAGACCTAGTTTTCCCACTAAGACACCTAGGACTACATTGTGCTATATTCGTATCCCTAAATTAATGAAACAATTTATCATACAATAACAATCATAAAAAGTAAAAATCACACATTAAAAACCACCCTTTATAAATGTAAAATAATTTCCATACATTTTAATCGCACCAAAATCTATGGAAAACACAATTCACACCACCAAAAAAATTTATAAAACCCATTTATGAAATAAAGAATAAATAATAAGATCATAAAATAATGTTAGAGAAAGGAACCACATAACTTTTCCTTGAAACCTTCACAAAAATGTGCAAGAACCACCAACTACACCAAGGAGAGACCTTAAGGAAGTAATATCACACAAAACCCATTAGGATTCAAATGATAGAATCTATATTGAACCCACTTTTGTTTAATATTCCAACTGGATAAAATATAACACTAGAAATAAGTGGAAGAGTCCAAGAAGATGGAAGAAGAGATGAACAAAGAGGCTTAAATGATGATTTCTTAAGTAATATTACCAAAACCACACAATATTTGGAGCCTAAGGGAGAGGAATATGAGAGGGGCGGGGTGTTCCTAGGGTTGGGTGGTCAAATGGGGGAAGAAAGAGAGATTTGGATATTAAAATTAGGGAGGGGAAGAATTTTAAAACATAAAAATATAATGATTTGGCAGGCCGCTTGAATTGGTTTCATGGTCTTCTTAACCATGCGCCAATCATGGGGAATACCTGTCAAATAGGAATGATTGTAGCATCCTTCCATGAGTTCCACTAAATTGTGCCCATAGATAGCAGACCACATGACCTCACACACATCGCCACAAATTCTTATAGACTAATGACTAGCAGTGAGGGCCTTGGGTGTGTCCTTGGAGAGACTATTCCCTCATAGATCCAAGTATTCATAGTAGTAAATAAGAAAGAGTAAATAGAGGAATCATAATAATAATAATCAGAAAGTATTAGAAATTATAGAAATAAACCATAAAAAGGAATATGACAACTGGTGGAATTAAATATCAATAACATATAAAATAATAATGATATAGTGGCATGCATCTATACAAAATGAGGTTGCAGGGGGAACGCAGGTACAATCATAAACATCATACTCTAAGAAACTACAAAAGACCAAAAAATACAACACAACATCTCGAGTATATAATATATCTTATTCCCCCCTAATCTCCATCCTAGGTAGCAAAGAAATAAATCATCAGAAGCCGCATGGTTCCATTTATCCATACCTATAATCATAAATTCTACTCATGTAACAAACAATGCCTGAGAAGGGTGTGAGATGTGAGTCTTAGTAGGTCGGCACCCAAAGTGTCAAGACTATTCCATTTCATGTAACATATAAAAGAAAATGTGTCATATATAATAAAATCAGAGTAGTAAATAAATAACACACTAATACCTTGGTTTGGGTTCCTAAATGGAAAACCATCCCATATCACCTACTTTATCCTAAGGTGAAATTCTGAAGAAGTACCTGTGTGAGGCATAATATATATACAAAGGGCCAAGGTAACCATGGAAAATCAAGAAGGCATACCCCCAAGATTTTTCTTCATCTTGGGGTATAATTCACATGAAATCATACTTGTATTCTAGTAGAATAATGGGAAAAAATCTCATGTTCATAGACATACCTACAATAATAATAAAGGATGCATATCATATGAACAACCAATCAATATTTCAATTCTAGAGGTAGAGTCATGTGTCCATCCAAGGTGATCTAGATATAATCCTAAGGGTCACAACGAAAACATCCAATATAACCCAATACCATCTAGTATGTCCAAGGAGACCCATACAACGTCCCTTTCATCACTCGAGGATGGTGTTTATGAGTCCAAACCAAGTATCTCAGATAAGGGACTAGGTATCTGTAAAGACCCGTAAAATTCAAGGGAAATTTTTTTCTTAATTTTCTTTAGAATTTTACAAGAGCGCGGTTTCTGACGGCACCTGATTCTGAGGCCCAGTGTGCCCGGAATCAATTTCTGAAGTTTGGTTTGGGTACGTTCAGTGAACGAATGAGCGGTATTTTATAACTTTTGAACCGGTGCCCGGAATCGAATTTCGACGGCACCGATGAACTCGTAGCGCCGATATTCGTTTAAGGAGACCTTTTCCGAGGTTGCGTTTATTGCGGGTTGAGAGTTAGTTTTTGGGAATTTAAAATGAAGTTAAATAAAATGTGGAAACACATTTTATTTTTATCCAAGTTGGTTATAACCTCCCAAAGGGAGTTAGGGGTGGGACCCACATCCACTTAACCTCCCTTGAGAGGATTAAGTGTGGTGGGGCCCATACGAACCCTAACACTTCATCTTCCCTTTAAACTCCCTATAACTCCTCTTTAATTAAACTTGACAACTTGGGTTATTAATTGTGTTGAGTTGTTTGAATTTCAAACTTTTGAAATTCAAGTTGTTTAATTGTGTAAATAAAATAAGCTTTAAGCTTATTTTATTTTGGTTGGTATCCTTTACCACCTTGAGAGGATTTGAGAAGCTCTCTCCACCTTCTTCAACTTTGATGAAGAACACGAAGAACACTTAAGCTCCGACGAAGAACGCCGCTTCTCTTCTTCGTAGCCGGTGTGTTTCCGAAGATCGATGACGCCACATCTTTGATCTTCTTCCCGTGTCAACGAAAGGAGACGCCGATTCCTCCTCGGACTTCCTTCTTCAGCTTACGAAGCTTCTCCAGTGACGTACCTCTTCGGGCGCACCTCGACGTCAACGGAAACGACGTTCGATTTCCGCGACACCCGACCTCCGCGACGCTTGTCTTCCGCGGCTTGTTGACGTGCTCCACACTTGAAACTGAGGTATGGGTTTATTTTATTCTTTTGTTCATGATTTATACCCGTGAATATTTCTTCGTGAAATTTATCCAATTGTTAGCGATTAACGCAAGGGGGCCGGACCGCACGAACACGGCCGACCCTCCTCCTTTTTCATATTGATTTTGTTGTGGATTGAAACGGGTGTGGCGCGGTGCCGTCGCACCGCGCAGGATCATACGGCATGAAACACGCGGCGCCGTCGCGCCGCGTCGTAAAATAATGCAAGGACGCGACGTCGTCGCGCCGTGTCAAAGAAAGTCGGAGACACCGCGGCCGGAGAGGGGCCGCGGTGGAAGGGGCGCGGTGTCGTCGCACCGCGCCGGACGACGAAGGTCGCGGCCGGTTCCGGGCCGCGGAGGAACGAGAAGACCGGCGGCCAGCCGGGCCGCCGGTGTCGGAAGCCGGAAGGGGGACCGGCCTTTGCCGGTCCCGTTGAGGAAGAACCGGCCGGCCAGGTCGGGCCGGCCGGAAGGGAGGCAAACCGGGGGGAATTAATTCCCCCCGCCAGCAAATAAACGGCCCCCATAATGAGGGGGGACGGTTTCACAAAGGAGATCAGGAGGCCCCCCATTTTCCAGCAGCTCGGCCTTCGGCCGAGCTGGCAGCGCGCTGCGCCGGACCGGCGCCTGGCCGGTCCGCCAGGCCGGGCCGCGCCGGGCCGCGCCGGGCCGCTCCGGGCCGCGCCGCACCAGGCCACGCCGGGCCGCGCCGCACCGGGCCGCGCCGGGCCGGTCCGCGCCGGGCTGGGCCGTGCCGGGCCGGGTCGACCCTGCCCAGGGCAGTTCGACCCAGTTCGGGCCAACCGGGGGGTCTCGGGCCGGGTCGGCCTGGGCCCGAAACCCCCGTTACCGAACAATTTGGATTCAAATGCCCATAACTCGGGCTACGGACCTCCAAACGACGCACCGTTAGTGGCGATGCGATCCTTGGATCAAGACGGTCTTTTCGGCATATCGCACTCAAGGTTTCAGAATACTTTGAGTTCGGCCGGGTTGGTTCGTACACGAAACAAACCGGGCCCTCGGAGCGGAAACGCTCATATTTGACCTACGGACGTCCGAATGACGTGTCATCAGCTTTGTTGAGTTCCTCTTAGTGAGACGGATCTTTTGGCATACTCCGCCCGAGGTTTGGACGCAGGTGGAGTACGGTCGGGTTGGTTTTTCTTTAAAAACCAACCGGGCCCCTGGGACGAAAAAGCCAATAACTCTCAGACCGGCCTTCCGATCAACGCGTCGTCTGTTGCGTTGAGTTCCTTTTGATGATACAGAACTTTTGGATACATCAACTCTGGACTTTGTGACAGTTGATGTATCAGCTTCTCGGCTCGTGGATCGGACCCTCCTGAACGAGCTTGCTGTGTGCGGGAACCCTAGAGCTGGCTGCGACTACTACTGTGACTGCGACGACGACAGTACAGAGATCCTTAGTGGATTCGATGACGACGACTACAGCACTCAGCGATCCTGTGTGGATCAGTGCTACCGATCCTGTGTGGTTCCGATCCTGTGTGGGTCTGCGCTCAGCGGTCTTGTGTGAACCAGCGCCTACAGATCATGTATGGGTCCGATCCTGTGTGGGTCTTTGCGGGGGTTAGTACCTATCGATCCTTTGTGGGTCCGACGACTTAGATGGATCAGTGATCATCTCTATCGTCTTCCGAATAAGTATACCTGTGTGAGCTGAATCATGTTGCTTTCCTGTGTGGATTGTGTTGTGCTATCCTGTGTGGATTTTGTTTTGCTTTCTTGTGTGGAATACGTATACTTTCCTGTGTGGACTGAGTTTTACTTGGGCTCGGAGGTTGTAGCGTATTGGAATTGATGACTTAGGTATATGTATGGGCATATACCTAAGCAGTGTCGGTTGTTACTTCGTGATTGTAACTTTTCTTTGTGGTTTATCCTTTGTAGATTTTTGGGAGACCTTCAGGGGTCTCGGGGTCCCTACTAAGTAGCTTATACTCACCCATGCATGGTCTATGCCCGCACTACGTTGTGTTGGTTGCAGACGACGGACAGCGTTGATCGTGGTTGAGGCTTGCAAAGCAGGATGATACCTGAAGGTGGGCCACTGGGCGGGACGTGCTCAGAGCGGACGGCGGGACCCGAGGAGCAGTGGAGCTATCTGTACCCACCCTTCAGGTGGGATTTCCAGTGGACATCTCGGTGTAGCAGCTTTACTTTACAGTTGTTGTTTTCCCTTTCGAGTTGTACTTTACAATTGGGCTTGTATTTCCGGCCCCTTTTACTTTCTGTACTTACAGTTGTAATCTGTTTTACTTAGTGTTTACTTTTCCGCCTGCTTACTCTATGGTGCTTATTTACTTTACAAAGGCAATGCCTTCCCTTTTCACCGGGATTTACGCCTTGGTGCTAGTCGCTAGCCCCTGGCCTATGGAAGGCGGGCTTGGGGTAGTCACGGCACGGGCCCCGAGGATGGGTCGTGACAAATTGGTATCAAAGGAGTTCGGTTCTACCGCGAACTCTGATCTTTTCTATGTGAAGAAATAATGTTTAGCATATTGAGTGTGGTTATCAGTCTAGGGAGTCCATTGTTGGTGCGGCGGCCGACGTATCCGTACACCAGGACCCTGACTTCTGATTTCTGACTTAATGCACGAAAACATTGATTGCGTGTGTGTTTCATGTTTTCTATGTGATTACTTTGTATCAGCTCACGAGGTATATTGTTCTGACCGTGGCGCACCTGTTTCCTTTTCAGGATGGCCCCACGACGGCAGCCAGCTAGGGTTCCGAGAGTCGAGCGTGATGACAGCCCACCGAGCGATGAGGCCTCGGTGCAGGGCCATTTGTCAACAGTGGCACCGGCGGTAGCACTACCCGCCGAGCCACCGATGCTTCCAGCACCAGCCGCTGATGATGCACGTCGCCTTGGAGCTCTTCATGAGTTCCAGCGCCAGCGACCGCCCAGGTTCCGTGGGGAGACGGACCCCCAGGCAGTAGAGGACTGGCTGGAGGCAGTGGTATGAGTTTTTAGGCTAGTGAGGACACCAGCAGACCTCATTGTGATCCTCGCTGCGAGCCTACTACACGCAGCAGCAGGACGATGGTGGAGCTTGATGCTCCAGGTGCACGATGAGGCATCTCTACTATGGACGGACTATGAGAGCCTCTTCTGCTCGGAGTTCGTCCCAACCACGCTTCGTGCGGTGCGCATCCAGGAGCTTCTTCAGCTACGGCAGGGCAGCATGACGGTCGCTCAGTACTCAGCGATATTTACCGATCTCTCACGCTACTCGACTGACATGGTACGGGACCCATTCTTCCGGGCCCGGACCTTCGAGCAGGGATTGAGACACGAGATCAGGGCATCGCTGATCTCCCTCAGCATTTCGACTCAGACGGGAGTACTAGAGCGGGCCCTTTTGATCGAGAGCTTCCTTGATGAGTCTATACCAGCGCCGAGACCCACCGCAGGGCGGCACGTAGCAGAGTCTTCTACAGCAGGCAGTCGACGGATGACTCAGGGGTCTAGGCAGACCAGACCTTTAGGCAGAAGACCTCAGGACACTGGCTCAGCAGTGCGGGGCACACAGCGCGGAGCCAGTCTTTTGAGAGGCAGACAGTGTTACTCGTTCGGAAGGCAGGGCCACATGGCTCGTGATTTCCCGACCCACCGTGCCGAGGAGCAGTAGACGGTTGAGGGACCACCGAGGTAGAGGCAGAGGGTCGACCGTGGCGGTCCGCAGGGAGGAGGCGGACGAGGCAGAGGAGCTGGCCGAGCAGCAGGTGGTGGGAGACGGTTTGAGGCTCTACCACCACCACCACCAGGAGGTCCACCCCGACCACAGGGAGCTGGCGGGCAGAGACAGGCACAGCTCCAGGCAGCGGAGGCCTACAACCATGGCACGCCCGAGATGATTCGAGGTACTATCTGTGTCTATTCCACCCTTGCTACAGTACTTATAGACACAGGAGCGAGTCACTCTTTCATAGCTGCTGCCCTTGTTTGGAGCTCGGAGATTCTGACAAAGCCGTTGGCTCGATCCTTACAGCTAGAGACTCCTACGGGAGCAGACTCGACGATTACGCACTGGTGCCGGCAGTGTGAGCTTACTCTAGGAGGCGAGAGCTTCGGCTGGGATCTTCTTGTAGCAGCGTCGAGGCCTTACGACGTCATCTTGGGCATTGATTGGTTATCTATGGTCCATGCACAGATTGACTGTTTTAGGTGCAAGGTGCGATGTGTACTCACCGACGGGAGCAGGTTCACCTTCACCGGTGAGAAGGGAGCCTTCGCAGCACAGGATGGACTTCCGAAGAGGAGAGGACAGCCCATTACTCATCAGTTGGCTAGCCTCATCCTAGGAGCAGTTGACATGCAGAGTCCTGGTTTTCCTGCAGTGGTGGATCAGTTTGCAGACGTTTTTCCCGATGACGTTCCAGGGTTACCTCCTCGCAGAGAGGTAGATTTTATATTGACTTGTACCCCAGGATAGCTCCGATATCGACTCCAGCATATCGGATGGCCCCCGCCGAGCTTCGAGAGCTACGGGTACAGTTGGAGGACTTTCAGGGCAAGGGGTTCATCTAACCCAGTGTTTCACCCTGGGCTTCCCCGATATTGTTCGCCAAGAAGGCGGACGGGAGCTTGCGACTTTGTGTTGAATATCGTCGCCTAAACCAGGTGACAGTGAGGAACAAGTATCCGCTACCGAGGATTGATGACCTCTTTGATCAGCTCAAGGGAGCACGGTGGTTCTCGAAGATAGACCTCAGGTCAGGCTATCATCAGCTCAGAATTAGAGACGAGGACATACAGAAGACGGCCTTCAGATGTCGGTATGGCCACTATGAGTTCTTGGTTATGCATTTCGGTGTAACCAATGCTCTAGCAGTGTTCATGTCCCTCATGAATAGGATCTTTCAGCCATACCTCGATCGATTTGTCATGGTCTTCATCGACGACATTTTGATTTACTCGACGACTGAGGAGGAGCACGCCTACCACTTGCGAGTTGTACTAGACACACTCCGAGAGCACCAGCTTTATGGTAAGATCTCGAAGTGCCAGTTCTTGATACGTGAGGTCCACTTCTTGGGACACGTCATCTCTGAGGTGGGAGTTGCAGTGGATCCTGCGAAGATCGAGGCAGTGTTAGCTTGGGAGACACCCAGGAGCGTGACGGAGGTTAGGAGTTTCTTGGGACTAGCAGAATACTATCGGAGATTCGTGCTAGACTTCTCTAGAGTTGCGGCACCACTCTCAGCTTTGACGAAGAAGGGGAAACCCTTCGTGTGGTCAGAAAGATGTCAGCAGAGCTTCCAAGAGCTGAGACAGAGGTTGACCAGCGCACCTATATTGAGGTTGCCTGAGGAGGGAGTAGGGTACGTAGTCTACTGCGATGCATAAAGGACCGGACTCGGATGTGTTCTGATGCAGGAGCGGGCAGTGATCGCCTATGGATCACGACAGTTGAGGCCGCATGAGCAGAACTACGCTACCCATGACCTGGAGTTAGCAGCAGTGGTCTTCACTCTGAAGACATGGCGACACTACCTGATGGGCGAGCGCTTTACAGTCTTTTCTGATCATCAGAGTCTAAGGTATATCTTCTCGCAGAAGGACCTAAACCTGAGACAGCGGCGATGGCTCGAGTTCCTCCAAGACTATGACTTTGAGATAGTCTATACTCTTGGAAAGGGGAACGTGGTAGCCAATGCCCTCAGAAGGAGGATGGGCATTCAGCTACTTGAGAAGGTGACGGAGCAGCTAGCCTCTTTGCAGATATCCTTTGTGGATAGAGATGGAGCAGCCTTCCTTCAGTCTCTCACAGTCACCCCTCCACTACTGCAGCAGGTCAGAGAGGCACATCGTGAGGACGCTGACTGTGAGACACAGTGTGCACAGATATCCTCGGGACAGGCACCTGATGGTTTCTCCCTTGGAGCAGAGCACGACATACTTTTCAGAGGACGTACCATGGTACCAGTCTCTTTGCGAGAGGAGGTGCTGAGAGAGTTTCACACTTCTCCTTTGGCGGTACATCCTGGAGTGGCGAAGATGTACCAGGATCTCCGACGACATCACTGGTGGCCGGGCATGAAGAAGGTTGTGGCTGAGTTTGTTTCTCGATGCCTCACCTACCAGCAGGTGAAGGCAGAGCACCAGGTACCGGCAGGCTTGGTACAGCCCTTGGAGGTCCCAGAGTGGAAGTGGGACGAGATATCTATGGACTTCGTGACTAGACTTCCACGCACTTCCAGAGGTCACGACTCCATCTGGGTGATTGTCAACTGACTCACCAAGTCGGCTCACTTCTTACCCATCAGAGAGCAGGGCTCAGTGGAGAGCTTGGGACGTCTCTACGTTCAGGAGATTGTGCGGCTCCACGGTGTACCATCATCTATCATCTCCGACCGAGATGATCGCTTTACTTCCCGGCTTTGGAAGGGGTTACAGGAGGCATTCGGGACGCAGCTACGTCTGAGCACAACCTTTCACCCTCAGACGGATGGTCAGAAGGAGAGTACCACTCAGACTCTCGAGGACATGCTCTGCGCATGTGTCCTCGACTTTGGTCGTAACTGGGAGGACCACCTACCCTTGGTGGAGTTTCCGTACAACAACAGCTACCACTCCACCATCGGGATGGCACTGTACGAGGCGTTGTACGGCTGACCTTATAGATCTCCTTTGTGCTGGACAGACCCTGGGGAGTCAGCACTTGTGGGACCGGAGATGGTCCAGGCCACGACAGAGAAGGTCCAGGTCATCCAGGAGAGGATGAGGACAGCTCAGAGCCGGCAGAAGTCATACGCTGACTGGAGGCGGAGGCCACTAGAGTTCGAGGAGGGTGACCACGTCTTCTTGCGGGTCTCACCTCGATGTGGTATACGGAGATTTGGCCAAGGCGACAAGTTATCTCCGTGCTTCATCAGACCCTTCCAGGTTCTCAGCAGGATTGGCGAGGTGGCTTATCGTCTGGCTCTACCACCTCAGTTGCACCAGGTGCACGACGTCTTCCACGTGTCTCAGCTGAGGAGATACGTGCACGACCCGACGCACATCATTGACCATGGGGAGCTTGACGTTGACGATGGGGAAACTTTTACGGAGGTCCTAGTGGAGATCGAGGATCGACAGGAGCGGGTCCTACGTGGACAATCGATTCCTCTAGTGCGCATTAGATGGCAGCACGGGAACCTCCAGGAGATCACTTGGGAGCGGGAGGCTCAGATGCGTGCTCAGTACCCTCATTTGTTTCCCTAGTTTTGATGTATCTTTACGGGGACGTAAAACCCTGATGTGGGAGTAATGTAAAGACCCGTAAAATTCAAGGGAAATTTTTTTCTTAATTTTATTTAGAATTTTACAAGAGCGCGGTTTCTGACGGCACCTGATTCCGAGGCCCGGTGTGCCCGGAATCAATTTCTGAAGTTTGGCTCGGGTATGTTCAGTGAACGAATGAGCGGGATTTTCTAACTTTTGAACCGGTGCCCAGAATCGAATTCCGAGGGCACCGATGAACTCGCAGCGAAGATATTCACTTTAGGTGACCTTTTCCGAGGTTGCGTTTATTGCTGGTTGAGAGTTAGTTTTTGGGAATTTAGAATGAAGTTAAATAAAACGTGGAAACACATTTTATTTTTATCCAAGTTGGTTATAACCTCCCAAAGGGAGTTAGGGGTGGGACACACATCCACTTAACCTCCCTTGAGGGGATTAAGTGTGGTGGGGCCCAAACGAACCCTAACACTTCATCTTCCCTTTAAACTCCCTATAACTCCTCTTTAATTAAACATGACAACTTGGGTTATTAATTTTGTTGAGTTGTTTGAATTTCAAACTTTTGAAATTCAAGTTGTTTAATTGTGTAAATAAAATAAGCTTTAAGCTTATTTTATTTTGGTTGGTATCCTTTACCACCGTGAGAGGATTTGAGAAGCTCTCTCCACCTTCATCAACTTTGACGAAGAACACGAAGAACACTTAAGCTCCGACGAAGAACGTCGCTTCTCTTCTTCGTAGCCGGTGTGTTTCCGAAGATCGACGACGCCACATCTTCGATCTTCTTCCCATGTCAACGAAAGGAGACACCGATTCCTCCTCGGACTTCCTCCGTCATCTTACGAAGCTTCTCCAGTGACGTACCTCTTCGGGCGCACCTCGAAGTCAACGGAAACGACGTTTGATTTCCGCGACGCCCGACCTCCGCGACGCTTGTCTTCCACGGCTTGTTGACGTGCTCCGCACTTGAAACTATGGTAGGGGTTTATTTTATTCTTTTGTTCATTATTTATACCGGTGAATATTTCTTCGTGAAATTTATCCAATTGTTAGAAATTAACGCGAGGGGGCCGGACCACACGAACACGGCCGACCCTCCTCCTTTTTCATATTGATTTTGTTGTGGATTGAAACGGGTGTGGCGCGGTGTCGTCGCACCGCGCAGGATCATACGGCAAGAAACGCGTGGCGCCGTCGCGCCGCGTCGTAAAATAATGCAAGGACTCGACGCCGTCGTGCCGCGTCGAAGAAAGTCGGAGACACCACGGCCAGAGCAGGACCGCGGCAGAAGGGGCGCGGTGCCGTCGCACCGCGCCGGACGACGAAGGCCGCGGCCGGTTCCGGGCCGCGGTGGAACGATAGGACCGGTGGCCAGCCGGGCCGCCGGTGTCGGAAGCCAGAAGGGGGACCAGCCTTTGCCGATACCGTTGAGGAAGAACCGGCCGGCCAGGTCGGGCCGGCCGGAAGGGAGGAAAACCGGGGGGAATTAATTCCCCCGGCCAGCAAATAAACGGCCCCCATAATGAGGGGGGCCGGTTTCACAAAGGGGGGCAGGCGGCCACCCGTTTTCCAGCAGCTCGCCCTTCGGCCGAGCTGGCAGCGCGCGGCGCGCTGCGCCGGACCGGCGCCTGGCCGCGCCGGGCCGGGACGGGCCGGGTCGACCCTTTCCGGGGCGGTTCGACCCGGTTCGGGCCAACCGGGGGGTCTCGGGCCGGGTCGGCCCGGGCCCGAAACCCCCATTACCGAACGGTTTGGATTCAAATGCCCATAACTCGGGCTACGGACCTCCAAACAACGCGTCGTCAGTGACGATGTGATCCTTGGATCGAGACGGTCGTTTCGGTATATCGCACTCAAGGCTTCGGAATACTTTGAGTTCGGTCGGGTTGGTTCGTACACGAAACCAACCGGGCCCTCGGAGCGGAAACGCTCATATCTTGAGCTACGGACGTCCGAATGACATGCCGTCAGCTTTGTTGAGTTCTTCTTAGTAAGATGGATCTTTTGACGTACTCCGCCCGAGTTTTGGACGCAGGTGGAGTATGGTCGGGTTGGTTTTGCCTTAAAAACCAGCCGGGCCCCTAGGACGAAAAAGCCAATAACTCTCAGACCGTGCATCCGATCGACGCGCCGTCTGTTGCGTTGAGTTCCTGTTGACGATACGGAACTTTTGGATACATCAACTCTGGACTTTGTGATAGTTGATGTATCAGCTTCTCGACTCGTGGAGCGGACCCTCCTGAACGAGCTTGCTGTGTGCGGGAACCCTAGAGCTGGCTGCGACTGCTACTGTGACTGCGACGACGACAATACAGAGATCCTTAGTGGATTCGACGACGACGACTACAGCACTCAGCGATCCTGTGTGGATCAGTGCTACCAATCCTGTGTGGGTCCGATCCTGTGTGGGTCTGCGCTCAGCGGTCCTATGTGAACCAGCGCCTACAGATCCTGTGTGGGTCTTTGCGGGGGTTAGTACCTATCAATCCTTTGTGGGTCCGACGACTTAGATGGATCAGTGATCATCTCTATCGTCTTCCGAATAAATATACCTGTGTGAGCTGAATCCTGTTGTTTTCCTGTGTGGATTGTGTTGTGCTATCCTGTGTGGATTTCGTTTTGCTTTCCTGTGTGGAATACGTATACTTTCATGTGTGGACTGAGTTGTACTTAGGCTCGGAGGTTGGAGCGTATTGGAATTGATGACTTAGGTATATGTATGGGCATATACCTAAGCAGTGTCGGTTGTTACTTCGTGATTGTAACTTTCCTTTGTGGTTTATCCTTTGTGGATTTTTGGGAGACCTTCAGGGGTCTCGGGGTCCCTACTGAGTAGCTTATACTCACCC
This sequence comes from Viscum album, assembly GCA_963277665.1. Lineage (NCBI taxonomy): Eukaryota > Viridiplantae > Streptophyta > Magnoliopsida > Santalales > Viscaceae > Viscum > Viscum album. The sequence continues at coordinate 934,126,169 of OY728150.1, read as the reverse complement.
CTACACGGGCTATGCCCGCACTACGTTGTGTTGGTTGCAGACGACGGACAGCGTTGATCGTGGTTGAGGCTTGCAGAGCAGGATGGTACCTGGAGGTGGACCACTATGCGGGACGTGCTCGGAGCGGACGGCGGGACCCGAGGAGCAGTGGAGCTATCTGTACCCACCCTTCAGGTGGGATTTCCAGTGGACAACTCGGCGTAGCGGCTTTACTTTACAGTTGTTGTTTTCCCTTTCGAGTTGTACTTTACAGTTGGGCTTGTATTTCCGGCCCCTTTTACTTTCTGTACTTACAGTTGTACTCTGTTTTACTTAGTGTTTACTTTTCCGCTTGCTTACTCTGTGGTGCTTGTTTACTTTACAAAGGCAATGCCTTCCCTTTTCACTGGGATTTATGCCTTGGTGCTAGTCGCCAGCCCCTGGCCTATGGAAGGCGGGCTTGGGGTTATCACGGCACGGGCCCCGAGGACGGGTCATGACAGTATCACCCCTGGAATGGAATATCCATCTTGTCAACATAGTCGATCCATAGTAGCTCCCCTAGGGAACCACTATTACTCACAAGTATAAGAATCTATCCGGAGAGCCTGTACCCAGAGAGCCAAAGTATCTCTCCCAGTGCATCAGGTAGTAACCACTCGAGTATGATGAGTCCATCCAAGGAATCCTTAATAAGGGACCCATGTTCTCTCATGACCCGTATCATGTGATCCATATCTTGCAAGGCACATAACAAATATATATATATATATATATAATCATGTTCCATCAAGAAAACATATCAACACTACATTCATACAAAAATCTAAACATTGAAATCAAATTCCAAGCCTTATGTTGAAATTATATGGAATTTCAAAAAGCATTAATCAGGAGAAATTCAAGATAATGAGGCATAGGCTACAATTATAAAAAATGTCTTCAAGGTATGGCTACTTGGAAACAAGAAGTAAGTACAACCAATGAAATGAAACCATGGACACAAGGCATTAACATGCCTCTAACCATATGTCATCAATGACATCTCGACAACCCAAGGTATCATGCTATACCAAGAGTAATTATTCAATTCAAACCATACACTTATGGCACAATGTAGTAAGAAAAGAATGTGGCATAGAGAATAAGGCACAAGTAATAACATATAAGAAGGAAATGGTACATTAAATGAAGTATAAGAATTTAATCAACATGCATAATCATTAAGCACTGGGTATAAGGATATCATTATAAAGTATGAGTCGTGAGAATTTAAATATAAGATTTTGGGAAAGTAGTTAATTGGAAAATCTCATGTTTCACAATTTATATTAACTCAAACTATAAATTATGAATTTTAATTAAAATTAAACACTCTCACATATGGTGATTCACAATTTAAAGAATGGTAAATTTGGCTATAGAGGATGGTCACAGCCAAGGGGTGGCCAAAGACAAGTCCAGGACCCTAAGAATGGGTTTTACTATAAGCTAAGGTCACTAAAAATATAACAGACCATTCTAATTATTTTGATATATAAAGATAAAGCTCTCTAAAAGGATCTGGCGATCGAAATAATGGCGCAAAATCTAAAACACAATGAAAAGACGAGAAAACTCATAGACAACATACCTTGACGTCGTAATACTCCACTTGTCTGATAAAAATCCTTGATTAAACCTAAAATGGGAGAAATAAAAGTATTTAACAAAACAATAAAAATAGGGAAAAAATACCTAGAACCAAAATAATGCAATGAATAAAGTAGAAACCATAGAATATATGAGTTTTTTTGGTGGATCTTACTGAGATGACTCCACAGTTTCCAACCACTAGAGAAATGATAAAGAAATGATGGGGAAAACCCATAAAGTTATAAGGATGATTTTTTGTTCCTAGAGAGAGTATAAATACACTAAGAAGAATGAAGGAATGAAGATGGGTGGTCATAAATCATTAAAAGAGATCAATTGAGACGTTTCAACCATTTTTACCCTATGCATGTTTTGGATGCACGGTTAGAAAAACTTGCAACAACCATGCACCCAGTTTTTCTTCAAAGGGAACCCTGCATGGGCTAGGCACATGGTTTGACTAAAAATCCAAAAACCCATGTGTTTGGGCTCTATCCCAAACTTCTAAAACCCTGCATATTCATGTGCCCTGGTTTGTACAGTTTCAAAAAATAGTGCTACCCAGTCCTTTTCCCGTTTTTCGGTGCTTCGAGCTTCAAATGAGCCCTTGATGCATCAGGAACCTTACATAAACTCCTAGGAATCATTTTAGGGGATTGTTAGTGGAATTTAACAAAAATATAATGGTTCAAACCTTTGGATAATGTCGTGTTGTTACAATCTCCCCTCCTAAAAACGATTTGTCCCTAATTTTCCCTTCCGAGTGTGGTAGAACGTCTTCTTAGAATAGATTTGGCCATTGGGCTTGTACATTATCCTCCCAATCCTAGGTCTCATAATGTAAAAATCCACTCTACCATAAAACCCAGACCAAAAGAACAAACCATCCTTAGAGAAACTTTTTTTGTGATCAATAATATGAATTGAATGCTCCTCAAAGGCCGCATCCACCCCAAGATCGATATGTTCAGGATCAAACGAACGAGATGGGTTTGGATGATACTATAAAAGTTAAGATACATGTAATACAATATTAGTGGAATTGTACCAATGAGGAAACAATAATATATAGGCTACTGACCCAAATCTATCCACTATTTTGAAAGGCCTGATATATCTTGGTGATAGCTTTCCATGTCTCCAAAATATTTTAAGAACTAATCTAGGTGATACGTGAAAAAACACCTAATTTCCCACCTTGAACTCCAGAGGTCGACAATGACTATCAGTATTAGACTTCTTCCTAGACTAATCTGTATACATATGATTCTGAATCAGGTAGACTTGTTATGAAATCTCTTAAAGGGGATGGGTACCTAGTTGAGTTTCCTTACCTGCCTCTTCGTAGTATAGAGGTGAATGACATTGTCTACCCCAAAGGGCCTCATATACATCCATCTAAATTGTTTCTGGAAAGTTTTTGTTGTATTAAAAATCAACTAGAGAAATATTATCTGCCAATGAACCTCAAAAATCAAGGATAAAGGCCCATATCATATCCTCGAACATCTGTATGATCCACTCATACTTCCCATCAATCTTAGGGTGATATGAAGCACTCAATATAACATGTGACACATTTCCTTATGCAACCCTTTATAGAACTATGATGTGATCCAAGATTAATGGTCTAAAATAATAGAGTAGGGAATTCCATTAAGTCACACTATCTCTAGAATATTAAGCCTTATTAACTCATAAACAGAGAAAAAATTCTATATTGGTAGGAAGTGTGTAACCTTGGGAAACCTATAGATTCTTACCCATACAACATCACTGCCTCAAGGGGATCTTGGAAGCCTAGTCATGAAATCCATCATGATTTCATTCCATCACCATTTAGAAATGGATATATTTTGTACAATTCCCGTAAGTTTCTAGTGCTCTGCCTTCACCAGCTAATAGGTGGAGCTTTGAGTGATGAAGCCTTCTATCCAACTATTCATACCAAGAAAACTGTGATGACGAAACATGTCTATTTACATAGTGGAAAGCCCCGGATGAATTTACCAAATAGAGGCCTAAGAGTCCCTCATAATTTATTCTCATACATCTGAAGGAACCCAAACATGACCATGATAGAAATGGGTCTCATTACCATTAAAAACCCAACTAAGAGGTGAGTTATATCCTGTGATACTCTCTATCAATACATGGACTTAGAAACATGATAAATTGATTATCTAAACCCATTATAGAATTGAATATGTTATGGATATAGTTTCTAGAACTGGTTTCCCCTGTTGTTCATGAACCAAACTATGCATCTTAGAGAATAAATGCATCAACATCCACTCACTACAATCCACCTTGATGGCTTGTCTCTAAGTCTAGTGGCTCAATTCATCATCCATGACATTACCCTTACCATGGGCATAAGAAATCCTAAATTTAAATTACTACATGTATTCCACCCACCTGTGCTGCCTCAAATTCAATTCTTGTTGAGTGGAGATATATTTTAGACTTTTATGATCCATGTAAAAAATGAACATCTCACCCAATAAATAGTGCACCAAAAGTTAAAATCATGAACCATGACTGCTAGATTGAGGACATGCATGTGATAGTTCTTCTCATGAGGCCTCAACTAGCGGGATCCATATTCTAGGACTCGATCACCCTGCATGAGATCTACACCTAGTCTAATTCCCGAAGCCTCACAAGAGAATTTCTAACTCCTTCCTAGCTCAATAAGAATCATGATTAGAGCTAACATGATTATTCCCTTTAACCACCAAATATCTTTCTCACAATCTTAATACCATTGTAACTACACAACCTTGATAGTCAAGGTCGTAGGATGTGATGCTAAGAGGGATAATTCCTAAATTAATCACCTTTAATAGACAATAAACTATAAGAAGAAGTGTATGTAAAACCCATTTTTGGGATGATCCTATGAAACCACATCTCTCACCTTCTCTGGGTAAACATATATGCCTTCCTCAAAAATTAGATGACCCAAGATGTGAACCTTACTGATTAAAAAGTGGAATTTACTAAGCTTCACATAAATCTAGTTCTCTCTTAATGTACATAGCATGATCTCAAGATGATTGGAATGGTCATTTATGGAATGAAAATACACCAAGATTTCATCTATGAAGACTACCATGAAGGAGTCAAGATACAGGTGGGAAACCTGATTCATCACATCCATAAATACTGCTGACGCAGTCGTCATACCAAATGGAATAACGAAATACTTATACAAGATTTACAAACTCCAAAATGATATATATGGTGTGTATGATGCTCTTATATGCACATAATAATATACCAAACTAAAATTGATCTCAGAGAAAATTGTTACTCCTTAGAGCTGGTAAAAGAGGTTGTCTGTACGAGGCAAGTGATAATGGCTATTCGTCATGAGATGGTTCAACCGTCATTAATCTAAGAAAAATATGAGGGTACTATATGCCTTATTGGTGAAAATTATGGGTGAAATCCATGGAGATGTTTTGGGTGTAATAAAACCCATGGAATCTAAGTCTTTAATCCTTTTTTGTGTTCATGGAGCTCTTTAGGTTCCATCCTATACAGAGGAATGGACACTAGATTCACACATGGAACTAACTCTATGGTGAACTCAACCTTTCTCACAAGAGTTAATCCAAATAATTATTTGTGGAATACATCCTTGAATCGATCTATAACTAGAGGGAACTCTACCAACTTCATTCCATGATCACCCATAAAGAGAGTCACCAACTGAGTTATCACTCTACGAAGCCCATTATGCAAGGGTTCGTCTCAATAATCCATAATATCCCATTCTCCCTTGTGTATATATGTGTTTCCATTGGGTTATGTGATGGAAACATTACAGTGATAACAATCCACTTGGGCATGATAAGGCACAATCCAATCCATACCGAGAATGACATCAAAGATAGTCATCTCAAGGATGAAGGAACTATATAAGAAACAACACCCACCTATCTAAGGGGGTCTTTTGAAACTGATGTATTCCATCTATCCTGACCCCTAATGGAGTGTTAACCAACACGACAATAAAAAATTACTCAATTTCATGACCATGAATTTCCACAAAATCAGTATATATGAAAGTGTGTGATGAACCTGTATAAAAAGGGAAAAAACAAAATGAGATGATACTAAAACAGTGCCTCTAACCATAGATGGACCTGGACTATACTCCTCTAATGATGGATGCACTATATACATATGACCTAAACCATGACCCTGAGGTGATGGATGACTAGCATGAGTAGATCGACTCTGCTCATGATAAAGATCTAGGGCCTGACTCCCTCGACCATGACCATAATTGCCTCAGCCTAATCAAAAAGTAGAATGCCAACTCTTAGCCTGTTGTGGTGTCATAGATCATATACCTGAATGATGTGTTAGTATGGATCACCTTTTATTGAATACTAAAGTAAAAGAGTGTCATATATTCTAAAGATGACCCATCCTACTGCATGGTCTACATTCGATTGGGTTCCTCATGCATGATGTCTTCTTATGGTCTGGCCTACCACACTAGTGGCATACTATTAAGCTATCAATATGTGTAAACAACTTGGAACCATCCCCATGTGTACCCTCAAATCAGTGCTTTCGACTACCAAATGAACCATCGCCCTGTTTCACAACTAAACCACCCTGGCTCAAAGGACCAGCCTCTATGAGATTTATTTACATAATTAAGGCCTAGTACACTATCTCTGTAACATTTTTCAACTTAAATATGTTCCCCTAAAAGTGAAAAACATTCCCAATACCATCCTCAAAATGCCTCATAGTCGTAAATCCATCATCGGTCAGAGATGGAGCAAAACACTGAAGCTTGGGGAAGTGAGAATAATACTCAAGTACGATCATGGAGCCCTGATGAACATGCAATAATTCATTGGAATGACCCACTCTAAGAGTATATTGGAAGTAATGATCAAATCAATCCTTTAGGAAGACTTCCCAAAATGTACCTCGATAATGGTTTAACTTAAAGATGAAGTCCCACTAATACTTTATAGAGTCACTTAACATGTAGGTAGATATCTTGATACTTCGTTTCCGTCCCCCCCATGAAGGTTGGAGGATACTGCTATGGAAAGTCCCATGTAGGCTCTTCCATAGTCGAGGCCGGCCTAGGAGCAACCTTAAATGACTATATAAACCTGATTAAACTATCTATAAACTGAGAATCAATTCCTTGTGGTTGATTAGTAATATATGCCTTATGAGGCACCACAAGAGGTGTAATGGGTAGCTCAGGGCCCACCACCTCTGGAGTGTTCTCATCACCACTCTCTTCGAGTACAACATGAGAATGTCATGGTGGAGTAACACTACAATTTTCAAGTACGCATACCTCGAATAGAATTTATAACACATAAATAGAGCTAATTAAGAAAGCAATAAAGAGAACATGTACATGGAAAGACTCTGAGAATTATACAATTTAATTCCTTCTCTTAGAGGTAGGAATAGATAATAATAAATGACCTCAAAAGGATCATAGAAGAGGCATGTCTCATAGCCCTTAGATAGGGTAAGGTTAAATCCAATGTCTCAAATTTCCATATAAGGTGTGTATTTCATTTAAAAAGAGTGATATTCACTTTGATTAATTTATGTATTTAATTTCCATTTTCAATTGATTGAATTAGGTTGATCAAATTACAATTTATAAGGTCCCATACACCTTATAAATTAAAATTGGGAATCCACTAAACAAAATTCATAACATATCCTTGCAATTCATATTTTCACAATAATATATTTATAAGAAAAATAGGCTCTAAAAGTCATAACAACCAGTAACAAAAACAATCACATGAAAACATGAAATTCACAATGGAAATTAAATATGTAATGGAACAATTCATGACATTTCAATTCCTATAGTTCATGTATGATTCATGTAATGTAACACCCACATTTCATAGAGCATAAGTAATAGAAGTCATCATTCCAATCATACCAATATCAATAACACCATAAATTTTTCTAGTCACCTAATGGTGAACTCATATCAACTATAAATGGCATAATCAATAACTAAAATTTCCAATCCTAGGTAATTTAGTTTTCCCCTATACATGGGTTAGCTACATCCATGAACATGGTAAATTAAAAATGCCAATGCCCTATTCTCATATCTAAACATAAATAGTAATTAAAAAAGGAAAAAGAGGCTATGATACCACTTTATAAAATCCTACCTTGATTACCACTAAACTATTCCCAGAGATGGTGAGCCACATGACCTCAAGAGCATCTCCCCAAATATTAGAGGCTTACGAATCACAGTGAGGAAATAGGGTGTGTCATTGGAGAGTATTTGACCTCATATATCTGAGTATGAATACAAATAAATAAAATATTGAAAATAGCAGAATAACAATAATAATAAAACAATAGTGTAAAATCATTAAATAAAACATGCAAAAAATGTTGATAACATGAAGATGAAAATATAAATAAAAGATATAGTAATAATGATGGAATTCCGTGCATCTATAAAAAATGAGAGCATATGGAAAATATGGGTACAATAATATACTACATCATATAAAAAACTAATAAAATGAAAAAAAAATCTTCACAACATCTCGAGCATAGGCTTGGTCCACTTCCACCGAAGAAGCATCATATGTAGCAATGAAATCAAGAATATGAAGGAGAATCCTCCCTTATATCCATTCCTATGATCATAAAGTACAATCATGTACCAAATGGAACCTGAGCAGGGTGTGAGACATGAATCTCAGTATTCCAACACCCACAGTGTCTAGACCATTCCATCTCACATAGTATATAAAAGATAGTGTTCCATATATAATAAAAATAGAGCATTAAAAAACAAAGCTCTAATACCTTTGTTTGTGTTTCTAAATGGGCACTCATCCAATATAACCTTCTTTGACATAATCCAAATGTCTGAAAAAGTACCTATGTAAGGCATAATATGTATACAAGGGGCCAAGGCAACTAAAGAAAACCAAGAAGGCGTACCCCCAATCTTGTGCTTCGACATGGGGTCTAATTCACATAAGATCATACAAGTATTCTAGTAGATAAAGGTAGAAGAATAATATGTCCATAGGCATACTCATAATAATAATAAAGTATACATCTCATATGAACAAATAATTAATCCATGAAATACAGAGGTGGAGTCCCAAGCCCATCCAAGGAGATCTGAATAGAATCCCAAGGGTCACAACGAGAACATCCAATATAACCCAATGCCACTATGTCTATCTAATGGGACCCATACAACATCACTTTTATCACTTAGGGATGGTGACTCTGAGATTTTACTAAGTATCTCATATAGGGTATCGATTGTCACCCATGGCATGGAAAATACATCTTTTCAATAGATTCCATTATCAGTTTCTCCCCTAGGGAACCAGTGTCACTCATGAGTATAAAAATCCTCCTAGTGAGCCCGTATATCTCAATCCAAAGTATCACTCCCAACACGTCAAGTAGTAACCACCCGAGCATGGAGAGTTTATCCATGGAAGCCTTAATATAAGACCCATGTTCTCTCCCGGGCTGTATCAAATGATCCATATTAAGAAAATCACATAACAGGGCATGACATATATATAATCACATTCCATTGAGTAAACATCACTATACTACATTCTCACCAAACTTCCTACTTTACAATAAAATTATAAGAACTATAGAACAATTATATATACAAAATCATTAATCATTATAATGGCATGATCATTATGCGTAATCTATAAGTATGGCTCAAGCATACATGGTATTACCACTAGGAAACACGAAATAAAAATAATTAATGCAATTAAATTTGGGAACATGGAATTAACATGCATCTAACCACATGTCATTAATGAAATATCAATAACCCAACCTATCAAGTTTGACTAAGCATAACATTTTAATTCAAGAAAATCACTTATTGAACAATGTAATAAGAATATAATGTTTCATAGATAACAAGGCACATGTCATAGCATAAAAGGAATAAATGGATTATGAAATGAATTATAATAATTTAATCAACGTGAATAATCAATAAACATAGGGCATGCTGATTTTAATATGAAGAATCCATCACAATAATATTAACATAAGAGGTGGGTTAAGTAGTTCAATGGAATATATAATGGTTCACCATTTATATTAACTCAAACTATCAATTATAGAATTTAATTAAAATGCAACTCACTCACATAGGGTGATTGAAAATTTAAATCATGGTAAATTTTTCCGTAGAGAATGGTCACACCCAAGGGTTTACAAAGACAAGGAAAACACCATAATAATAGGGTTTTCCACAATCTAAGGTCATTATGTACATAATAGACCATTATTATTAATTTAATACATATGAATGAAGCTTTTTTTGAAGGCTGCAATGAGATGAAAAATGGTGCAATATCTAAAATGTAAGGAAATAATGGGAAAAGGCATAAACAACCTACCTTGACATCATAATACTTTAATTTGTTAATAAAAATCCTTGATTTGACCTAAAATGGGAGAAAAATAAGGATTTTAGCAAACCCTAATAATCCGGAAAAATCCATTCAACAAAAATAGCACAATATATAGAAGATAAAAAATGGAATAGATGAGTGAAGTTGGTAGATATTACCAAGATAGGTCCATAGTTTCTGACGATGAAGGAAACTATGTAGAAATTAGGGAGAAACCTCAAGACCCCATGAGGCAAGGAGGAGGAGCTTGTGCACATCGAGGGAGAAGAAACACACAAGGAATAAGAAAGGAAGAGGGGTGAGCATAAATTATTAATTGAGGAAAATTTAGACATTTCAACCATTTTTACCATGTTAATAGTTTGGCCACATGGGTAGAAAACTGCGCACCAACTATGTGTCTAGTTCTCCTCTAAGTGGAAAACCACATGGGTTGGTTGCATGGTTTGAAAAAACTTGGACAAACCATGCATTTGGGCTCTATCCTAGACTTATACATCCCCACACAATTGTCTTCCATGGGTCACATAGTTTTATATAAACCAAGTGGCTGAGTCTGTTTTCCCTTTTTGGGTGATCGAGGCTATAAACTATCCCCGAACGAACCCAAAACCTCCTTTAGCCACTTAGGAATCATTTTAAGGGGTGTTTAACATAATTGAACAAAATATTTAATGGTTTTTACGTTTTGGATAAATCTAGGATGTTACAAGATGGACGCAATGTTTTCTTTAACGGTACCCACACCCTGCTTCCTAGTCACATGACATTGATAGTTCCACTATTCTGGTTGAATTGTTTGATTAGAGAGGAATTCATTCCCATGATATATGTCATGCAACCTGGACATTTCCACTATCAATGGTGCACTAATTCCACTAGATTGGTGACAATTCCTATTGACCATGTTCCACTAAGAGCCTCCTTCTTTTTGGACAAAACCCACCATTTTTTCTCAAAATATCCAAGGAAATACATGTAATAAAGATAATAATGAAAATAAAATATAAAAACCCTCAAAATATTAGCACATATGTGAAATTTTGGGCAACACCACTGAAAATTTAGACTTAAAAATGATAAATGTTCTTACCCATGTAAAAAAGGTCCAGCTTTCTTTTCAGAATCCATCCTGATTAGAACTCTATATTTAAGATAGATTTTCCTCAATTGGTGATCATGATGGGTAAAGTTCAAGGAATTTTCCCAGGGTGCATGTGAGTAACGGAAAAACCACTGAAAAGACATGTGTTGGATTTTGGGGAAAATCATTAGTTTGAAAAGAAAAATCGATGGGTAATAGACTAGTGTGAACTCAGAAGAAAACCAAGTTATTAATGGTGGAAAATGGGGTTATATTACTGGGATCACGGCTTGGGGAAGTTTGGGTCATGAAAAATGGTATCAATTCCAATACCCAGCTATAGGTTCTACAACACTTCATGGGTTTGGTGTGTTGGCTCCACAATGAGGTCATTGTGCTTTTAAGGGGTTGAGTTTGTAAATCCCCTGAGAAATGAGACTTAAAAAATATATTTTACTTATCATGTCAAAAAAATTCAACATTCTTGTTCAGGATCTTACCTGATTTGATATCCAGAGTTAATCATTCTTGTCCAGGATAATTAATCAGGATTGGAAACCTTCTATGATGTTTCTCAGGGTGTGTGTGAGTGAGGAAAAAACACTCTAAAAGAATATATATTGGCATATAGGGAAAATCATTAGTCTAATAAAAAACCCCATTTGGAAATAGTTTATGGTGTTCTCATAAGGAAACCAATGTATTACCGGAGACCCGTGGGGTTAGATTACTAAGATCTTGGCCCGAGGAAGGTCGGGTCCTCACAAATGGTATCAGATCTAATACCCAGTCAGAAGTGTGGTGACACTACTTGGGTTTGGTCTTTTGGGTCCATAATGAAGTTTTTATTCCTTAAAGTGGAAGAGTGTGTAACACCTTTGAAATGTGATACTTAAAATTATACATTTTACTACCCATGCTAATAAGGTGCACCTTTCTTTTTAGAAGCCCATCTAATTATAACTACATAGTAAAAAGTTCTTTTCCTAGAGTAGTGATCAATATGGGTGACCTTTTGGGAGGTTTCCCAGGGTGTGTGAGCGAGAGGAAACCTTCAAGGAAGTTTTCCAAGGTGTGTGTGAGTGAGTAAAAACACTCTAAAAGAACATGTGTTGGCCTATGGGGATATTCACTTGTATGAGAAATTATCCCAGTGGGTAATATCCTATGGTGTGATTGGAACGATACTGAGGAATTATAGAAGACTAATGGGGCCATATTACTAGGATCGAGGCCTAGGTAAGTTCGAGTCATGAAATTTAGTCTCTTCATATATTCATTAAATTAATGGTCCATTTCTTCTATAATTGTTAATTAATCCATCTTTTCATGTAAGGTTTTGATCTATCTTTGGTTACTGAAAATACATTCACCTGATTGGAAACTTAATATCATTGAATTTAAATACATGAAATAATCTTCTTCTTAAATATTCATGATGGAATTTTAGTTTCAATATTTTCAAGTACCTTCATTAATATTTTTAGAGTCCAATTTATAAATGAAATTATAATTTTTCACATTTATTTGAGATTCCATCTTCTCAAGTGTCTTCTTCTTAATTTTCATTTTATTCTTTCCTTTTGACATAATATAATTTTTTTCTGAGTTGTTTACTACAATATAATCACTTCAATATTTGTAAAATTTTTTGAGGTAGATTTTAACAATTCTTTAGAATTAATGATTTCCCATATATCAATTCTATGGTTCTCTACATCTTGAATCTAGTGTTAAAATAACTGGTTTTCATACTTACCTTATTATAAAATGATCTATAAAAAATATTTTATATACTTGTGTTACCAATTATTTCACTTTGCTTAATTAGATCAACTTTTCTATGTAAGGAATCTAGGATATTATTTCCACAAACCTATAGTAAAATAAGAATCTCCATTTTCCAATGATCATACTTTATTCCATTAAAAATTTCATGCCTAATCATTTATTCCATGTTAAAAACAAATCAAAAAAAGATTTAATATTAGGTCAGAACCTTTTGGCTTTGATACCACTTGTTGAGACTTAATTGAATGTATACCCACTAGGATAGGTGAATAAGGATGCAAAAAAATTAAAACATTTCTTATTTTAAGCCCCCTTATATATATATATATGCCCCCCCCCCTCATTGGAAGGAACAAATTTAATCTCACATTCTCTTATCATTAATCACATTTAATAATTTTTACAAGTATATAGGAATGTAAATAAATAAAGACACAAATAATTATAATTTCATCATGAATATGGAGTGATCCTTGGATAATACACATAAATTTTTTCTAGTGTACCGTAATCCAAAATAAGACAATATTATATGTATATAATGTTTATATCATTGTCACTCCATCTAAAGGTTCATTTCACTTACAGGTTTAAAAAGGAATCACTATCAATCCAAGGGAAACTCACTTTTATTCTCCTTTACATAATGCTTCAATAAAGGACCTTTTTTTATAGTCATAAGGGCCTATTCAATAGTTTTTATAAATGATAAACTCTTCTAGATCAATATAAGGCACTTATTCACCATGGATAATCAAGTCTAGATTGATTCTATATTATGTTCCACAATCACTGTACTTTAACATCTTTATTTCAAACTAGAGTTTCCTCTTAGTGTGAGGATTAACACTATGTGATCACTAATAGGATTCATAGGCATATAAAAACAATTATCAGAACAAATTTAGGTTATTTAATAAATTACCCAAGATTACCAATTCATGAAATATGATACTATGATAAAACTACTAAGGAAGAAAAATTACAACGCATGTATCATTCATCAAATAAAACCACTACAATGTATTTATCTTCATGATATTTTTTTGATGGAGATCAAAACGTGTTATCCAAAGGACATACCACATCCATAGGCATCCACATGCATAGTGAATCGCACTTCAATTTTGGGTGAATTTCCATCCTTCATTATGTATGAACATCTCATGATAAAAGGGAGGCAATAATGAAAGAGATTTTGGCTAGAGGGATGTTTTCATGGGCATTGTAAAAATATCCCCACATCATTCCATCATATCAATATAAAATTTTTATAAACCTAAGGAAATTAACACACACATTAATTCCTTTTACAATTAATGTATCTAATTAATGAATACATATAAAATCCCTTAATTGATTTATGCATTATATGCATTAATCCCTTAAACATTTTATCATATAAAACACACCATAAAATGATATATAATTTGGATTATTGAAAATGAATCAATATGTTGTATGAAATGATAAACCCAATGCTTGAAAATCATAATTTTCATGAAATCCAAAATTGATTATATATTTCATATACATATATTTATTTAGAGAACTTATCCTACAATTTCCTACTTACATTAAAGCCTAATGGATATCATGTCATTTCAATTTATTTTTTATCATATAATATAACTTTTCAAATCATATCCAAAAATATTTGGGATATATTCCACAACACTATTGGAATGATGTCATTAAATTAACCTTATATCAAATCATATGTAATAACTTGTTAATTCCTATCCAAAACTCTGCTTGGAATAAATCTAAATAATTTTAGAGCAACTTGATGCATTGAAATCAATATCTATTCAATTGACCATAAAGTATGACTCCATAGGCCATTGTAGAATTGGATGAAAATATGAATATTCATATCCATAAATGAATAAAAAGATGTTACTCTAGAAAATCATCAATAATACTCAAGAAACAAAGGGATATGGAATTATATCTATCAATCACATTTTTTTATATATTTGTGTCCACCAGTTACATAAAATGTTTGTGAATTCTAATACTTTACCTTAATCCTTGATATTGAGTTACCACGGGACTTGGAGTATTTCAATCTCATATAAGCTACTCATAATTTTTTGATTCTTAATGTATCATCTAATTTGGTAGGTGGATGCACCACATGTCATTATCCTTTCATAGAAAATAACATCACATACCCCTCTTCCAAATAGATAGGAATTTCACATGTAGCCTATAGATGTGGTTGATCACTCCACAATCTATCTCAATCAAGGGTAAAATCTCATACATATCATACGAGATGAAAAATACTATCTCAGTTAAGCTCCAACGAATATCATGATCAACAACCTATCCAACCACCCCTGTATCAACTAAGTTAACATTTTCACATACATAAGTAAGGTACCAAATTATGATGGTTGTCAAGACAAGTATATCACCAACCTCATGTAATGGGGACCTAATTATGATAAATGCACCAATTTTATTCCAAAGTTATTATGTATGAACCTCTATATGGTATACTTCATGGGTTATAAATTGCAATTAAAACACTTTTTTTGTGCCTCATGAGCATATTCTGTACCTATTTTTTTGAATCATACTCACGTTAACCTTAAAATTTAATTATAACCGATAATACTCTGTAAATAACTTTAATTAAGGTTATGTCAAATTCATACTTTGAGAGATCAATTATGCTTATATTTTATTAAATGAATATCAATATAAAAACTTATGCATATAACATGAAATAATGATAAAATGGATATTTTCTTTTATATTATACATTTTATATCCATAAATATTTTAAGAGTACCTAACAAAACCAACATAAGCATCCATATATCATATCATATATGTTAAAATTCTAGATTATCCATATATATGTTTCAATTTTAGGATTTTTATTAACTCATTACAATTATATATAATTCCTAACACATCTATATCTGACTATCTAATAAAACCCTCCAACTAATATAAAAACTGACTCGGTTCGACCTGAAACGTCACCTATTCTGGCTTTCTCTAAGGCCTCAAGCGTTCCATCCAATAAATTAGAGGATACACACTAGTGGATAGGGTCTAAAGAGATGTCATGGGGATAATATAACCTCATATTAGGGTAAAATAACAATGGTAAATAAATAAATTAATACATATCAATAATTAATAGAGTATGAAATATAAGTAATATAGATTAATGTTATACCAAATGAAATGTGACATAGTCATTATTGAGTCTCAAATAATTAATTCTTTTTATTCCCTATTATAAACAAGTTTAGTTTTTAATAGGGGTATATCCACGGAGAAGGGATCAAAATTTGTATGTGTGTGACCAAAGTATAAGTAAAAAACTTATGCAAAATTAACACATGTATCTTTAAACAATAATCATGTTGTGTTAAAAATATTTGAAATAAGAGGATATATTAAGAGAAAATATCATAGTTAAGAAGGTTTTAAAAAATTGATGAGATATGGGAATTTATTGGATCATTTCAAATATATTTTCCTTCATTCATTCACTATACGAAAGAAAACTAGATTTGAAATGGGAGATGGTGAAGTATTCTTTAATATGGTCAACCTGTGAGTGAGTGAGTCCTAAGGATCCTCAACCGTGACACCCACTCATATAAAAAATGATGATATCATTTTTCAGTATGTATAAATTATCATTTAAACTTAGTGTGATACCCAGAATGAGTAGTTCAATTATTATTCAGACTCTTATATAATCAACTAGTTTAACAATTAAATCAATTGATATTAGTTTTTACTATTTCATGATGTTTTGGAAAATTACTTTATAATAATTTGTGATTAGGGTAACATTACACAAGAATTGGTAAAGAATGAAGTAAAATAGTTTACAAAAACAATATCATTCACCAGAATAGTTTTACCCAATTATCATGTTTGATTGAATAATATTTAAGAAATATATTATAATTATATAAGAATACTAAGACATTTGAATAAATAAAATATAATCTGTAACCTAGTCCTTGTTAAATTACACCCATCAATTCTAATCCCTATATTACTATGATATGTTTTACCCTTGATAATTTTGATCCCCTCTTAAGTGATGTCTTACTTTTATGACTAGTTTCTCTAATAAATAACTTTCCTTATGCTAATTTTCATCCCTAATCTAATATTCATAGCTCTGAAATCAACTACGTGGCCACCACAGGGAACTTTCACTATAGATGGTTTTCTTGGAAGGTGACATAATAAAATCATTAGTAATCAAATACACTACTAGTATATAAAACTTTGTTCATATCCACATGATTTTTATGAACTAGTCTCTATCTTGGTTCAATATCTTAAAGAATTTTAAAAAAAATATATAAGCTTACAGTGATATTTATTAGCAAACCTAAGCTCCCCCTTTCATCTTTGATTTTCCCCATTTCTAAATATTAGTGAAACCTTAAGATTTAATTAACTTTTTTTTCCTTGGTTAACTTTGGGACCATGATATGTATGTATTCTAAACAAAGTGTTTTTTGGACCAACTACCCTTTCATGGGATTTGTAAGCATGTGGTGACCCTTTTGCGAGTGGCCTTCTGACCTTGGTGTGAACTTTTAGTGGAATAGTTACCCTTCTAAACATGGCCATTTACCCTAGTTTTATCCTGTTCTATGGATAGAATACTATCACACAACATCAAATTATCATTTCAAGGTTTATTTATACTTATCAGTAACGTTATGTGTGGATGAACCTTCATGCATCCTTTATTATAGTGGTCTTCTCAAACATCCCACCTACTCAATCGACAAAACTATGTTCATCCTTATTTGTAAATTATTTGATAAAACTCCATCATTCATCCATGAAACCCAAACCCAACTACATATTATATAAATATCTCTCAATCTTGAAATTCATGGTAGAATATCCCTTCTAATCAAATACATGGGAATTTTAGCAGCACATGTCTTCATCTTCATCATCTAGAGACAATTGAACCAAATAGAGGTTTATCTAACTAGAAAGAAGATTCCATAATCTTTTTATCAAGTACCTAGTGTTTTCAATTCTAACTTGAGGTGTCAATAATGGAAATGGATGAGGGATCTCTATATTCAATCAAACATGGTTAGGGAATATACCAGCATTAAAAATATTAAATGAAAAAAATGAAACCTTAGTCATGATTCATTATTCTTTGAACCTAGCATTAATCGAATAGATGTTCCATGGACTGGTCTTTCATAATTCATCCTCATAAAGCTTAGAATCAGGGACAAATATCTACTTTACTCAAAACAATATCACCAAGCGTACTCATATTCTTTATTTACCATGGGATCAAGAACAATGATCCTGAAATATCTAATATCCATCAAATGTGATCAAATTTTCCTTGTTTGTGGTTTATCACACCTTCAAATAAACCTATAACTTTGAACTCAACTTAAAAATTTTATCTCGCCATCAATTTTTGTTTCAATAAATAATTGAATTTTACTTCCATATTGTGGGATATTTTTTGGTACTCGGTCAGTCAATTGTAAGTAATAGTCAATCATCTCAAAGAAGATCCTTCACAGTATGTTCGATGCAACTTTCATAGTAGGGATGTTGTGGGAATTTTTTTAGTGTTCAATATATGGAAACTTGTCATATTATCATGAGACATCCTTGTAGTATATTAGAAGAATGTTGTCATGGTAGCTTTGATATTTCTATATGCATCCAGTCACCTTTGTATGGTAGATTGGCATGATCACTTAATTAATATATTTAAATCACAGTAGATGCTAAAATAAATATATTTAAATCTTTAGTGAAAATAGTTAATTTTATCAATAAGAATCACAAAATAAAATCATATAGTTATATTTCTAAAAAAAAGAAAAAAATGGATTCCATAAGTGATCTATGAAATTTATATATTGAATTAACAAATAATTATTTAAAGACCAAAAAATGAATTTTATTTTATTTTAAATGAATAATATTTTCAATGAAATCACAAAATATTATTATTTAAAATAAATGGAAAATAAAATAATGAAAAATTGATCATTTATATATGAATAATCTAATTTTTTAAAAATATTAATAAAATAACAGATTTGACATAAAATTGATCCAAAATCAATAATTATTAATAAAATCTCATTTCTGAATCATAACCTAAATAATTACATAGAAAAGATCAGAAAAAGTGTATCAAAAGACAACCACATCCAACCCCCCCCCCCCCCACACACACAATTTTTTCTTATCCTAAATAAATCCACGATTTAACATTGTAAACAAAATTCAAGATGTCTCTAACAGGATAAAAAAGTATCATTTCAAAACATTGATGTACATAGAAATGCGATTTTGATATGGGACATTATTTTCAAGGATTTTATACAAAAGGACTACTTAGGGACAAATAAACACACAAAAAATTATGAAAAAATGGCTCTTCCATCATTGAAAATGTCATGCCTCCAATTTGAAAATTAATCACATACCTATTTCAATCCAAATTGTTCTTCTAGTTTTTGGATTATTGATAAGTAAAATTTAAATGGGATTAAAGATTTAACAATAAGAACCTTTAAATATAACTCTCTTCTAGGTTCCATGAACAAATCCATTTTCCACTTTATTGATAAAACTCAAATGATTTTATAATAATTCAATTTCCCCCTTCTTAATTTGAGTTCAATATTCCTATCAAATTAATGAAATCTTTTTTAACACCTAGTAACAATATTTGAAATATATAATTTTATCCAAGAATGTGCAAAGAGAATATTATATTCACACTAGATGTTTTAGTGCCTAATGTCTTAGAGATTCACCATCGGATCCTAATTTCCAATTTAACTCAAGTATCAATGGACTTATATGCCTATATTTTGAGTTGGATTCAGGAGGTGTTTTATTTAAAAAATACAGAGTCAACTAAGTTTATGTCAAAAAATTTATTTTCCTCACAATCTAATTCAAATTACACAATGATATGTCCTATCACTTTTCAGAACAACAATATCATTCACAAAATAAATCCTTAGTAAGCAGTTTGTAATTATCCACTTGGCAGTGAAACATTTTCAAGAAATTTGAATCCTAAAGACCCTCAAATTGTGAAAAATTTAAAAAAAACATGAATTTTTTTGATGCATTTTGTGATGTGTATAGATTATTAAAGATCAATGAAAGACCGTTGTCTCCTCTAGTTAAAACCCAACATTTCACCAATGTTGGAGCTTAAGGTTGGATAATGTTAACAATATTTTCATAAACACATATTTTCAACTGAGTAGTGTATAAATATATAGAAGGGATACAAGTAAGTTCAAAGAAAATTTTCCAAAAATATTGAATAATTCAAATAGATTTGAAAATTTTCATACTTTTAATTTTTCGAATAACTAACACAACAATTAAAAATTTGGATCGAATGGAACCATGAAGAATAATGATATAAAATGATGTAAAAGAATGTGAATCCAAAGGAATTTTAATGGAAGAAGGCGGTATGTTAAATTTTAGTTCAAAATGATTTCAAACACCATAGAAATCAGAAAGGCATGCTTCCAACAATCAAAATTGAGTCACTTATTTTAATTCAAAATAATAAGGGGGATTCCCCCACACATATCTCTCAACAATAATAAAAAAAATAATGGAATGAATAGATTTGAACAATACTCCCTTGAATATAGAAGATTTTATCATTGGACTTCATCCATATATACTCTCCATTATATATTTGAGAAATCCCACAGGTTTATCATTTCTAACCTATAAAAAGTTTTAATATGTTAATATTAGTATAAATATAGTAAACCTCTAGGTAAATTAAACTAGAGGTAAGATTAAGGAAATTGTTATCCTAAAACCTCTTACCAGTACATCCTTATTTACCTTGAAAAATTATTTTAAATTTTTATCTATATGATTATATCTATATACTACTTCTCATAACTTTTTATGTTCATGAATTACTATTGCATACTACCTTATCCACAAACTAAAAATCCAAAAAGTGATGGATTGATTATAAGAAGAAACTATAGATCCCACATTAATAATCCATGTTACCATTCCAATTCATGTGATCATGTGTGTAAAATTTCACAAATTACCTGAGTCACTATATAAAGAATAAGGTAGATAAATAAATATTCAAGTACATTTATATACAAATATAATAAATAAAATACAAAGAGCCATGTGTTTTCTATGATGAGGCCCTGAGTTTAATGTACTTATTTATAGTTAGTGATGGATCATCTTTCATGTAATCAGATACAAGCCATTCCCTTCATCTTACCCTAAAAATAATAATTATTTTTCTAACTATTGATCATAAATGGATTATTATATCGTCGAAATACAACTACAATCACATTTACTATAACCCTAAAAATGTTGAAGGGTTCAGATCACCTTGTCTTGAGTTTCCTAAGAAAAATTTTAAAACTATATTTAAATAGAAAGAACCATTTTCTAACCGTAAAATAAATATTATAGATGATATAATCATGAAATATTTTGTTTCTATCCTTTTAAATATGACAATTCTTAATTGATCCCCTTTTAATTTCACCCAACGCACTCATGTCGATTAGTCTTCTATCGTCCATAGACTTAAAATAAAAGATTTGTGCCTTCACTAACTAAAAGGAGTTTTATTGAAGCTTCATAGGTAGAATAAATGTTTTATATAAGACAATAATGAAAGGAGACATTCCTATATGGGTCTTATAAGTTTTCCTATTATAAAAAAATCTTTAGTTAACATAATTGACCAGTCCTTCATATATATAGAATCTAACTTCTAAAAAATTTGTAAAAAATATATATTTTAAATTTCAACCTATCTACTAGATTTTTGGTGATAGGATGTTCCCAATTTTAGATGACACATATGTTTTCTAGTTATGTCTCAAAACTATAATATAGGAAATGGGGGATATTATTTTTGAGGTATTTTTTTGGAACTTCAAATATTGTAAACATATTTTTCTGGATGAACTTAAATACACATAAAAAACAAGGTTTATAGGATGTTTTAATGTCTCTACAAACATAGACCCATAGTCTATAAACATAAAAATATATTGGTTCCCTTTAGATTATGAAAATGGTCCCATTAAATCTAAACCCGAAACATTATATATTTCAACTGCCAAAATACACTTTTGGGGTAAATCCTATTTCCTGAAAACATTTTTTAGCCTATGATATTTATTAAACATAACTTCTATAATATGAGCATCCTTAATTTGGTTGAGCTAGTAAAAACCCAGTTGAAATACCTTATATAAATTTCTATCACCTCCATGATTTCCACCCTATGGTTAATAGTGAAAACTCACATAGATGGGGAGCATTTCTTCCTTAAATGCACATCTCTTTAGTATTCCATCAGAACATATCCTAAAGAGAAAGTTATCAACCTAAAAGTAGTATTGAAATTAAAAATGAACTTATTTATTTGGTTCTATAAGAGTTTCTTTGGATTGATTTATGAAGATAGATAATTAGAATAGCCAATAAACCAATCCGGCTACTTCACTAAGGGAAAAACAGTTTTCATAAGGAAATATAATATTTATCTCTCTTGTATCATCAAGTTGAGTGATGGGTAACCTATAAAGTTTTCTTGAAACTAAGTTTTCAAAATCTATATTACTTTAATTTTAAAAATAAAGCTCCCAAAGCTGAGGAATCCATCTCAAAATCTTTGGTTTGGATTAATTATTATCAAAAATATACTAGTGAGAATTATGGTATATGAAAATGATAACCTTATACCATATCATATATTACTAAAATTTTTCATGGAAAAATAACAACAAAAACAATTTTTTAGTGGTTGATTAATTCTTAATGTCTTTATCTATAATCTTAATATCATAGTAAATAACATGAATCTTCTTGTCTTTAATTTTTCCTAAAACAACCCCTACTTCCACATCACTAGAATCTCACATCACTTCTAAAGGTAGTGTCTAATATAGTGAAATAATCACTAGTAAATTTGTGATTTCATCTTTAAGAAGTTTAAAGGACTCTAAACAATTTTACTCATACAAATAGAGTGTATCCTTGATAAACAGTTAGCATAAAGGCCTGGTGATTTTTGAAAATTCCTTGATGAATCTCTGGTAGAAACTATCATGTCCTAGAAAGATCATAATTCCATTAACATTTTCAAGTGGTGTAATTTTTTGGTTCAATTTACTACTATCATTATATACTTCAATTACCCTCTTGGAAACTCTATATCCTAATAATATTCCTTTAGTGAACATAAAATTACACTTTTCCTTGTTTAGAACCAAATTTATCTCTTAAATTCTATCTGAAATTGTTTATAGTATTAGAAAATAAATTTAAAATGTTATACCGACTTTTGAAAAATCATTCAAGAAAAGTTTGATGATAATTTATATGACATATGATAAAATTATCATCATAAAAATTTGAAAAGTGGATATACCACCAAAAAATCTATAGAGCATTCTCTTATTGGAAATTATTCCAAATGGGAATTTGAAGGTTGTATTATTTTAGTATTTAGGGGAAATTGAAATCTTGTTGTAACCAAATTAGGAATAAATAAAATAGAAAAATTCACTACCATCCAACCTCTTAAGCATTTGGTTACGAAATTAAACTAGGAAATTATATTTCCTAGTGGAATTAGTAATTTTTCAAGATACTATTCAAATCATCCACTTTTTTGATATATTTTTGGATATTTTATCATTCTTTTGTTAGTTACAACAACTAATATATTATTTTTTACGGACCACCAGAATAGGACTTATAGAAGGTATATTTGAAATGTAACCAATTATTCTATAATCAACCAATCATATCAATTACTCTCAAAATAAATATTTTGTGGTTAGGTTGAGTCTTATCTACCCTAAAATTTTAGGTTTTTGTTCAAGCTGCATGGGGATTTTATGTATATAGTATAGAGGGATCATTACTTTTTTATCTGAAATAGACCAACAAATAACTGACTGTAACTTCCTCAAAATTATTAGAAAAATATTATCCTGACCACCATCAAAATTGGATAAGATGATAACTTGTAGTGATGAAAATTATACCCTAAAATTGTATTTAAATAAGCTATAAGAGAATTAGCTCTAGTTCTAGTGTATTTTGACTTATAAGAAAAAAATTGGTACTAGTCAGTCGAAGGTCCTCAATATTTCTTTTAAATAAGGAATTATAGAAAGCTTCCTTCTCATCACTGGTGTCCCTAGAAAATGATTCCTCAGAATTTGAATTTATTATCAGATTCAAAAAATATTTCAATTAAAGTTATTGAGGTTAAATAAAACCTCTCCCACATATTTATCCTTAGGTTCTTCTCCTTTTCATGAGAATATTATCATGTTGTTTTCTACTAGGGTTTGATAGATACTTATTTAATATATCATTCTAAAAAAACCTTTTATTTCTCATCAATAGTTTCTTCAAATTCTGAACACTCATATCTTTAATATGATTAACTTTGTAAAGGATTATTAGTTCTTCAAAAAAATTTCATTTCTTATTTTGATCACAAAGGTTGAAAATCAATTTATCATGTGACACATCAATGATAACTCCTCCAATTTCAAGGAGGGTCCTACCAAGGATTATGGTAATTTCCTTATCACACTCCACATCAATAATAAAAAAGCAATAGGTAGGTAAAATATCTATACTCAAACTATAAAATAATTAACTATATAACATGGATAGGTTATGGATTGGTCATAAAACTATAATAAACCATTTTTGGGATGTGAAACTCTCAATATTAAGAGTTAAAATATTGAAAAAGTAATCATATTGATACTCAAACCAAGATTAAAATGGTAGTTTAATAGATAACATCTATCTCTTAATGTATGTTTTATGAAAAAAATCCATGGATCTAGAATTATATGAAGTATCATATTATTCAAGATTGCACTTCACTCCTATTTAAAATTAAATGTATAAAATTATTCAATGGTTTTTTTGTTTGAATATATTATCTTAATTGATTTAAGATTAGATGGGATTTGAACTAATTCATTAAGGAAAAGTAATTACATTGTAATGTTTCTTGTTAATATTCAGAAAATTAAGAATTTAGATATATTTATTCTTCTTTTTATGTCTTTTGTTGAAGGCTATGGTTGGGTTTAAATTATTGATTATGTTTTATATTTCCTTAATATATTATTTAGCTTCATTATTCCTTCTATTTTTATTGTTTTTTTATCTATTTTACCTTTTTATTTTCATCTAGAACAATCAGCATTCAAGTGATTTAAACTTTTATATCCAAATTTATAGTTTTATGGTTTTCTATATTATTGCTTTTAGTTTCATATATATTTTCATTTAGAGTGTTTTATAATTTCTATGAACATCCTAATGGTTCTATAAACCAATCATATTTTTAAAAAGAATTATATTCTCCCTAAGATTCACTTGAGTGGTTCTTGGTTGTTTACCTTTATCTCATTGGTTCATTCCCCTAATCAGATGCCACATTTTTAATTCAATATTATGAACACTAAAATCCAATTACAATTTATCTGAATCGTGATGATTTTTTTTATAAAACTGAGCTTTAAACTTTTCATCTTAAGAATCCATTCAATTTAATATTTTATCCATCTTTTAAAAAACATAATCCTTAAAATATCTTTGGGGAGTAAAATATTCATCCCTTTTTCGGTTTTGATATTATTTACTAGGTTGTTGAAAACCATGGGAATAATTGATTTGGGAACACCTTATTATTTCCATGAAAGATATAGCTGGTTTCTATACCCTAGGTTATAATTATTAAATAATGGATCATTCTTAGGTTATATCCTAGGACCTTAATTAGTAAAATTAGAATTTTCTGGTCTCAGGAATGTACACCAATGTCTGAAATGCATGAGTTTGAATTCCCAAATATACCATTGTTGTTGAATTTATCCCCAAATGAGTTTTTTTGGAATTTCATTATAGAATCCATCTACTTATACATTATCTCATTGAATAATATTGACTTCTTTACATGCTTTGGTTCTTCTTCTTTATATTTTATTTTTAAAATGTTGTACTAGTGTGTTAAAATTTTGTTTAAACTCTTATTTCGTTTTATCATTGAAATCTATTCTCAATGATTGATAAATAAGTGTTTACTGATATGTTGTGCGGATATTTTAGAATATTTCCATGATAAATTATAGAGTACATTAGTTGTTTTGGAAACTATCTAAGTAATCTCTTGTATCTATACCAAGCTTCATGGAACAACTCACTCTAATCATGAATGAAACTTGTGATATTGTGTCTTATTTTAGTGGTCATTATCCTAGAAAAAAATCATAAAATAGTATTACACAGTTGGTCCCATGTATAAAAAATTTCTCCATCCCACTATTGAAAATATGTTTTATCATTTCCATTCATAAAGAATGTGAAGGAACTCAACTTCATCTCATCCTCACACAACCCTAAATGTGGTTTTTCTTTCACTACATAATAGAAGTCCTTAATGATGTCAAGAGAATATTCATTAGAAAACCCATTATATAATGGAATCATTAAAAAATGGAATTTCTAGATTTCATTATTATGAGTCCATTAGATTTTTTATAATTCATGATGGGTTACATGAAATAGTTAGTTGTTGTAACTCTCTAATCCTAACCACCTCTAAAATCTCATTTTATTGATAAGGTGGATTAGTATTTTCATTTTGGTTATTTTTTATTTATTCACCATTTCCTTCCATTTTGGGTTTCCTTCTCAGAGAACTTATATATTTTACAATTTCTAGTAAAAAGGCTCTATGTTTCCTTCAACAGATCTAATTTACATGCACAAACATTTTTGAAATTAAATTCACAATAAAAACAAAAGTAACAAAATAATTTTTTTTTATTTTAGTTTTCTGTGGAGAGTTTTTTTAAAAACATATTTCAAAGTCAAAGATATATTTTTGAAAATATTAATGAAAAAATATTTATCAATCTTTTTTATATGTTCCATCTCCAAAAATGATGGAAAAAATAGACCTATTCATCATTGATATTTAGAATATTAAATATTTATTTTCCAATTATAAACTAGTTTGGTGGTGAACAAGGTCAGATCTATAGATACAGTCTCACAATACGTGTTTTTGACCAAATTAGAAGTAAAATACACAAGAAAAATGGACACAACCATCCTGAAACATAAGTGTGACGTGTGAATAGGATTATAAACAGAAATATAGATTAAGAGAAAATATCACAATCAATCAAGTATGAAACAACATTTTCAGAGATATGGGAATTTTATCGCTTAGTTTCAAATATATTTTCCTTCATTCATGTACAATTAGAAAAAATTGAGTGGATATAAATGGGGGTGGACTATTATTTCAAATGGTAATCCTCTTAGTGAATCATTCTTATAGATCATCAACTGAAAAATCACTCCTCCATTAAAATTATTAAATCCAATTTTTCATTTGAACTTAGTGTGTTACCCATGATTAAAAGGTCTCTTGTTAATAAGAATCTCAAATGATCAATAAATTTCATAATGATATAAATTTAGATTATTTTTCAATAATTTCTGATTTTTTGGAAAATTACTACCTAGGAATCTATGTTGATGGTAACTTCTACTGAGAATCACACATTAATGAAGTAAAATAGTTTACCAACATAATTTCATTCCTCAGATGATTTTTACCTTATGATCTTTTTTGATTCAAGAATATATAAAATATTAATTAAAATTAAATATGAAAACTAAGAAGTTCGATGAAATAAATTATTATATATCTAATAGTAATTGCATGATCAAGATAGTATCCTTCAAGTACATCCTTTGCGGCTTGTCGAGCTGCTCTGTGCAGGCATGAATCCTAGAAATTGGCTTTCCAGATCTGAAGGCATCGAGGGATGGAAGTTGTCTCTCTCTGGAGTTCCCTTCAGTGGCCTTTAAAGATGCTAAAGTGTTCTTTAAGTGGACCCTTGTGGACCATTTTGGGTCGGCATCCCCCCCGCTCGGTGTCTTCCATTGCTTAGTCTCCTCGTGGGGGCTTCGTGGCCCGTTCCTGATCTCACCAATCCATAGGAACTCCTTTTGCCTAATCTTCTCCTCAGATGTTGACTTCATTCACGTATGGTGAAAGGGTACCCGATAGTTTGGCCGGTGGCTCTTCATCCTTTCTCTCTGGTCCATGGAGGTCCATATGCAAAAAGAAAGTCTAATAACCATGGTTTGGATATCTCTCCTAGGGTCACCCTTCCCTTTTAGAACATCGGTTTCCTCGAAGCGATTGGAGTCTCCCTTGGTGGGCTTCTCTTCTTAGATGAAAGGACCAAAGGTTGTGTATATGCTTCAACAACCCATCTCTGCATAGATATGGACCTTTCCCTCCCCCACCGGATCGCCGCTCTCTCTGGTTGCAGGGCGCTCTCCCCTGGAACCAAGACATCATCTTCCCAGTCTTCCCCAGGTATTTCTCCCACTGTCAGCTTCAAGGGAACTCCCCTTATGTATGAAGAATGAAGTTACATAGCAACATTAGACCTTATACCAAGGTTTATCATGCCCAAGGCAGGCATCCTGCCATGCCACCCATTGGAACCCTCTCATTGGAGGTGGACCAGTGGGCGATGGTTTCTCCTACAGAGCTTCTCCCTACTTCCCCTATCCCTGCTCCTAAGCTGCCTCCTTTGACTCTACTTCTCACCCTGATGTAGTGCTTGGACCTGATTATATTCTCCCCTCTATTCTCAACCTACCTCCTGTCTGACCTTTTCCTACCCTCTCTTTCATTCCCTAGTGTTTAAGAAGCCTTTCCTAGAAGAGCTCATTCTAAGATTCTTTCTTAGACTTGATGGTCAGCTGGCCTTGCCCCACCCCTCTATCTTCTGGATGCTAGTCCCATGGTCCCCCGGGCACCCCTTTCCCTAATCTCCCCTCCCTGGATGTTTCCCTTGGTGGGCTTTCTCCCACACCCAGCACCCCAGTTCCTACCCCCTTCCCAAGTTGTATCCCCATGTGGGATAGCCTCTTCGGCCTCTCCCTTGAGTCCATTTTCGGGCTCCCCAAACCTTAACCTAATCGTCTGAGGTCAGGCCATCTCGTCCTCCCCCAATACTCAAATATTAACCCCATACTCTCCCCGGGTCCCCTTTCATCCCAATACATTTCTATCATAAAATGATGGCGGGGTGTGCACACGATCCAGGTCAAAGATACAAAAGGAGCTATCATCCTCCCTCCTAAAGAAGGCCAAGAGTTATGGAGAAAATTCCAGAACCATGTTCACCTAATTTTATCTCTAATCATTTGGAATTCATAGGGTCTCGAAGCCCGGGTTAAAGCAGACTTCCTCACCACGAAGTAAAGAAATCCAAATCCTCCATAGTTTCTATCCTTTAGATTAAGAAAACCCCTATAAAGATAATGGGTTTCTCTAGAATAATGATGTTGCACAACTCCATGCATGCTGACCACATCAAAAAGAACATCTACATCTTCTAGATCAGGTAAATCTTAGTTGATCTAGTACAAGCCAGTGAATAATTAATCACGACGATGGTGTCCTGAAATGACACCTCAATATTCATTTACTTCATATATGGAAGCTGCGACGCATGTCAAAGGGAAGCTCTCTTGAAAGACCATAAATCCTTTGATCCTAGAAGCCTCCCAAGGATCCTGGGGGGTGGGGGGGAGGGGGGCCTCAATGTCATTGTCGAACCAGGGGAGAAAAAAGGAAGGGGACCCTTCAATAGGAAGGCTAGCCTGGACTTCTAGCAGTTCACGGATGGGAAAGGTCTCAATGATCTAGGATACTCAGCTGACCGCTTCACCTGGTGCAACAACCAGAAAGGATCTCACCACACATGGAGCTGACTGGACTGCTATTTGGCTAAAATGCATACCCTCACCTATTTTCCCATCTCCAAGGTTAGTCATCTTGTTTTTGGATTATCAGACCGCTCTAATCTCCTGGTCTCCATATCTACAGGGCGGCACTCCTAGGAAAGATTCTAATTTTATCATCAATGGGCGAGTATACCAGGGTTTCTTGATCTGGAGAGAGAAGTCTGGAAAAAATCCTCCTAGGGGTATATGTGTGTGGAAATCCATAATAAACTTAGAATCCTCAAGATGATACTTCAAGCATAGGCGATAGGGCTTCCTCCCATCGATGGCAACATTGACGCTGCCATAGAAGAGGATGAGGGTCTTGAGATCAGTCTGGAGAATGCTTGGGATGATCATCTCTTCGAGGTCCTATCTAGGAAGAATGAAGCTATGTCAGAGTCGAACCTCAACCAAGAATGCCTGGTGTGAGAAAATTCCAGTATAAAATGGCTCAGTGGGGGAGAATAGAACAAAACTTCCTTCCACACATGTATCAAAGAGAGTAAGAACATTATGAAACCAAATATTCTCCTGGATGATAGCTCCTACATATATGAGAGAGATATTGTAGTTTGTATGGCTTACACCTTCTTCAGGGATGTCCTTGTTCGGAAAAACCCACAGATGATGGATGGATACCCGTAGTGGAATACCTATTTTTCTAATGTGATTCTCACTCAGCACTCGCAATAGGAAAATGAATGCCTAAGTTCAGTATCGGATGAAAAATAGATCCATGGTTCAATGATGAGCCTGAACCCAGAAAGTACCCCTAGTCCAAATGGATTCCTGGGAACTTTCCACTGATCATTAATGGAAGTGGTGAAATATGATACTATCTCTTCCATCCAATAATTATTTTGAGTGGGGGTTCCCTGCCTCGGGTTGCAAGTGCCACTACTATATTGCTCCTTCCCAAAACAAAGAGACCTTCCTACCTCTCGCACTATCGACCAGTGAGTCTTTGAAACTTCCATAACAAGATTCTGACCAGTCTTATAAGCAAGAGGCTCTCCCTTCATCTTCCCCGATGGATCTCCTGGGGGTAGCACAATTTTGTGATGGGGCTCACTATCTAGGGCACCATTGCTCTAGATCAAGAAATGATTCAAGATATCAACCTCAAAACTCATGGATCCAACATATCCATTGAAATGGACATAAATAAATCTTATGACTGCATCAAGTGGGGATTTATAAATAATGTGTTGGAAGGCATGGGCTTATCATCTTAGAACGTTGATCCATTGTTTAGATGCTTCAATTCTTCATGGTTGGAGATCACCATAATGGGGAAGACCTACAATTTCTTCAAGGCCACTCAAGGTCTATGGTAAGGTGACCCCATATATTCAAGCCACTTTATCATCACCCATGATGTCCTTAGCCGCCTCCTAGATAAGAGAATCAGTAATAGACTGATCCAATAATTCTGTAGACGTCAAAGGTCTCCCTCCATCTCCCACCTTATGTTCAAGGATGATACATTCATCTTCATGAATTCCATAAAATGATCTTTCATATCCTTTAACAATATAAGGGAAGGGTATTTCCACAGGAGAGGCCAGGTCATCAATAAGGATAAAAATAATTTTTTTATCTCCAATAGGTGATTTTCTAGTTATACCTCATCTATCCAGAAGATCCTTGAAATTCAAAGAGGTTCATTCCCTATAGAGTATTTGGGGGCCCTATTTTTTCATGACATATCTGGATCATGGACTTTGATTTCTTGATTAGTAGAATCACGGACCAGATCCTCAACTGGAGGAATAGATACGTATCCTTCAGGGTTCGGATCACACTGGTTAACAGTGTCTTAATCACCACCCCTTTCCATGCTCTCTCATCTATCAATGTCCCCAAAAGAATTTTCAATAGTATTGAGAAGATCCTAGATAGATTCATTGGGGATCCAACCGCGGAAGGGAGGTTCCACTGGTCATCTAGGCGTAGGGTGGAAATGCCAGAGAAGGAAGGTGTAATTAATGTTCATAACCTATCTGATACCCATGCATGAATGCATGTCAAGCTTGAATGGGATGTTCTTGAACCACACATGCTATAGGGAATTACCATGCATAACTCCCATTTAGGATTTTTGACCCAGACTGAGGGCCATATTTACCCACTATGGTCTATGATCTCCCATCTAATAATGGATCTCCATGCTCTTACTCGGTGGTTCATAGGGAAGGGAGACATATACATTTGGCATCACAATTGGTCCAGGATTTCCCTTTGCATCATGAGATTACCTGTCAGCTCGATATCCTTCAGAGAGGCTAGTTTTCACCCCAAAATTATCAAGGCTGTCCTGGATGAGGACCAACTGGACACCTTTAATCTCATTGAACTCAGTTCAGATCCGAAAAAATGTGTCTTCTCTCCCTCTTCCTTAGGGGATTTCACAGCCAATGATTTTTTTTGTTCCCAGGCGCTGCATGATCCGATGGAGAGTCTGAATGATACCCTATATCTTTAAGGAATCCCAGTGAAGTAAAAATTCCTCCCTTGGAGGAATATGAACAAAGCTGTTCCTACTGACGATAATTTCAAAGGATGTGTCATCCCCCTGGTCTCAAGATTCCCTTGTTGCAGACTTCATAGGGAGGAGACAGTGACCCACCTATTCTTTGAAGGTGAATGGGTGAGCACTGTGTGGGATTACTTTGGAGACTTCACTACTCTTCTTGCTCATAACATGATGGATATGGATTTCCTGCCTAGGTGGTTCCATAGTGCAGGTGAGAAGGGTATGGAAAAGATGGCTTGTACGTTGGTCCTGCATGTAGGCTGCTGGTGTATTTGGTAGGCGAGGAATGAGTCCAAGCATAAAGAAGGCCAAGCTTCTAGCAGATCCATCATTGTTAGGTAGAAGTACCTCCTTCTCTATATGGTTATCCTCTTCTCCAATTGGCGGGAGGCACCCACCCTTCAGAAGATTCAAGTCTCATTCCCTCGCATCACCCCCTGGTAATAGTCTTAATAGAGGCCATTGGGTCTTCTGTTCCCCCCTTCCATGGGCCTGAAACCTAATAAAAATGCCTCCTATTTTGTGGTGGTTCTTCATGGAGGTGTGGTCATCCATGATTCTTCTTGACTGGTCCTACTATCCTTTTCAGGCTGTCTGGGATGCGGTTCTTCCCGTCAAGATGAATCCAAGGCGATGCTTCTTGGACTCTCCCTTTTACAGCAGAAGAGGTTTGAGTTTTCGGAGGTTGAAACAAATTCTATGCTTCTCCATAATGCCCAGCATGGAATTGGCTCTACTCTATGGTCGATCCTCTATATAATAAGAAAGTTCTGGGACCTTCTTGGCATCAACACAAAAGTTCTTCACTCTTGGAACAAGGGAAACCAGGTGGCTGACCACCTTACTTATATTACAGTTCCCAAGAATGATCCTATTTTACTTTACAATGTGAATATCTTAACTCCTGTGGGGGTCAATCTGATTAGGGGAGATTCCTTGGGCCTTCGTTTATACATGCCCCCTTAGGTTTTCCCATCCTCAGTTGTTTTGGTTTTCTGATTCCCCTTTCCCTTTCTTAATAAAATTTTTACACTATATGGATAGGTGAATGCAGTC
The DNA here is from genome assembly GCA_963277665.1 of Viscum album. Taxonomy (NCBI): domain Eukaryota; kingdom Viridiplantae; phylum Streptophyta; class Magnoliopsida; order Santalales; family Viscaceae; genus Viscum; species Viscum album. Next base: position 934,092,724 of record OY728150.1, on the reverse strand, counting down.
TAACTACCCTTTTGTGGGATTCAAAAGAAGTTGGAGACCCTTCATGATTGGCATGATAAATTTGGTGTGAGATTTCTGTGGAAAAATAACACTTTTTTGCATGCCCAACTACCTTAATATTAGACAAGTTCGTGCCTAGAATTCCCTCCCGAAACATAAAATTACCCTTTCATAGAGGCCTTCTACCATTCCATGGATTTATGTGTGTTTGTAATGTCACTTAGCCTTTGTAACAATTTTATTCCTGAACTCTACATATAATAACTCAGCCAAACTATGTGCATCCTTATTTTGTCAATTCTTTGGTCAAACATTACAATTTATCAATGAAACCCAAATATAGACACATATCATTTCAATAGACAACAATATTAACCAACTTAAGATAATCTCCCATTAAACCCAATCAGGGTGCATTCAAATAGTGCATGTGTTTAGCATTATCATATGGATTCAATCAAACCAACCATATTGTCCTCAAACCTGTATGCAGATTTTTTGGGGCCTTTCCTTGACCACATTGTGTGAACTGTAATTCAAAATATTGTTGATATTAATGTAAATATATGAGGCCAATCTATATTCAATAAAACCATCATAGAGAATATTCCAATAATAAAAAATAAAAAATTATGAAATAATCTCATTGGTCATGATTCTTTATTCATCTATCATAGCTCTTTATTAGTTGAGACCAGATCAAACAACAGTTTCATTTCTTGGTCTTATATAATTTATATTCATCAATCTTGGAATCAGGTGCAACCTTCAGCTTATGTAAAAGTATCATCAATTAGAATACATCAATTCTTCATTTCTCGTTAGGTTGAGATAGGCCATCCTTAAATATGGAATCACCTTCACTTATGATTGAAATTACATTGTTTGTGGTTTGGTTTATATTTAAACATACATGTAACTTTAAAATCAATTCAAAAAATGGATCCCCCAATAATTGGAGTTTCAATCATTCCTTGAATTTTCGTTTCGTCTTGGTGTAGGATCTTGTCCATTTTATTAATAGATCACAAGGTATGGTTTATAAGCTCATATAAGATCCTTTGTGGTAGGTTGTATGGATCTCACACAATCAATCTGTCGATTTGGTAACCTTGACGTGATTTGGTGGAATATAAGGTTAGTGTTCAATCTATGAAAACTTCACATAGTATATTGATATTTCCATGAAGAGTGTTGAAAAAAGGTTAAAATGGTAGCTCTGGGATTTTCATATGTAGTGAGTTTCCTTTGTTTGAAATATTACCACAATCCCTTAACTAACCGAGGATAGGAATAATTACTTGAAAAATAAAACATATCTTAAAATACATAGATTTGAAACTATATTAAAATAACTAAATTTTAGAAACATGAATCACAACTTCTAATCACATAGTTAAGTTTTATAAAAAGAAAAAAGGGATCCAATAAGTTAGTTATTAAATAAAAATATGGAATTTTGAAAAAAAAATTATTCCATGACCCAAAAATTAAATTAAATTTATTTTCAATGACTGACCACATCAATAAAATCACATAATTTAATTCATTAAATTGAATGGAAAATAATAAAAAGAATAATTGAGCATTTTTACCCAAAATAAACAATTTTGGAGATAAATATTCAAACAATAAATGGTTCAAAATAAAATTTATCCAAATTTAATAATTCTCAACCAAATAAAATTTGGGCATTAAAAACCTCTATAATTCCATAGAAAATATCTATAAAAGTGTATAAAAATAATAATATGTCAAAATAGTGCACACAGACATATGATCATTCTATAACATATCAACTGATCTCCAACTTGGCTGACCACATACACAAAATAAATAAATACAAAACAATAAAAAAGCATATAATTCACCCCAAATGTAGTAGCTAAAACCTAGTCTACAAAATTATCAAGCTCCACGAACCTGATCATTAGACTTCATATCAGCATGGCCACTCGATCATACAACATTGGGCCTATGAAAAAACTTATGGGAAACCCAAGACAACCTTAAAATTAGATATAGGTCTCTGTTTATGCAATAAAGTGAAACTAAATGTGGGGAGAAATAAATCTTTGTTGGCCACCCCAATGGTGAATTTGTTAACTATTATCATAACAAGTGCATGCACACATGATATAACCAACATAGTCTAATAATTACATGTAGAAAAAATAAAAAACCAATATAAATATATAGCTAGAATAAAATAAATTAATCCTTACCCAAGATTGAGATATAAGGAGCCATATAAGAAAAATCTACCACACATTAATCAATACTAAAAAAACTCACAACACACGGGTCACCTAGAAACACTATATCTAGTTCATCCACCATATCATGAAGGATATCCAAAAATCTATCACATCAATAGGAATGAATTCAAAACCCTAGGACCTCACCCCATTAATTTAAGACAACCACTTGCACCACTAACCGGTTTTAGGACTCCAATACACTAAAATAAAAACAATAATTAGTGTAAATGTCTACAACCACCTATTAATATGTGGCAATTATTAAAACTACCTCATTTTCCCTATTTAGTAATTAATTAGAAAAAATTATTTTGATATTTTTGGTGGTTCAATGAAAACACTTACCATATGTATTTTTTAGTGGTTATTTAACGATCATTAAAATGAATGCGGTATATTAAATCGAAAATTTCTAGTTAACATTGTGGTGCTTAAACCCCCCATAAATAATATATGTGGTGGTTTTTTTTTGATTTTTTTCTTTATATAGAAGATGTTATAACAGACACTAAAAATTTCTCAATGGTTTAATAGTATTTTTCGGTGTGTTTTCAGTGAAATATAAATTTTTTATCCACTTATATTAATTTAGATATATAGATTTTAACCATTGTTAATAATTTATCATTAGTTTTGACCATCGCTAATTTTAAAAATCATATGTTAATGCATTTAAATAAGACATCGTTTCATGTATAAAAATATAGTAATATCTATAATATAAAACATTCAATACTTTCCCTACTGAAATGAAACTTATGAAATAAAACATTAATAAAAATTAACAGATCATCTAAACATTCATTAAATCAGTCAAATGTTGCACAAGTAGCATATATATGTTTTTGATCACAAATAAAACACATAAAAGATAGAAGAAATATTAGATGTTTTATCCTTTGTCTTGTCAGCTACCTCTAGATGACACATGCTATTTATTTTCATATCTAATAGTATCTTTTACTTTATCTACCACATATACTAAATAATGTTGGGAATACAAATTTGTTTTAATTCGATAGTAAATAAAAAAATTACAAAATTATTATAATATTATAAAAAACTAAAATAATTTTTATAAATTCCGTATCACTGTAGTCTATCATATATTTGGAAAAATGCCTCTTTTAATTCTCCTAATCATTCAGTGAAATAACATACCCAATCAATTCCCCATCATTGCAAACTGCTCAACTCAAGCTATGTTTTGTGTCACCTACTTTTTTAATCTATATTCAAGAATTGAACTTTTCTTTTATGATTAAAAGGGTTTGAGACCAGAATCATTACTTGAACCTGTAAGAGGAGGCATCATAGTGAATGAAGAAGAGATCATCCACAATCATTGTGTAGGGGATGGTTCAGAACCCTACACTCAAACATGGTAATCATGCTCCATTCCAAAAACATGGGAAATAAAATCACTGTGAGAGACTAATGATTACATAGGGGTTTTTTCATCCAATTCCTATTTAAATTATTTCCTAAAAATAGAATATATATTTTTATATATATATATTATACCCCATTTTTTCAATAGGATAATTTACAAAATTTCCATCAACTTTCTCGTGCACATAGAAGCACAAATTAGTTCAATCAACTCCATAAAAAACATCTTTCTAATATATTATAGAAGAAGAAAAAACTAAAACTATAAAAATTAAATTAATTAAAATGTAATAAAATCATATTTGATAAATTCAAAGAAGATTGACTTACTTGACCCATTTCATGAAAAATGTTTTGAACCAACTATCTGTTGGTTGCCTTTTTTTCTCCCAGTTTGATGAATTTATTTGAGAATATTCCTTAAAAATGTTAATATTAATAAAAAATGTATTATTTTTTTACGAACCATTGTCGGGACCCGTGCTGTCACTACCCCAAGCTCGCATCCATAGGACAGGGGCTAGCGACTAGCACCAAAAGGCATATCCCAGAGAAAAGGGAAGACATTCCCTTTAAACCTGCAACACACACAGACTATACACAAACAAAGATAACCAAAAAGTACTAATATAGTAAAAGAGTGCTGAATTTAGATGGGCCAGTATACAAACCCAACTGAAGTAAAAGTACATGAAATGGAAAAAACATCTCCTGGATCTTCTACAGGGGAATCCTACCTGAAGGGTAGGTACATATATCGTTCAAGTCATCCGTGAGGTACATCCCATCCAAGTCCAGCTCTGAGCAGCCTCTCATTTGTCCCTCTCAGCCTCGATCACTATTGTTCGTCGTCTGCACAGGACACAACAAGGTGCGGGTGAAGCCCATGTAGGGTGAGTATAACTATACTTAGTAGGGACCCCGATACCCCCTGAAGGTCTCCCTAAATCCACTAAGGATAAACCATAGTAGTAAGGATACAATCAAAAAGTATCATCCAACCCTACTTAGGTATATGCCCATATATATACATAAGTAATCAAATACAATCTGGTTCCAACTCATAAGACCAAGCACAACCCATACCATGAAGGAAGAAAGATAACTCATTGATAAATACACGAAGTCAAGACTCAGTTCACAATGGTATAAAACATATGTAGAGAGATAGATATGATTATATGTAGCCATTGAATCATCTACTCTGTCGAACCCACGTAGGATCCTAGTATAGTAATCAGAGCTGTTGAACCCACACAAGATCCTAGAACAGTAGTCGGAGCTGTCGAACCCATGTAGGATCCCAGAACAGTAGTTGAAGCTGTCGAACCCACTTAGGATCCCAGAACAGTAAACAGAGCTATCTTACACACGTAGGATCCCTTTATCACAATGCAACCAGCCATAGGGTTCCCGCACAATGCACGCTTGATTCCAGGAGGGTCTTCTCCTCATGCCAAGTGTCGATACATAAACTGCCATGAAGTCCCATGTTGATGTATCCAGAAGATCAATCTTGTCATAAAGAACCTAATGTGATATATGGAATGTCAGTCGGACACCCGGTCAGAGAGTTATTGGCATTTCCGTTCCGAGGGCCTGGTTGGATTTAGGTTAATCCAACCCAGCCATACCTCATGTGGGGTATACCAAAATAACCATCTCTCTCCAAGGTTTCCATCGCATATGGTTCGTCAATAGGACGCACGTAGCTCAAGTTACAAGAAAAAGAGTGGAAACAGGTCAAACCGGTTCTGAGTCCAGACAGGGGTCCAACCCAGTCCGTGGTTCCGACCCGGCCCGTGAGGGTGGCCCAGCCCACGCTGGATCCGGCCCGTGTTGGGCTCGTCCCACCAGAGGCCTGTGGTTGGCAGCCCCTATGGGGTCCTCCCTAGCCCTGTCTAGGGGGAAGGCGGTGCCCCCTGGAGTCCCGAACAGCGTAGTCATTCGCGCAGTATGGATCTAGCACCACGTGGCACCGATCCGTGTCACGCGGGACCCACGCAGGGGGTCTCGCTGTTTCCGGCTCGTTGAGCGGTCGACCACCTCCCGCGCGGCGCGGTTGCGCTGCTCCTCCTCCGGTGGCTGGCCCTGACGGCGGCCCGTCCTTTGTCACCGCAGCCAAGGCCACGACCATTACTCCTCCATGCAGTGCGCGGTGCATCGTGCCTTCCCCAGCAAACCAGCTGCCCGAGCCACCAGTTCTCTTCCTTGTTGGCCTTACACCGGCCTCCACTACAGCACCGTGGCCCTTCAGCCACGACCCACTCCTCGGGTGGCGCTGTTGCACCGCCACCATCCACACAGCTGCCCTGAGTGCCTGCTGTCCTTTCCTTCATTCTACTAGTGGCATTGGCCAATTATGACTACTAGAAAACCTTCCGCGGGTCACCAAATGAGTTCCGGTGGCCCGATTCTCATTCCGGACGTAGCCTCACACTCCTCAGGACATCGTGTTCGATCTGAGACCATCATTGATGAAATTATCTCAACCCGAACATCTACTGTGATTAGCGTGAAAATCCACAAAGCAAGGTGAAGGGGTTGGGCCTTGTTCGTTTGTCCCGCATCATCCGCATTAGAGTGATAGCATGCAACATAGAATCTTAATCCATGAAGGAAAATTAAGAACGAGAAACAATTGAAAAAGCTCGAACCCCTACCTCAGATTTGTTGACGTCGAGGAAGAAGATGAAGAAGTTGAGGATGACTTCATCGACATTCTTCAAGGACGGTGTTTCCTCCCTTGTTCCGGAAGAAGATCGAAGAAGAAGAATTTCGTCGTTAGTGGAAGGAGTGTTCTTCCCCCAATTATTTCCAACAACATAAAGTTTTCTCTAGCCAAATCACTAATTCCAGCAACATCCAAAGGAGGGAAAAAACACTTGAATTTGTTGAGCCTCCCCATTATCACTTCATTTAATGAAGGAGTGGGGTTGGAAAGAATTAAAGTGGGGATTTAGTTCAGGTGTACCCCACTTTAATTAAAAAAGGTTTGAATAAAATAAAATTTAAGTTTAACCAATTTTTATTTTATTCCACATTTTATTTATCCTCCATGAATGGTTAGAAAACCAACTTCTGTTCCTGACCCAGCGCATCTGAGGTGAAGGTACCCCTAATAAATCATCGGCGCTGAGAGTTCAATGGTTCCATCATATTTCACTTTCGACACTGGATCAAAAGTTATCAAAACCCGCTATTAATTACACCGAACTTACTCGGAAACTAGGTAAAAACATTTCGGGCACTTCGGGCCTTGGAATTACATGCCGTCAAAAACTGAAAACTTGAAATAATTCCATATAATTAAAAAACATTTACATGGATTTCTAGGTCTTTAAATTATCCCCACCTCAGAGATTTTCATTCTCAAATCCAAAACTCAAAAACTAGGAAAACAAGTGGGGCTACTGAGCACGAATCTGATCCTCCCGCTCCCATGTGCTCTCTGGGAGGTTCCCGTGCTGCCATCGCACACACGCCAAATGTATCGATCGCCCATGAAGGACTCTCTCCTATTGATCCTTGATCTCCACTGGAACCTCCAAAAAAGTCACCCCATCGTCGATGTCAAGATTTCCCCAGTCTATGATGTTAGTAGGATCATGCATGTATCTCCTCAATTGGGATACGTGAAAAACGTCGTGCACCCGGTGCAACTAAGGGGGAAGTGCCATGGGGTAAGCCACCTTGTATACTCTACTGAGGGCCTGTAATGGTTCGATGAACCTTCGATATAACTTGTCGCCCCGGACAAATCTCTGCAAACCCTATCGAGGTGAGACCCGTAGGAAGACGTGGCTACCATCCTCAAACATCAGAGGTCTCCATCTCCTGTCATCCTAGGACTTCTGCCTCTTCTATGCAGTCTTCATCCATTCCTTGATGATCTTCACCTTCTCTGTGGTAGCCCTTACCTTCTCCAGTCCCATGAGTGTTGACTCCCTTGTGTCTGTCCAGCATAGTGGTGACCTGCAAGGTCGGCCATACAATGCCTAAAAAGGTACCATCCCAATGGTGGATTGACAGATGTTGTTGTATGCAAACTCTACCAAAGGCAAGTGGTCCTCCCAGCTAGGACCAAAGACTAGACGCATGCATGGAGCATGTTCTCGAGAGTTTTAATGGTCCTCTCAGACTAGCCATCCGTTTGAGGATGGAAGGCGGTGCTCAAACGAAGTTGTGTCCCAAAATCCTCCTACATCCCCTTCTATAGTCGGGAAGGGAAACATGTATCTCAATTGGATACAATATTCAAAGGCACTCCATGAAGCCGTACAATCTCCTACACGTAAAGGCATCCCAACCTCTCCACTGAACCCTTCTCTTTGATCGGTATGAAGTGGGAAGACTTGGTGAGTCCGTCAACAATCACCCGGATGGAATTGTGACCCCTAGATGTATGTGGGAGTCCTGTCACAAAATCCATGGATATCACATCCCACTTCCACTCTAGTACCTCTAAATGTTGAACCAAGACTGCTGGTACTAGGTGCTTCACCTTCACTTGCTGACAAGTGACGCATCAAGAGATAAACTCTGCTACTGCCTTCTTCATACGAGACCACTAGTGCTATCGTCGAAGTTCCTAGTACATCTTTGCCACACCTAGATGTACCGCTAGAGGCGATGTGTGGAACTCCCTAAACACTTTCTCTTGAATCTACACTGGTACCATGGTATGTCCTCTGAAGAGGGTGAGGTGCTCCCCACCTACAGAAAATCCATCAGGTACCTACCTTGTAGATATCTATGCATGTTGAGCCTCACAATTAGCATCCACATGCTTCGCCTCCCTGAATCTCTAAAGGAGTGGGGGTGTGACTGTAAGAGACTGCATGAAAGCTACTCCATATCGGTCCACATAAGAAATCTGCAAGGTGACCACCTGCTCAGTCGCCTCTCCAAGAAACTGAATACCTAATCTCATGCTGAGAGCATCTGCTACAACGTTCCAATTCTTAGCTGTATAGACTATCTTGAAATCATAGTCCTATAAGATCTAAAGCCAATGTCGCTGTATCAAGTTCATGTCCTTCCGCGAGAAGATATACCTGAGACTCTGGTAGTCAGAGTAGACTGTGAAACGCTCACCCATCAGATAGTGTCACCACATCTTCATGGTTAAGACCACTACTGCTAAATCCAGGTCATGAGTAGTGCAGTTATACACATGTTGTCTCAGATGACGGGAACCATAAGATATCAATGCTCACTCCTACATCAGGATGCATCTAATCCTGGTCCCTAATGCATCACATTAGACCACGTACCTAATGCCCTCCTCCTGTAGCCTCAATATGGGCGCACTAGTCATCCTCTGCCTCAGCTCCTAAAAACTCTGCTGGCACCTCTCTGACCACACGAAGGGTTTCCACTTCTTCGTCAATGCCGGTAAGGGTGCTACAACTCTGGAGAAGTCTGGCACAAATCTCTAATAATAAACGGCTAGATCTAGGAAACTCCACACCTCTATCACACTCCTGAGAGGCTCCCATGCTTGCATAGACTCAATCTTTGCTGGATCCACAACAACTCCAGCCTATCAGATGGCGTGTACCAGAAATTGAACCTCTTGGATCTAGAACTGGCACTTCAAGAGCTTACCATAAAGCTGGTGCTCTTGGAGTGTGTCCAGTACTATCTGAAAATGATAGGCATGATCCTCCTCAGCAGTCGAGTAGATCATAATTTCATTGATGAAGACTACCACAAAGCGATAAAGGTTTGGCTGGAAGATCTTGTTCATGAGGCCCATGAACACAGCTATTGTGTTGGTTATGCCGAATGGCATAACCAAGAACTCGTAATGGCCATACTGACATTTGAAAGTCGTCTACTGCACATCCTCACCAGGTACTCTGAGCTAGTTGTAGCTCTATCAGAGGTCTATCTTCGAGAACCAAAGTGATCCCTTCAGCTGAATGAAGAGGATATCAATCCTCGGAAGTGGATACTTGTTCTTCATGGTCACCTGGTTCAGGCACCGATAATCCACACAGAGCCGCAAACTTCTACTTGTCTTCTTTGTGAACAAAATCGGGGATGCCCATGGTGAAGCACTGTGTCTGATGAACCCTTTTCCTTGAATGTCCTCTAGCTGTACTCGCATATCACAAAGCTCCGTGGATCCATCTGATACGTTGGTGTAGATATCGATGTCTTCCTGGGATACAAGTCGATGTAAAAGTATACCTCCATGTAAGAAGGTAGTACTGACACCTCATAAAAAAACATTCGTGTACTGATCCACCACAACTGGATAGCTTAGACTATGCACATCAACTGCTCTGAGGATAAGGATAGACAGTTTATGAGTGATCGGCTACCCCCTCCTCTGGGTAAACCCATCCTATGATGAAAAGGCTCCCTTCTCACCAGTGAAGGTAAACCTAGTCCCATCCTCGCAGACACACCGTACATTTATCCTAATGCAGTCAATCTGAGAATGAACAGTGGATAATCAGTCCATACCCAAAATTATGTTGTAAGGCCTCTATGCCGCTACTATAAGATCCTAGATGAAGCTCTATCCTCCTAGAGTGATCTCACACTACCGGTACCAGTGTGTAATCATTGAATCCTCTCCCATAAGAGTTTCTAGTCATAAGGATAGATCCAACGACTCCACTTGAATCTCTGAGCTCTGCACGAGTGTAGAGACAATAAAAGAATTACTTTCCCCTCTATCTATAAGTACCACAGCTAGGGTGGAGTAGACACAGATCATTCTTCAAATCATCTCAGGAGATCCATGGTTGTAGGCATCTGCTTCTTGAAGCTGAGCTCTCCCCTTTCCACCTACTCCCTTTGGTCGAGGTGGACCTCCTTATGGTGGTGGTGGTAGGACATCATAACGTCGTCCACCACCTTTTGCTCGGTCAGCTCCTCTGCCACATCTGCCTGCTCCCTGTGGACCACCACGGTCGAACCTCTGCCTCTACCTGGGAGGTCCTTAAAATTTCTGCTGATCATATGCACAACGGTTCGGGAAGTCACGGGCCAAGTGATCCTACCCTCCATATGCATTACACTTCTTTCTCCTCATATGATGGGCTCTGTCTCGTGTGCCCGGCACAACCGAACCCGTATCCAAAGGTCGTCCACCGGATGGCCAGGTCCGCTTGGATCTCTATGACATCTGTCTGTTGCTAGTTGCAGAAGACTCTGCAATGTGATTCCCAGTGGTGGGTCTCACTGCTGGTGACTTCTTAGGAAGGAAACTCTCCACTAAGAGTGCTAGCTCCAACACCTCCGCCTATGTCGGGATGCTGAGAGAGATCATCAAAGCCCTGATCTCTTGCATGAGCCCCAGCTCAAAGGTCTGGGCCCTAAAGATTGGTATAGTACCATATTTTTAAAGTAGCACGAGAGGTCGGTGAATGTTGTTGAGTACTCTGTCACCGTCATGCTACCCTTTTGCAGATGAAGTAGCTCATGTATCCGCACTACACGTAGGGTGGCTGGGAAAAACTCTGCCTGAAACAGGCTCTCAAAGTCTGCCTAGAGAAGTGTCACCTCTTCATGCACCTGGAGCATCAGGCTCTACCATATTCCTGCTCCTTCCTAAAGGAGACTCGTGATAAATATTACCATAAAGTTGTCAGGTGTCCCTTCCAGTCTAAATACTCTCACCACAGCCTCTAGCCAATCCTCAGTTGCCTGCGGGTCCATCTCACCCCTGAACCTGGGTGGCCTCTAGCGCTAGAACTCATACAACGTGCTCAGGTGGCATACACTCTCTGCTACTGTGTTTGGTGTCATCGGTGGCCCAACGGGTAGTGGTATCATTGGTTCCCCCGCTCTTATAGGGCCATGCACCAAGGCCTCTTTGCTCAATGGGCTGCCATCTCGTGCAAAGCCTGGAACCCTAGCTGGCTGTCTGCATGGGGTCATCCTGAAAAGAAACAGGTGCCCCACTGTTAATAAGTTATACCTGTTGAGATGACTCAAAGATATCACAAAGAAAACATTTCAAATGAAACACACACGCAATCTGTGTTTTCATGCAGTGTGTCGGAAATCAGAATTTAGAGTACTTGTGTATGGATACGTCAGCCGCCGCACCAACACTGGTTACCCTAAACTGATATCCACACCCAAAACACTTAACACTATTGTTGTTAAGAGATCTGAGTCCCATTCTCTAAAGTATAACCGACTCCTCTGATACCAATTTGTCACGACCCATCATCGGGGCCCCTATTGTGACTACCCCAAGCCTGCCTTCCTTTGGCCAGGGACTGGGAACTAGAACCAAAAGTCATATCCCAGAGAAAAGGGAAGGCATTTCCTTTAAACCTAAAACTCACACAGAGTGTACACAACTAGAGATAACTAAAAAGTACTAATATATCAAAAGAGTGCCGAAATTAAATGGTCCAGTATACAAACCCAACTGATGTACATGTACTAGAAAAAGAAAAAAATAGCTCCTGGATCGTCCACCGGGGAATCCTACAAGAAGGGTAGGTACATATCTCATTCAAGTAATCCCTGAGGTACGTCCCATCTAAGTCCATCTCCGAGCAGCCTCCTATCAGTCTCTCTCAGCCTCGATCACTATTGTTCATCGTCTGCATAGGACACAACAAGGTGGGGGCGAAGCCTGTGTAGGGGTGAGTATAACAATACTCAGTAGGGACCCCGAGCCCCCCGAAGGTCTCCCATAATCCACTAAGGATAAACCACAGTGGTAAGGATACAATCACAAAGTATCATCCAACCCTACTAAGTTATATGCCTATAAATATACCTAAGTAATCCAATACAATCCTGATCCAACTCCTGAGCCCAAGAAAAACCCATTCCACGAAGGAAGAAAGATAACTCGTTGATAACAACACGAAGTCAAGACTCAGCTCACACAGGAATACAAATTATGTAGAGAGATAGAGATGATTAGATGTGGCCACTGAATCATCTACTCTATTGAACCCATGTTTGATTATGGGTTGAAATTAATAAAATTTAATCAATATGTTCATTTAAAGTAGTTAAGTTTACTATGATTGTTAATTGTTTATATCATTTATAGAATTCAAATTATTTTTATATAATAATATTTGTATTTTCATAGATATAATTATTATATATTAAAAACATTTTCAAATTCATCTATGTTAGGATGATATGAAAAATATAACACACCATTCATGAAGGTAGAAGTCTGCACGTATGCATGCCGACGTCTTCATTTTTCAAATTGTTTTGGAGGGAGGTATAAAAGTGATATTCATGTAGTACAATTAAATTTAATTATATTGTTAATAAAAATATTATAATAATTTAATTGATTTAAAATATTTTAGGGGGAGGAAAAAGAATTTATCCAGGGGGGTTAGTTGAGAATGTTACTTCTTCCCTTGGATGTTCTCTCTTGGGTAATAACTTAATGCTTCATAGCATAGTCTATTTTAAATAAACAAATTCTAAGACATGGGTAAAATATTTATGAGAGAATATTATGGAGTTTAGGTTTTCTTAATACTTTGGAATGGGTGGATCAAAGTAAAAAAAATGACCCCCTTATATTATTTATGAAAATGGATATTTTGTAAATACACATTAATTTTTCAACACTTTCATGACACTACTCAAAGGAAAATGAATCCAAAAGTGGGAAATAATGAAGTGTGGGGGGATCTAAGGACCATCAAGCCACTAAAATTTATTTCAATCATGATTAAAATATATTTAAAATATTTTACAACTAGATTTTAACATTATAACATTTTTGTTTACCTTGGTAACTAGTTTTTACCCAAGTAATATAACTTTTATTAAAAAAACAAGGTAACCATTCTAATTTTTTATTTTATTTACCTAAATTTAATCTTTATATAAAATAATTTAATTTATAAATAAGAGAAAATTATATTTTAAATTAAATAATTTTATATATAGGAAAAATATTATGTAGAAAAATATTGTTTTCACCATTAGGTATTCTTAATATTATATAAAATCAATTAAAGATTTAATGATTGATAATATATTTCTATACAATGTAAAAATTATATGAAATTAATTATATAAAATAATTTAATTTTATTTTATATAAAAATTACAAAAATTTAACAAAATAATTCATTGAAAATAACCCTTTCACCAATATTATGGAAATTAATTTAATCTTAGTAACAACATTTTTTGGCATAATATTGAAATTATGCTTATTATATAATATGAACATGTTGATATCTAAAACATGGAATCTATTTTTTATTATTATTTTCTATATGTGATGGAAACTAATTTGTAATATAAGTTAATAAAAACAATTTTCACAGCAAAATATGAATTATTTTTTCATAACGTTAAACTTTGTTTTCATAAATTCCACATAGAAATTTTAAAAGACTTGTTTTAATTTATAAATATATATTTTTATCTAAAATAGTTTTTTAAAAAAATTAGTCATTATTTTATTATTACAATGTTATAAAAATTAGGTATTTGTGTAATAACTATTTTTTCATTATTGGATTAAAAATCAAATATTTTTGAAAAATATGAAAAATTCACCATAAGATCATTTTGACATGATGATTTCCAAAAAAAATCATTTTTTAAAATTATAATTATAAAATTTATATTTGATTTCTTTTAATTGATAATATATATAAAAATACCTTTTATTAATTATTTAAATTTTAAAACATTAAGTGTACTTGTTGATATTTTTATGCATTTCTAACTGATTACAATATTTCCATTTACTAAAAGATTTATTATTCTTAAATGTTATTAATAATATTCATATGATATTTTGTGGATAATTTTTATTCAATGTTTCTTGTGAAATAATATTTCAATACAATGTTTATTTAAAGGAAAATATTTTCAAAAATATTGGGGTGTTAAAATTCATTCATCTAATGCATAAATGCATCTCAAATGAATTGAAATTGATTTACATCGTAGAAATTACCCCATCATATTTTTTCTCATAAAAAATGAACAATTAAATTATAGATCACATGGATGATTGAAAATGAATCCATAAAGTACATGATATAATACACCCTATGAATTGATGCCATAAATTGCATGAAATTAAAAATATATTATATATATAATATAAATATAAGTATTTAGGTTATATATCCATTAATCCTAATAGTGAATAACATATTCTATATAGATACAAATTCCATAAGTGAATTATTCCTTTTATACTCCTTGAATAGCCATATGTAGTTGTGAAAGTCCTCCTTCTTCTTCGATCCTTTTCTATTCACAACACTAAGTATGTAAATAAAAATATATCTATTAATATCATCTATTATTTATATACTGAAACTAGATATATATAATTCAATTTTTTTGTAGGTTGTTTTATAAAGAGATTTTAGTTTCCTTCCCTTAATTTTATTTTTGGGCTTCATTCATTTTCACTAATTTTATAATATTATTCCATTTATCCCACACATATAATTGTTATAAAAGTATTCCAAATGAGACGAGAAAACTTCAAAAAAATTATGCCATATATTTTCATTTTAAATTCTAACTTAATATTACAAATATTTTATGAATCTATTGTTCATGTGTAATGATCCTCACTACGGTGTGACATGCGTTGAATCTATCTCAATTGTGGAATGCCCTCTTCTAGTTCATAATGTTTCACATTCAAATTCCAAATCCATTTTTTTGATAAAATATCATTTAAAATTATTCTAATGATCATGTTGTGATCCTCAAAATTTTCTAAATTCTCAAAGATTTTGTGTCATGACCGAATCCCTAATAGTACAAATCTATGGATCATTTTACAATCTAAACTTTTAGTCATTATTTTATATTTTCACCAAACATGAAATCAAAAATATACCACAATATAGTTTTTCTTAGAATTAGACCAGTGATCTACTGAATTTGTTGTTCTACTTCAATTAATCGTACTCCAAGCATACAATTATTTATCTTAGCTCCTAAATATAACCTAGATTCCCCCAAGAATATTTACATCATCATTAATTTTAATGTATTATAACTTCATTTGAAGTATAATCCTTAGATTTAGTGAATATTACCCCCTTATCATTCTAGGTTAATATCATATATCTTCTATGGAACTCACTGGTTAATCACACATATCTTAAAAACTCTTAAAATAATTTTTATGTGAGATCCCATTAAAATGTATCTTGTTAGGGTCATGATGAAGCCCCTATAAGTCTCATAGGAGGCTAGTTTATCACATTTTATAAATCTTAGTGAGAACTGAACATTGGTTCCAACAGTACCCCTATTAGTATTAATGTAGTTGTTTAAACTCATTCTATGGGATCTAATACCAACTAACAGGACCTTCCATCCCTCCATGAAATATATTTTTTGTTTTGTCTCATTGACTCATGTGGTTGTTCCCCCTATAGATCACTACCCATCAATAGAAAATTTATCATATAAGGGTATTATTTACTTCTAATATTAATATTGCATATGAAATTCCTCATCACTCTAGGAGAAGCTCGCTACTCAGGGATCACAACATGAACTATATGATTTGTGGCACAACCCCTGGTAGTATCATGGGGGGTGTATTTAGTCCCATGTAACGATCTTCCAGAGTGTTGGACATTGGTTCCAACATGATTATTGTTTTTTGGGTTCTTTGTTGATTTTGGATTTGTGTTTGTTTGGAGAAATATTTTAGTGTTTTTATAAATAAGATAAAAATTTCACTATATATATAGAAACACTAGAACATCATCTTATACTAATTTCAAACAATTTAATCCTAAAAAATACAATCATTTCATTATTATAAAGAGTGAAAAGGTAGAGAAAAATGGGAAGTTTTGGGAATCAGGGGGCTAAGAATCAAATTGAGAAACATATTAAACCACATCCTGGTAATTAAAATGTTGGGTGGACTATACCTAGAGAGGTTTACCTAACCACTATTTTAGGAAATATATTTTGTATAACGTTGTATCCTAGTTCTAGAACTATGAAATTCAGTAGTATTATCTTTAATTTCTTCTATTATATAATGATTTACCTAATGGAGATCTTTATATTTTAAAAACTAATTTTATAATAATTCACTATAGCTACTATATTAGCAGATGAATACGGAAGAGATGAAGTGAAGGTTTTTCCACTTTGGTATTATGGTAAATACTAGGAGTTGGTCTCAATAACCGAATGAGGAAATATTTTATAATTGAGATTATGTTTTTAATCCATTTTTTATGAAAATATATCATTTTACTACCTAAGAAACATGAATATATTGGGGTATGGGATTAGGGTTAACCAAAATGATGTAATTATTTTAATTGGTTCAACATAAATAGAAACATATAAATAGAAAACATTGACAATGTGTCAATGTTCTAAAATCTATTACTGCATTAGTTCATTGAATACGAGTTTCGTTATGGTCAGTCAATGTCAAGGAGTAATTCCTTTATAATATTTTGGGATTTTTCACTTCTCACCCAAGAAAAAATTCCTATTATTATCCTCCATGAACTAATATGGGTACTTATTCAACATTGTATAGTCATTGTTTTCTCTCCCTGATCAATATAGTGACCAGAAATGATGTTAATATTCTTATAAAATAAACGATATGTTGATCCCTGCATTTTATGCACTCCACTTCTTCATGTTGGATGACTTGAACTCTTTTTAGTGAGTTTATTCTTTTGAATCCCACACAAAAATAATACTACTCCTCCAAATGAAAAACAATTCCTCATTCGAGTTATCCTATGGAATTAATTCTTCAGAAGTTGGATGTAGTAATAATATTTATTCTTCTCTCCATGAACCAAATATAATAGTTGGTAATGATAGTTCCTTATATTCTTCCAAGAATATATATCTTTTACATATTTTGACATTTTATTATTCAATGAAACTATATATTAAATGTTTTTATTTACTATTTATTGTCTTCTTTGAACCAAAAAAATTTCAAGGTAGAAGAAATGTTTATTAATTACTATTATCCT
Source organism: Viscum album (assembly GCA_963277665.1). Classification (NCBI taxonomy): domain Eukaryota; kingdom Viridiplantae; phylum Streptophyta; class Magnoliopsida; order Santalales; family Viscaceae; genus Viscum; species Viscum album. The sequence goes on along the minus strand of OY728150.1, from coordinate 934,075,092 downwards.
ATAACTCATAATTATTTATGATATCTATAATAATGTTCCAAACCCATATTATTCTTTCTTATATAGTATTTTTATTTATCCACAAAAATTCACAAGATATAGTTTTCCTTAATTTTTGAATATAAAATATCTATGAAATTATCCACATGAATTTCAATTTTTGAATTATTCAAGAATATTCATAAGATAACCTGAATAATATTTCAATCATATCTGGCATTGGGGTTTCTTATATTTTATTCCTCAACTAGTTTTCATGAATTAATCCAAAAATTTAGGACTCCTTCATTTCTCAGTAACTCCCTCTTATTATCAGACTATATTCTATGCAATCTATCTCATATATCATGATCTTCATGTAACATAATGTAACCTTCATCAGGTAATTTTCCAACTTTTCAATAACCTTGTTTAGTTAAAAATCATTTTATGTGATTTTTATGGGTTTACTGTAGACTACAGAACCGGTACACACTGTGTACCTGAAGTACACACCATGTACTTAGAGCTGGTTTCAGGTCATGAATGGGTAGGTCACGCTGTGAGGTGGTACATGCTATGTAACTGATGTACACGTCATGTTGGGGATAAATATAAAATTTATAACCTGAGGTGACAGGTTTTTCATCTTACCTATCCAGCATGGTCTATACATCATGACCCCAAGGTACACGTCGTGACTCATCCCACGTCCAGTTTTAAAACACACGATCTGTTGGTTTTCTTCCTTCCTTTCACCAAATATTTATTTCTCTCGACCCTATACTCTCCCTATGATTTTTTCAGAGCTGACCTACCATCTGGTTTGATCCAATCGACTTCAGATCTTTGTTACATCTGCGCTGTGATTCCCAGGTTAGGGCTCCCCTCGTTCTTTGAGTTGTTTTCCTTCTCATCTCTTAGGTTTTAATGGATCATCTATGGAGTGATGGATCCTTGAATCATGGGGTTAGATATTTCTTCTAGGTTATGTTTCAATGACTCATTAACCTTCATTCTTGTGAAATGTTTCATTACGAGTGTCGTTCTTCGGGAAAGAGGTAGGTGGCTCCATCCCGATTAGCTAAATTGATTATTCCAAAATTGATTGATTTTTTTAAATTTCTTATTTAAATTCAATTTCTAAAATTTTATTTCAATTAAATTGATAAAAAATCTAATTCTAGTGAATCGATATATTTGAAATGTTTTTGGAATGGAAATTTGGAAAATCCCCCAACTCTATTGAATTAAGTGTGTTTATGGATATAAGATGATTTCAGTTGTTTAATTTATATGATGGAAATGATTTCAATTAATTTTTTTAATAGAATTTAGGAAATAAATTTTGTAATGATGGAATTAATTCTTAATGGATTTAAAACTCATGAAAATGGATTTAAAAGATTTGATAGAAACCCGTTGGTTTTATCTAGTGAAAATGCATGTTTTTGAATAAAACCTGTTTTGGATTAAAATAGAAAGAAATTGGTAATTTTTAAATAAAATAATAGGATAGATCATACTTTTAAAAAGTCTTAAAATAGTTCACCCATCATGTAATAGTTCATGAAAGCCTTAGGTAGTTAGTGAGTTATTTTGAAACAATATATTCTATGACAATGTTCAAAAACAAACTTATAGCGGGTTACATCCCTAACGGGGTGGTGACGAGTCTCTTTTGGCCAGTGTCATAGGGATGTGTGTATACAAATTTTTCTGAGTTCACTTAGAGAGTACAGAATCCTATAGTTGGTTTATACTATTGTACCTTTTTTAGATGACCATGTTACTCACTTGTTTATTTATATTTAAGATATAAATGTATGCCAATGTTGTTTGACTGCATTATATTCCTCATGAATTTATATAAACTTTCTTATATAAATATTTTACTTTATCCATTATTTTAGAAATATTCCATCATTAGTAAAGACATTTCTTAAAATATTGATCTAATTCACATGACCTATAGAGCATGATTTGATTAAATATGACTTATAATTCCAAACCAGTTTAACTTAAAAAAAAGAATGATTTTCATTCTATAATCTATATTTGGCATCTGTTACGAAATATTTGGTGGTATCCTACCGGTCTTAGGATCACACCTTACTTTTTTATTCTTGTGTTTGTAGACTTTCTTAATCTAGGCTTGAGGAAAGGGAACTGATATCTTGGAGTTGACTCTTGATACTGGGCACTAGACTAGGGTAGTTGTGCCCTTAGGAACCTTGGGGTTTTTTCCTATTTAGCACTTTGGGTTTTAGTACTTTGGATTTTATTCCTTGTAGTATTTTGGTACTTTTACTCCTGGTGGAGTTTTCTTTTTGATATGCACACTGTATCTTAACATTTTTTTCCTCATTCTTATGGTATAAATCGTTTCCACTTGTATGTTATATGATTTCAGGTGTTAGTTTCCAACCCGTGTGGATAGAGAACACCCTTCGGGTTATGTTAGGGATGGCTCGGTTATTGGGTTACCAGGTTACATGGGGTGGTTCATGACACTTCAATTCCCTATAATATTTCAAATCTAAAAATATCTCTTATGATTGAATTATTAGTCGAATATTGTAAATACAAATATTTCCATGAATGTATATATGTGGTGTAGAGCTTTGAGTTATGAAACAAACTCAGTCAAGATCCAAACCCATATAAATACATCATTAAAATAACCATGATTATTATAGTATATTTCTACTCTAATTTAAATACAATATTTTGTTGTGTATATTTAATTTGACAAATAATTAGAAGAATATAAAGGAATTTTTTTCTATTTAGATACAACATCACAAAAAAATGAATAGAGAATGAAATTTATGATTATCCATGACAACCCTTAAAATGTTCAAATGGAAAAGGGAATATTCTTTATGAAATTTCTAACTTTCACTTATGAAATAAGATGAACCTTACAAAATATTCCTGATAGAACTTATAAAAACTACCTTTACCATTTTAAAAACTCATAAGATATTTAATCTTAGGAAATTAGTTTTGTGAATCTTACATTCCATTTAATTTTTATATTTTCCTAAGACTAGAGTGAATTAACATTAAATCTTTGTCTGACTCAACCATATGCATATAAGAAAAACCTCCAGGACTTAATTATTCTCATATCCCACTATGAATTAGTGACTTTTAGGGATCAAACAACATCACCTATGCTAATAGAACTAGCCTCTCTTATGTTTTATGACTTACCCATATTCTCATTGTTAACAATATAATACTCTTACATATTTTATAATTTTAATTTCATGTGTTAGGTACTTTTCTAAATTCACAGATCCACTTTAAAATTTTGAAAACTCTCTACATCTAGATTAATTACAAGTCATAAAAATATATCCTCAATAATTTAATCTTATAAACAATATGATTATTCAAAAAAATCTTATCTCAGACATCTCACACCTCCCTATTGACTTTATTGATAGTCTTCCAATAGTGAAAACCTTTTGGGTGTCTTTTTATTCTCAAACCATGACATCTAACAAATTTATCTTCTTGTCTTCTCAAAAGTAACTTAGAGAATTAAATATTCTCCAATTCCTCTTCTAGAGACATTTAAAAACTACTATCATGGATTTTAAATTATCCATGATTCCTATATAACTTCTTGTATTTAATATATTCAAAAAATTATGTATAATAACAATAAAACCAACTAGCTTCCATATATTTATTTTCATTAATCCTAATGAATATAAATTCTTTATCAAATATTTCATGAAACATAACCTCTAGAACATACAACCTTCATCAGTATTATACTTCATAATTCCACATATTGATAAAAAATTCACCCCCAAACACACCATTGGTACCAACATCCCCCTGTGAATTTTTTTATCAATACTCTCATAAATACAACCTCCATCAAATAAATAAATTGATATGGATTTTATATTCCCTTATATTACTACCCCTTTCAAATCAAAATGGAAATTTTATTTTGATCTATATATTTCCATATGTTTCCCCCCACTATATCTCCAAACTTCATGGGGGTAGCTTCTCAGATCTACTCCTCCTTTATACATATAATATTGGATTTATATTTTCAATGATATCCACTAGAGTAATTTTGAATAAAGGCATTTCTTGTAAAATTCTTAAAATAAAGATGAAGAGATATTGTTCTCACCCATTGTTATGAAATCCTTTTCTTACCCATTGTGACATAGGGATCTTCTAAATTGTTCCAAAAATATCTTCCTCATCATATACAACTTGATACCATTGGGTTGTATCCAAATATTTTTGATCTATTAACCATTATAATTTATACTTTTAAAAATATTTGTATTTTTTAAATGATTTAAAATCATCTCTATCTCCTGAGATTTTGACTCAATTATATCCCAATCAAACCTTATGGCTCAACTACTCATCGATTGAATTTTTTTCTTGATTTGGTTCCACTAGTTGGAAAGAAACTATATATCTCCACTGTAGCCTTGATTCCACTAGATGACACTATTTAATGAATAAAACGGATCTCTTTATATTCATTTCATTAGTTGAACTATATAAAAACATAATAATTTTTATATTTTTCTCTTTTCAAGCTATATGATACTTTATCTTCTATAACAGTGTTAAACTCATTGATTTTTTGTTAATTTGATTACCAATTAGCATTGAGTCAATGAACAATTATCAATGTATAGTGAGTGAGAACTTCATGTACGAAATAAGTGTTTAATTATATTAAAAAAATGTTTCCCACAATACTCACTCACTTCAAAAATGGTTATAAGTTTTGAGTTTTATCATCTATAACACATATACAATCTTTTTCATGATCACACTAGAAAAAACATAAAAAAATAAACACTTAACTTTAGAGTGTGTGAGTCATACCACTTTTAAAACAATCCAATATCACTAATTAATAATAAAGTCATGATACCATTAATTATTTATATCCATGTTTTCTTTATACAGATTCGATTATTATAAATATTGATAAAAACCATTAAATATTCATTACTTACTCTCCTTAAATTTATTTATATCTTGTCACATATTTATAAAATGATATTCATTATAGGGAAATAATTATTGGTTTTGATATCTATCTTCCATATATTTTGGAATTCTTTCAATAAATTAGTTGATACCACTTATTAGTATATAAAGAAATAGACACGAGTTTCATTAAATTATATTTCTTATCCATTCAAGATTTCTATTTTTATTATAATCATTAGATAACACTGATGATATGACTTGACCGAACTCATTGTTTAATTGATATAGCATGAAAGAACTGAAAATTTTAAATGTGAATTTGAATAATTTTTTTAAATCATTAAATTAGGATTTACAATATTTTTTACATCTACATATCAATATGAAACTTCCAGATTATAATTTAAAAGTTATAGCGGTTTATCAACACCATGTACTAAGTTATATTTTGTCACATAACACCAATTGAGATTATTGTTTTATTCTAATACAAAATAAGATATTCTATATCTCCAACCCCACTTATTGAATTTATTTTCATTAAGATGACCCATGCTTTATTTTATCTTATTCACATATTATCTCTATTCATTCTCAACTTATATCCCTCAAACCCCATATTTTAGTTTTAAAATATACTTAATAAATCTTTAAAGATAACCCTTTTTTTCTAGACCATGATCATATTTATTTGAGCACCATCACCCAATTGATAAAATATCCCCTTTAGTTCATTACCACTTCATAAATAGATTGATAATTTTGAAAATATAGAGATATGGGAACCTCAATATCCTTACGTTTAGGATTTTGGTTAGTCTTGATGAACCAACCCACTGTTCCCCGCTTTCCTATAAGACTTATTATTGGTGATACTTCTTATAAAACCAATTATTTAAACATTCTTCTAAAATTATACTCAAGAGTCCACCATATTCTTCATATTCCTTGGCTTTATATTTACCTCCATAATTGTACATAACACAGTTTTTTATGGTTCCATTTTTTGATGTAATATCAATTTATCTCGATTAATGATTCATTTTCAAATGGAGGTCCCTTCCATTGATATTTTCCTCATGCATTGCGGTATGATTTGTGAAACCACTAAGGCATGACTCATGTCTATCATCTTTAATTTCAATAAGAGTTACCTCAAACACGTTTTTCCTTCATTAATGACTCTTAAAGTACAATTCATTATTTTTATGGGTTCAATAACTTCCTCATTTGTCTTCATATTCCAAATTTAATTTCTTTTTTTTAAAGGGAGATTATATAAGATTTTCTTTATTGGTTCTTGAGTCACTTTTCATTGAGCTCATCTTTTCCCCTCTGAATCAATAAATCTGCTTTCCCGCATAGCCTATTTTAAGGTGGAGTATATTATCTTAATATTTTTCATTGGAATATAAGAATTTATTATGAATTAGGTAGAATATTTCATTTAAATATTCATTCTAAAATGATATTTATTAGAATATGAGAATTATAACCCATGAAAATAATACTTTTTATAGTCTATTCAAGGATATGCTATTGTAGTAACATGTTTCCTTCCTCATTTTCACCCTTAGGATTCTAGAATCATTCTCATGGTGTACATATCATCCACATAAGTAGAATCTTGCAGGTAGTTTTCATTGATATCCTATAATTATTGTGTTTTCAAGAGAATTTCTTCCATTTACTGATTCAAGATTTAGAATTCTACATACATTACTTGTTGAGGATTCCAAGATGAGAGTACCTACATTCTATTTCACCATTATGTATCCAATCATTGACTCAATATCCTTGATCTTCTAATCATTATCTTTTAATTATGTAACCATATTTTTTAGCCTTGATATAGAATCTATTCATGATTCTATCCTCTCTTGAATTTGTGTCCTTAGAGGGATAATTATAGATTTTAACTTGTTTTCTATGGCCATCTGTTTACCTTTCTATTGAGGTGTTTCTTCAAGTAAATAACTTTGGTCGTTTATCTTTGCACCCATATTTGTTATTTCAACTTTAGAATCCTCATTTAACATCCTCAATCATTTATTATTCATATAATGATATTCAATGAAGGAAAAATCTAATGGGTAAATGATATTTGGTTGACCCACTATCATATTCAAGGATTAGATCTTACATTTTCTATTTCATGAAATCTTGTATATTGAAAAATATATTTTATCTTCATGTTATGGGTCATAACTCAAGACACTGTAAGAGGGGGAATGTGAAATAGGGTTATTTGAGATTTATAATTTTTTCAAACTGACCTTCCCTTCAGATCTTATCTCTTTATTAGAAATATAACTATTAAATATTTAATTACATTTCAATTTACTAATTTAATCCACATCAGATACCAATTTTTTTAATATTATTTAGAATGTAGTGACAAAAATTATTTTACTTGGTTCACTTGAATTATTATACATTCAAGGATTATACAGTCAATATTGTGCTGGTGTACCAAAAACCACTATAACACACCATTTGTGTTCACATAAAATTTTCGTAAGATCAATCTTTACAAATTCTCATTTCCTGTACAAAATTAGTGATATTATCACTACCTGTCTTAGATCATTTCCCTATCCCTCTTTTGTGTACTCCCCCAAAATAAATTAATTGTTGGAAATCATTTTCAAATCATTTACAAGAAGTTCATACCTGTTATGTATTTGAAAATTGCATCATAATTTCAGATGTTTATTCCACAATGAATTACATGTTCTACTTATGATTTCACTTTTGGATATAAACAACTCCCTCTGAGAATATTTGATTCATTAATATTATATAAAACTTTACAAAACAACTATAATCCACGAAATAATTCCAGTAAAAAATTATCCATTTCATGATCTTCAATGATAAGTATGGAAACTATTTATCATCAAATTTGATCCCGAATATTGTTCACAAAATTATTCATCTTAAAATCTGTTTATTAGTGTTATAATTCTTAAAAAACATAATTTCTCTAATTCCATAAAGTAAAGATCATATTTATGAAACAATCTACTTATTTATTATTAGAAAAAATAATTCATTTACTACCTTCTATGTTCTATATTATATATTTTTTTATCTCATTAAATTTTAATAGATGGTTCTAATATAACTTGATTATTATGAATTAAAAATTAAAAACTAAAAATTAAAAAATAAAATAAATTACCAAATTCATCTCCATCAAATTTATCTTTCAGATAATATTCTAGTAAATTATCACTATTGAACTCCATATAGACTAATGAATGTTTATTCTAAATAGGCAAGCGGTTGAGGAGGTGAATAATCATCAAAAAATGAATGTCACCTCAAATTTTAAAACATAACAATGTGTATAAACTCAAAATTTCTATGTTGGGTTCTATAAATGACCGATCATGGAATTATATGTGAATTATGACATCACAACTATTTTGTAAATAGAAACACCCTTAAAAATGCCTTATAAAATGAATTTATTTCTATTTAACTTAAAATATAGAAAACCTGATAATCAAAATGTTATCCACCATGGTCTGGTTCTCTTCTAGTTCCCAATTTTGAAAGTCTTAATTACATATCATAAATTCCATCAAAATAACCTTTTTTGGGTTTCCCCATTTTTAAAAAGGATTTTATAATCCCAAAATGAAATATGTTTTGGCATGGACACCATATTCTTCAAGTTTCGCATTAGTATCAATCCTAATAGACTTATGAGTGCTTAGAGAAATATCTTGAACACCATTTCTAAATCTCCAGGTCTTCCACAACATTTACTATTCTAATTTTTCTCAAATTATATTTAGCATAGCATGTGAAAGCCTTTCTATTTATTATAGGTAAAATTATCATTTGATATGTACCTACAAATTCATAGCTACTCTAGACTGTTTGAGAATAAATGATTATATTTTCAAATTGTGTAAAAAAATATGTTTTCTTATATGAAATTATATATCCTCTAAAATTTATCTATATTCACCAAAGTGTAGTGAATGAAGTGGTGAATGTTTTATTCACCAATATTATCACAAAATACCTCATCTATAAACATGATTTAAAAATCATTATTCTGCAAAAATTATTATTCCAATATCTTCTATTTCTAAACCCCAAAATGAAATACAACTTCCCCTCTTCAAATGATTCATCTTTTATATTACCAAATGGATTCAAATGAAACCTTAAAAAAATTTGAGACTAAAACCTTCGTAAAATATGATATAATGATTTTCAATATATAAAATTTACATACCTCCTAGGATGATACTTTGATACTTATTCAAAAATTATATTTCTATAATGAACATTTGGATAAACATTTGAACTTCTAGAATACACAATATTTACCTTCACTTCTTGAAGTTCTTGTTAAAAATCCTACATCAAACCACAATGTTTTATTAATATCCAACTTTGTATTTTTTTGAGAATAATTAATTGTAAAAAATAAAACAACCATAAGAGATTAAGATAATCTATCCCACATTCACTTTAAATCCATGATCCTCTAAACTCCTAGATTATATAAATTTTATTCCCCATTTTCTTACCATTTAATAATAAAATACAATGTTATATTCCTTTCCAAATATTCCAGTACTCCTCTCCTTTTAGTCAAAAAATACATTAGTGTTTCTTCAAGTGATTCACCCATCCTTTTTTATTATACTTATTTAATTTTATATATAAATTTAATAAACATTTTTCATTCCTCTAAGAATTATAGAATAAGAGAGATTATAACCACCATTATATTAACATAAAATCTCTATATAAATCTAAATAAATGAAAATTATAAATGACTATATTCTCTATATTTATATTTTCATAAAATTTCATTCACATCAAAAAAAATTCGGTCAAAAACGTTTTTACTTCTATTATAACATTGTTCTAATTTAAATCTTTCATCATTGTTAATTAAATCCCAATTCACCTTCACATATAACTTCATTCATCAAAAAAATCTATTGAGTGAATTGAACTCTTGGAATTGACTCATAAACAGGTCCATTAATCATGTTGAGTTGGAACTCGGTGTAGGAAACATCAGTATTTCATCATAACATCAATGTTGTCCATATCAGTCAATAATTTCCATTTAAAAATTGTAGATTGAACAATTTCATTCCTTTTAAAAAATTACAATGCTTTAAGTCACATTTACACAAATATATGAATGAAAATTAATAAAACACATGAGTATGATATATACCACATGTTGAATTATTTGATACCACATGTTTATAGTAAGCTAGTGATACTACTTGTTGTTAATTATATTCCTTTATTAATTTGTTTTATCCAATATAAGATGAGGTTAATTATCTATTTAATATTCATCATTAAGTCCCCATATTATCTTCAACTATTAACACAAATTAATAAAATAATCCTGATATAAGGGAAAAAAGATTGTTGGTTAAAATAAATTTATTCTCAATAGTTTTTTAGTATCCTGAAAATAAAATTGGTGATACCATATTGTTAGTTAATTCAGAGATAAAACAAATATTCATCAATGATCATTATAACTTCTATAATAGTTTTTATATCTAATAATTCAAGGTCTATTATCATATGATAAGGCTTTATTCTATTAATAGAATTACATAAATGGCTAGATACTATTTTGAAAACTAAAATATGTTTTATGAAACCTATTTCACTTCAAATCAAGATCTATTCAATTAATTATTATTCTTGTAAGAACATACAACTATACTCAACATTAATTCTTTCTAATTCCTATATGATATCATTTTCTAATCATGATTAGATTGAGGCTACATAAATTTATTCATTTTTAAATGATTTAATATTTAACAAAGTTGATCTTATAATATTTTAACCAACTTATTGCATGAACATTTAACTATTTCATTAATAGAAATACCACAGATTGGAATCTGTTACTACTTTGACACATGTACTAACATCTTTTATCACCCCTTATTAAATTTTATCTATTTATCTACTTTCAGTGCACACATAAGGAATATTCCCCATGGATCTTATCTCCTCAGTCATGTATCACTATAATAATCAGATATATAATCTATGTGAATCAAGAGAGGTAATAATTCTAACATCCTCAAGCAACGTAATGTGGCTGGCCATTATAAACCATCCATTAACATCAGATTTAATTTTTAGATATTATTTGGATACCATCACTAGAGAAAACATCCTTTTGAGTATTTTATTCCAAATCCTATGATTTTTTTACCCAGTTATCTTTTTTAAAACTGTGAATAATAACAATTATACACTTTTATTTATATGCATGTTTTTTCTCACTCTTATAATTTTGAATTTTAAGAAATTCATTATGTGGACTTATTTTTGATTATTTCAATTATACATGGTTCCTTCTTATTTATAATATTAAATAATCCACTGGTTCTACATATTTCCTCAAATTATTTCACTTTCACATTATAAATAATAATATTTCTCCTTAGATATTTTTTTCTGGCCATAAGAACATATTAATATTTTTTTTAGTTTTCAATAATTGTTTCCTTTCCTTCCATGATGGATATTTTTCCATAACATAATTTTATATCTTACTCACAACTCTTTGATATGTTTCATGTAAGGACCTGACCCCAGTTGCATAGAGATGGTGCCTTATTTTATTACATTGGTATATAAACAAGGAATATGCATCATGAAGGACCAAGTATTTTAGTAGGCTTTGGGGAAAAGGAAAATAAATAAGTTCACCATTACACCATGAAATGAAAAAAAACACTAAATTATTCCATTAGAAAAATCCATGACTCCTAGATTATGCCTGCAATTCACTCATAACTTACTTCTTCATATCATGGAAAAAATGTAACATAAGAAAGGGTTGAGCTCAAACGCTCAGTAAGAGTATGAAATACAGCAGAATATATCATAAATATAAACATTAGTCCTGTTGAATAAAGGAAAACAATTACCTTTACAAATAAGAAACTTGAACACGTTATGGCATGAATCTGAGTTGAGTAAATATTTCCATAATATAACAAAATCAAGGTATTTTACTAGTAAAATAACAACATGAACTTTAAATTACTAGCTTTATAATGAGGGAAGTGCATATGTCGGACATTTTGAAACATTTTATCAAGGCCTCAGCTAAGATGTCTCAAAATTATTAAGGCCTCGGCCAAAAACATATATCAATTTGGGAAAAGCCTTAACCAATTCCACATCTATTTGTCTCATGAGACCTCCTGATGCATCGAGGGGCTATAATGGGCCCCACCCATCACATACTAAGACCAATTCATTCCTCATATGAAATGGGTGAACTTAATCAATATATAAATTCTTATTGAAACTAACATATGAAATGTAAATAACTTTCCCCAATCATTGAATACAAACACTAACCATTCATAATAATATGGTGAATGGTATCGAAATAGAACATCTATAGTCAGAATAACCATGAAACCTTCAACAACATATTTTAGATGATATCATAATAGATAAGCCAAAATTATGTACAAGATTCATCAATGGATTTTGACATTGATGAATATATTTTTAAATGACATCATTGATAAATTCTTGAGGAAATATTCCTTAAACATTAAAAAGTATACCATCCCACCTTGAAACATTAAATTATTAATCCATTAAAATATCATGAGAATACAGATAATCATGATATGATATACCAAAGATAATTAAATACACCACATTAAATAAATAACTGGTGAACCAGGAATATATCTCATAAAAGTTAATGAGAGATGAGAAAAATCCTTTTTTACTTTTGAAAGAAGAGTCCTTTTGGAAAATCATTTATATTTTCCATGAAATTATATTTTAAACATAAATATACCATAAAATAAAATACTAGGATATTGAACATATATTATATTCCTAAATGATGTCCCACTGAAGTGAAATCATGTAAAAATTGTTATTAAGATTATTTATAAATAAAACACTTTAGAGCATTTTAAGGAAAGTATATAAGAGATTTTTAAAGTGAAAAAGGACATTTGTTCTATTAAATCTAGAAATGATCCTAGATAATTTTTTAGGATAAAATGTGTGTTTTTATAAAAATAATGATGTCTTAAAACAAATTCTGGTGTACACTTGAAAATGGTTAAGAATTTGAAAATATCCCTTGAATCGAGTTTGTATTTTAGAAACAATTTGGAATGTTCCTTTTAAAAAATGTAACTATCCATAAAATAAGTAAGTGTTATAGTTAGTGAACATATATAGAACACTAAATAATAATTTATTAGATGTAAATAATAATAAAAAATAGTTTCATTGAGTTAATTAGACAATAAAAGTAACCCAAATGAAGGTGAATACCCTTGATAGGGAAACATGCATTGTATTCACTACACAATGACTTTGGCTTTGAAGATTGCAGTGTAGTTTCAGAGGAATAACTGTGAACCATAAGTATTCATAAAAATGGGTGATGAGAGATAAATGGATTTATAATAATATGTACATGAAATTTATATTAATGGTATAATATATATACATGTCCCAAAATATGTAATGTAATTTAGATTCACAATAAAAAAGAATTTATTGAAAATAAATTAGGAGAGAGAAATCCCTTATAGAATTTCCGTATGGTAATAAGTGTACATGGGAGTCATTAATGATATAGGAATGGGTATCTCATAATGATTACATAAGGATCGATGTATAGGGGATGTGAAAAATCATACCCCAACATTTTTAGTTGAAAAAAAATTACATAACAATATAACAAAATTTGGACAAAAATGAGAAAGGAAGAAATCCTTTACTTGGCAGTGTGATCCCAAAGGCTTGGGAGAGGCTTGGGAGAGGATTATTGGGATCTTGGGGAACCTTGGGAGGATTATAGAGAGAGGTGGGAAGAGGTTAGTCGATCTCCAAAGGTTTTTAGTGAAGATGAAGTGGGAGCTTGGGTGGGTTTATAGAGGAAAAGAGTGGGAATTCTTTATTATTTAGGTTTTGGACACTATACATTAAACTAATAAAAACCACAAGCCATACCATGGTTTTATCCAATGGTTTTTTACAAAGGGTATTGTAAAATATTAGTTTATAAGTCCAATGTACGAACCTCTTAAAATATTAGGCTTTCTTATGTGGAGGTGAGTCACGCTCTTATGGAAATCATTTTAAAAATGCTAAATAGTTTATAAGTATTTTAGAGTCCACTAATGCATTTTAAAGTAAATTAAAAAAACCCTAATATCACATTATTATAAAGGTAAAACATATATTTTTAGAAAAAACAATTTATCTTATTTTATTACATCACTATTGGGTCATACGATGTCAAAAAACATATTATATATTTAAATGATATTTAATTTTTACCCAAAAATTTGACTGTCTCAGAAAATTATGAAAAATTAACCATTAGATAATTTTGATGTCCTGATTCTAAAAATAATATTCATTTTATCTTAATAATTTTTTAAATATGTGGATTTTTACTTTTTAAATAAAAACCGACATTTATCGAAAATTCATGGGTTTTGACAAAAACAACATTCAAACCTTAATAAAAATTACAATTTTATTTATAAAAATTATATGATCATTAATATATACTAAAAATTAGTATAGTAATAATATATTATTAAGATATTATTTATTTCAAAAATTCATGAATTCATCAAAAACGATTTCTTAATTGAATATTAACTAAAAATATTATTTGTGATATAAAAACTATTCACAAAGTAACAATAATAAAATTAATGTATATTATTTATTATGTATATAATTAATTCACATAATCATAGTGTTAGGGTCTTTTTACATGACCCCTTATAACACTGTCATAGAACCTAGGGGTAAGGTGTGCAATGGTGACAGACTCTTGGGGTGGCTCAGATAACATCACTCGAGTGGTAATATTTTAAAAATTCCTCTCCTCCCGTAGGTGGTTCCATTCAAGAATAATGTTTGGAAGCTTGTCTTGGACTTGGTCAAGAGCGAAGCCTCATGACACCACCTCCTTTCCAAGCTCTGAAAAATGGGCTTCGTATAGAGCAATTCTACTACATGAGTCCATTACATCCTTTGTCTGAGTAAATTGGATTTGTTAAACTCCTATATTTATACTAATGAATTTATCATTGTTCAAAGGCAATATTAGCCATGGTAACAGATTTTAACTGCATTTTTAAATCCATAAAATCAATGAAGTTTATATTTTTTATAACCATTTTACATAATAAGTCATTTAATTAGATCTAGAGAAATATTTATTAATAAAAGTTTGGGTCGTCACAATGTAAAAAGACCATTTAAGAATTTTCTATCATCATCCATTTGATATTAAATAATAAAAGTAGGTGGAAAAATCTTTACTTATCCTTCATATTTCTTTTATTATTATTCCAAACATAGATATTTAATTTCCTTTACTATGGTGGCTAATGATTAAATTTTTCTACTCGCTTTTTCAATAAATATACAACATATATCTATTAAATCCTTAAATATGATTCCATAAAAATCTCATCTTGGTGGTCAGACCATGCATAAATATAACCACTATTTTAAACTATCATGAAAAATTTAGTGAGAGAAACGATATGCATTAAAGTAATTTTTTTAGTTTTTAAATATTTATTGTTTTATTTTTTTAT
This sequence comes from Viscum album, assembly GCA_963277665.1. Lineage (NCBI taxonomy): Eukaryota > Viridiplantae > Streptophyta > Magnoliopsida > Santalales > Viscaceae > Viscum > Viscum album. The sequence goes on along the minus strand of OY728150.1, from coordinate 934,059,480 downwards.
GAAAAATAGTATATAAAATCTAATGGTGTCTCTGATAATGGAACCAAATTAATGCAAAAAAATCCATAGTCAATAAATTAATAATTTTCACAAGAATGAAATATAGTGTGTTCCCTAATGTCGAGCTCTCAAGGAGGTCACCCACAAAAACAATTCTTATAATGTCACTATTTATAAACTAATGTATACTAATTCAAATACTAAATCTAATTCATAGGGGGTTTATCAATATTCATATTATATTTAAATATAAACAAAATAAAAATTAAATAAACTACAATATGATGTTATTAAGAAATTATTAAAGAAGAGAAGGGATTTTGTTAATGGGAAATAATAGTTATGAAATCATTATTATTTAAAATTAATTTCAATATTTTTTCAACGTGGTAAGGAAGACCTGTCACACAACACCCTCTCATTAAAATGGTAATAAACCCATACTAAGACCTCAATATTTATTTAATTACTCTTCCACATAAATACCAAACTAAAAAACAACCAAATGAATGATTTAATTATTAATGGAAATTAAATGTTTTTGAAAGAGGAAGATAAAAAGAGACTATAGTTAAAATTAGGAGACCTCACACCCAAATTAGTTTAAATATCACTGATTAATCTGAATATAATATTGAAAATTCTTTCAGTCACGGAAAACTCAAAGAAAGTACAACTATCTCTCTCTCTCGAAAAAAGAAATGATTTTAGTTCTCCGTTATTATGGAGTGAAAAAGGGAACAATGGAAGAACAAAAAATAGAAAATAAATAATGAGATTAAATTAAGAAATATATATATATATATATATATATCAAAATTTTAAGATACAATTAATATTAAAAAAACCTACATATCTAATGAAAATGTGTAACTCCTTTGAATGAATTTGAAGGTGCACATTTTTAGGAAAGTGAGATGAATTTTTTTTATGAAAATATTTCATCCAAAATTTGGAATATGTTTGGCCCATTGAATAGAAGAATCATGAGAAGTGGTGTCAAAAAAATTTGATCCATTATTTCCCTTTCATTTTCCCACAAAATATAATCATCATTTGTTGCACATATCAAAATTTATGAATGAATTAATCAATAGAACTTTTTTGGTACAGTTCAAATTCCCATGCTTTGGTTTCCCATGAATTTATAGACATGAAGAAGCAATAATATTTATAATACATGGTTAGGGAATTTTTTCCACAACAGTTGCTATATCTTTACATAATATTACAGCTCATTTTGTATTATACTTTGTGGGATATGATTCCATCTTTAAAATTCATCAAATCTATGCAACGATTCTGAGGCTCCATTTATGAGATGTATTTAGGCCTTATATTTTAGGATTTATATCAAGGAAAATTTGAATGAAATGTATACCATTGTGTTTTCAATCCAAAAAAATGTAAAATCACAATCTGAATCAGTTTATAAAGTGTTATAGATAAAATAAAAAAGTGATAAAAACACTTAAAGACTAAATATTTATCTATTTTCATAGTTAATCTCAAATTATTCCCAAAACCCAAAATTGTGATAATTAATCATAAAATAAAAAATTTGTGGGACTGTAAATAGTGAATTAAAAAATAAAATATATCAAAACATTACCTTCATCACTAAAAATATTCAAATCAAGGTACATTCTCTGTTGATCTCCATGTTTTCTATACCCCACTTCTTCATGTCAGATGGGTTCAACTCATTATAGTGAGTTGATTTTTATTTATTCTATAATAGTAGAGATACATAGCTTACAGTTGATAAATATTTCAATAATAGAATTATCTAATTACACTTCTTCATAAACCAATTGTGGAAGGAGTATTCTTTATTCTTACTATAAACAAGATATAACAATAGGTAAAAAATCAGCATCCTCTTCTCTCATGATTCCATATCATTTATATCTTCTAACTATTTATTTTTCATGGAAACTAGATATTAAATATTTTGATAGATTTTATCTTTTTTTCTTCTACCCACATCTTCATAAAGCTAGTAGTAATGTCGATTAATTATTCTATACCTATGAATCATGGATATTTTAGGTATCTCCACTAGCATCCCACATCCATCATTTTCTTATCTCTTCCTTCCATTTTCTTCTTATTTATAAATACAAAAATCACTTGAGATAGTTTTCAAATTTTTTAATATAGAAAATATCTGAAATCAACAACATTAATTCATTAATCTCTTTTAACTAATTATTAATCATATATTTTGGTTAATAATATTTCCATGCATGCAGATACATAGTGTGACACTCTGATTTATAGTGAAAAATTAGTCAAGAAACAAACCTACACCTACCCTTCATTTAAATCACCATGCCTATCACAACATACTTATCCTTTAATTTTAGTATTTTCTTTCCTTTTGAATGTTTCAATTGATCTATAATTAACTGAATATCGGGGATTGACTTTTATGCATTACCTTTTAGGTGAGTCTTCACTAGAAATGAAAAATCTAATGAACCTTATGATTGGCCCTGATGACCATTATGAAGTCCACATAAAAATGGAATAAACCTTATGTTATTTCAAAAAAACACTTAAAAAATTATATGAACCTTGTGAAATATACTTAATGACCCTAGAGAATCATCTTTTTCTATTTTAATTTCAATTGTTTCCATTGAATCATATTTCCAGGATAAATGTATAAATTATAATTGTGTCTTTTTTAATCTTTAACTTATGAGTAAATTTAAATCTATGATGAATTTACCATTATAACAGAATGGTTTCCACTTCTAACTCATAAAAATTACACTATATAGACCTTTTATGTAAAACTAGTTACCATTATATTTTGAGACTTAACCACATTCTCATGGTCAAATCCAGTTTACTATTACACATTGTGTGATGTTACTCCTATATGTTGGGTATAATAACAAATTCAAATATCTATATAAAACTTATTAAAAAACAACACAACCATATTAACTTTCAGGCTTCCTAATACAACCTCCAAAATTAAATATATTCAAAAAAATTGAGAGAGAAATAAAACATCCAAATATATTCCTAATCTTTATATATGGACTATATAATGAATAGAAAATCATTCTCATATATTCGTTGAAAATTTACCTTAAGAACATCCAACCATCATCAATTATATAATTCATAATTCTAGAGGTTGGAATCAAATCCAACACCAAATAGACCTTTTGTTCCAACATATCCCAAGATATAAACCACTAATGCAAGGCAAAATATAAATGTATTTATGAAATATGAGGGTGATCATGTTCATATAAACCTAGGAGTGATATAAACGTTTCTATAGGGTTTACATAAACTTTCAATTTTCCCTACATATTTTGATGGATATTTTCTTCAATAGTCTCACTCATTATCTCCAAATCATTGTTGATTAATAAAAAAAGTGCTTATTTTTATATAAAAATGTGTGAATAACACAATAAAATCATTTATAAAACATCAAGAAATTTACAAAATAATTTTTCAAGGATAAGTAAAATACATAAGAGTGAGAAAAATTATTGTTTAGCTTAGGAATAAAATTTTATAGTTGTTATTATTTTTAATCATAACCATGAGAGGTCACTTGGAGAGTATAGGTTAAAATCTAAGGTGTGTGTAATATGTTCTCTAAACTTTGATATGATAGTATAACATGATGAAATTGATCATTTTTTTGATTATGTTGGTAGGAAATAGGTTATCTTTGATCATGTTATTGAGACGGGATACATCTTTTAATGTTACTTTTAAAAAACATAATCCACTCTTAAATTTTTATATTTATAATATTTATATTTTCCAATGTATAATGTTTTTTAGGAATAGTATCAGTTTTACTAGATATAGGAATTAAATACTATAAGATGTAAATTTACCAAGTATATCAGACAGATGTGTTCCAAGTACATCGGACAGAGAATTACAAAGTATATCCGATGAATATACACAAAATCAATCAGATGGTGAATTATAAATTCTATCAAATAGGGTTTTACATAGTTAATTGTAGAGAGTTCTACATATTCAATCCAATAGAGTACTATAAATTCTAATATATAGTGTTTTCTAACATACATCAGACCCATACATGTAACGTCTATGAGATGAATACTTACTAAGCCTACTACACAAAGATGTACAAAGTATAATGGTCAAATACTTATCATTTCAATAAGAAGGAATTATCTAAATCAAAGTAATGATGTTATGAATAATGATCATCAAATAGAGTGACCCTATATTTATCCCACAAGAGAATAATATTTTCTTTTCTGTCATTGCAATTAATCCCAAAAAGTGCACAATTTGATCTTTAGAATATTTCCTATAAATAGGACCACAACCTTTGGGATAAGAAGTGACTAAATATCTATGATCCAAATTTAATGTTCGAGATTGGAAAAATATTATTTTTGAGTGCACTTCAATTGTAATCTTTAGATATTTTTCCATAAAGAATACATTTGTGAGGATTTCATTATCAATTCTTTATCTTTTTTCATTATAATAGTTTTTTATCTGATTATGTGATTAGGGGATCTTAGATATTGAGATATAAAGTATTTAAAATAAGGTAGATCGACGGTTCCCAAATATTGGGATACAAAACTATATCTGATCATGCTGATCAAGGGATTTCAAGGTCTGAAATATAGACCTTCTAATAGCTTTAAAATAATGGAATACCTAATGTAAGGTTTACATACTTCTATATCACTTGGGTTGAGAGTAACTATTTTTCTCAATAAACGGTCTATATATTTTGTTAATATATTTTATAAAAGTAGTTTACTTTTTTATAAATTTTTTATAAGTTTTATAATTCCACTATTAAATTTTATATAAATTATATGCTATTTTGTATTAAATTTTATACTCTAAAATTAAAAATTATATCAGAATAACTGTTTTAATTTAAGACATTCTTAAAAAAAAATTTGGAAAATTGTGAGATTATATTTTTATTTACTAAAATTAACCCCCTCTTATTGTATTTCGAATACTCTTATGATTTTATTATTTGTCAAAAAAAATATTCCTAATTAGATTTTTTAAATATTTCTTCGATAGACTAAAGAGTTATTAAACAACCAACTACCCTTAGATATTATAATCATCATAAAACTTTATTATAAAATGTTGCCTAATTTTCATATTTTATAGTGAATCTTGAGGGGTTGATGTATCACAAGATAAAAAATGTATACTTAAGATGATTGATACACTTGAATCCAAAATATATAATTTAAATCCTATATTGAGATAAATAGAAAATACATTGTGAGGAGAAAGGTTAAATTTTCTAATTCTTCTGAAATTGATACAGTCGAACATTTCATGGATATATGAATTATAAGTGGTGTCACAACACAAGAAAAATCTATGTAGGAACCCAAGGATGTTGAAATAGATAATTTGGATTTTAAAAACCTAAAAAAGATAAAATGGTGAAAATAAGATATAAATAGAATCCAAAACTAATTATCCACCTAAAAACCCAAAAAAGAAAATGAAATAATAACTATTCAAATAGTTTAACAATATAGATAAGGATTCTTTAATTTAGATAATCCACATGTATTTTATAATTTTTCATTATCTATACAATACCCTGAAAAGGTTAAACATAACAATAACTAATCAAACTATCATAAGCTCATTGAGGTATATAAAACATTTGAAGGTCAATTTTTTGAGATATTTAATAAATTAACTATTATGTGGAATTTATCAAATGTTTTTTTAAATATTGGAAAATTATAGGATTTTACACTTTAAAACTACACATGGAGTATATGGCTATTTTATAAAGGCAGATACCTTCCAAATTTAATGACCCTAGGTGTTTTATCAAATAATTAAGAATAGTTGAAAGTCATGTGAAAAATTGATTATGTGACCTTGGATCCAGTTCCAATACCATTTCATACTCATTATTTTATCACTAGAGTCTTGGGTAAAAAAATGACATCAAATTAAATTTAATTCGTTGATGGATCTATTAATGAACCCATTGAGAGGGTGGGTGACCAATTAATTAATTTATGAAAACTATCTTTTCCCACTAATTTATTGGTTCTTGAATTTGAGTATGATAAAATGTTCCTAAAAATATTAGAGAGAACATTTATTTCTAATAGAGCATATGTGATTAATGTAGTAAAGGGAGAACTTATTTTATAGTTGATAATGAATAAGGTGAAATTAATGTGTTTAGGAAATCCACAATTGATAAGATTTGAAAGACGATTGATGTTACTAAAAAATATTTTTTTGGATGTTAGGAATGGTATACGAGGAATTTATAAAAAATAAAATATCTTCAGCTTGTGAAGTTGTGAGGGTTAAACATGTTTCACATGAATTCATTAAAGAGATGGAGATGATAGGAAGGCCTGTGAATATAATTTGGAAATGTGTTACTAAGAATATTTAAGTGGTATAACATGAATAGATCTATTTTGTTAATATCGTTTATTAAGAATTTATTAATCACTTATAACCACCCACTCAAGAGAAACCCCCTTCTCTTAAAAACTACATGGATTATAAATTAATAATTTTTTTTATAAAATCTATGAGCCAATTGTAGAAGGGTTTTTAGATAAAAAGAATTTTTTTAAGCCACTAAAGTCGAGGATAATTATGAATTAAGTCATATTTCTTTGGAGGATACAAATAATATTTCCCTATGTTAGAGCTTAACATTTTTGAGTCATTTCCATTTTATTTTTCCGGATTTGGATGTGTCAAGAGGATGTTCGGAGATGGTTTGGTGGTGAAAGGAGAATCATTGAGTTGATAGGGGTCTAAAATTCCCATTAAACTGGGTGTGGTGGAGGTCATCTTGGTGATATGAGTGTTGTGGGTTTATAATTTTGGAGAGTTTGGGAATCTTGGATAAAAAAATCTGATGTTAGACAAGTTATATTTCCATGGAGGGTGACCAGGCTATGTAGATTGGAATTTCAGTGGGTTTAGTGAAAGTGGAAGTCCAAGTGAAGTTATTTTGTGAAATCTGGAGGAGTTTATCACTATAGTGTAACCCTTGAGTGTGGTGTCTCGATGTTTTTTGTGTAAGAAATGGGGAAGGTTTGAATAGATTTTTATATATTTTTAGTGGTTTTGAGTCATGGTTTTGTAATGTTTTTTAGTGGTGTTAGAAATACTATGGCATGACACTCCTTGTTGTGCTAGTGATTATTGTGTAATTGAAATATTTTTTTGAACTCAACTATTCTATAGTGTAAATTCAATGGAATACAAGGTTCTGGATACCACATACATGTTGGGTATTAGCACACCATGCTTGTGGTCAAGAGAGATATAAATGGGTGAAACATCCACTAATATTGAGGAAGATATATCTTTTTTATGATCGGGGATTCATATTTGGATTTAACCAAAAACACCATGTTTTTCTTAGAGTTTCTATACAATAGTGAAATACTATTGGTTTTATAATATAAATATGGGGCTTTTATTCATTGATTTTACTCTTACTTTTTTCCTTGAAAACCTATCTGACCCTAATTCCCTTATTAGTTCCATCCATCTCTATCTCTCAAGGGTTAAATATATTGATTTGGTAGCTTGATTTATCTCAATACAAGGTACCCATATTCCCCTATTTCTTTTTTTATTATCAATTCCGTTCATCCAAGAATTTATTAAAGTCGGGATCCTCTATTTTTTAATTTACACTTGTGTATGGATTTATGATTAATCGTCACAGTTAAGGTCTGAGGTGGTCTCTTTTTGGTTCTATGTTTTTTTATCCTTCTTTATTTTTTATTATTTTGTGGACTTACCATAAATTTTTACATCATCATATTGGATTCATGGATTCTATTCTTTACCTATGTGCATTTATGGAATTAATATTCTATTGATTTCATTTGGTGGATAATAGAGAGTGGATTAATGAAGACAATGAATTGAATTGATGGGGACTAAATGGAAGGGGTGAATCATGTGTGATTTTCCATGTTTTATATTATAACATATGTTTTTGGGATGTTTTTTATTAATTCTATTTGTGTACTGATACTGCATAAATTTTTTGTCTATATGATTGAGCTGATAGAATCAACTTTCATAAAAGGGTAATTAATTAATGCTAGTAATGAACTAGTTGTGATATATTATTATTTTTGTGTCATTACACATGAAATATAAATTTTATTTAATATGAAAGCATATAAGAAATAATTTTTCTTATTTTTTAATTACTTATGCTGACTATTTATGGATAAGTAAGTGGTGGCTTGAATGATTACGTGGTAAGAGAAGATGGATTTATGGATCCAAATATTGTTTTTGGAATATGTTATGGGGTGTCTTCTGTATTGGTTAGTAGTGTGTTTTGGGTATAAAGCTGTAATTTCTTGGTAGAAATAGAATATGATTAAAAATGATGTACTCATTAGTGGGTATATACCAAAATTTAATGAACTATAGTTTATAAATTAAATGTTTGATCTTAGAATGATTGGTTATCAATTTGATTAAGTGAGGCTTATGTCTATAGAATGATTATTCATTAAATATGATATTTTATGGAATAATGAATTTAATATGGCTATTAAATGGTAAATCTAGAAATTTATAAATTATTTATTTAAAAATTTATTCATGAAAGGTTGTTTTTTATATTTTGTATAAGAGGTGGGGCTATTTATGGTACATTATTTGGTAGCAACAGTAGAATGTGGCTATGATATTTAGTTATTTGCAATAGGTATGAAGGCTCTATTTAAATAAGAACATCATTTATGATTTTATTATGTGTTGATATAATATAATTTTATTTTCTTATGCCTTTATACATGTCCCACCTGAGTTAGAATTTCATACCAATGACTATATTTTTTGGGTTTTGTGTGTTTTCCCCAAACATTCTTATTGGGAAATAAATATAAGATATTCTACTATATATTCTTTTATTCCCCTAATGGACATACTATTGTTTTTATGGATATAATTTAGAATTTAATTGGTGAGGATGATATATTAGAGGATTTAAAATTTAGTGTGAATTATGTATAATATGAGGAGGGAAAGTGGTTGAAATCATTCATATTTATAATACCCTATTATGATGAGGATATGATATTTGGTTATAATGAAGTGGTATAAAGATTTTATTATGTTCTGTGGTATGATTTGGTGTATGTTATGTAGTGATTATAATAATGTGATGATATTTGGATGTGGATATGTGGTTATTTCGAAGTGATAAGACCACCAAGACATTTCTTATTGTGGTGTGAGATTTTAAAACAAGCGGAGAAGTTGTTTCATGTACGATTTTTATATACTATTCCAATATTATATTATTATACTTTTAGGTAATATTTGTTAATAGATACATGGAGAGGTAGGGTGATATTTGAGTGGTTAGGTGCTTGTTGGTTCTGCTATTTATTAACTACAGGATTATTGTTCTTATTTTACATTTTCATAAGATGTGTAGACAAGGATCTTATTGAGTATGTGTGTATTATCTCTCATAAATAAACGCATAGATATATAAAGTTATTTTTATAGTTTTCAATGAATGTTTTATAGTGACCTATGCTAAAAAAAGTTAAATGAAACATTTATTTTATGATTTTGATAGTACATCTCACAAAAAGTCACACACCCTAAGGAGTTATATTTTTAGTATCTTTGATATTGAAAATATAAACATCTTCATATAAAATAATTTTTCTATAAAAAAACTCCTCTAGAATACATTTTAAGTCTTTCCAAAAAGTAATTATTATACTCAAAACATGGGGAATGGAAAACATATGAAAGGGATGAGCACAAATTACTCTTAAGGTAAAACTAATCAACATGTTATCAAGGGTAAAATCATAAGATATGTGGAAAAAATTGTATGTTAGGAATTTATTATTAAAAATTACATGGAATAACAATCATTATCCAAAATTAATGATATAAGTTTATGTAATCTCAAATTAACAAACATATATGATAAAAAAGTGTTTGGAATTACGAGACATTAAACATGAGTTAAGTAGCATTATCATATGAAAAATATTATGACATAACTGTGTGGCATAAATATAATCATGTAAACCATCTTTCAAGGCTAACCACTAAGAAATACATAATATAGTAGGTTAGTATAACCACTAATGTGAATTTTTAGGCATGAAATAATCCTCCATTGTACCCATGAGCATAGGATAAATCCTTTTATGTACCCCTTTATATTGGGATAAATTCTCGTATACACCCTTTACCTTGGGGTAAATCCTCCCATATATAATTTATCATGGGATTAATAGTCTCATTTACCCATAGGATAGGGAAAAACCTGTAGTGTACACCTATGGATTGGGATAAATCATCCCATGTACTCTTTTTTCTGGGATAAATCCTAATGTGTTCCCTATGAATGGGAATAAATCCTCTCATTTACCCTTTTGAGATCATGAGGAATAAACATAAATCATTACATTGGAGGACGATATAGGATTCTAAAAATAATAATTTTTACATATGTCTTACGAATAAAAATAAAAATAATTATACTATAAATATCCCACGTAATGAATATGGGTTTTAAATCATTTTCAAATGGAATTACTTAAGAAATATATTCAAAATTCCATCAATAATTGTAAAATAACTATGGAAAAAAAATATATGAAAATAAATTTAATAAAATTGTATGTAAATAAAATTTAATCAATATAATTAATAATATGGTATTTACACAGTATAGATAAAGGATATATAGTTAAGTCATTAATTTCCAAAAAAATCGATGTATAGGTATCTTGGTGAACACCCTTCAGTCAAATGAATGCGAATAGGGTATTCACAGAGGAAATGATTTGGAAGAAAAATTAAGGTTATACATAAAATATGACCAGGAATGAAATAATTTGTGATGGATCATTTGTTAAATAGAGATTTAATGTTTCTCATTTGTGAAAGTATAATAAAATAATCCAATGGTATATAAATAATACTTTTATAAGTATAATATAATTTCACATTTAAAAACATGATTAAATGATAATTTATCGATGAAACCCATTTTAAATTTAAATAATAGGATAATGGAAAAATAATTTAAATTCTAAAAAAATTGAAAAGAATTTTCAAAATGAAAGGAAATAATTTTTTTGGAATAAATTTTAAAAATAAGTTTCTTTTCTTATTTTTATAAATAAATACTAATAGAAAAAGTCACCAGTTTCTATTGAAAATCCATTTTCACAAGGTTGGAAAGATAAATTTGAATATATGCTCAAACGTTACTTTATAACAAATATAAATATAATGTATCATTGAAAATACATAAATTATTCATATAAAAAATATTGAGCGATAGATAAAACATTTTATTTTGAAAGGATGGAAAACCATTTTAATATTTTGAGCTACCTTTGTTCAAAAGCCAAATCATAAAATAGTAACAGAAATCGATTTTTTAGGAGGATATGAAAAAATATCTAGGTCACATGAGATAAAACATAAATATTTTTCTAATTGTAAATTATAAAATTGGTGGGAATGGAAAATATTGAAATTTTGGGGAAATAATCATTAAATATGATGTGAATCATTCATAAGAATGCTATTTTTTGAAAATAAAGTTTTCAAGGATAAATATATAAATTAAAATTTAATTATACAATATTATGGACTAGAATTTAACATTAAATAATAATTTAATGCGGAATAATCTAATCTTGTAAGAATGAAGTTTAAGAGGATGTATTATAACTCAATGTTTGGAGTTTAGTTAACAAAAACCCTTAAAACATTGGCATCCTATAAAAAAATTATATTGAAAGAGAGAGAAATTTTTTAATCTTAAAACACCATGAATTAAATTAATGTTGTAAAATAAATTCATTATAAAGAATATAACTCATTCTAAATAAAATATGGTGTATATTAGGGAATATATGTCATGGGGTGAAAATTTGAGTCAATAAACCATTACCTTTAATTCCCTCATTGTTTATCATGATCTAACCTCTTGTATAACAACCATAACTATATTAATCATCTATTTCAGAAATTGTTTCATGAATTTAACCTTTTATAGACTTTATTTACAATTATTACCTATTTATATTAGTTATTTATTATATTTTTTCAATATCAGGTGTAAGAAATATAGATCATTTGGTACTAGTTTCATAATATGTATGTTTTTCTTAATTCATATCCAAAATTTCATCCTTAAAAGATTATACATGATACATTAGTTGAATTTTTATAATTATTTATATTGAAATAATTTAATTCTATTATAATTTTGGGTATGATCCTTAAAGTTGAATTTGAAAATGGGCTTGTTTTGAAGATTCTTAGTTATCAAACAGTGTTTCATTTGAAAATGAGTTAAATTTTTTATTACTATTTCATAAAAACTAATAATTTTTTATTTATTTATATCATCTACAAACAAAAATTATATTCCCATATTCAACCAAGTTTTATGTTGATACCATTTTTCAAGTAGGTTTTTAAACCAACCTAAACAAGAACTAACCATAAATAATTGATGATTATGAAGTGATTTAGTTATAATATCACTATAACAGAAGAGTAATGATATATTTTAGTGTTTATTAGGGTGATGTATCATATATTTAAGGATTTAAAATAAAATATAACCTTTATAAAGTTGTTACATAATATGGGGAAATCATTTTTCTCTCTTAGAGAACTCATTTTGATGGTCGAATTACCATGATTCTTTATTACTCATATTTTTTATAGAATGTAACATTTTTATTTTGAAAACATTAATAATGTAATAAAAATAATATTTATCCATTATACTCATTCTCATGATAGTAAAATTATGGTGGAAATGAAAGAAAAAAATGGAAATGGATCGTTGCATGGAGCCAGTAGTCCACATGTAGTCATGGATGTTGATTTTATTTTCCATAAAATGGGGAAAAATGAAAAAATGTTTATTATTTAATAATATGAAATATGTAATAAATATAACACATATATATATATATATATATTAAATTAACTATTATGAAAAACATTTTATGTCAATTAATGTAAACAATACATGTTGTGTCATGGAGGTAGTTGTATGCACAATGCATGAAGGATGATTTTGTTAATATTAACAAAAATAAAAATATAATAAATGCTTATAACAAAATTATAATAACATAAATTTTTACTATTTTTTTATAATTTTAATGATATATAATGTAATTTTAGGAAGAATAAATTTATAATAATAAATGGAAATGAGAAACTAGCATTTGTAAATTTATACACGACTTCTTGTATTATCTCCTTTGAAAAGGTTTTAGGATTTTGAGGTATAGTCTTCTAAGAAGAAAAGAACCCACTAAAGGTGAAGGAAAATGTTAAGTAGGGGATTCGGAAGATATTTTTTCTAAAAAAGTTCTTTGTGGTGTGAATGGAGGGTTCAAAATGGTTCCCCTTTTAAACAAAAAAAGGATGATATTTTTTTAAATACCTAAATGAAATACTAATGAGAATTCAATCTAAAGTAAAGTAGCTCCAAAATTGGTAAATAATGAATAGGGAAATAGCTAAGGTCTATAAATTCCTCTAACAAGCTTTCTGATACATTTTTTAAAAATGTTTGTGATCTTTTCCTCTTGATTAAACCCTTTTAACCAGTTTTTCTTTTTACAGAGATAACTAGTTTTTACCCAATAAATTTATCATTTTTAATTGAAAATAAGTTGTAACATATTATATAATTTGATCCTAATGATTAAAACTTTGGATTTATTTTTTATTATATTAATTTTATTGAATATATAATGTTTTATTTTGAAACACCAAATGTTTAATATATTTAAAGTATTTTTTGAAAAAATATTACTTCAGTTAAAAAAATGTAAAATATGGGTTACTAATTTTTAAAAATTATAAATTAACTTATAAAATATAATTTTTTTGTTAGAATAATGTTGCATGAATTTAAAAATAATTATAATGAACTAATAATGTCATCAAATTCATGTTATTATTAAAAATATTTTTTATTCTATTCACATACAAATCAATATTTTTAGAGAAATCAAAAAAATTAATCTTAAACTAATATTGATATGCATAATTAAAAAATTATGAAAATTTAAAAGTAATTAAATTATAAAGTTTATAAATGTGTCTTTTAAATAAAAATAAAAATAAAACTACTTTTATTGAAAAACATTCGTTTTAATCATTAGGTTTCTCTATTACCATCTCATACCAATTCCTAACATAATGATATTAATATGGTAGACAATATATTGAAATATTATATATTATCAAAACAATCTTTTAAAATTTATCAATTTTAATTTATTGTTACATTATATTGTTTTTTGAAAATATAAAACCCTTTTATATATTAAATCATATTATTTATATATCATCTAAACATAATAATTTTTTATTGGCTAATATATTTTTTATTATCTAGATGTTTAATTATTCTTAAATTTTCTTTACAAAAATAATTTATAAATCATTTTAGTTTACTGCTTCATGTTGAGAAATCTGTTAAATATATCATTTTCATCCAAAATTGATATAAGAAACTCGTGATATAATTTAGAGTATCTAAGTGATATATGAAACTCGTGATATAATTTTTAGAGTATCTAAGTGATGTATGAAACTCTTGATATAATTTTTATATTTCTATAAACTGAATTTATAAATATATCATTTTCCTCCAAAATTGGTCTATAATAATATTGAGTTTTTCTCTAAAAATTTGAGATAGAAATTCCTCAAGATTATATATTATAACTGCAATAACAGAATTAGTTTTACAAGAAATATTATAGTCATTATTACATTGATATATTATAATTGGTTGATTCTAAATGTAAAATGTGATTTCCCTACCTTTTTATCATTGTAGATTCTTTGTATAGGTTTCCAATACATTTCCAAAATCACATAAAATTATTATAAAGCAAGGATTAAAATATTTTCATATGGAATGATCCCATAAAAATTAAAATAGGATATAATGAAATAAGTTGTTTTCTTCAATAATAAAATCAATACAGTGGTGATTTAATGTTCTTAGAAAACATCTTAGAAAACCCAAACCAGAATCCCCTATGTTTTTTTGCAAGTATAGAGTGGAGGATAAGTGTACATTAATTATCATGATCCACCTCAGTAGTTGTTATGAGATATTATTTCACTAATTACCTTGGTTTAGGAGTTTTTTGATACCTATAATCCTTATTATACCTTGGATTGGGGTATTTGTTATTATAATTCCCAAACACATTATATTTAATGTATTAATTTGTGGATAGTGTAATAGTTGGGCCTCTAATACCCTATATTACATTTTTTAATCGCTTCCCTTACGGAATGGACCGAAGGACTTCATTTTTATTAATTTTTGATAAGCCCCCTTTCAATGGATGAGGGGGAACCCTAACAAGGCCCGTAGGCTCAGAGATTACATGGCATGTAGGCTTAGGAGATTACATAACCCGAAGGTCTTAAGGAATTCAACCAGACTATATACAAGGAACCACCCCTCCCCAGCATCTGCATCGTGATAGTAGCTCTCCACCTTTGTATGACCGTCTGGCTAGGCTTCCAGTGAAAGCACAGGATGGTACCGATGGCATAGCCATACCCTCTCATTCTGACAATCCATTTGGCTCTGCTCTGGTGAGTGCACCTACTCTGAATCCTCTTTTGGGGTTGCCCCTTTTTTGTACTGTGTCTGGCCCTGCATTCATGTGTCCTGATGGCCTTTGGGTGGACCTAAGGCCTTATGGTGGCCCAAAGGCCTTGAAAATCAACTGGCCTAAAGGCCTTGGGTGGCCCGAAAGCTTTTCAGGACCCGAGGACCAAACCGGTGGCCCGGAGGCCCAGATGGATGAATAGTTCTAGATGCTACAGTACCGAACATTGCCTGCTACAGTACTGCTACAGTACCCGGAAATATGCCTCCACCCGGATTTGATCTTGGGTCTCTTGGATGCTCCTAGGGAATCCTCACCAACTGGGCTGAGACTCTTGTGCTAATCTCTTCATATCTTTTTTAAACACATGAGATTTATGGCCAATCCTTTTATACTTGAAACATTTTTTTATTCCATCTATACATCCCATTGGGTGCTACTTGCCATATTTTTGACATGTAATAAGTTGGGTATTATTTACTTCAACATATAAGTGACCTGATAGTTTATAAAATTCAATTATTCTCCTCTTTTCTTTGTTTGTATGTTTGGAAAGACTCCAGTTATTAATCATAAATCGAGATTGTTGGATGATCATAACCATAATATTTTCAACACCAAATTCTACCACTTTTTTTTCTTATCAGGACAATGACTACTTTTTCTATAATTCCCATTATTAACTTGTTTCCTCCTAGATACATATATTTCTAAAACAAAAATGGTTTATCATGAGTGATCAATAAAAACATTATAATGGAATTATAATAAATAACTTTAGGAAAACATAATATCATGATGTTTGGTTTTATGAAAACATCATGTTAGTCAATAATTATTTTAGTTCAACCTGGATCACTCATAGTTCAAACTTTATTTCAATATGTTTGGTTCCATAATACCTCTTAACATATTCCCCAAAATTATTGAAGAAATAAATCCTTCTTAATGGTTCATAAAGAGAATATTAATTAACAAAATAATATCCCCCAAGAATTTATATATAAGAATCTAGTCAAAATCCCACTCATTATTTATCAAAGTGATGATCAAGTAAATTCTCATCCAACCCTTTTCAAGGTGATTACCCCTAGGTAAATATCTACCATAGTTGTGTCCACATTATACTATCCGTACATTGATTTATCTCTTGGAAAACCACATACTCAATACTTTACCTGTATTTAATGATATTATTATATACATAAACTCATATCTTGGGTTTTTACAAATGTTCACTAACACCAACACCAAATATGACTACTATAACCACCAAAAGTAACTAAAACATTACTTTAATACTAACATTATTAACCCAATATAAACATAAAACAAATAATATATTAATTACATGATTTAGATAATACATATCAAAAATAATCATGAAACCTGAGGACTGAAACATTTAGTGTTCTAGAGATTAAAAGCATAGATATCTTAAAAAACAATTTCCCTATATCAGATTCATCTAGAAATATTTCTAGACTTTCAAAAAGTTATAATTATATTTATAACATGGGTAATGGAAAATATAATAAGGGTTTGAGATAAAACAATCATTAAGGAAAAAATTATCAACATGAAATAAATGTTCATATCATAAGAATATGAGAAATCATAGCCAGTTGAGAAATTTAATGTTAAAAATAAAATTGAAAAAAAAGTATAGTTTATATTTCATGATAATATGGCATGTATTATCTAATTAAAAAATATATATTATCAAAAAATTGTGTGGAATATGGAGATATTAAATTTTATTCAAAGATCATAATCACAGGCATAATATTATTACTTAATATTTTGGAATAAACGTAGGCATAGAATCCATATGTCAATGATACCCACCATGTCATTCATCACATAATAGTATTGGGATAACCACCCATGTACCTTCCTATTATACAGATAATGGACCCATGTACCCATGGAATTGGGATAAAATATCTCATACACCCCTTTGTCTTGGGATAAATCCAATAATGTCTCCTTTATCTTGGGTTAAATCCTCCTGTGTAGCCTTTGGTTTGGGATAAATCCCCCTTTGTACCATTAAGATGGTGATAAAACCTTATGTGTTCCCCTTTTTATTTAGATAAATCCTTCTATGTTCCCTTTTTTTTAGATAAATCCTCTTGTATACGCTTTGGTTTTAGATTCATTATAGTGTAACCTTTTAGTCTCATGATACATAAACTTAAAACAATTCATTGGAGGGTGATATAGGGACCCGCATTCCTTCATCCATAAATTTTTTTTTCACATAAAATGAATCATAATTAATTCATAAAGAACCCAAATAAATAAACTTTGTTATAAATAATTTTCAAATAGAATAATATAAGGAAAATATTCATAGTTTCATCAATAATTGTAACAAGATATACTCATGGAAAATAAATGTGTATCAAAAGACATTTATTAACATTATCAGTCAATAATATTCAATAAATATTATAAATATTATGTTATTAAAACCTTATATATAAAGGATATATGGTTAAGTCATTAATTTACACAAACAATCAATATATAGGTATGTTGGTGAACACCCTTTAATCAATGGAATAAAAAATAGGGTATCCATAGAGGAAAAGAATTAGAAGAAAAATTTAGTTTATACTACACAGATGATTATGAAATAAAAATGAAGTTATAGATCATTACTCTTATATTAATTTAACATTGCTCATTTGTGAAAACATGAGTAAACGACCAACTTTTATAAGAAGAATAAAAGTGGATTTTCAATTTTAAAAGAATGATAAAAATGAAATTTTTTACTAGATTTTTTTAAATAAAACTCATAAGACACCTTAAAAATAATTTTTTTAAACATGGTATATATGCTTCAAAATTTTGTAAAATCTATTCATGTGAAAACCATTTTTAAATGTGTTTTTTCTTATTTTTATTAAAAAATACTATGTTATAAAGTCACTAGTTTCTTTTGAAAATTCATTTTATAAAATTCTTGATTTTTTAAAGATTTATTAAATTATTTTAAGGAATCTCCAAAAATAAATTATTTAGATATAAATAATTTTTTTATAGAGAAAACGTAGAGTGTAATATTAAACTTTTTATTTTGAAAGGATATAAAGAATTTTTAATATTTTTAAATACATTTTTTAAAAACCTACATCATTAAAGAGTTAAAATACATCAATTTTAATATTGAATCACAAAAAATATATAGGTTACATGAGATGAAACGTTTTTACGTTTCTAATTATAAAGTAAAACTTTAGTGGGAAATGAAAAAATAGTCAAGGTGGGGATCTTTTATCAAAGAGAATGAAAATTATTCTCAAAAATGATATACTTTCTTGGAATGATATTTTATCAAGGATAAATATGTATATTAAAAGTTAATTTTCCAATATATAGGTATATAAATTACCTTGAAATAAACCCTTTTGTTGGAATAAACCAATCTTGGAAGAAATGTGTTCAATATGAAGCTTTATAACCATTTGAAGGGAGTTTAGTTAACAAAAACACTTAAAAACATTGATATCTTTTGAATCAAAATACATGTAAAGAGAGAACATGATATGGATATCAAAACCAAATTTATTAAATTAATATAGTAAAATAATTTCATTTGGAATTATATACACCATTACAAAGAAAACATGGCGCATATTATGAATTATGTCTCAAGGGGTGAAAATTTGAGATAAGAACCCCTTACCTAGAATTTTTTCTTAGTTGATCACACTCAAGATTATTATATAAACAATAACTATTTTAATCAACTATTTAATTACCTTATTCAAGTATATGACCTATTATGAAATTCATTTACAATTATTATCTATATGCATATTGGTTTGTTATTATCTATTTCCAATAAAGGGTGTGAGTAATCTTGATCATTTTGAACTATTTCCATAATAATGATGTTGTACATCAATATTCTCTAAAACATTCATCATTTCCATATCATAAAAGTTACTTTTAGAAATGTTTTATAATGTTATAATTTCATTTTATCTATTTTTTTATATAATCTTTAAATAAGAATTTCACAATGTGCATGTTTTGATGATTCTTAGTGAACGGTGGGTGTTTTCTTAAATAATGTGATAATTTTTTTTGTTAAAATCCCATAATAAAAAATATAAATTTTTTATTTTTTAAATAATATATTTCTATTAATTTATTTCTCATATTCATCCATGATATAAATTTATATCATTGTTCAAGTTGGTGGTTAAACCAACCCAAACAATAACACACCATAACTAATGAACTATTTTGAAGTGAATTAGTTTTAATTTAATTATAACAGAAGAATAATGACCATATTTAGTTTTTATTAGTTTATATATCATATTTTTAAAAATTATAAAGATAATATAACCTATATTATGTAATTACATAATATAAAGAAATCATTTTTTCTCTTAGATCACTCTTTTGGATGGATGAATTTACCACGGTTTTTAATTTATAATATTTTCAATAGGTTGTACAATATGTCTCTATTGAACCTTACTAATTTCATAAATATAATATTTATCTACTAAAACCATTATTGTGTTCATCCATGTAAGTAAATTATGAATAAAATACCAAAATCGATCATTCTATGGAGGTAGTAGTCCACATGTATGAATGAATAATGATATCATTGTTCATAGAAAGGGGAAATAAATAATATGGGTTATAATTATAGAATCTTAAATATGTCATAAATATCATAATTAAATATTAAATTAACTATTATTAACATCATTTTAATTTGGTTAATGAAAATAAAACATGTCGATTTGGAGTGGTGGTAATCTGCACAATGCTAGAACTTCTGTTTCATTTTTCTTAGTAGAAAGTGGAAAGGGGGAAAATTCTCATTGAAATATTACAATAAAATAAAAACATAAAAATTATAATTATGTTACCATTTTAATATGGACTAATGGTATTTTAGGAATAATAAATTCACATAATTAAATAGAATTGAGGAAGGACCAGTTAGAAATTAATACCTCACTTATTGGATTGGCTCCTTTGAAAAGGGGTTTGAACCTGTAAGGGATGGTATTTTGGGAATGAAAAAAAACATATTCAACATGTATTAGAATCTTTATTATTGTTTTTTTGCAGTTTGATCTAAAATAAGAGATTTGGGGTGTTATGGGATGTGAGGAGATAAGTGCCCCTTTTATATGTGAAAAGAGATGGAATTTTTGGTAAATACCCAGATCTTTTGGACAATGGAAAGTTATTATCAATGAAAGATTCTAAAAAATTTTGAAATTATTTAGATGTGAATTTATGCAGTTAATAAATTACTCAATTACACACTAAATCACTTTTTGTAAACATGATTATGGTTTTTTCTTCTCAGTTAAACTCCTATTACCCCTTTTGATTTTTACAGGGGTAACTAGATTTTATCATAGTATTTTATTCTTTTTTCATGAAATTAAATGGGTCCTTGTTACATAATTTTTACCTCATGATTAGAAATATGAAACTAATTATATTATATTAATTTTTTAGTATCTATAAATAATAATTTTAAAATAATAAATGTATAATTCATTAAAAATATTTTTTGGAAAAAACTAATCTATGTTCTAAAAATGTAAAATATGGGGTTTTATGTTAAAAAAACATTTTGAAAATTATAAATTCCCCTATATAATAAATAAATTCATAAAAAGGGTTAATAAATTTAAAATTAATACTTATATACCAAAAAAGGACTAAAAATTCATGTTCTTCATTAAAATAATATTTTGTACTATTCCTCTAAAAATCAGTCAATTTATAAAAAACCCAAAATTCATCTTAAAGTGATATTGATATGTTTCATTAAAAATTGAATCCAATTTCCTTTAAAATCAAATTATAAAATTTGAAAACTTATCATTTAAGTTTACGTATAATGAAAATAGGTTTTATTGAGAAAAATATTTGTTTAAACATTTAGTGTTCTTATTAGTTTCTCGTACTAATTATTAACACAATATCGTTTATATATTAGTTAAAATTATGAAATATTATATATTATAAAAATTTGTTTTTAAAATTTATCAATTTTAATTCATTAATACATTAATATGTTATTTGCTAATAGATAATAATTTTATTTATTGAATAATATTAACTATATATCCTCAACATATAATCATTTTTAATTGGTCAATATCATTTTATTTTCAAAAATATTTTTTATTATTAAATTTTATTAATAAAAATTATATATTAACTTATTTTAGTTTGGTGTTGTGTATAGATAACGATATTGAAAAGAATATATTTTTAATGAAATATATTCTAAAATCTCAAGGTGTTGCATGTTTTTGGACCCGATTGGATTGTAGTATATTGGAGATTAAAATTGTTGCCGGAGTTATTCGAATTGGATTTTGTACTTGTAATTTCAGTTTAAAGAATTTTTTTTGTAATAAATTCAATATTATGGGATTTGTTTCATTTTATATTCCATGGAGTTAATTTTTTCATTCCTTTTTTTGGTGTTACTGAAATTTATGAGAGCAATTCCACTCATTTTCTTATTCTATACCCCCTGTGCTAGTTCCCAACTGTGTAATTATTAGAGGTAGGAATCAGAGTTCAATCCCATATTTGATGAATTCCTGGGAGGGGTTCCCAGTGGGGTAGGGTTATTAAGGAGTGGTATGAGTTCCATATGATGACATTTAGGGGGGGAAATGGAGTACGAATCCAGGGAGTATTGCATATGTTTTTTTGGTAAATAAGATTATTCAAACCTAGTGTGTGATATATAAAGTGAAACCATCTAGGATATAGATAATCAAGACCCCCTGTAATCCAACATAAGGTCTTTAATCTTAAAAAATACCCTAGTCTAGATAATGATGATTATAGGGTAGATATGTAGGGGTGAAATGTATATCTTGATTGTTTTTTCCTATGTTTAACAATGTGTCATTCTAGAGAAATTAAAATGAATCTAATTAAACGGATCTTATATTAATTCCACACTACTGGGGTTATAAATTTTACTTCTTATTTTTTGAGATGCATGATTTTCACTATCTGTATGGGTTCCAATTGGAGAGGTATAATAGGATGACATAGTTATCCACCAGAGGGATGACCCAAATAATGGGTATGAGTATTGGAGGATATTGTTCTTTGAGTTTTAGAATCATGTCTTTGTTATTTATGAGGTGGATTGTCTTAAAATTGGAGATGAAATTCTAGTTATAGGAGACAAATATTTCCTTCAATTTGATATAAATAAGGTTTGAGCATCAAGTTTCACTATAATATAGTGAAGCCTAAGGAGTGGTACACGAATGGTGGATATTGTATCTTAGGGATAGGAAGGATTTATAGTTTTTTATTGGACTATGTTTAGAGTCATTTTTGTATATAAATACTATCATCTACAATGATGGAAATAAAGAGTAATGAGTTACTCTCCCTTAAATAGGGTTTCATGTGAATGTGGGAGATCATAACCATATTTAAGGGCCTTCTTTACTTTTACCCTTATATTTTCCTACATTAGGACTCAAAAACATTGAACTTAAGGGTGGTGATACACCCATTTATTAGTTATGTGGTTACCCAAATTACGTCACCTATGCATCTAGAGGGCATTAAAAAGGAATAAGTAATAATGTAGACAGATTTACTACCTAGATCATTGTGATATGGGAGTCATAATATATCCCCTAGATCCATGTTGTGGGTGGGTGATCTTAAATGTCTAGAAAGTCTAGTTTTTAACAACATCTGGGTCAACCTCATTTATTTCATTCCCACTTATCTAGAGTTTGAATTTTGGTTCATTTATAGAGATATCATTCTTATGCTATATTACTTTGGCAGGTATGTTCATCCTCAGTTACAATGCCTAACTATTCTTAGAGGCTAATCTAGAGTAGATAATCAATATCCATTTCAGCCTTAAAATTTATTCAATCTAAGAACATAGCAATAAATATTTTTTCCTTTTAAATAATAAATTATTATATTAAACCCTTCTTAATATTATATTTTAAGTTATTAAATAATTATTTTGATAAAAATAAAAATTTCATATGATGAAACACATTTTTTATTTTTGGGATCTATATAATTTTAATCAAAATACAATTTTTAAATAATTAAATATTTTTTAAAATAAATTATATTTTAATAAAATATTATTATTATATTATACTTATTAAATATAAATAATAATTTTTTTTCTTATGTCAAAAATAATTTGTATATGGGGCAGAAAATAGTTATTATTAAAAACTAGTATTTTTTAAATAAATAAGGATTTTTTTACTTTAATGTTTAAATTCATGTACATAGATATCTATTTGGATATAGTAAATATTACTTTTGTAATCGGTACATCAAAATTATGAAACTATTAATTTTCATAATTTTTAGAGATAGTAGAATTTTTTGGTCGAAATAAAATAAGGTATAAATATACGGTATGTATTTTGACATCTGAATGATCTAAAAGTGATAAAATATAATCGATAAGATGTGTCCAATAAAAATTAAATATTTAACCTTTAGAAAAATGTTTTTGAATGTTATTTTTTAAATTTATATATCCTTAATGAATTCTAAAAAACCATGATTATATTTTGAAGATTTAAAATCAATTCATTATAAACATAAGTCATATACACATTAAAAAGGCTGTTATTTTAATAGGTTATGTTCATTGTATTATATAATAATTAAAACCACCCCTATATTTTTAAAACCATTTTTAAATACCTTTATAATTTTTTGGTTTTTTTTTAAATTATTATATTGAAAGAAAAACCTATTTTTTGAAATTAATAAATAGTTCCCCTCTATTTTACTATAAAAACCCACAGAAACTCCTATTACTATTCACTAAAACCCCTTACAGAAAGAAATTACTCTTTTCTTCCCTCTATATATCCCTCCTATGTTTCTTCCAAGATCTAAAGAAGCTCGAGTAATGATTTTAGAAGATTCCATTCAAGATAAGAGGTCATCACCTTCTCTTCTTTATTAGAGAACCTTATTTATGTGATGCATGTTGATTCCAAATGTTTTATGTTGGAATTTGTTTTCAAAAATCCCTATCGACATCCTTATTATTACCAAGTAATTTTAGAACCATTTATTTTCCATCCACCCCTTCAATAATCCTCTATGTACACTTATTATGCTACTGAAAGTATCCTACGATTTTCCATGAAAAACATTTGTTTGGTGAATACCCATCACCATTTTTACTCAAGGGCATTCAACTAGTTATACCTATGCATAAATTATTTTGGTACATTTATGTATACTAAAATAATTAATTGTGGGGTTAAAATTTATGAAATACATCATTAAACTGTATGATCCATGTAGAAATTTTTTGAATATATTTAATATCAAATTTATCAGTGGTCTTGTAATTATATAGCTCTATAATATATTGGGTAATGTTTTTTGGTTTTGAGATTCCATTTATGGTGAACATGAGGTTATAAAAAGTACACTATGTTGTGTTGTCACAATGTTTAGATAATACTTATGTTTATGGTGTAATGTTATATGTTGTTTTTAAATTACCATGTTGGATTTATGATATCTTGTTATAGCATACCACATCATTAAATATTATGATTATTGCCATTATAATATTATATTGATATGAATATTGTCTCACATTTAATTCTTTAACTTATTATATTATTTTTATTCCCATAATTTTCTAAATATATCACTCTTTTGTAATGTGCGTCCTCAGGTTATCACGCTCAAATTCTGAT
The DNA here is from genome assembly GCA_963277665.1 of Viscum album. Classification (NCBI taxonomy): domain Eukaryota; kingdom Viridiplantae; phylum Streptophyta; class Magnoliopsida; order Santalales; family Viscaceae; genus Viscum; species Viscum album. The sequence goes on along the minus strand of OY728150.1, from coordinate 934,034,027 downwards.
GAACAATGGAATTCAAGGAGCATTTTAAGGAAGTTATAAATAATTACAATGAGTTCTTATTGAAATTAGTTTTTCTATATACGTAATTTAACAAATAAAATAGTATTCCTGATATTTTGGGATTGTTTTATATATTCATTTTAGGAATAAGTCATGAATTAAGGTTTAATGAAAAATGGGTTGTTATAATTGGAATCTAATAAAAGTCTAGTTTTGTGTGGATTAGGATTAAAAAACTTCTAGTTAAATCCTTAGGGATTAGAATATGAATATGAAAAAATCCACAAATTTTGGTAAAGTATAGAGGAAGTTATTTCCATGTAAATACATCATTTTTTAGATACTACAAGTGGATGTAGCTTTGACAAAGAGGTACATAGTGATAATAACCCCAAAAAGGGAGCATTTAGATTGACTCAATCATCGGCTGATGTATGAAAATGGTCATTTCAACACACCTATATTGACACTCATAGGTGATATGATTTGGTAAATTAACAATATCCTTACAATCCATTATAAAGGGAAAAATAATTCATGTATTATTTTTTTTAGGAAATAAATCATGCATAACTTAGGCATAAACCTAGAAACTCATAGGGTAATGGATATATGTAATTTATGAGTTATACCATTGATGTACATGGTTTTAGAATTTTTTGTTTAATAGTTTCAATATATTAATCCCTATTTTCAAATATTACAGTCAATGGTTGGAAATATGAGGAACCCGGCCAACAACCAACGTGAGGGGATAAGTGATGATAGTCCAAATGAGATGCCCAACCCGATTGGAGTAGGAATCGAAAAACTCAAGATAGTAATTTCTCAATTGATTAATGTTTTTAATTGAAAGGTGAATTTGGGGTAATAACCGAATTCCCATGAGAAAGAATATTTCTTAGTTGATACCTTTATGAGAAAAAGGACTTTCAATTTCAGTGGTTCTTCTAATTCCTTAGTCATGGAGAAATGGATTAACTCCTTTAAAAAGATATTCTCCATAATTCAATGATATGAGAAAGATATATTTTGTGCTTAAAATTTATCATATGAAGGGAAACAAATTTCAATAGTGGACGTTGTCTGAAAATTTGAAGCCTGAGAAGGAGATCAAATGTGATGGAGTGGAAGGAATTCTGTATTTGTTTCATCAATAATTTTCCTTGGACTCTCTGAATAAAAATAGAGAGGAAATTACATAACCTAAAAAATAGAGGATGATGAATCCATTAAGTCATATAAAGAGAAGTTTATAATTCTTTTATAATGCACCTTCATCACTTTTATTTCCCCTGAAATTGAAGTTCATAGATTCTTTGGTGGGACAAAGTAACATAGAATAATTTTTTTTCTGATGGTGTGATAGAAAAATATCATGGGTATAATAAATTACATCATCCCACTTGTCAAAACTTTATGAATAATAATCTGAAAAATTTCTTTGTTGGGATATGTAAATAAGTTAGGTGTAGGAAATATGGGAATTTAGATAGTTATTTTCGTCGGGAGAAACCCACTAATGTGATGAAGTAAATGAATGTTATGGTTAAACCAAAACCTATTGTCCAATGCTTCAACTATAAGGAACTGGGAAAATGTGTGAATAAATTTCCTAAGAAAAGAGTTTTAGATTATAACTGATGAAAATAACCTTCAAGTTGTAGAGATAAATGTTGAGTGTGTTCCATCACAAATACTGAGGTGGATCCCAAAAATGAAGTGTTTAAAGATTCAATAGTTATTTATTCAAGAATAGTGAACATAAGTTTTGATTCTAGTTCTACAATTTCCCTCATATCATGCATGTTTTGTGTGACTATTCAAACACTACATGAAAACATGGAAGTTGATTTATCGGTAAATATGGTAAATGGTTCAATTGTTTTATCCCAATTATGTAACTCCTCTTATATCGATATTTGCGAGATGAACTTCATAGTGAACCTTTTGATACTTCTTTCAATGAAATTCAATGTACTATATGAGTTGATTGGATTTCTTTATATATATCTAACATAAACTATCGAGACAAGGAAATTGACCTTCTTATCATGTATCATCTCTGATTCGATATAGGTTCAAAGAAGAAGATTAATCATTTTTGGTACCAAAATATCCAGAATGGATATTATTTCCTTACAAGAAAGAATATCTAGATCAAATTATAGAGACTAAATAAAATATCATTATCAATTACATGTCTGTAGTAAGGGAATATACTAATGTGTTTCCCCATAAATTCCATATCCTTCCTCATAGCCAAGAGGTTGAGTTCTCAATCAGGATTATACCTAGATCACTATTAATATTCAAGACTCCATATATAATAGTCTTCGTGAACCATTAGTATATGAATAAGCACCTATAGGAGAATCTAAATAATGGCTTCATACACTATAGTGCTTTACCGTGGGGTGCACTATTCCACTTAATCAAGAAGAAGTATGGGTCAATGCATCTTTTCATTGATTATCACGAGCTCAATAAGATCATGGTAAAGAATAAGTATCCTATACCACATATTGATGACTTTTTTTATCAGTTACATGGATCCCAGTTCTTCCCTAACACATATTATCATCCAGGATATTATCAATTAAAGGTGAATAAGGAGGATATCACCCAGATGTCCTTTTATACAAGTTATGGGCATTACAAGTTCAAATTGATTCCATTTAGTCTAACTAATTATCCAGTAATATTCGTAGACATAATGAATAGATACTTTAGGTATTACATTGAATAACATGTGGTGGCCTTTAAAAATGATATCATTGTCTACTATAAAATTTGGGAGGATCATGAGGATAATTTAAATACTGTATTAGAGACCTTGGGGGAGAAACATTTATATGAAAATAATATTAATTGTTTGTTTTGGTTGGAGAAACTAAGTTTATTGGGGTATGTTAGAACAAAAATTCATATATATGAATCTATAAAAATGGAGTCAATTGAATGATCCCCCAGAACAACATCTATGATGAAAATATATAGCTTCATGGGATTATAAGTGGTCTAGCATCGATTTGTGAGAATATTATCATTATTTTAAAGATAAATGATCAAGTTTACTTGGAATGGTGTCCAATTAGTATGGATTGATGAATATGAAGAAATCATTGAAGATCCAAAGAAGAGGCTAATCACTACACCCATTCTCACATTACTCTTCAAGTAGGGTAGGATTTATGATCTATAATGATGATTAAAAAATGTAATGCATTGTGTACTCATGAAAGATGAATAATTTATTGCTTATTCCTCCCACTAATTAACGATTCATAAGAATACCTTATTAACATATGATCTAGAATCAACTATAATGATCTTTGCATTAAATATTTGGAGAAGTGGTGTCTAAAGAGAAAATTGTGATGTATATAACAATCACAATAGCCTCAAGTATATATTCACTATAAAGGAGAATAATATGAAACAATGAAGGTTGTTAGATATGATCAAAAAATATTATGATTGTTCAATCCATTACCATCCTTGGAAGGTAAACGAATTGGAAGATGATAATGGTAGAGAATATCCCACAAACCTATCCCTGATGAGGATTTCAAGGAATCTAATCTTCTGGGAAATTCAAAGGAAGGGCATGGGATTAATAAAATTATCTTCATATTTCCTTTCTCAATAAACTTATTAACAATTAATTCTTAATAGTATCAAGGAGGCATAAAAATATGATGAGGTGTTATATAAAAATGTGGCAAATATTTTGGAAATAACCTTTGTTGAAGATACAATGATAAGGTTTGGACCCTGAATATTTTTTCAATAAAAACAATAGATGAATAGGGAACTTAGAGATTATGGGTATATCTCATCCTTCTCTATTCATCAAAGAATCCCTAAGACATATAAATACTTGAATAAAAACATATGATGGGATAATATGAAGAGTGATATTGCAGAGTTTGTATCTTGGTGCTTTATATTCCAATAAGAAAAGGAGAAATTAAAGAATTCTTAGGGTACAATGCAACCATTTACCATAACTATATGGAAATGGGAAAAAATTACCTTGTATTTCATTGTAGGACTCCCTTATACTCCTAAACAAAATAAAGATATTTGGGTGGTAGTTGGTCACCTTATAAATTCACCACATTTAATTATTATTAGGGAATATTTATCACTTAACCAACCGACGAACATATACCTTAGGGAAGTAGTAAGACATATTGGAGTTCCACTCTCTACTTAATTTGATCAAGATGAAAGGTTTAACTCACGGTTTGGGAGAAGCAACAACATGATTTGGATACATAACTGAGCTTCAACATGTATAATAACCCTCATATGGATGGTCAATCTCAATGAACAAATAAAACATTGGAGGATATAATGATATTATGTTCAAAGTATTTTCAATGATGTTGAGATCAAAACCTCCCCTAGTGTAATTTTCATATAACAATAGTTTCTTTTCTTACATTCAAAGGGATCCTTGTGAGGACCAGTATGAGAACAGGTGTCGAACAATAAAATTCTAGGATAGAGTTAGAGAGTAAAAGATAATTGTACCTAAATTTATCCAAGAGATGATGGATATGGGTCAAACCATTCAACATTATATGAAATTTACAAAAATTCGATAGAAAAGTTATGTAGAGAATCATTGATGAGTCATGGAGTTTGAGGTTAGAGAAAAGTGTTCATTTATATATAATAATAGATTAAATTCATGAGGTTTGGGAAGAAGGGAATTGTAAAATCTAGATACATAGACCCACTATATATCTTGGATCTCAATAGAACATGGTCGATCAACTAGGACTCCCAACATAGCTATCTCAAGTACTTGATTTGTTCCATGTATCCATCTTGAGAAAGTCCATACCAGAACCCTCAAATGTACTAAATCAAAAGTTGATACCATTGTAGAATGGTATTTCATATGAGTTGTATCCGCTAAAGGTCTTAGATTGTAGATACATGGTTCTACGAAACAAGAAAACTCACCTAGTCAATTTGTTAAGGCAGAACCATATATTTTACGATGCAACATGAGAACCGAAAGAGGCGTTGAAATATAAGTTCCATAATCTATTAAAATGTTTGAAATGAAAATTTTGAGGCACAAATTTTCATTAGGATTGGGAAAATTTAATGACCAGAATATTTATAAATGAAATTCCTCCTTTTAATGAAGAAATGCATTATCAAGTAACATAGTTATGGAAAACACATGCACAACTTTGGTTTTTTTAAACTGTTATATTGTCTATCATACTTAAAATACCATTAAAAATAATAATAAATAATAATGTTTTTTATATATGGAATTTATGATTATTATATATTAGGGGTTACGACAGTTTCCAACTAACATAGTCAAAATAAGTAATGGCCTTGACCAGTAAGATCATACCCTATGAATATGATTTATCTGATCACCTGAGGGATAGAGAATCACTAGGCTCTACACATAACCAAAACCAATACTAAATTTAACCACTAAACCTTGAGTGGAATCATTTATGGGATAATTTTATGCTCATTGTGATCATCTCTCAAACAATTTCTATCAAACCACCCCATGAAAATCTCACTATTACACACCTTACCCCTAGGGCATTCACTGATTTAATAAGGGGATATGTATCTAGACCTTAATTGTATGATTTTTTATATTTTTTGCATTTAAATAAATCAATTATTTTTTTACCTTTTTTTTATTCTACTTTTTAAATTATAAAATATTTTTTTTGATTAATATTAGATTTTATTAAGATGAAACAAAAAAAGTATTTTTTGGAAATATATAGATTCAGTCAAAAAATCTATTTTTGAAGAATTAAATAATTTTTTAAATAAATTATATTTTCATTAAAAAATATTATTAAAAAATATTTATTAAATATAAATTATAATATAATTTTATGAAGTCAAAAATAATTTTTATATGGGTTAAAAAACTATTATTGTCAAAAAACCATTATTTTTTCAATAAATTTGGATTTTTTCAATTAAAATTTTAAATTTATATACATAGAGAATTATTTAGATAAAATAAATATTATTTTTTAAATCATCACATCTATATTATACAACTATTTTTTATTATAATTTTCAAAGAAAATTTATTTTTTTCAAAATTAAACACGGTATAAATATATGGTGTGTAATGTGACCTCATAATGACATAAAAGTGATTTAATAAATCTCGTAGAAGTTATCCATGACCAAATACTTATTTCAATTTTAAAATAATGTTTTTTTGAATCTATTTAATTAATTTTATAAATCCTTAATAAATCTTGTGAATCCTTTATTATGTCTTATGGTTTTAAAACCAATTCTTTATAAACATGACTCAAATACACATCATCAAGAGTATAGTTTTATGGATTTATATTCACATAATTATAGAATAATTAAAACCACAATCTTCGGGAGAGAACAGGGGAAGGATTATTTTTATTACGTTTTCATATTGAGTGAAAAACCTATGTTTTGAAATTAATAATTCATTTCTCTCTCTTTTTCTAAGAAAAACCACCCAAACTATTATTCATATTCACTCAAAACCCTTTGAGTAAGACATTAATCTACCATTTCCTCTCTAGATACCTCCCAAGGGGACTACAATCTATTAATAATATCCTTTCATTTTTTAGAAGTGACCTCTCAAGGTAATGGATCCTCTCCATCTCCTCCTTATTCAAGAACCTTTTCTATGTCATACATTTTGATTTTGAATCGTTAAAGTTAGGATGTGTTTTTACACATAACTATTACTATAATTATTATTCAAAAGTAATTATAGACGAATTTTGATCTCATACACCAATTCCATAAACCATTATATATACCTTTTATGCTACTCAAATTACCCTGTGATTTTCCATGTCAATAATCTATGTAGCGAATAGCATTCCAATTTCCACTCAAGGTTATTCAAATAGTTGTGCTTATAATTTATTTATTACGAATTTACATGTATTTAATCTAGACTCTTAAATCATGGTGTTAAAGTTTATAAAATAAATCTATATTTTTTATGATCTAGGTGGCCCACATATATACGTACATGATATGAAAGTGACAGGTTGGCTTGAAATTTTATAGCCCCATAATGCACTAGGTAATGTTTTTATCTCCTGATATTACATTTATGATAAAAAAATTATCCTAAGAACAATATTCCATGATTTTATGGTGGTTAACAAGGACTTTTGTTTATTAAGTCATGTTATAATTTGTTTCCACATTCCCATGTTACATTGTTGTTATCATGTTATATCACGACTCTTTGTTCACGATTAGGATTATCACCCATCCTATGTTACATTTATATTCCTCTTGTCTCACATGTACTTATTTACCTTATGATATTATTTGTTTCATCACTTATTTATATTTATAGCTCTTCCCTTCATTATGTACATCCCCAGGTTATCCCATGTACTTTTAGAAGAACGATGTAATGTTAAGAGCATGTTAAGGTAGTTTTATGTAATCTCACTATATTCATGTTGCAAGTTGTCACACTATGATACTAATTTTTTAATGAAACTGGTATTCATGATATTTTGGGATTGTATTATATTTACCTTTATGTAATAAATCAAGAAATAATGTGTAATAAAATATGGGTTTCCATAGTGGTCATTATTATTGAGGTGGAGGATATGGGTGTGATCAACTTTTTACCATGGATATACTGATTCTATATAGTATATAGGTAATATTTGGTACCATATACTTGTTTCATATCTTGTTCCTTGCATTATTTTATTTCAAATCAACACAATTTTTATTGTACACACCTCTGTCAGAGCCTTGGGACTTAATGTGGAGTGGATTATAGTTCCATTGGTATTAACTATACTACTTGGATGCCAATATTTTTTATTTGATGTGTTTCGAGGTTATGAGATAATAATGGGGATAAATCATTCATTTTATGATTTATTATAATTATGGATACAACCATATGATATCGTTATTTTTATTGAATGGTTGTATTTACCATGAAAAATTATGTATTACTTCCATTGGTGAGTTATGTTCCATGATTTTGGAGGCTAGTTTGTGATTTTAATTGGTGAGTGATATCATCATATGGGTTGTAAGAATTTAGAGCCTCATTTTTATCTACAAGAATATTTTCATTATTTTTTATAATGGTATAGTTAGTGGAGTTTCTTATAGTTATTATTGAGTTAATGGATGTATTTCTTGAAGAGTTTTTGGTGGTACCCCATTAGTATGATCTCATGTTTGGTGTAGAGTTTCATCCTAGGGACAGCCCAGTTTTGATATAACCTTATCAGCTAGAACATTATCAGCTACAATATTTTAGGTTCTAGATTAAAAACATGCTATATAAGGATGTTATTCGGCAAAGTGTACCACCGTGGGGTGAAATAGTGTTATTTAATAAGAATGTAGACAATATACCGATGTTATGTATAGATTAACAAAGTTTTAATTAGATAAAAATAATCGTCATTTATCAACTGTTGAGGATATGTAACCTATTTGAAATTTTTAAGGGAGCTAGATGGTTTACAAAGATTGATAGATGGTATGGATATCACCAGAAAAGTGTAGAGGAGGAGGATATCAAGAATACTACTTTCAATTTTAAAATTGGAAATTTGAGTTCAGATTTATGTCATTTGATGTCAAAAGAACCCCAGTTTGTTTCATGGAATGAAAAAATATATGTTTCATGTGTTCCTAGATTAGTTCATGGTTGTTTTCATCGATGAAATAATCATATATTTAGAGTTATATTCAAAATATGTTGATCATCTTAGGGATATATTAAAATTCCTTAGGAACAACTGAATCCATATAAAGTTGTCCAAGTGATTTTTTTGAATTCATGGGTTTCATTTTCTCAGTCATGTTGTTTCTAGATAGGGATTCAAAGTCAATCCTTTGAATATAGAAAGTGTTTTGTTTCTATGATGACAATTAATAATGTTGGAGAGGACTATAGTTTCATTAGTTACATGGGATCATATTAGAGGTTTGTTTTTAAATTCTATCAAATTATAACCCCATTAATATCCTTGATTATAAAATTCTAAGATTATATATAGAATGATCAGTGTTATATGACCTTTGAATACTTGAAGGGTAATTTCATCAGTGCTCCTATTCATTAGTTTATAAAGGTGAAAGTGATATTCAATTTTTTCGAAGACACTTCTCAAATTTTTCTGTGCTATGTATTTATTTATTATTTAGTGAATGCTCTCATATGGGTATAGGTAGTTATTTCCCCATGAGTGTAAATATTCCACCCATGATCTTTATTTGGTGTTAATGGTGTTTTCCCAAAATCCGTGGAAATATTTCCTCATCGATTAACAGTTTTTCATCATAAAACATCCCTATATCATGGGGTATATTTTCTCTCATTATTATTTTAATCTATGTTAGTGTAGGTGTATGAATTTTTTGTAGGGATATAAATTTGAGATATCATGAACCCTAGGTAAATAAAATTTAGTTTCTTATGTTTTGAGAATGAAGATAGAAGGGAATGTTGTTTAGTAGTCTAGATATACCTAGAGGGTTATGATATATCTTTTAGTGATTCATTTTGATGTGGGCTGGGTTTTGGTTGAGGTTTTCTATATCATATTATAGAGTAATCAACCTTATTCCAAAAAATGGAGGTGTCTCGTTGAGGATATTTATAGGAAGAGATGTTGCAAGGTCATAAAAATCATAATGATACTCTTGAAGGGTGGTTGGAGGATGAAAAACAAGATATGTTTTTTTTAGAGAAATATTTTTGTTCTATTTCTAATGCATGAGTATGTTCTCCATGTATTTCATAGATCACATTTGGAATTATATCTATGTATATTCAATTTGTGTTATTCCTTGAGAAGTGTACCCTAGTGTCCTAGGATAATGTGGTTTATGGTGGATTTTGTGTCACTGTGGTTATTTTGACAGTGGGTGTAGGCATATCATCACGTTACTAGTTGTTTTTTACATCCATTAGATTTTCCCAAGTGGATGTGAGAGGATATATCTATGTAATGTTTCATTAGTTTACAGTGATACTATGGTGGATGCGATTATATTTTGCTGGCCATAGACTAGTTGATAAAGTCAGATCATTTCACAATGATCCAGGAGTCATGTACTATGATAGTTTTGTTAAGGAAATATAAATATGAGATGGTGCTACTTCATTGGGTACTAAGGACTATAATCTATGATAAAAAATCACTTTACCAAATGATATTTGTGTGGTTTGAAAAAGATTTTGGTTCGTATCTCTTACATAACTCTTTTTTTCATCTATACATGAATGGGAAGATAGATTGAACCATTCAGATGTTGGAGGATATACTACAAACTTACATCTTGGATTTTTGTGGATCGTGGGTGAATTATATGCCCTTGGTTATGTTTTCATACAATAATATTTTTCAATTTTCTATTAGAATATATTTGTTCAAGGCAATTTTTGGGTATCGTTATATATAATTTCTATGTCAGACTAAGGTTGGAGAGTCAATGGACCTTATTCTAAATGTGGTGTAGAGAAAAATTGAGAAATTTTAGATTATTAAATAGTAGATTAAGACATCATAAGTCTATCAAAATTCATGTATTTATTAGAGGAGAAGGCCTTTAGAGTTTGATTTTTGATACCATGTGTTTATGATAATTTAACCTTGTTGTGGAAACTTATGGTTTGGCTAATGGTGTAAGTTCATCTCATATTTATTTTCCCATTCAAGGTAATATGTAATTTTAGTGAGATGACATATTTTTTTGGAACTTCACTCACTATTGGATTGCGTTCATGATGTTTTCTATGTGTCACAACTTCACTGAATTCTTTATAATGACTTGTATTTATCAATTGGGGAGAATTTTATGTGGAGTATGATGATACATTCATATATTTATCGATCATGGTTCAGAATGGTTGAGATAAGGTGTTTAATGGGAAACTTATTCCATTTTCTTTCATTTTGTGGAAGCTTGGTGGCTTGGAGGAGTGTATATGGGAATATGATTCATAGATTCACACTCAATGCCTGATTTTTTTTAAAACTAATGTTTTAATGATTTTGATGATTATTTATAAATTATTTTCATGATATTTGTTTTCTTATGCTTAATTATGCCTTACTGAAAACATTTTTCTATGGGTGAGGTATCTCATAAGTGGCGTGTTTTGGTTCGATGGATGTGGTTTTTTGTTTCTTGGTTAGTTTTAAATCTCAAGGATGTGAATAATTTGAGGGGTATAAGATATATGGGTTTTGTTTTGATGAGTCATTTCCTATGTTTTTTAGGACTTGGATTTCTAGGAGGAATGTTAGTGGGGTTTTGGGGTGATAGGTGGAGTTTTAGACTGATGGGGGTCCAAAACATCCAATTTTTCGGATAGATGAAGGCTATGGTTGTGCTAAGAGCATAGTGGGTGAAATTATTTTGATATATGGCAAACTCAAGGTTAAAAAATCATGTATTGGGTGATTAATTTTTCAATGTTGGTTCTCGAGGCCATGAATATAGGATTTTTAGTGAAATAATTATGCAAATGGGGAGGATTTTAGTATGTAGTCTGGGTGGTCTTCTTAAGAATGCTATCCTAAGGAATCCCTATGGTAAATGGGGAAGGATGAAATGACTATTTTGGTGGTTGTGGAAGTGTTGAGTTGAGTGTTTTTGGTCTTCTAGAAATGTCTATAATAATGAGGGAAGTCCCTCTAGGCTACAATAGTGATTGTGGTGTGATTAAAATTGTGTGGGAAATTGAATTATACCATGCTGTGTGTTTGAATGAATTTAAGGTCAAGTAAAAAAATGTACATTGGTTACTAATATTCCTTGTTTATCATGATAGTTTTAATAGGGTTAAATGAACACCTATATTGATGAATATATTCCATTTTTAAGACTTGGGAATAAGGTCTAGATTAGAAAAAGGGACACTAGGAGTCATCACACTTTCACGAAGGCCTGCCAGTTTTTTCTATAAATAGGGCGTATGAATTCCTTTATTCAGACTTTTCTCTTTTCATATTAACCCTATCTTTTCCCAGGTCCCTTCTTAGTTCCTTATGACTATATATATTGTGGGATAAACTTCATGATTCCTAGAATTGATTTATCTAAACCTAAGATAATCATTTTCCCCACTTCTCATCACTATTCTTGATTAATTTCTTCCTATGAGATATAGTAGTGGGGTTCCTCTTGTTTTGGGTTTATACCTGAGTATATTTTGATGGTGGATCTGCATGGTTACGTTCTAAGGTGGTATATTTTGGGTTTGGAGGTGGTTTATCATTCATTTTTAGGTTCTCGTGTTGTGTTCTCTCTAATATTCACATTTTGGTTAGGTGTTCAAGGTTTCTCTCTTTTATTTATGTGAATCTATAGAATTAACAAGGTATTTCTTTAATTAGGTGGATAATATTGATTATCTTAATGAAGATGATGAATTGAATCAATAGAAATTCCAGGAAAGGGGTGAATATCATGTGATTTTATTTCTTTTAGGTTTTTTCATATTTTTGTGTTTTATTTGATGACGTGACCATGAGTATATTGATTCCTTATATAGATAGTGTTTTTATGTTTTAGTTGATGGGATCAGTATTCATAAAAGGGTAATAACATAATGATGGTAAAGAATCAGTTATGTGAAATGTTATTTTTTGTTATCAATAATGTGAGAGATATTGAATTTAATATAAATAAATATAATTAAAAGGATTTGTGGTAGTGTTCTATTGGTGAAATTGGATTTTACGTGATATGGAAGTGATGGTATGGCTAATTATGTGGAAAGAATAGATGAATTTTTGGATATTGGAATGTGTTGTGTGGTGGATTACGTGGTGTTTGGTTGTTTGTGGTGGGGATATAATTGTAGTTTCTAGTAGAGATATAATATTATAGATAGTGATGAACATGGTAATGGGTGTGGGTTAAAAATTATTGAACTATGAGATGTAAATGAAATGCCAGTACCTAGAATAGATGTGTGAAATCTAGATTAATTATTGGTTATAAATAAATAATATTTTCTCATTTAATATGGAATGGTAAGGAATAATGAATTTAATTTGGATCGGATGTATTAAATACATAAATGGTTAAATGATATTTTTAAAAGTGGAATTATGACTGGTTTTTGCAAGGATTTTGTGTAATAAATGGGGATTGTTGTAGTAATGAAATTGGCAGTGATTATAGAATGTGTTTGTGATTGTGAGGTGGCAGTAATGGGTTTAATAGTGTGGTTTTATTGTTAAACTCATTAAGGTTTGGCGTGTGTGTGGATGTACTATACTTGTATTTTCGTATGATTTAATACCCACCCACTCGAGTTAAATCACCTTGAAGACACCCAATTTTTTTTGGATATGGGTGTTTTCCCCAAATATCTTAATTGTTAAGGAAATGGATAATTGACTACTTCCTCTTCCACACTCTCCCTTTTGGACATGGTATTCTTTGTGATGGACAAATGATAGAGTGTGATTGATCACAATGTGGCTAATTATGATGTGGTATATGATGAACTATATAGTGGGGGATGCATTGTAGGGGGAGGTGATAAGGTTAATATCCACCCTACTATGATGACAATGTAAGGTGAATATATGATGTAGTGATATGTGATAGTGGTTGTGGTATGTGGTATATAGTGATGATGATGATGATGATGATGTAGTGACATGGATACATGGTTATGTGGTTATATAGATGGATGAGAGAAACCATATGTTTCCCATTAGGGAGTGAGAGTAAAAACCAATGGAGATGTTTTTATATGGTAGGTTTTTATAAATTATTCTAATATTATGTTATTATAATTGGATATGATATTGGGTTATTGAGCCTTCGAGATGTTTAGTGATAGATAACATCGTATGTACTTGTTAATTATATTACTTATTCACTAATCAATTTGAATGATTCATTGAAATTTTCACAAGAGATATTGAGGAGGGTTATATTATGTAAACTTGTATTATCAATATATATATATATATATATCATGATTCTTGGGTGTGTTTGGTGACCAGGATGGACAATACCAGGTTAGAGTTTAAGGTTGGTGTTGGAGTAATTGGAATAATATTTTCTATTTTATTTACTATTTTATAGACTTTGTTTAAATATGAAATTCATGTGTTATGCTATCTATATCATTTGGTATTCCATGGAGTTTATTGGTGGTGTCTTTTTATTTATATTCCTTGTATTTATGATTGAAATTTATCACAATTAATTTTTTTACCCTATATGCACATATATATAAGGGGTCCTATTTGAGGTCAGCATCAAGGATTACTCTTATCTTCACTAAACACCCTTGAGTGGTTCCCATTGGGGGTGAATCATGAAGCTATACCTTTATAAAGTGTCAAAAATGATAATATTGATATTATTTCAAATCCATATAGAAGGTCTATTCCAATTATCTAGAGTAGTTCTCAAGAAGTGTTTTCATTTTTTATGACATTTTTTTCGTGGAAGAGCATGAGTAAGTTTCTTATTTAATAAAAATGGAAGGAATAAATCTCATGAAACTTTTATATAGTTATTATAGTAAATTTATAGGGAATAATTATAGTTGGGGACTTGAAGCCAGTATTACATAGTATGTAACACATGGTATAATAAATCATTATTTTATTGTTTTTATTTTAAATAAAAATTATCATTTCTTTTTTATAAGAATACAAGTTTTTCAGGAAAAAAACCCCATTATATTTTCTTATATATGAAATTAATTTCAGATGTTCTACAAGAACATTGTACTACCATTTTTATCAGTGGATTAGAGTAATTAGTTGACTTTATTTTATTAATCACTAATGATTGAATTTAATGATAGATTTGTTCTACACTTTTAGGTAACTAAATTAGATAAACTAGGGGGATTTATAAATGATATAAAGGGGATATTATTATAGTTATAGAAAATTATCCACTGGATAATTAGTGTTGGATAGTGTGAAAATTCAATAATTTCTCTCTTAGTTTTTTTAGTTATTTCATTTTCAATTTAAAACTAATTATCTTTATTTTTAAATATATTTTTTCTTTGGGAGGTTTAAATAATAGAACCCATGAAAGGTTAACAAGGAAACATATATTGGTTATTTGGTTGAGCATCAAAGGAACACCATCATCTTTCAGGTGTGTGGGACTTATTATATATTCATTTTTAGAATATAATTTATTGAACACATGCATGTTTCCCCTGATAGATTAGATGAATTTTAGTTCAAATTATATTTTTAAGTTTGTTGAAATAAATTTTATACATAAATTAGTATATTACATGATATTTATAGGACACCAATAAATAACATTTAGACCATCCACTTTTGACACATTTTTACATTCTAAAATATTTTTTGATATAGTGTAGTAATTGTCAAATATATGCAGAATTTGAAATTTTTTGTGATCATTTTACTAGAACTAGACCACCTAATTTAGAAATCCTTTTTTACATTTAATTTTTAAATGTATATCCTATCTCAGTGTCTAATGTTGAGGAAAATTCTGGGTTTTCTATGTGGATAAGGGGACTTTCTATTCCTTAAATTATATTTTATTATGTAGTCATTAAATTTTACTTGTTATTTTTTAATTTATGTCTATTAGTTTCTGTTTACAGGAAAAGTGAGTGATTTTTAAAAAAAAGATAAATAATGTATTATTACACTTAGGTGGATAACTGATTTTATTTCTCTATGAATTTCATCTAATGAAATATTTTAAATTTTTATCTTGAATTTTTTTTTGATGAATTTTAGGGATTATTTTTTACATTATCAATTGAATTTGAGGATCTTGATAGGAATTAGACTTATAAATTCTATATTCATGATTTCATGAAATGAATTCACAATTCATTATTGGGTCATTTTTTGTAGAAAATGATGGTTGAGTTTGTTTTATTTGTACTGGGCTAATAGTTTTTCCCTGAAATTTCTCATCCATAATTATTTCGTGAATATATTTAATTAAATATTTATATAATAATTATGTTCTACCTATTGATTTTTTATGTGTTCACCGTGGATAAAAAATAATTTTGAAAGAATATTTATAAGTATAATTTAGTTTCATCAATTCTACTATTGATTTTTGAATTTGATCATTTTTAAACAAGAAATTAACATTTTTTCCAAATATTTTGAATTTTATAGTGTTAAAATTCAATTTTTCATTGAGTGTTCATAGAAGAAATCATTTTTTTAGAATTGTTTCATTGTGTGAATTATTTTAATAAATATTTAGGTTAATTTATATTTTATAGAGTATATTGGAGTAAATTATTGAGTAAAAAATGGATCATGTGTGGCTAAATTTGATGTTGTTTTATTTTATACATTTTTTCTCATAATTTTTATATTAATTCCTAGTGTTTTTAGATAAAATGTGGTTTAATTGATGAATTAACCATTATTATTCAAATTTATTCAAAATTAATTTTCAATAAAAAAGTGATTCGAACATTTATTTTTTATTCCTAATTTTTAAAAATATAAAATTTTCATTCAAAATAAGCTTAAAAGTCAAATAGGGATAATTAAACAGGAAGGTGAGTCTTTATGTATTTATATTTTATTCTATGAGGATGATTGTGAGAAATTATTGTCTATTGTAAATGGATTTTTTTGGGTGGAATTGGTGTTATATAATGAAAAAAGAAGCTAAATGAAGATATAGAATGTTGTTATAATAATATTTTTAGTTAAATAAGGTGCAATCGAAGGAATGAACTCTCTCTAATGGAATGGATTATCGATACATTGATATAATGAAAATGAAATGATTATGTAAATTGGTTAATGATCTTTTATGAAGTTGATGCTATTTAATAATAGTTTTATTTATTCATTGATGAGGGGTAATTAATTTAATCTTTGATGAAAAGTTGAATGGGAGACATGATATGGTGGCTGTCAAGATTTTTTGTTCTAGTTAATAATGAATGATGAATGTTGAGTTGTTATCTTGAGTGAATGGATGGATAGATTAAAAATTCATGGATATAATGAGAATTTTGAGGTTTGATGAGGAATATTCAAACCAAAGCTAATGATAAGGTTAGTGAATTAATTTTTACTAGTTTCAATTTTTTTATAGGATTCATTTTTATGATCAAGAAAAATCCAAAAACCTGAGGTTATTATTGGACTGGTTTTCATACCAAATGTTGGAAAAAATTATTCAATGGTCCCAAATAATTGGTTGTTGTATATAAATTAATACATATTCCCATAGTTGACTAGGAATAAATGGTGTTAAATAATGACACCTAATAATTGGTGGTATTTTCTTCTAAAACATTTATGCCACTAATGGGGCCCTAGAAATGTGTCATATTAATGTCTTTAAATTAGGTATTATTCATTGAATTAGAATATTAAATTGAAAATAATTATTTTTTTTCTACAGATTTATTATTATATTTTCTCTGTAAATTATATCAATTCTAAATGTAATTTTAGTGAATATTTTTTTTAAAATAAAGTGATGGTTTGTGTGCTTTTGAAATATTGTCTTTCATTTTTTTCAAATTATCCTACTCTGAAAATTTTTATTTTCAAGGAAAAATCAAAACATTTGTGTCATAGAATGATATTTTATTATCATGTAACCAAGGTATAAAAATATGGAGAGTACATCCCATCAAGTGATGAAAAAGAGGATCTATGTGTTATTTGATTACCCATAATTGACATCGTCCAACTACACTACATGGGAGATCAAGATAGAGTAAATCATGGTGGACCTGAGAGTCTAGGATTTTATCATACCCATGGCCTATGTGGTTAAAGAGATGTTGAAAAATAATAAAAAATAAATATAAAATCTCAAATCAAATTTTAAAAATTTCTATATTAATAATTAGGAGTCTCAAGATTAGTTTGTAGGGAAGCTGAGCATCATGGCTAGTAAATACAATAGTATTGGAGACACTCTTGGGGATACCAATATAGGTATAAATTTTATTAATTATATTTAAAGTAATTTCTATCAATTCTGTGAAGTAATGAAAATTTGTTTTTTATTATTCTATCACACTTTTAATTAAAATTGAGAAACATCATTGGAGATGACCTAACCATTAAAATCAAGTTTAAGCCCACTAGATGCATTACCAATACATATTTTACATTGAATTCCAAATACTATTGTATATGGGTCTCCTTTGAGAATTTATTCAAACAAAAAATACATATTATCCCACATTTGAATTAACTCCTCCACATTTATCTTCCTTTCATTGAATCCTCTTGTCAAAATAAGGCCTTTCTTGTTGATCGATTCACACTAATAGTTGTTAGTGTCCACTTGAATAATTATTTTGACTATCACACCTACATTCTATGCGGAAGAATTAACCCGGAATTCCTTCTCCAACATCTCTTCCTCAGAGTGGATGATAAGATCCCATATTTTCCCTCCATTAAAACATCCTTACCTACTTTCTATTTCTAGTATATCATCTTAGCCTTCATGGTAGCATACAAGATATTTGTGCACTCACTATATCCATAATTCACCACCCAGGGTCTCCCTACACCTGGTTAATAAATTCTATTCCATAACATACCCTCTCTTTCTCCTTATGATCCCTACCTTCAGTTACCGGATCATTACTAGTGAAAAATTGTACAGTCTCTTTTTCGGTCATCCTCATGATAGATATATTCTCCATCGGTTTCGGTTGGTAAGAATTATTTGTCATCCCTTTTTATTTGTTATCCTTTGAAAGAATGAAACTCCCTATATCCCATCTTTCCTTCCAAACTTTATTCATTCTGTGGCTATAAAACCTTCTATATTTTCCTCCGTTCATACTATCTCTAGATATTGGATAGAAATATTATCACATTACTTTTCCCCAGTTGGTACTTTGCCTTCCCTGAGGCTCTGAACTTGTTTAGATTATTCCAAAACAAATTATTCAGTTCCAAAGCCCTCAAATTTATTTTTTTAATCTTAAACACATCATGTATATTCCAGGATTGGACCAATTTTTTATTTTCATTGAACCATTTTTCCTTGCACTAGATTCTCATAGACCATACATCCCATTAAACCTTCCCCTATTTCTATATGTATCGCCATTTTGTAAGTATTTTCATTTCCAAATTTCCAAACCCATATAAAGAAGATCACATTAGAATTATTGGGGTTTGGTTCCAAGGTAGCAGCTGCACCCACAACCTCAGTTCCCATTGGCCCTAAAGGAACAGACACTTTTGAATTGTGTTCAACCCAATCATACCTCAGTCAGTTGAATACGTCAAAATTATTTGAATTCTCATTCATGGATATTTACTATTTATAAATAGATTTTAGACCTGTAAAACCATATCCCATCTATTATAATTTTTAGGCCGATGAAAGTCTCCAAAAAAAATTGTTTATTAGATATTTAACTCAGGGAACCCATGACTACCTTTATGGACACATCGACACACTAAAGAGAGATATCCTATATGATTGAAATAAATACAAAAAACTATCCAGGATTTAAAAACCAATACTTATTTACATTGAATATCTTACCCAACTGTAACCCAAAACCATCCCAGTAGTGGATTGGTGATATCAATTTCCACACAAATATGGGAGGAAATAAAATGGAAAGATTTATTAGTTTTATTGTATGAACATAGATATCATCCAACACATTTTCCTAGAAAATTTATGATATAGATATTTTGAAAATTTAATGGGAGTGTGAGGAAATATACCCACAATGTTGTGGTGCGAGAATCCCACTTCATGTGAAATTCGTAGGACCTCTATAGTGGATAAAAATGGCTTCCATTGTAGTTGTGTGAAACTCTGGACCAAGAGAGAATAAATTCATCTGACGAATCAAAGAGAATCATAATATGTTGTCTATCGAGAAGGCTGACTGTCGTGTACGCCCACAAACCCCATTATCCAAAAATTAATCTATTGAATGAATCAAAATAAGGCTATCGAGACTTGAATCTTGTTTCCAGAGTCAAATTCCACTAGATTGAGGCTTTTATGAACTCAGAGTTTAAAAGTCAGAGTTTAGGAGAACTGTCATTGATGTTTAGAACATTCAAACCAATCAAAATCTATAGAAAATATGGAATAGAATCAAGGATTGATAATTTATTAAAGGAAAGTGGGATATTATTTTAAGAATAAATAGGAAGATACCCCCCCCCCCTCGGATCGGAAGGGGGTGTTCAGGATCACAAACGTCGATCCTAGGTCATCACCCAAAGGAAGAAATAATATTTTAGATCATCCATGTCATATAATGAATTGACCCATTTTTTATATTGACCACAACCCATTTAAATATGAAATTCGTCAATATAAGGGATATGAGGATCAAACCTAGCTCTATAATAACATCAACAATGAATATTGATAACTCCTACTCACTCAAGCTGAGTGGAATGTGTGGATGAAGAATGAAGATGGGGATCCATCAAAGAATGATTCTAGAAAAAACCACTTGGAGTGGTGGGGGAAGAGGTCATGGAAAATGGAATGATCATGAAAATGGAGGTTGTTGAAATATAAATGGTATCAATGATGATTATAATACAAATTGAGACCAGAGCCACATGAAAATATTCGACTATAAGAAAATGTGTTGTTATACCTTCAAGTTTTGGAAGATGCGATGTGAAGAGGAGAATAATCTCACATATGATCTTGATGAAGAACAAAAACTATTATTAGTGGAGTCATGGCAGGTTAAATATAGAATAATGGATTTACATGGTGTTATAAAACTTAACATAGAAAAGGTGGTGTTGAAATTACATGATGCTTATAAGAATAACATTCACATCAATGTCTCGTATTTATAAAATGTATCCAACAAAAACATGAATGATTAATAATAAAACTATTATGAGTTTTAAAAAAGAATCACTGGAAAGGTGAAATTTATAAATCTATCCAGAATAAAGATAATGGGAAAATGTTTCATTTTTTTCCAATGATTAAATCGAACCTATTGTATTATATATGATAAGGATGTAGTTGTTGATAGAAATTAAAATTATATACCAATGATCACTGTGCTTGAAGAATTGTAACGCAAGTTTTAATAAGAGTTCCAAAAAATATGTTGGGAGTTGAAACAATGTCAGAAGCCTCATATGTTGGATAATATGCAACAACACCCATGATTCATGGAGTGACAACCCTTGGTACCCCATATATACTAGTTTCAGGAAGTACTCCACCCACATCTCTAAATATTATATGTATTCCAAAGACCAATGAGGAACCAGATTGGTCCTTGAAACTCAAAGAAATTTACATTAATACTCAGTATTTACATCTCCCTATTGAAAATATTACTTTTGAAAGTTGAAGATCTAATATCTTACCATGAAGAATCTGACGAGGAAATCTATGTGCAAGACAAGCTGAAGGATTATTGGAATGTTATTAGTTTTCAAATGTATGTTGTGAATAAACATTATAAAACATAGCTAACGATTATTTTAGTGATATTGATGATTTAATAATTATTAAAGAAATGTGAGACGATATTCTAAGAAAGGAATTGATGGGAATAAAAAAACTGTTGGACTGCCTGAATCTCAAACCTCTCCGAATTAAGTTCAATAATGTTGGTTGGTAATCTAGACATGGGACCATAGTTAACCAGTGATAAATGGATTCAAGTAATGACACAATATAATTGGTGAACTTTTATGATAATAAATTGGTGTAATTAATGTAATCCCATTAAATTTTTATATTAGTGACACCTGAAATGGGTCTAAATATTCAACCGATAATTATGAATTGACTGTATTTAGTTATTTTATATCATTATTATTACATTTAATCTATGAATTAGATCTATTATCATTTTAATTATAGCTAATAGATTTTTCTTAAATAAATATTATTTCAGTGTGTTCTTTCACCATTCAAATTCTTACATTTTATTATTTTATTATTTTATTATTGTGCAAAGAAAATTTTTAAAGGGAAAAAACCAACATTATAGAGGGGATTGAAGAGTTTGAGAGAATATTTTATGATTCATAAACATTTTTTATGACTTAGGACAACTTGAATAAATTTAGAATAATGAGACACCAGTATTGAATGTGTACTTGGTTGACTGAGGGGAGGATCTCTACTCAATTAGAGATATACTTAGTTATGGATTGAACCAAAATAAGGGAGGTTAAGGTGGAACAAAAAAATTAAATTTAATATTACAAATAAAAAAGGATGATATAATAAAATAATAATGATCTTGAAAAGAGGAGTGGTTACATATCAAATACAACTTGTTTTGTGACAATACTATAGGGAACAAATAAATTTAAAAGTGAGATATTTTTTTATAAAATATAATTTATCTAGGTCCAATGAGATATTTTGGAAAAATTAAATAGAGATGATCAAATTTATGACTCAGTTACAACTATCTTGAGTTAGTGGTTTTAATTCAGTTACTTTAGAGGATAAAACCTAATAATTTGGGATTTTTAGACAAAATTATCAAGATGAAAAATATTGGAGAGGGAGAGATAGATATTAGAGAGATGAGATAATATTCATACATATAAGATTAATGATAAAATAAAATATGGTAGATCGAGGGGTTTCCCTTAATTTAGAGGTTTTTTTATCTCTTCCATTATCTTATAATTTATTTTCTCTTCTATGGATTTCTTGTAAGATATTTTTTATAATTTGTTTATTTGTGGATAAAATTTCAAATGGGAAAACAAATTGATATGGATTGATAACATTAATATTAATATTGTTTCAATTTTTATGTGAATGTATGTTTCTCTCCTTAGCCTCCTCTCAATAAAACTTAATTTTTTAATATAAATAATTAAATAATTTATAGTGTCAGATTGATGATAATAATTTTATTTTGTAAGAGGATAAATAATTCAACAACAATATATCTATGGATTGAGAGAGTGAACCACTTGTTGAATAGATGTCATAATTATTCATCTTAATTTTATTTATTTTATGATAATTTTTTCATTTCCACTTTATGAATCGATAGGTGATGGGGAGTAAATGTTTTTACATGATAATTTATAGCCAACGTATTTTGATAAGAAGATGATTAAAATTAATCTTCCCCATGAAATAATAATTCATACTTTTAATGATGATTGAAAAATAATTATTTTATGATAATAGAAAAAAATGGACTACTAAGTGATAGTGAGGTGATTAAACTAATTTTCTTCACTGTTTTTATATATTCATGATAAACATTGTTTAAGGAACATGATTATTTTTTATCGTTGATATCTTTTATCTAGTATCACATACTTCTTATGAAGTCTTTATTTTTTTCCTCCACCACTATCACAAAATTTCATCATTTCAAAGATCTTTCACATATTAGTTTTTAATATTTTTATATTGTTATATTATTAATATTCTAAAACACATCCACATTACTTATTTGATTTGACTCTTATCTAGATATACTTGTTAAAAGATTCTATAAAAATAATTTTTTATTTTCAAATTACATGATAACTATAATCGAAGAAAAAGTTTTAGGTTTAATAAAATTCTACAGTTTCATGATTAAATTGTTTCACAACTAGAATCATGTGTGAGTTTCAAAATTTTATTAAAAATAATTTTCATTTTTTTATTTTATTTTATTTGATAATTATTTTCATATTTATTTTAACAATTTCGATTTTTCAAAATTTATATTGATGTTTTATTTTTATGACCATACCTTTAATTTTCTCATTTGATGTGTCTTTTGTATAATAATATTGGTAATAAAAATATCGTGATTCATTTTTATATTTATTATATTAAACTTAATTTTAGCACTCTTATGTATTTCAATTACACACATATATTTCTATTAAATTTTATAAAAAATATTTAACCACAGTCTCGATAATACATTTCAAATTTTATTTTAAATCATTATTTTATAATTTTTGTAAACAAATTATGTAATAGAAATTTACTGTTTTCATTCAGAAATATTTCTTTATTAATTGAAAAAACTTTTTTTAAAACATTTATTTGTACCATTTCGGACATTGTATTAATAGGAACCATATATTCATTCAATTTTATTATCTATGTTATTTATACATTTTGGTGCACCTAAGAAAAAGGAGAAATGATCCAAATTGAGAGTAAATTTTATTTTGGTAACTAAAATAATTAAAAGTTCATTTAAATTTTAAAATTTATATACATTTTTTTATATTATCCTCTACAACTGTGAGATAATTTTACCATTACACATTATTATTGCTACTACTGATTTTTATAGTGAATGGATTTTTTTAAATCAATAAATTTCATTAAGATGTAACGTCTTTGAATATAAAGAATGAAACACCCATAGGGGTACACCGAGACTATAAAATATTATACTACTTATTCAAAATATTATATAAAGCCATTTCACAATATTATTACATGTTCTCTTAATAAAGGATATCTGAAAAATATAAAAACCAATAAAAATATTCACTAGGTTCTCTACAAGTAGTTCAAAAGAGTAAAGAATATACACATGCAATGAAAGTGAATCAATGGAGACCTTTTTATTTGATTCCAAAATAGACACATTATAATCTTGAGAGTATGATAACAAAATTTACTCCTCTAAAGATCTAGTATCGACTTTAATAGGGCTTGGGCCATCCTTCTTAATAGTCCTTTGATCGAAAATAACAACTAAAACAGTGAAGTCTTTATAAAGAAATCCATAGTAACAAAACAATATCCCATAATTGAAAAATTATAATTAAACCTAAAAACACCATTCCTATATGGATACCAAAAATACAAAACCCTAATATAATAGACAAAGGAAGAATCCAATTTTCACTTCCTGCAAACCCCCAAAGAACTTACACCCAAAAAATATAGACATCATTATGTAATGGCTGATGGAAAAAACATTATTTTTCCCTCGTCATATATATGAATCAGGATAGAGTAAATTACTATAGAAACCTATCATGGTCATAGGTTTTAATCTACCATGATATGGTCGATGAAATATCTAAATCAGATCTAAAAAATGTTTAGAAGAACTATACAATCATTTCAAAACAATACATGGCCCTTGATAATTAAAAACAATTTATCGAATATCTCAATATCCTAGAAAGAAAGTGGGAACCTAAAATGATCAACAATATAAAAATTATAAAAATTATCCCTTATAAGGAAAATTGGATTATACATTTTCTACAAAGAAAGGATCATATTTTGAATGTGTTCTTCTCACCAAAATTTATTCCAAATCAACTCTATAGGCCTAAGTCTACACTGTACGACCACCTTATATCTTGACTAAAAAGAATAAAATTCGTCAAAATATGTACAAATAAATATCAAAATAGCTAAACTAGAATAATATATTAGGATTGAGAGGATCGTCTTATATTACCTATCATTAAACAAAGATCAAACCCTTTTCCAACACCAATCCATAAATCCACATTAAGAATATCCCTCACATTGACCTCATAAAACCTGATTGACTATGAATAGTAAAAACCTACCTTAATCATTAAAAAATAATATATCTTTATATTTTTTATTATAAGATCCTTTTGACAAATTTTATTATTTATATAGAATGATCACACTGTGGTTCACTATTTTATTTCACCCATACACCTCTCTGTTAAACTGGTTTTGAATTGAAAATTTAAAATATAATAATAAATTTCTCATGACTTTTGATTTAATTATTTATTATTTATCATTATTTAAATTGTAAATTTTACTTTTTTTATGATTACATTATAGGAGGAGGTGATTGGAGGGAGAGATATGATGTAGAAGGAAAATGAGCCAAATTTCATGGAATCCCATGGATATATGTCCAATATTTTACATATAATGAGAAAAAAATGAATGTAATTGGATTTAAATTTTGTGGTATGATCCAAAACCCAGTAAGGTACAAATAATATTATGATACCCAAGACTAAGTCATCCATATAGTGTCCTAAAAACTAATCTATCTAGATAACTGAATCTTCTCAGAGTCAAAATTATGGTTTGGGAATGTGACAATATCTTTAATTATTGATGTAAAATGGTATCCAAATTTTACATTGTGATAGTATTATTCTTTAGAATATCTCCTCTCTATTTTACAAGAGGAAATATGTCCCTTTACTTATCTAAATCGTAGAAACAAACGGTATCTCTAAATTTGGGATCCCAAAACTACCTCAAATTTTTTTTATAAAAGGTATCCTTGGGGAACTCATTTGTAAGGTTGACCCTGGAGTAATGTGATGCCATTTTGGAGTTCAAAAGGAGTCTCCTTATCACCTTGGATTTTATATATCTCTCTATACATATAATGGTATCTCAAATAAAGATGGACATCTACTCAATCCTCCTATCCTCTTGATGGCAAGAAAAATGGTGAGTGATTGTTGCAAGGGGGCTAAACAAAATGTAAATGGTGTTCTGGTACTATTTTTTTATTTCATTGATTTTTTTTATTATAAAATGTTTCATTAATATGTATATTACTTTGATTCGGATTGGAATGCTTTATTTGACTCAATAGAATGGAATGCTCTTTACATTTAACCGATCAATGTGAGGTTTTGAGTGTGTGACTTGTGTTGTACTGATTTGAAAACACAAGAATCATTTCCATTACCACAAATTTTTTAATTTCAATTTACTTTGAATGTTCTTAAACTATGAATAATAGATGAACCTTGGATATACAATAGCTATGTCTAGGATTCAGTTTCACTTGCATTGATATGAAATCTTATTGATTAATTAAGATTCTAATCAATCTCAACCAAATACTTTCTATAATCCTAAATGACCCTATAAGAATAATTAAATTGACATGTGTTGTAGTAAAAATACAATTTTTTCCTTTAATTTTATTTCAAAACCCTCCTTTTTTGACAATTAAACTCTTTAATTAAGACATTCCATTTTGAAACATCATTAAAAATACCCATGTTTTATATTTTTTCTGAATAATGTATTGTAAATACACACTAAAACCCACCAAATATCCTTGAGAGATGACCTATGGTCCTCTCTAGGCTATAAAACAACTTTAAAAACAAAATTAATTTCACATGTCATGATAATGTGGTCAAATTTTGGCATCATTTTTGGGAGATATTTGGTTTTAAGTGCACATTTTTTATATAATATTTATAAATATTGCTAACATTATAAATAACATTAATTATATATTTTGTGTTATAATTAATTCCAATTGTAGGATTTATGTGTGAATAATTTTTCATTGGGTGATCTACCTTTTTCCAATCCTAAACTAGAGAGGATCCTATGTTAGTAACACCAAGACACACATGATGATCCCTTAAAGGAAGACGTTCCAAACCTTGAGAATCTTCAAGACCCTTATTCTTCTAAAACTAAAATAGAACATGAACATAACATGTATAAAATTTTAGAAAATAACTAAACACTAAGAGATCCAAATTTTCTTGATGTTGATATCCAACCTACATATATTCAAGAAACTGGTTAAGCACCAAACATTAAACTAAAATTAGTTTAATCCACTTATTACCAAAATTTCCTGAAATTTCTAGAGAATACATACATAATCCCTTAAAGGAATTCCATATTGCATCTTCATTGTTAAAACCTTCTAATGTGTATGATGAATTTTTTATGCTTATGAAATTCTAATTCTCATTAAAATACACTATAAAATTAATTTCATTCTATGTTAACTCCCTAATTAGTGGATGGATAGAAATGAAACACCTTTTTCATGATAAATACTTCCCATCCCCTCAAACTATAACTATAAGGAATGAAATATTCAGAATATGAAAATCACATGGAGAAAAACTTCATGAATATAGTTAATGTTTTTAAATAATTTTTTTCATGTTCTCCAAACCATAAAATAAATGAGAATTTTTTAATATAATACATTTTTGAAGGTTTAATTCCAATTGATAATAACATTATTTACACCGTTTCAACTGGTTCCATTATAGAAAGTACCACAATTTATGCAAGGACGCTCATTGAAAACATGGCCCAAAACACTCTATAGTTTCATACGAGGTCTAGTGTACCTATCAGAGGTGTCCATGAGGTGAAAAGTTATGAATTCAAGAAAAATGTAGACACAATATACGAAGAGGTATGTACCATACTCTAATAAATTTCTCTTTCCCAATAAAAATCCCTTATCCTCCTACAATTCATTTTGTTTTTTGTACCCTCAACACCCACTATTCTAACCTATTTTCCCAAATGATAGAATCTTAAAATAGTTGTGAGGAAATATTTCTAGGCCACCCCTATGACCAACCCTTTCTAAAATAAGAATACTACCCATCTAACTCTATATGGAAGGTAAACAATATCTATAAGAGGGGGTGTATTCAAACTAACCTCAAAAATCATGGAACTACTATAAGGAGAGTACTCATCTTCCACCAATACATGGAAATACTCAAAAAGATAAGGGTGATTTTCAAAAACTCTCTCCAAAAGCCAATATAATAATTGATGAAATGATGAAAAAATTGAAGAAAATAACCTTCAATTCTAAAAAACCATTAAATTAGTCATACAAGACCAAAAAACTCAATTGGGAAAAGTTTCAAACTTAGTGGGAGAAATACAATGTGATGAACACCATCCAAAACTATTTCCAATCCAAAAGAAAAAAAGGTAATTTATGTTCTGTCACACTTATTATTGGTAATGAAATTTCTACTTCCAGTGATTTAATACATCAGGTATGTCCTCCTCCTAAACAATCTATTTTTCTAACATAAAAATATTCTTGTGAATAAAGGGTAAAATCTTTATCAATGAGGATTCCCTATAAGAATCTATTCCTCATCCCTTTCCCTAATGAAACTCTTAGTACAATAAATTTTTTGATAAAGAATTTGATAAAGAGATCATGGATGCATTTAAAAAAGTACTAGATAACATTCTTCTCTTAGATGTTGTTAATCAAATCACTTATTATACCAAATTTCACAAAGTACATTGCACCAAAAAATTGTGAATGAAGGGTAATGAGATAGTAAAACATGGAAGGAATGTATTGTCCTTGTTAAAACTAGTGATTATAATCAAATTGAAGGATACTATATCTTTAATGATACCTTATACCATAGTGGAGACTTTATTTTCAAATTAAATTGTTGATTTAGGTTCTCTAATCAATGTAATTACTCACTATATATATACATCTCTATATGTTAGATAGTTTAAAACAATTGGTACCATCAGGATACTTGACAACGGGATCACAACACAACCAACATTACTGACTGAGGACATCTTTTTCATGTTAAAAATCTCATATTCGTTGTATACTTCTATGCTCTTGATATGGAAGATAACTAGACCAAAGGACATGCTCCTCTCATAATTGGAAGGAAAAATCTTAAAAAAAATGCAATCATCATCATTCGCAATGATATGATTTAGATGTATTTTTGTTAATAATGTAATGTTTTAATATCCTTGATTTTATGAAACACCATGGTAAAGAGAACTCTACACTTTCTGTCTATTCCGTGGAATTTTTCTTCAACGACACACAAAAACAACATTATCTCTTTGACCCATACTATTATTCATTTTTATCTTCTTCACACTTTGATTATTTGGGTTGTTATTAATCAATCATGTTTTTTACGAGTTTTGAAATGTGTAAATAATTTGTTTTAATTGATTACTTCTTGAGAACTGAGGGTCTTATGTCCATTGAAGATATTGGTAAACTTAAATATATTTTCCCTTATCTAGGGATGTTACCATTTATTAGTTAGATAATATAATTAACCCCTCAAATTCACATTCAGTCCCATCAATCCAAAATCCCTTGGACATGGAACTTAGACCACTTCCTCAAAATATGAAATATTTATATATTTTTAACGGAAGAAAATTTCCTATCATAATTTCTAGTTCAATCCCTCTAAAGCATGAATAAAACTTTCTTGGACTTTTGAGGGAGTATAAAAAATTAATGGGTTGGACACTTACTAACATTCCCAGTATTAGACTATCAATTTTCATGCATCATATATTAGTAAAGGATGAGGATAAAATGGTGAGGTATGAACATTGTGGACTAAACCCAATAAACTATTATGTTAATCGAGTGGAGGTATCCAAATTAATATCTCATAGAATATTTTAACACATATTTGGTAGATAATAGTCCAGTATAGTTTTCGAAGTCCTAAATAAAAATAGTCTTTAAATAATCATATTTTTAAATAATTAATTGGTTCTATCCCATGTGAAAAATAGTTGAAAAGTATGTATAGACTACCATTGAGTAAACTAGAAGACTAGGAAAGACAATTTCACATTGATTTTCACTGACAACATTTTATATTGGCTAGCAGGGAAGCACCACTACTTATTTTTTGATGGGTATTCATGATTATTTAATATCCATATTTCCCCCTAGGATCTAGAAATGGTACCCTTTACTTTTCCCATTGGCACATTTTTATATAGGAGGATGCCATTTGGTTGGTGTTATTCTCTTCGTACTTAATAGAGATACATGTTTTGTATATTTTATATTACCTTGAGAATTTATTATAGTATTCATGGATCATTTAACTTTATATTTTTCATATTTTGATGAGTTTTTGAGTAGTCTTGGTTCTATCAAATGCTACTATAGTGAAAATAATCTTTTACCAAATTATGATAAATTCCTTTTTATAGTGCGAGTAGTAATAATTCTTGGAAGTTTCATTTATGTCGATGATATCCAAGTAGATAAATCATAAGTATACATCATTAATTCCCCACCATTCCCCAAAACTTTGTGGGATGTGTGCTATTTCTTATGTCATGTGGGATTTTATCATCATTTCATTCATTAATATAGAAAAATTACATTCCCCATCTCATACTTTCCCCCAAAAAAAGAATTTTCTTTTGATAAGTACTAAAAGGATTATTTAAAAAAATAAAATATAGTCTCACTTAACCCATGGTAATTGATCAAACTTGGTTGTTTTTTCCATTTGAGCACATGTGTGACACCACAAACTATGCACTTGTGGAAGAACTATCATGATGGTTTGATTGAGATCCACATGTCATAGCATTTTTATCATGCATAGCATACCCTTCCCAAGAAAATGACACCACAACTAAAAAACAGTTACTTTAGATTTTTTTCTCTTGGATAAATTAATTGCGTGCCATTTGGGTCCAAACAAATTTTTTTCTCATACCATGAAACCCTCCAACTTATCCTTATGAAATTAGAATCCAAACCATGTATTATTCACTGGATTCTCCTACATGAAGACTTTAATATATAATTTAGGATAAATAATGAGTATATAATGTGGTATAAGACCAAATTAAATGTATTTCCACACCATTGGATCACTAGGTTTAATGATCCCTCCCCATTGGAGAATTACTCCTGGATGAGAAATTTTGTGTTGTAGTAGACCTTACCCATTGGTATAAAGACATTGTGAATTTTTTGGTATTATCTCGGGACAAAAAATATTATATAACTTCACAATCCAAAATTATTAATAATGATTCATGGTGGTAATTTTTTGATAACCCATAGTCTTGGAGAATTTTTATTGACGTGATTATTCAATGGTGTTTCCACGACCCTGATTTTACCTTTATTTTGAGATTTTTTCACACATTTTATTGTGTGGTCTACTTTTCCACTCAATTTATATCTCAAAAGGTCCTTTAATCTTTATGATATGGGAAAAAATTTTATATAGGCTCCAATAAGTTTTGTAATTCATGAACGTGATGTCAATTCAATGCGAATATCTCTAAGAGGAATGAAATTACCTAAAAACCACGTAATTTTGTGAGATATTTGATGCATCATGAATTGAATTAATGTTTTTTTTTTCTAAATTCAATTTGGATTTATTTACATATTTTTTTTGACTATGTATCTAAATGGGTGGAAGAAAAGGTTACTATGACTAATGAATCTCGAGTGGTTGTAGATTTTGTGATATCTCATATTTTTAGTAGTGTTGGCTTGTTATGATTCATCACTAGAGATCATGGTTCACATTTTTGTAATCAAAACAAGAAAAAAATTCTTCATAATAGTGGGATTGTACGTAAATTATATACTTCATATCTCCCCAAACTAATAGACGAGAAAAAATTTCAAATATTAAAGTTATGAAAATATTGAAAAAATAGAAAACCCAACAAGAAAGATTAATGTTTAAACTCAGAGCATTAACTTTTAGCATACCGTACACATTTTAATACCCTAATTAGAATATCACCATATCCGATTGTATTTGGAATGGATTTTTACCTCACTATGGAGGTTGAGAAAAATGTATATTGGGTTATTAAACAATGTAATATGAACCTCCAAGATAAATGTGATTATAAGAAGTTGTACATTTAAGTGTCAGAGGAAATTTTATAATACTCATATGAGAACTCTGAGATCTATAAAAAGATAACCAAGGCTTTTCATGATTACTTCATCCATAAACATCAATTCCACATTGGGAGGAAGTTCCTACTTTAAAATGAAAGATTTAAGTTACACCCAAGTAACCTTAATTCTGAATAGTATGTCCCATACACTATTAATAATGTCCCTATATTTTGTTTTATACAAATTGAAATTGAAAAAACAAAAAAATATACTATTAATATACAGTAGTTAAAGCACTTTGACTAGACCATTATCCAGTCCCTAGTAGTGGAACTCCACCTTCAAGAAGTAACCTACAAGTGATACCAAACATGTTTTATAATTCCTTCCCACATTCACTTCTATTACAATGAGAAAACTACACACGCAATGTGTGCGTGGGATGGGAGGATTAATTTATGAGTTCATTATGATTTTCATCATATATTTTTTTCAATTTTTCACTTACAGCATAGTATTTTTACCTTCCCCCATTTTTATGCTAGAATACTCCTTTTTATGCCAACCTAATCAATGAATTTATTAATAATTAATTATAGATTTCCATATTCTAAGTTATTTTTAATATTTAATGATAAAATAATTTATCGATGGCATGTGATTTTTTGCCAGAATTTATCATTTTGGTGTGATTTTTTTAATAAAATGATTTTTTTTATGACATAAACGATTTCATCTCTATGAATCCTTTTAGATGATTAATACCCACTGTCTGAGTAGTTCATGGGTTAATAATGTTACTTAACATCTCTACACATCTTTTCAACCAACCATGAATTGTGAAAATTAGTTACTCAATAGAAGGTAAATATAAGTTATATTAATATATATCATCTTCCCAAAATGATATCTCCATAGGTTCCTTCCTTATTGGATCTATTTTATTACTATATCGGATTGACGAACTCATGTGTACCTATTTTCTGATTGTTTTATTCCTTAAAAAAATATAAATAATTAATTTTTGCACTGAATACATGTACAACATATGGGTATATCCCATTTAGGAGATTATGATATGACTTTTGGGATGCTTAATTGAGGTGATCTGGAAATTTTATTAGAAAGGATGTAGAGAATATTCAGTTGAATGAATCAAGTAAGAAAAATATTTTTAAAATAAATTATATTTACTAGATTAAAAGTAGAAAAAATAGCATGAAATGGTTTTCAAATACATAAATGAAGATTAGTGACATAGTTGACTTGTGAATTCCTTTATAATAATAATATTATACATCTCCTTAAATTTTGTTATCATAAAATTTATGAGACATATTTTTCCATGACCACTAAAAATTACTTCTAGTTTTGATTTTTTCATTGTCCACATAGATAACATGAATAAAATATTATTTTAATGTAAAATCTTAATGAATATGGGAATATCTTCTTGAATCATTATTGAAATTTGAATTTTCATACGTGTGTAAATGTTTAGGTGTGGGGATGTGATCACACCATGATTCATTATTTTATTTCACCCTTACACCACTATGTTAAACATAAATTTTATTGAATGTTAAATATATAATAACAAATTTAATATAACATTTTATTGAATTATTTAATTTTTATCACTTTTAAAATGTTAATTTTATGTTTTTTATGATTGCATTATAGGAGGATGTGATTTTAATATCCAAAGATGTTGTATAAGGAAAAGATTCCAAATTTATTAGAATCCAAAAGATATATGTCTACCATTTTACCTAATAAAATAAATATGTTTATTTAATTGTGATGAATTTTTTTTGAGATGATCTAACACTCGGTGGTATAAAACTCATTGAAAATCAACCAATCTCAATTCTTTCATATGGTGGCCCAAATAAACTAATTTTTTCAGGGAAAAAATCCAACCAAAGTTAAAAATTTGGCTCACTAATTTGAAAATATATCCCATTATTGATTTAAAATGGATACAAAAAATTTACATGTTAATATTAAAATAGTTCATAAAAAATTGTCTCTTTTTTCCATGCCAGGATAAGGTCATTTACTAGCCCAAAACTAAGACACAATTGGTGTATCTAAATGTAGGATCCCAAAACTACATCACATTTTGGCTATAAATTGGCACCTTGGTTACCTCATTTGAAATCTTGACCAAGAATTTATTTCATTCTATTTTTGAGTTCCAAAGGAGTATTCTCATCACATTGAATGTCATGGAGATCCCTATCCTCATAGGGAGTGCTAATATATTGATGTATATCCACCCTAGCCTCATCATCCTATCAAGTAAAAGTTAAATGGTAGGCAATTATTTCAAGGGAGCTACACACCACGTCAGTGGAGTTATGACACTAGGTTTATATAGGTCTGATTTATTTTTTTTTGAAAGAAATCCACATATAATTATCTTACTTTGATTATGATTTTAATTATATTTTTGATTCAAGTGAATGAAATGCTCTTTACTTCCAACCAATTGGTGTGTGGTTTTATGTTTTTTACTTTTTTTGTACCGATTGGACAAAAAATAATAATTTTCATTAAAAAAATTTATTTCATTTAATTTTGATGTTATTATACTAAGAATGAGATATTAACCTTTGAAATACGCTTTTTATGTCAAGTATTTGATTTTATTTTCATTGATTAAAAATCTTAGAGATTAATCGTGATTATGATTAATATCAACCAAAGACTTACTCCAAATATAAATGAACTTATAATTACAATGGACTTAATATGTGGTGTAGTAAACATTAAAATATCTCTTTCATTTTAATTTATAAAATTAATTATTATTTCAACTTTTAAAATCATTATTTAATTCATTCAATTTTGAAACATCATTTAAAATGCCACAATTTTTAAATATTTTTTGAGACAATAATTTGAAATTCAAACTATAATCCAGATATGATCTAGGGTCTTCCCTATATAGTATAACAACATTAAATACATAATCAATTTTATGTGTCCCAAAAATGAAATCATAGAACTATATTTTTTTTAAATATGGGAATATGGGGGATGGTGATTTGGATGTCCAACCCCACTCAAATAGCTATGATTGAGGAGGAGATTGGGATATTAGTTTCATACATAAATCATAACCCTCTGATGGTTTCAAAATCACCAATAAGAAATTAATAATCCTATTTATATTTTAACAATGGTATTTTGAGGTTTATTTTATATTATTAAAGAGATATATTTGTGATTTATTTCTACTTATAATATTGAAAGAGTGTTTGTACCCACATTTTTCATAGTGATCCTTATACTGATAGAGTTTTTGTACCCACATTTTACATAGTGTTTGTAGTGATTTTGTTTTTAGAAGGTGAAAATTTTCATGATCAAAAACTTCAACAAAAATATTTTTTTGTAGTGTATACTGAAAATGTAAACAATATTGTGGAATGATGATTTCTTACTAATTATTGGAGAATTCCACGAACCAGGCTGGGTCACCATCCGACTTAGCTCCCGACCTGGTCCACAGCATGGTCTGAAGGGTGTTCCTAATCCCCACGGGCTGGCACAAGTGCCCGGGTATCAAAACTAACACATGGGAACGATTTACCTGAAATAGTAAACACAAAACAACTGACAAGATAAATAAACTAAAACGGAAAATAGACAACCAAACTGGAACTTAAACTAAAATCAAATTTAAGTCTACAATTCAACTAAAAAACCAAAGTGAACAATGACAAGGATAGAGAACTAAACTCCAATACCATCCTCCAAGCGATATGAAAAGCCACATCCCCAAGCTACTAATGCCAACCTGCACGTGAAGACCAATATCATCCAGAACCACCATCACTAAGCACGATGCCTCAACCTGGAATACACAAAGGGCAATGTCTACATACACCCAAAGGTGTATATAGGGTGTGATCCAAGAGCCCAGTAGGACGTCACCCAACAAAGAGGTTTCATGCCACAACATCAAAAAGATAATTGAATATGCTTATTTAAAACCACACTTTTAAAAAATGTTTTTGAGAAAATATTTAAAGGCAGAAAGTAAAAAAGAAAAGAGCACTGGAAGAAAAAACATTTCACAAATACTAATTTAAATTGTAAGAGTAAATTTATAAAAAAAATGTGCATACTTAAGTGGTCCTCCGTATGCCGACGGAAGGCACCACGCCATGAATAGTAGAGCACTATTGGTAAAACTCATATGGCAGCTAGTATGTGTTTTGCGCTTGAGACATCGTACCTCGGTGTAAACATGGCATATGAACCACAATAATCAATGCTCTCGTGCATGAGCCACTAGTAGGGAAACACATCCATAACCTAGTGGTCTCCAATCATCACAAAAGTTTTTTTAGTGTTGTAACATCAATTCTGCAAGATGAAATCGGGATGAACCGCTCACATGTCATGTAGCATACTAGTCCTAATCGGCCCACCTTGGTACCTGAGGTTTTCCCTTTTTGTGCTCAAACAAGTTCCACATTCACATAGCATATCGCTTTCTCATATCACAGACCAAACAAGAAATTACACACAAA
Organism: Viscum album; assembly: GCA_963277665.1. Taxonomy (NCBI): domain Eukaryota; kingdom Viridiplantae; phylum Streptophyta; class Magnoliopsida; order Santalales; family Viscaceae; genus Viscum; species Viscum album. The sequence goes on along the minus strand of OY728150.1, from coordinate 933,997,055 downwards.
ATCCACCACTTGCATACCCAAACACTATTAAAAAAACATGCATGCCAAAACCTTTTCACACCGTAATTCACATTACTTGCATGACTTAATAAATTATTTAAATAACTTAATGAACATTTCTAAATAGCACCACTATGTTTTTCACATGAAATATGCCCAGTTTCACATATAAGGGTTCCTTCAAAAACTTAATGCATATTAACTCTATCAAGACAACTCCTGCACTCCACACATAATTTAATAATTCCAGTTAAATAATTTATTAAAAACTCTTAAAATTAGCAAGAAAATATTTACACAAGAAAAACAAACCCATTTTAAAAAAAAAGACCTTTCTAAGCCATTAACATAAAAAAACCATTTAAAAGAGGGTTTCACACCACCCATACATTTTATTAAATACATACAAGGAATAAAACACAAAGGTGCAGGTGAAAAACCTAATGAATATTCCCCACTTTCCCAAAGGGTCCATTTATCAACACCAAACCACTTTAAATATTTTTCCAAACTCAAATCGCACCTTACAAACGACTCACACAACCCCTTTTTTAAGAACGACACTTTAAAACACACACACACACACACAACATAGACATTTTTTTGTAAAAAATACAAACTCAACATGTAAGTTTACCAATCCTTCAAAAACATATTTTTCACCTTTCAAAATAATTTAATAATCAGTTATAAGAGTTTATAAAGAAACCCCACTAAACACGCCAGTCTTTCACATCAAAGGTACACCTGAAAACCCTCTTTACAATCCGTCCGCACATCCTCACCATATAAAATTGTGCATCTCACCATAAACACAATTTAAATAAGCCATTGCATAATTTATAAAACACCCCAAAACCATTAGCACAATTAAGTAAACTAAGTTCATAAAAGGAATGAGTTTCAAACCAAATTCACATCATTTTTTTAAAATACATTCTCACCATGTAACTAAATTATAGACCATATTAAAGCTTACCAAACAGACAAATTAAATTATCTAAGAAATGTAAGGGAATGGAACCACCTACCTCGATGTCGAAAACTTCTAAACATTGCTGCGAAACTCCAATCGCACACAATTTTCACTATAACCAACTCGATTTAAACCTTAAAATAAATATTTCAAACCAAATAAAATGAAGATAGAACCCTAAAACAAGTACCACATCCACTGAACAACTAGTTACTAAATAGAATTAAAGAAGAAAGCGAGGAATCAACTATAAGAGCGTGTTTTCGAAGACGTCGTGTGTGTCGGAGGAAGACCAGTCGGAGGTCGTGAGCCGGGGGAAGGGCGCCGGCCAGGATTCATCGGATAGAGGTCGGCTGGATGGATGTTGGGGTGGCATGAGTAGACCATCAAATAGAGCAGGCTATGAAATCGACGATGGTGCAAGGGGCCTGGTCGGCTGGGAGGGAGGCTGTTCTGGTGGTGGGGGTCACAAAACTAGGAGTGGAGGGGTCAACCAGAGAGGATATGAGGTTGTGCGACGGCCCAAGGTGCAGCTGGGTTCCATGGGAGGTGGCAAGTTGGGTAGGAGGGGCTGTCTGAGTGGAGTGTGGCGTCGCCAGTAGGCCAGCAGGGAGGCACAATGAAGGGTTTGGGGGGGTAATGTGGTGTAACAAAAAAACCAGGGGTGACGGGAGAGAGAGATAAAGGTAGAGGAGAGAAAAAAAATAAAAATAAAAGAGAAAAAAGGAAAAAAAATAAGAAGAAAAATAAAAGGGAAAAAAGAGGAAAAGAGAATGAAAAAAAATTAAAATTAAAATTAAAAATTAAATGAAACATAAAATTAATAATAATAAAAAACAATAATAATATTGTTGATAACATGTGAATAATTTAATTATAATTATAACTTATTTAACAATTATAACCTAATTAAAATATCAGTGAAAATAATAATAATAATAATATAAATTACAATTTTTTTAAATAATCCCTTAAATTTTTACCTCATTTATATTCATTTCACTTTATTTATTTTCCCTGAACATCAGACAGGTCCTATGGAGAACCGGGTGAGGTTTTATTGTGACCTGGGTAAGGTCTTGCAGCTTCGACCATCCCACGCATGTGCGTGAGACGCTTCCACACCCAAAATATTTATTTATCAGTATAATGAAAATTTTTGATTGAGCTCAGCCCACGCTTTTACAGAGATCCGAAAAAGTGAATAAAAAATAATAATAGTAGTAGTAATAATAATGATAATGATAATAATAATAATAACATCCTCAAATAATAATAATAATAATAATAATAATATCTTCATAACAAATAATTAAATTTTACCACTCTTCTTATTTTATTTTATTTTTTTAATATATTATTCATTACATTTTATTCATCTTCCTTGAACAACGAGTAGGCCATGCGATGAACCAGGAAAGGCCACACGGTGACCTATGCAAGGCCACACAGCTTCGATAGCAGTGCACTGAACGATGTCAAGGCCAAAACTTGCATTTTTTTATACAAGAACTCGAAAATTAAGTCAGGATTCAACCCAAACTACCTGATACTAATAAAAATTAATAAATAAAATACAATTTAAAATGGCGGGTGTGAAAATTCTCTCCACCATAAAGCTTTTCGTCCCCAGAAAGCCACAACTAAGGTTGAGACCCAGATTCAGAAACAACACCCCCTTAAGGTTCAAGAGGATCCCTAAGAAATCAAGTGGAGAGAGGCAAATGCATCGTTCTCAGATAAGGTGACTAAAATGAAAAACTCTAGAAACTCATAAAAATACTTTCTAATTTGTGTCGCCCCCCCCCCTAAAGTGCTAGGACACATCTAGTTGATTAATCAAGGATAGGAACTCTCACGCCCACAAAAACCAACATGAAAAACCGAAACACCTCAAACACCAACAAACGAAAGCCATGTCATTTGATTGGAGAGAACAAACAAGACCAACCATGTCCAAGGAGCACACTTATCACCTAACAGGGAGGCCCGATTTGACTCCCCACCATAAGAATAGGTTAATATTAGTTTATTTTTTGTGAATATTAGTGATTCCCCAAATGGGTCTCACAACTGTTGGCACCAACGAAAACACACAAACTCATAGGCTTCCCAGCACTGACCCAACACCCCACCAAAGGACGGGGAGGGAGGTGCCCAACCATCAGTATTAAAACCACAGCCGAAGACAAACTATAATCTCAACATCCTTGCATGAGCACCATTCAACTTTGTGACAAATTTACCCGACAAAGACCATAAGGAGAACTAAAAGTGATTACATCCGGTGGGACGCAACTATCAGGACTTTATTGTGACAAGACTACCACACCTCCTCATGGAAATGATAAATCCCACACACCCCAAAGGTTCATTTAGAACGGAACAGCTATAGGAAGAGATTTTAACTGCTTTCACCTCTAACACCGATGAAAAAAATAAGGTCGGGTCGCATCCACTCTTGGGGTTCCTGACCACGCGCCAGCTTCACTCTGAGGCCTATGGTTGGAGCCCTAATGTTTGAAGCATCTCTTGCCTCGTAGTCAGGCATGGAAGACTCTCGAACTAAGATTCTCCTTTTTCTGTCACATGCAACCACACAGCAACCGAGACTACACCAACAAACACAACACACCATGACATAAAACTACTCCCTCACGACACATACACCAGAACATAGGTTTAGATGATGCACATGCATCACCTCTTCACCTTCACTATGAAACATAAGAAGGACAGATGCATGAAAAACACTCCCCAAGAGGAGAACGCACTCCTATGAAAACAAGGATTCTTGAAGGGTCCCACCAAATCCACCTTTTCTCTTCAAGATAACTCACGATGCAGAAGTCACCAAACATGAACCTTATGAACAATAGAAGCACTACAAACCTTTCAAGACATTGGTCATCACAGATAATTGTGAACCACCTTCACCCTTCACCACTGGAATTACTTTCACCGTTTCCATGGGAACCTCCGAACAAAACAATTTCAAACTTTGTACCCGACAACTCACATAACTCAAAAAGACCAAAACTCATATCAACTTCCCTCACATTTTTCATTCTGCTGTGAGAGGATCAGCTTTACCGAAAAGAAAAAAGGGATAGAATTAACATTGACCACTGAAAAAGGAGAGTCCTTCGATCAACTGGAGGGCCGGCCAACGGCGAATTGCATGTGGCCGCAATTCAATCACATGTTAACGCTTTATGGGGGGTGTGCACAAGTCAGGAAAAAAAACTATGGACCCAATCAAACTGGTCCAATGGCCAATACATACCACAAATGAACACTAAACGTGCAGAGGGAACCACTACATGGGCTTCCAAAGCACTTTTCAAAGAAACTACTAACCACACACTTTCACACCAACTTACCAATAAGAATTCAACCACAAAACCCGAATCAGTATAAAAGGAATCTCAGTTTGAAATGCCTCACATCCAACATTTCCAAAATACAAGGACACACCACACAATAACTGCTTATTAACACACTAAATTCTCATTTAACAAAACATTTTTAAAATAATCAAAGCTAGTGGGTTGCACAAACACCAATGGTGACCCATGGGCCTCACACATGCATGTTCTCGTGCCACACCAGCACCCACCTCATAGCCACCCAATAATTCATTCACTCATGTCATTGACCATTTCTTTTTCCATATACACTCTTGCATGTGGTTTCCAACGAGAACACCAAGGATGAAAACCAAACATAATCCATTTTTTTAAACCAAAACATTCAACCCATGCTTTTCATACCTTACACACCATTTTCTTTTTAAAGTGCTTCATTTCAAAACATTTTTCATGACCAAATCTTTTTTTCACTTAAAAACCAGATTTCTGCGAATCCAAAACAAAGAGATGATGCGTGATGCAAGAGGAGACTAGAGTTGGTGGGTGACTAAGACATATGGTTGGCGGCTATAGGCCTATCACACCACCGACATTGACAGTATTCTAGGATAGCATCTCTGGCTCCACATGGCTTGCCAGACCCTGCGAGCTCACTAGGACCACTGACCCTACTCCCTTTTCATTTCCCCTAGACAAGATTAACCTAAAGGAACAAAGACTGAGGAAAACCTTAACTTACTCTGGTAACTTGAGTCCCGCCATGAGGTGTGCTGGCAAGGAACCTTGCTCGTAGCCAGAACATCAAGTTCTGACACCCTTAACCTTGGTATACCATGACTTTATCCCAAAGGAACACGACCCAAGAGATAACCTCCTCTGATACCATTTTTTCACAAACCAGGCTGTGTAGCCATCACTCTCAATGTCAGACCTGGTCTGTGGCATGGCCCGAAGGTCGTTCTCGATCCCCACGGGCTGGCACAAGAGCCCAGGTATCAAAACTAACGCACGGGAATGATTCACCCGAAATAGTAAACATAAAACAGCTGTTAGGATAAATAAAATAAAACTGAAAACTAACAACCAAACTGGACCTTAAACTAAAATCAAATTTAAGTCTACAATTAAATTAAAAACCCAAAGTGAGCAATGACAAGGATAGAGAACTAAACTCTAATACCAACCTCTAAGCGACATGAGAAGCCACATCCCCGAGCTACCAATGCCAACCTGCACGCGAAGACCAGTAGCATCCAGAACCACCGTCACTAAGCACAGTGCCTCAACCTGGAAAACACAAAGGACAAAGTCTACATACACCCAAAGGTGTATGAAGGGTGTGATCCAAGAGCACTGGATGAAAAACCATTTCACCAATACTACATTAAAATCGAAGAGAAATTTTATAAAAGAAAATGTGCATACTTAAGTAGTCCCTCGTATGCCGACGAAAGGCACCACGCCATGAATAGTAGAGAACTGCGGGTAAAACCACTATGGCAGATTGTATGTGTGGTGCGCTAGAGACATCGTACCTCGGTGTAAATGTGGAATATGAACCACAATAATCAACACTCTTGTGCATGGTCCACTAGTAAGGAAACACATCCATAACTTAGTGGTCTCTAATCATCACAAAAGTTTAGTTAGTCTTGTAACGTCAATCCTTCCAGATGAAACTGGGACGAACCACTGACGTGTCGTCTATCATACTAGTCTTAATCCGCCCACCAAGGAACCCGGGGTATTCCCTTTTTGTGCTCAAAAAAGTTCCACATTAACATAGCATATCACTTTGTCATGTCACAGACCAAACAAGACATTACACATAAAATCCACCACTTGCATACCCAAACACTATTAAAAAAACACGTACGCCAAAACCATTTCACGCCATAATTCACATTACTTTCATGACTTAATAAATTGTTTAAATAACTTAATGAATATTTCTAAATATCACCACAATGTTTTTCCCATTAAATACACCCAGTTTCACATATAAGGGTTCCTTTAAAAACATAATGCACATTAACTCTATCAAAAAAACTCTCGTACTCCACACAAAATTTAATAAGTACAGTTAAATAATTTAGGAAAAAGCATAAAATTAGCAAGAAAATATTTACACAAGAAAAACACACCCTATTTTCATTTTAGAAAAAAAAATACCTTTCTAATCCATTAACAAAACGAAACCATTTAAAAGAGGGTTTCGCACCACCCACACATTTTATTAAATACATTCAAGGAATAAAACACAAAGGCACAGATGAAAAACCTAATGAATATTCCCTGCTTTCTCAAAGGGTCCATTTGTCAACACCAAACTACTTTAAATATTTTCTAAACTCAAATCACACCTTACAAACAACTCAAACAACCCTTTTTTTAAGAAACCCAATTTAAAACACATACACAGACAACATAGAAATTTTTTTCACAAAATCCAAACACAACACATAAGTACAACAATCCTTCAAAAACATATTTATCACCTTTAAAAATAATTTATTGATCAGTTATAACAGTTTATAAAGAAACCCCACTAAACACACATGTCTTTCACATCAAAGGTACGCCTAAAAACCCTCTTTAAAATCTATCTGTACATCCTCACCATATAAAATTGTGCATTGCACCATCAACACAATTTAAATAAGCCATTTCATTATTTATAAAACACCCCAAAACCATTTACACAATTAAGTAAACTAAGTTCATAAAAGTAACGAGTTTCAAACCAAATTCACATCATTTTTTTTAAACTACATTTGCACCATGTAACAAAATCATAAAACATATTAAAGCTTACCAAACAAAAAAATTAAATTATCTAAGAAATGTAAGGTCATAGAACCACCTACCTCGATGTCGAAATCTTCCAAACATTGGTGCGGAACTCCAATCGCACCCAAGTTGCAGTGCAACCAACTCGATTTAAACATTGAAATAAAGATGTCGAACCAACTAAAATCAAGATCGAACCCTGAAACAAGTACCCCACCCACTGAACAACCTGGAACTAAATAGAATTAAAGATGAAAAAGAGGAATCAACTGTAATAGGGTGTCTTCGAAGACGTCATGTGTGTTGGAGGAAGACCAGCTGGAGATCGCGAACTGGGGGAAGGGTGCTGACCAGGATTAGTCAGACGGAGGCTGGCTGGCTGGCTGGAAGTGGGGGTGGTGCACATAGATTGTTGGACTGAGCAGGCTGTGAAATTGACGACGGTAGAAGCGGCCTAACCGTCCGGGATGGAGGCTGGTCCAGTGGTGGGGTTCACGAAACTGGGATAGGAGGGGTCAACTGGGTAGGAGGTGCAGCTGTACGATGGCTGGCAGTACGATTGGGTTCTATGGGAGGTGGAAAACTGGGTAGGAAGGGCTGGCCGAGGGGAGTGCGGCATCTCCAGTAGTCCAGCACGGAGGTGCAGCGAAGGATAAGGTAGGGTTTGGGGGGTTAATGCGGTGCGATAAAAAAAACTAGGGGGCGACAGGAGATAGATTGAAAGGGAGAAGAGAGAAAAAAAGAAAAGAGTGAAATGAAAAAAAAAAAAATAAAAGGGAAAAAATAGGAAAAGAGAATGAAAAAAAATTAAAAATAAAATTAAAAATAAAATGAAACCTAATAATAATAATAAGAAAAACAATAATAATATTGTCGAAAACACGTCAATAATTTTATTATAATCATAACATAATTAACATTTATAACCTAATTAAAATATAAGTAAAAATAATAATAATAATAATAATAATAATAATTACCATGTTTTTATATAATACCTTACATTTTACCTCATTTATATTCATTTCACTTTATTTATTTTCTCTGAATGTCAGGCAGGTCCTACATAGAACCGGCCGAGGTTTCATGGTGACTCGGGTAAGGTTTCATGGCTTCGACCGTCCCTCGCCTATGCGTCAGACACTGCCACACCCAAAATATTCATTTATCGGTATAATATAAAATTTTGATCGAGCTCGGCCCATGATTTGACAAAGATCCAAAAAATAAAATAAAAAATAATAATAGTATTAATAATAATAGTATTGATAATAATGAAAACGTCCTCAAATAATGATAATAATATTATAATCATAAAAAATCAATAAATTTTACCACTCTTTTTTTATTCTATTATTTGTTACATTTTATTAAGCTACCTTGAACATCGAACATGCCATGCGATGAACCAGGAAAGGCCACACGGTGACCTAGGCGAGGCCACGGAGCTTCGACAGTGGAACTCTGAACAATGTCATGGCCAAAACGTGGATTCTTTAATCAAGAACTCAAAAATTAAGTCAGTCTTCAACCTGAACTACGTGATGCTAATAAAAATTAATAAAATAAATAAACTTAAAATAGAGGGTGTGACAGAGAAAGATCGGAGGGTACTACATAGGGGTAATGGAATAAAATGAATGGGAATTCTATTTATAATATCCATTTTTCATTATATGATGGGGTCCTATCAAGAATTATAGAAAAGTGGATGGGGAATAATATTTGGGATACTATAATAAAGGTGTATGAGGCCAAGTCACCTCACAAAAAAAAATCCTTGATGAAAAAATTATATACTAATTTAATGATGAAATCATCATTCTTGATTGACCATGTCAACACCTTGAATAAAATGTCCACATATCATATAGTGTTGGAATAGAAAATTGGTTGTACTAAATGTGAAGAGACTATGCTTCAACGTTTTCAAGACTCATATTATTAGAAAATCATCAACCTCACCAACAATATCCTCATAAAAATAGTGTTCTTCAATGATGATTCAACTTCTGTTCTTGAATAAGAAATTCAATGTATGAAATAGATAGAAAACTAAAAACATTTCCCCAAGTAGAGACTCTATCAATAGAAAGAGGAAGTAAAGTGTATCATGGTTCTAGAGGGATCGAAAATAATGAATGGTCCAAATCAAGGAGAAAGAATTTAAAAACCAAATATTATAGTTTTGGGAATAAATGGTACACAAAGAAAAACTTTTTGAATAATAAGAGTTTTGGAAATAACTCTTGAATAAATTTAGAAATTACTTTTTGAAACGGAGATATACTAGTCCGTAAAACAATGATTACTTCTGGAGGCATAAAACGTCTCAAAGACATATATATAGTTGACTTAGGGGAAACATTGGACATTATGGGTCTATGGGAATGGTTTTATTGGTATGAACATATCCCTGAAGGAATTTTATACATGGGGAATATTCACACCTTAAATATCATTAGAGTCAGTACCTTCAAACAGAAGATGCGTAATGGTATAGTTTGATCCATCCAAGGAGTATGCCATGTTAAGGGACTAAATAAGACCATATTGTGTTTATGAAAAATTGATAATATCAAATGAATGACTCACACCATGAAAGGAATGATAATGATTGTGAAGGGTGTTATTGTGGCAATAAAGGTGGAGAATTACTCAAATAAACATTATGTGATTCTTGGTGAATCATAAAAAGAGGTGGCGATAGTTGTTGAATTAACTATATCAATAAAATCATTTAAGATGTCATGACCTTGAAATCGAACATATATTTATGAATTAGTCTTGAAGATTATTAATAATAAGAATCTTTTGTTATGTCCTGAAATGTCAACCATACCATTTTGTGAGAATTTTGTTTTGGTAAAGGAACATAGTTTGAAGTTTGGGACATTAACGATGAGGACCATAATGATCTTAGAGATGATCCATTATAATAATTTTCTATAAATAATTAAATACATGTGATGAGAAATGTATTTTTTATCGTTAATTGATGATTATTCTATGTGATTGTTGTTGTATCTAATCTAGAGAAGGGAAGAGTTTTTTTAATTCTTTATGAAATTCAATGTTGGGATGGAGATTGAATATTGAAATAATTTTAAGAGGCTGAGGACTAAAAATTGTAGATAATATACAAGTAAGGATTTTGATACTTTTTCTAAGATAAATAAATAAATTGTAAGTTTGCATTGGTATACACTCCTAAAAATAATTTAGTGCAAGATAGATTGAGTAGAACACCATTAGATAGAAAAGAGGAAATATTGAAGGCCTAGGAGTCTCCCACCTTTATTTCTCCCATTGTTATACAGATGACTATTTACATTGTTCTGGTTATTTTTAATATATAAAATTTAAAAAAATAATATCTAGTTATAGAGATAATTTTTCTCTATAGAGATATTGTTGAAGAAGTAAATATTTTTCCAATCAGAATGTTTTGTACAAGAAGGTGAAGAGGACTTGGTTTACAGGGTGAAGAAATATTTGTATGATCTCAAATAGGCATCATGTTGTCAGTGTAAGTGATTTCATTCATATATCATGATCCTTGGATACATATTACATTATTATAATCCTTGTTCATATTTAAAGGGTTTATATGATATTATTTTTTCATAATTCAATTATTTGTGGATGATATGTTGGTTATAAGGAAAAAAATGGTCATATCAAAGAGATGAATATATAGTTGGATTGAGTGATTAATATTAAGTACTAGGGATCAACAAAAATGATTCTTGGGTTGTAGATTTACCAAAATATAAATAATGGGATGTGTTTAATTTGATAGAAAATAATGAAATTATTCAATATGTAAGACTATAATCCAATATCTACCCCTCATACTATTAATTTCTTGTTATCCTATAATGATTATTCATAGTAGAAAAATGGGGGGGGAAGATGTCTCGAGTATCATATGCATCAGTATTTGGGAACCTAATGCTCTCTATGGTTATAAATAGACCACATTGTATACATATAGTGGGATCAGATAGTTGATACATGGAGAATCTTGGATGAGCATATTAAAATATAAGGAAGAGGATCCTCATAAACACCACGAAGACCTCATATGTTGCGTTATATTATTGGAAACTAAATTTTACTATTAGAGTCTATGTTGATTCAGATTTTGTAAGAGATATGATTAGAAGAAATCCACTACTAGTTATGGGTTTTATATTATTAGAATTGTTATGAGATAGATTTAAAACTTACAATCATTTTTTGGTTTATCCATGTCTATGAAGAACTATATAGAGTCTACATATAACTAAAAATATAAAATTTAGATTAAAAGGTTTTTTGAGGAGACTAAGAAAAATAAATAGAATATTATATTATTTTGTGACAATTAGATTAAACTTCATATTGAACGGAATCCATATTTTTTAGGATGAATAATACTACGGTACAATAATACTTTTTTTGATATTTGGTTGAAGAAGGAATTGTGGGAATGAAAAAAAATATTGTAAATAAAATATGGATGAATTATTAATAAAGGATATTGACTCTAATAAGTTTATATGGATAAAGTCCATGATAAACTTTATATAGGTGTGAGAAGCATGATTTTTCATATATATAGGATGTGAGGATATGTGATTGGTTCTCAATAAAATATCAATGTGGGAAATCTGTTGATTTTTTTTAGAATGGGCCACCACCTTTTTCCAAGAGGTAAAGATGAGGGTTGGTGAGGTGGGTGGCCAACCCCACCCAGTTATCAACAATAGGATAAGATAAACAGATATATGATTTTTATAAAAGAAATATCCCTATAGTGGTTTTTGGAACACCAATGTTCAATTTGTTCGTCTGATTGTAGTTTTAATATTTTATTTGTGATTTTTATTATTCATTATTAAATATATATATTTATCATTATTTTTTCCTTATAATATTACATTTATATTTGTGCCCACATTTTCTATAGTGATCCGTCTATTTTCCCATTATTTTTACCTCTTTTATTTATGGGTTTTTTCCATGTTACATCTGGTGTGATTTTATTTCTATATTTTATATTTTATTTTATCTTACTATTTTAACTTCACCAAAGGGCCAATAATTTTTAGTCCCAATATAAGAATCATAAATACTCCATCAAACACCACTTTACATAAGATACCACACCCCCATAAATTCCATATCTTTTGATAAATATAAAGATAACCAATGCCTTATTTCATGAAATATTGACATGGAAAATATTTTTCATTGAGGACATCATAAAATAATATATTCCTTTTATCAGATAAGATTCTACAATTTCTTAGTTAAATGAGAAATACTAATCTCCCCCAAGTTCTTAAATCTCATGCCACTTATCACCTTATTATCATAGTGTTTATCCCAAGAACACAAATGGACATTATTACACCCTTATAACACACCCCATCAAAACTTTTCCATACATGCATGAAGGTGAATAACAATGTCACCAAGAAATATAAAAAAAAGACATCATATATGTGTGAATAGAATATAGTTTTGAATTTATTAGGACATGTTTACCAGCTTGAGAAATGTTCTTCTTAGACTACATGTGAATGTGCTTCTCTATCTTGCAACTATAGATGAAAAACATCCTTCATTGACTTCAAAACAATTTTTTAAGACTACAAAAATTATTACGACTCATTTCGATTTGAAACTTAGTGATATCCTAGATCTAATCTTGTATATCATATAATAACCTACTAATAATGGAAGACATAGACTTATGAAACTCACATTTTACTTGTATAATCATTAATAATTATAATTTATTGAAAACATATCATATAATTCCCCTTGGGTGCCTCTTTTTAATGGAATAATATCATTAGTGTGAAATAAGGGTGTTGTGATTTACCCCCACTTGCTTTCCTTGGCACCATGAAAAACACACTCACACCCTATACTCAAGATAATTTTGAAGAAAAAACAATCCATAAGGATGAATGAATATAGAGAAATGGGATATAAATAATGAATCCATATAATAAGACCAAAATGTATAGATAAATACCCATTAATATTTATCTTACAAGAAAATAAATAAACATGCTTCATTTTTATATCAATTGATGTGTTGAAAAAAAATACCAATTTCCTATGAACAAATTCTAGGAAATCCAATTACATCAAATCATATTCCTTCATTATGTATAATTTTATATCCATGATTCCCCTCCTAGAATATTTGATTATTTGATATTTTGAAACACCTCATTCATAGTAATATGATTATATGTGATAAGTTATTTAGGTGAAAAAGAACTCTATTTTTAGTGATAATATATGAAAATAAAGTGCATAACCTGGTTTGATTTTTTTTAGAAACATTTACAAATAATATTACATAATAAAAGATTCCAGAATTCAGATATAGTGTCCGGCTGCTAAACCTTTGGGATCATGGTAATAATAATTCCATTTAACCACCCAACATCATTTGAACCTATCCAAAGATTTTTCACAAGTGATTCCACGTCATTTCCTACAACAATCTGGTAATTTTTAGAAAAATAATATATTAAATCCATCTAGGATGTGTATTTTAGTATCATTCATTTATATAAGGGAATATATAACCTCACATTAATAAATACAATGAACCATTTTAGCATTCACAATAAGAGAAACCAAAGCATCAATATACTCTAAATCAATTCTAGAACATGATAAAAACCTAAAAAAATAGTTTCCTATAGAACTCAGTAATAAGATCCTTGATACTTGATTGTCCTTCCACCCAAATTATATAAACATTTATAATATTTGTGATTGGGTTTTTTACCCTTATAGTTAAACCATTTTGAGGGAAATAATGTGTGTTATGATCCCTATCCACAATATTATATTCACATGGGCACACATGGAAAAACATCTCATTATATTATCATCTATATAAAGGTTATAGAATCATCTCATCTCATACTCTTGAAAAAAGTACCACCATGGAGGTTTATAAATTTTATTTATTTCTAACCTTGTGCGCTCGAACACATGGGGTGAATAATTTTCAACATTTCCCTTAAATAATTTTCCATGGAATATTAAATTATATAAAAAACATTATGGTTCTTTATCCCACATAATTTTGAAGCTAATTGAACTCATCCCCCTCTAAAAAATATGTTTCAGTGCAAACATAATAAGAGAAAACAATGATATAAAGAGAGAGGTGCGAGGTGATTGACCCAAAAAGTGGATACAAATCCTTCTATTCAACTAAACTAATTAATCAATATAATATTTCACACTCCCAATTCTCTACACACCGTCCATGATATAAGGTTAATCTTTACCCATGAATCCCAAAATTGGATAAAATATTCAGATATAGAGACTCCTAAAACTCATTCATAATAACAACCCTACTAGAAAGACCCATACAATTTCTAAAACCATACAAGATTTTATTAAAAACATCTATAATTAAGAGAAAATAGAATAATTTGCTCCTAAACTGCTTATTCAAATAGAATGTGTTCCATTTTTCTCTCAAACTATGAAAACAATATATCCCAAAGCATATCGACATAAAAATTCCAATATAGATAACCGACATGGTAATATGGTTCTAAAAGAATTTTATTATATTAATAGTAATTTTATCACTCAAAAAAATGGCCAAACCACTTGAATAACCATTTATTCCAACTAGGAAATCATTAATAAATAGACCTTCTATTTAAGGTAATCGACATACTTATGATTAATCATAGTTTAATATATGAAAAATTTATATGGGATAACATGTTAATATAATTATTTACTACTCTAACTATTTTATCATTACAACACCAAAATAATTCTATCATATGATTTTCATTAAAATATGTAGGGTTATACCTCCCAAAACATTAATTTTTGTGAATCATAGAACTTTGGTTCTAAAACAACTCATGTGTTTTCCTATAAAAATTTACCTCAAAACACCCATCAAAATTCTTTTTTGGGGTCACATTTTAATCATTAATATCCTTGAAAAACTATCCATGCTACACATTTCATGATCCCCTATTTATAACATTATTTATAGGTGATATTTCCCCTCTCTAGACAGAATAATATTAGCTTCATTTATATTAGTCCCTTATGTTGGATATCCTCCTCACTTTGTATCTCATGTGACTAATAATGAAAATAAAAAAAATACAGGGATAAGGGAGTAATGATATTTTTAATGGTGGATGATTCTATGGAAGTATATCGGTTTCCCTCTCATGATGCACTTTGGGTTTTAAGGTTTTTATCTATTAAAACTAATAAGAAATTATTTTGATATACTTTTATTTGATTATCGATGACCTTTACTCTGATCCTAGTGATTTTTCCACCTTTTCAGTTTTATCATGAACCTCTGACCCTCATGTTTAGATGTTTTATTTTAATTTCTTTCTTGTCTTATGTTATCCAATTTTAGATATTTTTTATCAATTACGTTCTATGTATTTGATCTTATGTTGTTATAGATTTTTTTTGAGATTTTCCTCATCATTTGGAGTCTCTACAATGTACTCTCAGTTTTTAGTGGATAATATTTTTAGGACTTAGTCGCAAATATTCACTTTCATGTATATTTAATATTAAATATTTCTATTACCATCATTTATTGTTCTGAATATATATTTTTGGTATGTTGGATATTTTATTTGTTCTTAGGCCTATTTAATGGGAATAATGTTTATTCTTTTACACATTAACTTCTTTTTTTCACTTTTACATTCACCACGTTTCCTAACATTTATTATTAATGCCATGATTTTGTTTTGATAAATCTTTGATGTGAATTATTGTCATAAGATCATGTTGATTGTATAAATTATCATATATAAAGATTAGAAATAAAGTTTATACTATTTATTAAGTGAATTTATTTTCTAGTGTTTAGTACCCATATTCCAGAAATAATGTATAATTAATAATGATAATTTAATCTGGTTATAGTTTGTGTTTTTATTCATTAGTGGTGTGAAAAAAACAAAATGAACCATATTTTCAATATATTTCATTACATAACCTTATTGTATAATCTTTAGACAACTAATACTTTTGATACGAAAAAAATAAAATTTTCATTTTCAAACAGGTGATGGACTTAGGGAACAAAAAATGTACATATATTTCTAATTATTTATAAAACAATTCGGGTTATTTTTTATTAGTTATTTGATATGGGTATTAATTTTGAGGATGAGGTTTTAGTGATTCAGTTACATTATATTCTAACTTATTAATGAGATAATTTTCATGTTACTATAACTATTTCTTCTCCAAATGGTGTTATGAAAAATATTTTTCTTATTATGACATTTTTAAATAAATATATTAGGTGATATACTCTTTAATGATCATTTTCAGATATTTTTTTCACAGAGAATAGTGGAAGAAGTTAGAAAGGTAATTGGGGATAGAGAAACTGAGGTAGGTAATGGTAGAATTAAATATAATTTGAATCAAAAGGGGTATGAGTGTCATCATAATGGTAAGAGATGACATGAAAATAAATCTTATTATCATCAAAAAATAAACAAATGAAGGAAAATTAAGAAAATTTAAGAAAATTTGTTTTTTTGAAGGAGTTGATCCCATAGACTTCACTATAGGGGTGATCTTTTAATTTTTAATGAATATATTAATATTACTTTAGATGATTCTTATTATGTTGTTGATAGATGACGATTCATTCATTTTACAAGAAGAATAATCTATTTATATATTGTAGCTTGAGTACTTTAGGGATTTTGAAATTGGTAAATTATGGTATTACTAATGTTATGTATTTGTGGACTATTTTTTGTTGACCAATATAAGAAGTTAGTTGATTTTGAAGAATTTTAAAAATGGTCCTCAGGTTTTTCTGAATAATATATCTTTTAGTGTAATAAATGGTGGTGGTTTTTTCATTTTCGTTAGAGATAAAAATTTGAAGTATTCATAGTAGTCCTTGACAGTGGCTTGGAGTAATATGAATCTCATATTGTATTAGACCAAATATTTTTTATATTCAAATTAATATGTTGTTGAGTGTAGTGTTTCTTCCTAACTAAGGGAAAAGAGGCTCAACCATAGTAGTGAGAAAGTACATGGTCATTCATCCAAGATAAATTTTATTGCACATCAAAATGATGTTAAATTTGACGCATGTGATCACTTTGTGGCCAAAAAAAGATTTGGGATATATTTAATAGTCATAATTCACACAAAATGTTATAGGTACTTGAGTAGGTACACTCTTAATTTTTTGGTCCTTTAAAATCTATTTCTTTTAGTAGAAGACATTGTTTTGTGTATTTTATAGATGACTATTCCCAACAATTTTGGGTGTATATTTGATTAAAAAAATTAAATTTTTGGGTTATTTTAAGTAGTTTTAGGTTTTAGTTTTGGGAGGGTGACAGGTAAGATGTTAAATTGTGTTCACACTAATAAAACATGTGAGTAGTGTGGTCCATTTTATTAGTTTTGTAGACAAGAAAGTGTTATATATGAAAATAATCCTCGTAAGACACCTCAAAATAATTGTATATAAAATAAAATGAATAATATTTTGCTATAATGGGGTCAACGTTTACATTTTGAATTAATCTATTTGTAAAATTTTTATGGTGATGCTTTATTTACTACTTCGTATATTATGAATTTGTCATTTGTGGTGGTTTTTCAGGTATACACTCCGAAAAGGGTATGGTATGAAAATAGATTAGTTATGACCACTTGTATGTTTTTTATTTCATATTATTTAATCATATTCAAAGAATAAAGTGATTAAATATGTATGGTATGATACCGTAGTTCATTTTTTTGGGTTTTGGATAAGATTTATTTGGGTAAATATTTTATTATTGTAGTGTCTAAAAACATTTTAAAAGTTTGTATATAGTTTTTATAGAGTATTGAACTATTTTAGATAATGATATGGGGGAAATATTTTAATGGTCTATACATTCATAAGTTTTCCACTATGGTTTTCCAAGGCGTGGTGGTTTTGAGGAGGTTTTTAAGGATATTGGAGCTATTTGGAGACTCGTTGGTCCAACAAAAGCTTCACCAAAACCGTGGTACAAGCCATGATAGCCCTGGTGTCCTCCCATATGAAATGGATTTCACCTAAATTATAAATGAGGGTTTTGAACCTTTGGGGGATTCCTTTCCAAAATAATTGGAGGACCACAGTACACTTTTTTTATTAGGTATGATGAGGGAAAAATACATGGTCATGGGAAACACGCCCTAGTAGAAGCTATTTTTATTTATTTCTAATGAAAACCACATACATGGCTAAGATATAGTGAAATACAAGGCATTGGTTGGACTAACATTGAAATAGTTGAAACCATAACTTTTATTTATGGATTTTTTGTGGTTCTTATGAAGAAACACATGCCACATTATGAGGGTTTTAGAGTCATTTTTAATTCTTCATTTTCTCTATTAATCAATCCAAACCCCAACTTTGTGTGTTCTTTTGATTTTCAAATACTATGTGAAAACATAAGGCTTAGTTGAGTTATCTATTGAGTTTAGTCTCTATTTATGGATGTTTCTACTTAGTAATTCCTTTTCTACCCTCCCTTGACACCCTGTGATCCTTTCATTATGGATTCTAAATCTCATTGTGGGGAATGATGTTCTCTTGTAAAAGGTATCCCTCTACTATCACCTTTTTTTATTCATTTTTCTGAGTGATAATTTTAGAAATCCTCTCTATTTTGGGATGATTTATGATAGTTATTTTTTATTGTTATATCAATGATATGGTTCTACAAATCCTTCTTTGGTTTCAGTTGTGGTTTATCCTTGATAATCCATTCTTGCTTAAATAACCTTGAACTTCTAAATTGGTGTAGGATATTCATTTTTTCTCCAGTTTTATTTGTAATCATAAATTTATCATGCTTCATCTATTTGATTAATAGAGGAATTAACATTAATAATTATTTAAAAAGTGCATATAATGAATATCTTTTTTTGTAGTGATCACATGTGTTTCCTCCCTGACAATGATTTTCCTTCTGTTTTTCTAGATAGTGTTATCTATATGTTTATGTTATGGATTAGCATATTTGTTGGGTTTTGAAATTTGATATATAAGGTAAAGATTTTAATTATTTTTGGATAAATAATAAAGAAGATGGTAATTATTGTTGGATAAATAAAAATAAGCTATAAATATCAGTTGTCTATATATCAAAAAAGATGGTAATGCTTAATGGATTAATAATAATGACGCATGGTTAATGTTTTATTTTTCCATATATTTTGGTGGAAATAAATGTAATGCTTGAATGAATATTTAAATAATTCATTTCCTTCTATAGCTAATTCCTTAGATTTCCTATGGGTTTAACCTGTGAAAAAATTGGTTAATTTAAGATGGTAATGAAGTCATTTTTTGATAAAAATAAATATTTGGGATCGAGTGATCTGAATTGATTATGAATCATGAATTCCATGGTTTTTAGATTATATATTCTTTCATTACTATTTATTGTTTCATTTTTTCCCTTGTGTAATTTCTCGATATTAGGAGGCTTTCAATGCAATGTAATATAGGCATGGGATGGTTGATGGTTTTAAGATACTTGTGCAGAGAGGTCTGAGTTTGTGGTATAAGTTTAAATTTTTGATTGTGGGAAGGATGCTGATATGCATGGGGGTGTTTGGGATAGAACTAGGTGTGATGGAAAGGGTTGAATATGGTATTTCCATTGTTTTTATGAGGAAATGTGGTATTATTTATTGATAATGAATCAACTTAAAATGATGTATGAACATGTTTCTTTTTTCTAAATTCATTTTCCCATTTCTTGATGTATCTAGTTTTCCAGGTGTATACATGTTTTTATGATATCTTTTGATGAGTCCTAGATTACTCGTAATTATGTAATGATAATGAAAGTGAATGTTGAGTAAATTATCCTATAGGGGTTAGTGCATGAATGGAGTTCAAAATAATATGACTTCTTGAGGAACCATGTGATCTATTGGTTTATTTCAAAAGGGAATAAATTTGGTCGGTTATTAATGTAAAGTAAAAATATAATATTATTAATTAGTGGGTGATGTATTAATTAATTTAATTTTGAAATATTTATCTAAATAATTATATATAATCTTCATTCAATATTTTTTTCCATATAGGACATCTAATCCTTAGTATTGCCAGTGAGGTATTTATTTGACAATAGTTGTTGCTAATGTTATGACTAATTTGATACCCATAGTGTGGATTTGATCCATATATATCATGTATGTTATATTATTTCATATTCTACCCCATCAATTTTGGTAGGGTGACTAACACCCAGTGGAAATTGGAAGGGTGTTTTCCCAAACATCTAGTTTCTTGAGAAATGAACGGATGACTGCCCCCTTTTCTCCACTCTCTTTTACCAATAGTATTATGCATTTGTATGCATGGTGGTAATCTTTTCCATATATTAATGTATTGGGATGTAATAAAAAAATTTATTTCACAGCCAAGTATTTTTAGATATAGTATCCTAAGTATTATTATATACATGACATATATGGGAAATGATAACATCAGCTATAATACATGGAAGATTAGATGTGGTGGCTCTCAAAACCTACTCAGTTACTATTTGGATATTCCTTATGGGTTGAAAAAAAATTATTTGATGCATGTGATTAATGGTATGTGTTTATGATATGATGCAATGTATGTGGTTCATGATATATTATAGTAGCTAAGTTTTATTTAGGTTAACATAATTTTGGAGAGAGATGCCTCAAGACTAGATACATTGAAGAAAAGTGGAAAACTAGTGGTGAAGTAGTAGATGGGTACCTTATTCTTATATTATGTCAGCTATTATATAATAAATTTTATGTGATACTTGGTGAGAGAGTCGTGGTA
The DNA here is from genome assembly GCA_963277665.1 of Viscum album. NCBI lineage: Eukaryota > Viridiplantae > Streptophyta > Magnoliopsida > Santalales > Viscaceae > Viscum > Viscum album. The sequence continues at coordinate 933,976,024 of OY728150.1, read as the reverse complement.
AGGATAGGAACATATCAAAATTGTTTAGGTGATGAGTTCACATCACATGTTTATTCACTAGGCTTTAGAATGATTTGTTTATCTTTTTCATGAAAATCTCAAAGGAGGATCTTACCGAGTATACATGTTATGATCAACATATTATTATATAAATTTTTATGTATATAGGATCTTTTTGTGATTGGGATGGTCATTAGTATCTTGTAGATTTATTCATAAGTTATTTGGGTTTCATTTTCACTAGAGTGTTTTTACATTTAGAAATTAGTGTTTCCTTTAAGTTTTCAATTATAGTGAATTACATGCATGTATTGGGTTCTCTTTACATTTTTGTGAGCATGATTTGTTGGGTATTTCTATCTTATCACTTGTTTCTCAAATCGTAGTGGATAATTCCTCCCATTTATGTTTATGATATATCCTTGTATCTTTTCACCAACCTATATCCTATTGGAGGTGGGATTTAGATTTCATTATCTCCATTATCTTCCTATAAACCTAAGATGGGTAACTTTATGGAGGAATAGTGGTATCAAAGGTATGGTTAAGAGATATGATCGATATTAGAGACAAAAAATGTTGAGGACTACATTAGTATATAGGGAAATAGTGTTAGCTATAATTAGTATGTGATGTGAACATTAAAGACCAGCTTGTACATGTTTATTTAGGGCCCCTATTATTTAATTAAAAAACCATTAAATTTACTAATCCCACTAATTTAAGTGATTCTAGTTTATGATATAGATATATAAAAAGATCATTCATGATTATTATTTGTGTCTATTCTTAAATTCGATGAACCTGGGTTTAGTTTTAAAATTAAATGATTAATATTTTATATTTTATATTTTTTTGTTTAGATGTCCTTGAAATCTATTATTTTACAAGATTAGTGTAAAGTTCAGTGTTTCTACTAGGTTCATGTTGAATTCATTTAAAATAATGTTCAAAAAATTGATCTATACTATAGTTTAATGGTGACAATACTAATAGGAGGACTCACCAAGAGATACAACATAAGATTCTGTAAAAGTATGTGGGTTGTTTAAGACTCAGTACCAAAAGAATGGTTATAGAAGGTGTGCTTGCACTGAAAATCATTCTACACTCTAAAGGGAACTAGGTTTTGTTATAAGTGATAATGTTTTATGGTTTAGTATGATAGTGGTGATTCTTGTTCCTTATAGATCATGAGAGGTCAGCTATATCATTGAAAATGTTTGAAGATCCCTTTTGAGTCTACTTTCAGTCTTCAACCACAAAGGCGGCTAGTCTCGGGTATATTATTACCCTTTGATAGGGGATTTCCAATATGTGGTACATTGGGATCCATTTCAAAACCTTATTAATTATGTTTATAACCTATTTATAGATGTGGAGGTTAGGGAGAGGCATTTTTTGGATGATTTGTTTCAAGATATACTATACTAAGTCACAAAGTTTATGCTTCTAATATATCTCAGTGTGATGAATTAAGTAGAGATCATAGGGAGGATGTTTTTCATGAATATATCATTATGATTGTATAGCTTTAATATTTCTCTAAGTAGTATTGATGTGGACCATGTTTACTAATTTTCCAAATATATGATATTTTAGAAAGTTGGGGGTAGGTCCCAAACATTATTACCTCATTTCTCCAGATGTGGATGGTATCATACCCATATTATGGGATATAGGACTTGTTTTTCTTATGGGAGACATGGTCAACAGTGATAAGAGTTACTGACCTTTCTATGTTAGAATAACAAGACATATTTTCCACTCTAGAAACCTCTATTGTGGTAGTTTCTATAGAAGAAGAAATTGTTGGGTGTTTCATCATTGGATCATCATAGGGGAGATGGGGAAGATAGAGGAAGACCATGTAACTCTGCTCATACGTAGATATGAGAGAACATTCATGGAGGTGATCTTTATCAAGGATAAAGAGGATATGGAGTAGGTCTTTAACAAAGTCATTCTCTGCAGCTTCTAGCTTTAGGAGAGTTAGACATCTTTTGAGGTATCCTCTGATTATAATATACATTGGTTCATTCTTTATTTAATTTAGGACATATGTTATCCTTTATATCAATTTCCCTAGTATGTTCTTTGGGACATTAGGTGGAGATAATTCTTGTTTTTTGGGGTTTATGACACTTGTTAAAGGTCAAGCAAGTTTGTACAAATTATGTAGAGATTGTAATACACTGCAAGGGAATATAAACTCATGAGGATTTTTGTTATGTTTACTTATAGAGTCATAAAAAATAACAATTTACATGGACTGGTTGTATTTAGTGTTGGATATCATGGATTTCATTAAGAGGTAGGTGGAGTTCAATGATGGTATCAATGATGTTTTAATGTTCATTGGCAAGAGATAGCCTCAAAATGGTAAGAGGCATGTTCCATTCTTATATTCTATGTCTGTTGACTTGATGACGAGTTCACTGAAGAATCCGCCAACGGGGTTTCCAATGGTTGTGGTAGTGTACCATGATATATTTCCTGGGGAATTTATGACGAAACCCCAATATTGGCGATCAATTTCATGATATATCTATAGCTAGGGGATTCTTCAATATTGATGTATTTCTATAGGATTATACCTTATAAGTTTTAATATACATGTATTTGAAACCCTTTAGAATTTATTTCCAGCCTTTGGCGTCTTGGGGATGTATCTTAAGTTTTAGTAATGACTCATTGTACACTCAAGCCAATGAGAATTGGCAGGTCATTACAAATGGTATCAGCTTGTTCGGTCCTTGCCTAATATGTAGACATCGATGTTCTTGGTCTGGAAGTTGAAATTCATTCTTGTCTTTTCCTTGGGTTAAAATCTTATACATGAGTAGGATTGTCGGAACTTGAAGTGTATAGCATAAAAGGACGTAGAAATCCCATTTATGCTAAACATCAAGTTTCCAAGGTGTTGGGTACATAAGTGTTTTGGATACACTTATAGAATGTGGGGAAATCTCATTGTCATGGGTTTAGCCAATGAGATGAGCATGACATGCAGTGTAAAGGAATTACATCCCCCTTGTATTGAATATCTCATTGTGAGGAATGAGTAAATATTTTTTTCAAGGTGCTAATTTTTGAAAAATGTAGAAATTGTTTTCAAGTAAAAGATTTTGAAAACGGTGTATTTACTGTATTTTGAAAATGGGTTGATTTTCAAAAGGCATGAGGAATGTTTTCAAAAATGTTTGAACATGGGAAAATGGTAATTTTGAAAACAATGTTGTGATAGATGATGTGATAGAATTTGAAATACTAATCCATCAGTTTCTAGATAGTGAGATTGACAGAGGTTGTTGTTGGTTTAGAAAATGGCACCTGGTAGGCATTGTCAGAACCAAACTGAAGAAGCTATAAAGAATGTGGTTGCACCTGAACCATGGGTGAACCAAGAGATAGTTCAAAGTATTGTTCAAGATTTTCAAGATGTGGATACGGTGAACCGGAGGAATGAACCCAGGAATTGGAATCATACCATTCCATTCATGAAGCAGAATCCACCAAACATTCGAGGTGATGCTAAACCTGAGAGACGGAGGTGTGGCTAAGTAGGATGAAACGTATCTTTGATTTTATCGATACACCAGTAGAGATGAACGTAAATTTGGTGACTTATATGCTCAAGGAACTTGCATGTCTGTGGTGGGATTTAGTGGTGTAGGCTAAATTCGATGAAGGACTTACATGGGAGGATTTTGAATAATTGTTCAACAAACAATTATATCCACACTTGTTCAAGATCCAAAAAATGATGGACTTATTCAGCCAGAAACAAGAGAGTATCTCTATCATAGAGTATGTGGTTAAATTCATTAATTTAGTCCGTATTGCACTATAGGTTGTGGAAAGTGTGTTGTTGAAGGCACACATCTTCGAATTGGGGCTAAGGCAAGTGATTCGTTCGAAGATTGCAGTGCTCTGTATTACGGATTATACAGAGATAGTGAACAGAGTGACTGTTTCTAAACGTGATATCTTGGAATCAATGGGAGGAGGAATGATGATACTTACAGGAAACAATGGGAACTCAACTACTGGTAACAAGAAGAAAAGGGATACCTATTTCCACAATGCAAGTGCAAATTAGAACCAAATGGCGGGATCAGTAAACCTTCCTCCATGACCATAGAGCAAAGCAGGTTGCTTTCAATGTGGTTCAACTGACCACAAAAAGAGAGAATGTATGGCTCAACCTAGAGCATGTCACAATTGCAAGCAAATGGGGCATCTACAACACTATTGTAGGAATGCTCGGAGGTCGGGTGCACGTGACACTTCCCAGGAATTGCAAAAATCGTATGCTTTAACAAGACGAGGATAGAAGAGTCAGTCTCATTAGAATCATAGAGCTAACCACGATGATTCTTAAAATTCCATGACTCCTCTACCAGGGCAATCTCAGCAAGGTAACAAGGAGAACAGTGCAGCGACAAAGCAATTGTATGGAGCTGACCAGATGATTGTCGATGATTAGGTAGGACCATTTACAATGATAGGAACAATTATTTTGAATTCTACACTTGTGCAAGTGTTTTTTGATACTGTAGAATCGCATTCTTTCATTTCTTCTTGTTTTTTTGACTTGCTATGTTTAAAACTAAAAATGATGCCTTCTGTTTTGAAACTGAAAACTCCTCTTAGTGAAAGAAAATGTCATGACTTTCTGTGTAGAGAATGTGCTATAATTGTTGATGGAGATGAGTTAAAATGGGACTTCTTGATGTTGGACATGGATGTCTATGATGTAATCATGGGTATGGATTAGCTGACAATTTTTAAGGCTCACATCGACTATTATAGGAGAATTGTTAGTTTCATGACTGAGGACAACATCGACCATATCTTTAGAGGAGAGAGGATGGAAAAGAAAGTTGCAAAGAGCTTGTTGGCACCAATGGGGGGAACGATCTCATACCAACTGGCAGCATTGACTTTTGAATCAATGGAAGAGATTGAGGAAAATAGTTTTCCAGATGTTGTGGATCAATTTCTAGATGTATTTCCCAAAAACTTCTTAGGGTTACCACCTCTAAGGGAAGTGTATTTTATGATTGATCTCCTTCTAGGGAGAAACCCTATTTCCCTTCCATATTATAGGATGGCTCCAATAGAGTTACGGGAATTGAAATTTTAGTTAGAGGAGCTGGAAAAAAAGGGTTTCATTCTACCAGGTACTTCTCCATGGGCAGCACCAGTGTTTGTTGTGAAGAAGGCGGATGGAACTCTTCAGCTGTGTGTTTATTATCGTAAGCTTAAAAAAGTTACGATAAAGAATAGATATCCACATCCACACATTGATGATCTATTCGATCAATTAAGGAGAGCTCAGTGGTTCTCCAAGATTGACATGCGATCAGGATATCACAAATTACAGGTTCGGAAGGAGGATATTCCAAAGACAGCTTTTAGAAGTAGATATGGCCACTATGAATATGTAGTATTTCCTTTCGGTCTAACAAATGCACCAGAAGTCTTCATCACTTTGATGGATAAGATATTTCAGTGATATCTAGATTATTTTGTTGTGCTTTTTGTAGATGATATTTTAGTCTATTCAAAGACAAGGGTTAATCATGAGGTGCACCTGGAAACAATGTTACAAATCCTAAGAGGTCATCGTTTGTTTTCCAAATTATGAAAGAGTGATTTTTGGATACGAGAAGTATGTTTACTTGGCCTTTTCATTTCTGAGAATGGAATTTCTGTTGATCCTGAAAGGTTAGAAGCCATTATCTCTTGGAAAATACTGAAGAATGTGTTAGATATATGTAGTTTTCTTGGTCTAGCTGGTTACTACCGACACTTTTTGCGTGATTTCTCATGACTAGCTTCACCAATGATAGCTCTGACAATAATGAATACAACATTCAAATGGAAAGAATAATTTCATAAGTCTTTCCAGGAATTAAATGTTCGTCTTACATTGGCACCTATCTTGATATTTCCAGAATCAGGACATGGGTATGTGGTGAATTATGATGCTTCGGGATTTGGGTTGGGTTGTGTTCTCATGAAAAGAGATCATGTGGTTTCTTATGGTTCAAGGCAGTTTAGGGTGCATGAGAAAAATTACCCAACACATGATCTGGATTTAGCTACATTTGTCCATGCTTTGAAAACTTGGAGATATTATCTCTTCAGTGAGAAATTTACTATGCTTACGGATCACAAAAGATTGAACCACATTTTCTCCCAGTGAGATTTGAACCTGATGCAAAGGAGGTGGATGGAGTATCTCCAAATGTTTGACTTTGTCTAGATGTACACACCCAGGAATGGAAATTCGGTGGTGGATGCATTGAGTAGAAATTCATATGCTCAGTTGGTGAAATAATCTTCAGACAAATGGCAGTTGATGTTGGTCTTAGCCAACATGCATTTTGAATGTGAAGATCGAGGTGTTGTTGATATTTTCTTTTTAGCTACACTTGTTCTTGATTTAGTAAAGATGATCAAAGAAGCACAAGCATCCGATGCATAATGTCTAGTTGTAATTTCATAACTCAATGGTGGAGAGACCATTGGTGGCTAGAAACAAGATGGGGGTTCAAGTTTGTGTTCTAGATATCAGATGATTTTACCTCTGGTTTTTTAGGAACAACTCCTTCATTCTTACCACCATTCAAGATGTGATGTACATCCAGGTACATAGAAGACGTATAAAGTTTTGAAGTCACAGTTTTCGTGGAGCAGCATCAAAGGAAGGTGGTCGGGTTCGTCTCGCGATGCATAACTTGTCAGCAGGTTAAAGAAGAGCATCAGAGACTAGCTAGTATGTTACAATCATTACCTATCCCAATGTGGAAATGGGATCAGATAGCAATGGATTTTTTTATAGTTCTTCCAAGAACGGTCCGAAAACACGATTCCATTTGGTTGATAGTGGATCATCTAACTAAGTCGGCCCATTTCATCCCTATTCGTGAAACCCATACAGTGGAAGATCTTTCAAAAATCTATATCCGAGAAGTGGTAAAGAGGCATGGTTTACCAATGTCTATAGTCTTAGATAGAGATCTGAAGTTCACATCTCGTTTCTGGAAATCATTACAACAATCCCTCGGAACACAGTTGACTATGAGCATGGTGTATCATCCCCAGATGGATAGGCAATCCGAGCGGATGATAAAAACGTTGGAAGACATGTTGTGGGCGTGTGTAATGGAATTTGGTGGCTCATGGGAGGAGCATATAACCTTAGTGGAGTTCTCATACAATAACAGCTATCAAGCCTTGATACGCATGGCTCCGTTTGAATCATTTTATGGGCATCCTTGTCATTCTCCACTATGCTGGGTGGAAACAGGTGAAACTTCACTAGTCAGACCAAGCCATGTCCAAGAGACAACATAAAAGATCTAGTTCATTAGAAAGATGATGGAGATGGGTTAGAGTCGTCAGAAATCTTATGTAGATCATCGTCGAAGACCGTTGTCATTCATTATGGGTGATCATGTCTTCTTGAAGATCTCTCCAAGGCTTGGACATCATCGTTTTAGGAAGCATGGAATGTTATCTCTTAGATAAATTACCCCTTTTGAGATACTAGAACGGGTCGGAGAGGTGGCTTATCGGTTAGCATTACCACCACGGTTTTGTGTGGTTTTTCTGGATAGGCAAGAGAAAGTATTCTGGGGAAAAAGCATTGGTCTAGTGTGATTTTTATGGGAGCGTGGTCAAATTCAGGAAAAGACTTGGGAACGTGAGAAGGAAATAAAAGATAAGTGTCCGGAACTCTTTCATTTGGGTGAAGGTTTTCTACTTTCTGAGGATGGAAAGACCAATGGTGGGGAGAATGTAGTACCATTGGTTTCTATTATGTAACACTTTATTGATTCTTTTCATGGTTTTAAAGGTAAGGTTGGTGAATGGGAGAGTCAGGAGAACATGAACAATGTTTTGAGGCAAAGGGGAAGTCGCACGGACGGCGCACGGTTCGTCTAAACAGTACGGTAAAACTATGCGTAGTCGATCTTTGAGGAAGTAGCTTCCACACGGGTGGCACATGGTTTTTCTAAGCATGTAGCCAAACCATGCATGGAGTGTTTTTCAAGGTAGTGTCTAACGCACAGTTAGCGCGCGGTTTGTCTAACCGTGCGGGCAAACAGTGCGACCACTTAAATGAGATCCTATAAAAGTGGATCTCATGCATTTTTTCCTCTAAGTGGCTCGTTTTTCTACCTAAGAAGCCCTAACTTGGGATTTTTCTTCTCCTAAGGTCAGATAAGGTTCTCCCATCATTTCATAGGTGATCCAAAGGCTTCTTTTGGAAAATCAAATCCATATTCTTGAGTTATGTGATCGTTCATCATCGTTCATGGTCGGTTTCTTAGATCTACTTAGATCTACTTCTCCTCTTCTCACGGTTTCTTAGATCTATGTCTGTTATGGGTATATCAAAGTGTGTGGATGCCAAATATGATGATATTTGGTCTTGATCTTTCTAGTAGAAGTTATATAAGGTGGGTTTTTGGATAATCGACCAGGGTTTCTTGAGAGTTCTTTGACAGTTGTGGTTTTCGTCAAAACCTTTCAGGTAGGAGGCCTCACTCTCGACTCCTCTTGTTAGAATCGATATTCTTAGTTTCAAATTGGTTTATTTGAATAGTTTTGATTTTGTAAAGCACGGAATGAATATTTTTTAGTGATGATTTATTGTTTTGATGTAATTGTAAAATCTTGGTTAATTGTTGTGCAAAGTGATTTGGCTTCTTGAATTTAAAATTTTGATTTTAAATTATGATTTCTGAAATTGTAAATGTTTTGATGAAAAATGGGTTTTCAATAAAAAGTGAATTTTATTGAAATTTTTTGAGATTGAAATGACTTTGATGGGTTTTGTTTTCAATTAAAAGGGAGTTTTATTGAAATAGTTTTTGAATTGAAATGGTTTGAGATTGAAATGACTTTGATGGATTTGGATTTCAATAAAAAGTGATTTTTATTGAAATGGTTTGGAATTGAAATGGTTTTGATGGAAATGGTTTTCAATAAAAAAGTTTTTTTATTGAAAGGGTGTTTTGGCATGACCTTTAGGAATATGTGGTGTGTGTTCATGTTGCATGTACGAGGCTTGGTTGAAATATGACATTTTGCTCAGTGCCAAATGTTTAATGGCACAACGGTAACTATATGTACGAGGATTGGATGAAATATGACCTTCTGCTCGGTGCCAAATGTGTAATGGAACTAGGGAAACAATTACCTTGTGACGACTTGGTAGATCGAAGAGAGACCACTCATTAGTATGAAACTGTCATAACGAAGCATGCATGGTTGGTAGCATTGGTCGGGAAATGGTTGGGTATGCCAAAAAGGAATGTTTTTGAAATTTTTCTTAAGATTGTTTGGTTATTTTTCTAGAAAAATAACTTACTATAAAATTGGATTCAATTTCCCTTGGAATGCCTTTGGTTTTGAATGTTTTTGGAAACTTGTTTATATTTAGTTATAAAATGCTTTTGAGAAAATGTTTTATATAAAATGTTTTTATATAAATATTCCTAACTCTTCTATCCTAATGGCATGAGTAGGGAAGCCATTAGGGGAAACCTACTGAGTTATATACTCACCCCCTGCATTGGCACTTTGGTGCTTTTGTAGATGTCGTGTTCTGGGGTAAAGGTAAAGGTAAATCATCTTATAGCTACTGGTTTGTGGTGATGCTTGGGAGATGTTGTGGAGCTTGGAGCTTGTGGAGCACGGTATCATGGTGTCTTTTGAGAGTCTTGAGTTGTTCACCCGTTGTGTACTTTGATGCTTCATTTGGTCTTCTGCTATTGTGTACTTGATGTGGTTTGACATAAATGAAGTTGTTTAGTTGCCATTCATTTGTTCATGGATCATATAGTGAATGTTTGGTTATGCTTGGTTGGTTTATAGTTTATTTCATAAAGGGTAAATCATCCTCGAATATATAACTTTCAATATTGATTATTCCCTATCTAATCATGATAGTAAAATTTCTTAATTAAATGTTTGTTTAGTTATTTATATTTACATGTTGATTATACTTATTGATTCATGATATAATTAACTTTACGTAACTCTTAATGAGAATCTATGATGAACTTTAATTTTTTTGCTTTCCCAAAAATCTGTAAGGTATACTTTGAATGATATGCAAGGATATTCTAGAGAGAAAATTTATATATTCTATATAAATTATGTTTTAAATAGTGCATTTTAATTTAATATAGGAATCAAGTATGTATCAGGTTTAAAAATACTAAAAGACTATTTTTTCCTTGGGATGTAATCAATTGTAACTTATACCAATTTAGTATATTTATGACCACTAAGGGATACTGGGATCAGGGTATTGGAATTTTGTATTGGTGGATATTTAATAAAAACCTTGGGAACTATATTTAGGGAAACATAGATTGGTGAACATAACCTTTTGATTAAATTTGACAAAATGTATAGAATATCATACTAATGTTTTATTATGGTAGATATTACATGGTTTTCCTAGAAAAATATCCTTATTTGGATACTTAAAGTGTAAGTTGTTTTGGTACATATTTACCTTGGGGTAATAAATCTAAAAAAGGATCATTGGGATTGACATGAGCATTACTTGGTACACGAGAATAGTCCTTACTACGCACCTTGTTTGACACTCTTAGGTGATAGTATTTGGATAATAAAAATTTTATTTACAAACCCTTATGAAGGATTTGAATAGAAAATAAAAATAAATGAACTTGGTTAAAAAAATTGTATTATATTGAAAATAAGGTCTTTCAATGTAATGTGAAAATGTTTTTTATATGAAAAATAATGTCATAAAAAATGAATTTCTGGTGAAACTAAATATTTTAATGGAAGGTGATAAATTTCATCGTAGGGATCTATTTATAGTTTATTTATTTAAATTTAGAGAACCTGGGAATTATCAGAGTCAATTCCATCTTCAAGTGTTTAATCCCTAGGCCAAGGAAGCGATTATGTTGAAATAAATTGGTGGAAGTATTTATGTATTGGGATTCCTGAATTGTATTGTATATGTATTTTTACAAGTATTATTCTGGTTAATATAATTATGAAACATATAAGTATTGAGTTAAATTATAGAAGAATACATGTATTATTTCACTTAAGAGTTATGGATACCATCACAGGTTTATGAGGTTAAGATTGATCATATGTTCAAATTCTTAAATACCACTTTTTAGATTTTATGTGATGGAAAAATACAATGATTAAAGATATTTGTGGGTATATTTAAGTATATAAAACATATTTTTTTAGTATATAAATTTTTAATATAAGAAATAATGTGTTTCCATATTTTGGGAAAGAGATTAAATATATTGGTAACCTTTAAGGTTTTTCTTATCTTTGATATTATATTGATTATGGGATATCACAATTTAAGAATTATATTGGATATATATTAATATAGTTTTGGAGAAAGGAAAAGCCATATGATTGGTGAAAACCCATCACATATAACTACTCCATGAGGCTTCAACCCATAACTGAAGGGAGACAAGGTTGATATGACTACCATTGTCCAACATGACAGTGTAGTTAATATATCATTATTTTTACTTAAATTATTTGTTGTATAAAGAATACTATTTAATTAGTGATGTTGGTGTTGAGGTTTAGATATTAATGTATTATATTGGATAATTTGTCATAACCATATCATTTTTGGGAAATATTTAGAGACATATGGAAGGACTTTCCAATCTTTTATAGACATTAAGATCCATTAAAAGTTAATTTTATGAATTCAGGTATAAGAACCCGTTTTTGAAATTCTTTTCATATAGTAAGAGATGAAGTGGAAAATGATTGAAAAAAAACAATAGATGAAATGTTTCTTGGGAAATATAGATATATCATGTAAGAATAATTCTTTTTTTTCAAATTCGATATGGTAAAATAATTACTAAATATTATGAGAAAGGATCTTTAATAAAAAACATTTTCTTGTTACCTTCATATCTTATGAATTGAAATAGAATTTTAAATAATAAATTATTTCTAGTTTTTGGGTCCTTTAATTTACATTGATCATTTAATTTCCTGTGATCAATGATGTCTATCCCTCTCTATAATTATTTATCATTTTATTCCATGTCCACATCTTTACCTTACCCCAACATTCTCCTATTTGGAAACCTAATGTCTCTTATTCAAGATGAACTTTGAACTTCCTATTATCTCTTATTATGAGGATGTTTTATTCACCCTTTTTATTATGTAGATTGAATGTAAAGGTGTTTTGAAATGTCAAACCCTTCATTAACAACATCATGATTAAATTGAAGGGATTCAATTTATTTAATAGGGTAGAATGTAAAACCTAATATTTTAAGAGAAGAAAATTTTGGTTTCATAGAATATATGTCACAAAACATTGATCATAGACAATAATGTGACATACCACGTCTTTATAATATATTTATTTTTAAATTTACTCAATCTCTTCAATAACTTTTGATACCAGAAACATAGGGTTTAAACAAAACACAATACTCTTCTAAATATTATTATTTAAAACATGACCATGATAGCCAAGCCATTAAGTTTGATGGTGTAAATAGTACTAACATTTTTTCGATAGTATTTTTTACACATTTTTAAAAAAATTCAATGGTTATATATTTATTATAAGTAAAATAATTATCATTTTGAATAGAAAGTAAATTTTTCTAAGAACTGTATTTTATTAAATTCGGTTTCATCTTCTTTTGGGAACTTTTATTAAAGTAATCTTTCTTCCAATTTTAGAAAATATTCTTCAAATAATGAACTTAATTTCTAAAATCATCATATAAAAATTATCTTATGGTGATTTGTTTTGAATAATTCTAAAAAACATTATTTTTTGATAAATTGTAAAAAAAGATTGATTTTTATTAAAAACTTCTTTTTCATAAAGAAATGTAAAAGAAACATTTAAATTTAATATTATCTTAAAATAAAAAATAATCCAATTATATATTTATTAATATAAATTAGGTCATTTGAATAAATTTCATATTGAATTTTGATATTAATTTTTTTAAAACATTTAAGAGTTTTTACTTTGGAAAACCGCTTTTTCATTGCTTATGTGGGTCTAATTTCAAATTAAATCCTTCTAATTATTCGAAATAAATTTGAAAAAAATGATTATTTATATTTAATAATAATAATTTATATTTATTGATAATTCTAGATTAATTTTTTACCATAATTAATGTTGAAAACAATAAAAATTAAATATCACAGTTATGCTAAAAACTTGTTTATCAGGGGATAAACTAAGAAGATAAGGGGTTAAATGACCTCAAACTTGTCCAAAGACCCATTTCATGGACATATAGAGACATTATAACCTATAATGTTAAATAGGAACCCATTTTGGATCCTTTTGGAATGTAAATAATGTGGTTACAGTTTATTCTTTTAAAAAATGTTATGGGTGTCCGCTCCCCCACTTATTAAAGGCCACTCCCTCATGTCACTTATTCCAAAATATCAAACATTTTTTCTCAAAAAAACATAAAAAATATCTCCCTAACATAATTATCAAAATTCTATAGCTTATTTTATTCCCAGAAATCAAACCCTAGGGTCCTTGGATATCCAATGGAGGATTCTCTAAGAGAACGAAATTACCATAACAAACCGCTTTTGTTTTATATCCTATTTTCCACCATAAATTATGAGTTTATAAATAAAATATAATAAAATTTGTTTCTAAATTATATATTTAAGTCATTATTTATACATAATAATATTTATACATCTCCTCCTCCATGAAATGTAAAGAAAAATCGTCGATTGTGAGTACGTTGAACTAAAACCTCACGAACTGATGTATCTCATTCTCCATCAAAACATATAAATATTGTATACAATGATGGGTTTAATGTATATATGTAATATTTATATTCATCGTTAAAAATATATAATTATAATATTATATATACCTTCTGACATTCTATTTTTTTTTAAAATATGTAAACTTCACATATGTGTACAGCGGACTATCGCCTCATGAAGCGATGTGATTTTTTTTACTTACATATTACATGAAATGTAATAAAGATAAATTTCATTAAAAAGGGTTATATAAATGACATTATATTAACTATTTAAAATTATTATACCATCCACTTCTATAAACATTCACCTGCTAAGGGTATTACATCATCGCTCGTGCATACATATGATCTACCATCTCCACAAAGAAATGTGATTCATTTTCCATGTATATCCTTAAATAATGATAATAAAAATTCATATAATGATTAAATATGATACTAATGAAATTATTTTATTTTTTATAATATGGATCTATATCCAATGAAAATTATCCAGAACATTCAAAACATATCATGCAAGAGAAAAAAAGGTAATTAAAACCCGAAACAATGAATATACCGAAATATTAATAATAAACATTTAGTAAAAATTAATAATAAGATCATATATGATATGATATATATGAATTTGGTTATGGTATAAATTAATAACTTTATTTAAACTATTCTATATATGTTTAAATCACTTTCAACCTAAAGGAACCATGGGGTAAGGGACTTCATTTCAATTTCGCTTCATCGAGGCATATTATAATGTTATGAACCTAGTTTATTTAATATGGTGTTTATAATACCTATTTTACATTCAATATCATGAACTATTCATAATTAATGATATTTTAAATTTCAATTTTTATTATTTTATCCAAGGGGATTTAACATAAAATTTAAAAAGGGGTAAGGAATTTCATTACTCAATTTCATTTCTTTGGGTTGTATTACTTCTTCATTGTCGATGATATTCTAAGATTACTTATATAATGAATTTTTTATATATTATGTTTTATATCTGTTTTTTTTATAAAAATTTTCATTTTATATACATAATCGAATCATTGGTTAATTATCAATTCATCAGTATGATCTTTATAAGGGTTTATTTCCCAACCTCATTTTAATCGAGATTGATTATTCTTAAATACTGATTGAAGGGAATAATTTAATAATTAAATAATAAACCCATTTAATTTTATTATTTTTTGGTTATTAATGATTTTTATAGTAATTTTACTATTTTCCCACTCTTTGGTGCAAAAAATTGAGAAAATTGTTTTTTAATAAAATCTCACATCATTTCTCTCTTCGGTAGAAAAACTTTTTACTTCCAAAACCATATTTTCTAAAAAAATCATTATTTTTTTAAAATTTTCCAAATTATTTATTGAAGACATTTTTTTACATGTTTTACTAGATACAAATGTTTTAAAAGGAACCATCAAGTCATTTTCCAAATAATTCATATTTGTATTTTACCTAAAATATGACATGAATATTTACATCAATGTGTATATAATGTATGGAATTTTATACTACCAAGACCAATAAATGTTTTAAATATTCTTTTATAAGTTTAAAAATGTTTTCTTAAAATAATTATTTTTTCAATATACTTTGTCAACTTTTTGTTTTAGAAATATTTTCAAATTAAAAAATTGGATATTTTCAGTAAGAATGTTTTTAATGACATTTTTATGGTTTTTATATTCATTAAAATAAAAAAAAATTTAATTATACATCACTAGGGATATGTTTTATTGGTACCATGATTATTCTTTATATGGATGTTTTATGATCTTTTTGACCACATAGAGTATTGAAATTCACTTTATTCATTTATTTTTGTGGTCGTTAACTTTCCCTTGAAATATTCACTTTGCTCAGATCATTGGATATAAAATTTCCCCTAAATATCAATATTATTTAACATATATATATTATTTTCTTAAACCATATATCATATCTATATATAGTTCTTTACATTTAATTTTAATTTATTTTCTTGGAAAATATTGATAAATATGCACCCTTTACCCAATTTGGATATTTGATGATATGGAAAATTATTCAGGAAATAAAATGATTATAATATATATGAATAATTGTTTAGACATGAACATAGATATGGGGCCTTGTTGTTGATAGACCCTTAATGTATCAATAGTCTCATGAAGATAATCATTAGTCTATAATAAGTTAAATTGGTTTCTATTTTATACTTACCCATTAGTTTTAAACTGCATTATAAAAGGTATCAGCACTAGAGGTATCAGGATGCCTAAGATCATGACATCCAATAATGAAACATTTTATCCATTAATATTATAGTAATTATTATCAATTTTTTACAATGACATTATCTCTGGATTCATTTCATTATATATTTTTGGATTAAATGGCATGTTTGTTTAGAAATTTATCTTTCTACCTTGATTATGAATTATATAATCATGTTAGTAATGTTATTAATTAAATGTAATGTGTATATAGATATTTATATTTACATATTAATTATTATATATATAATCATGATTATTAAATTATTTAAATGGAACATGTTTTTAGTTATTTACCTTACCATGTTTATTGTGTTTATTAATTCATGATAGCTTCCACTATACATAACTCTTACTGAGCATTTGAGCTCACCTTTATTTTGTTTCCTTCACTAAGAATCTAGAAAGTGTACTATGAATGATATACATGGATATTCTAGAGAAAATAATGATATTCTTAAAAAAAATATTGTAATTTATATTATTAGATGTAATAAATGACTCAAGTATGTATCTATTTCGAAAAGCATACTAAACTATTTGGTCCTTCGTGAAGTGGATCCTGGTACCTTATTCCTAATAAGAAAAGATGCAACCATATCTAGTCTACTAGGGTTGGGGTATTTATATAAAACTATATGTTAACTGTCACATTAAAAATATAAATAATTCTATAGTATATCCCATTTTTTAAACTAGGTGTTATGTGTAAATATTTCTATCAAATATATCAAACTTACCAAAATGGTCAAGGAGTCAGGCTTTCTCCTACAAAACATTATTGAATAATAAAGGACAACGATGAAAGATAATAGATAGGATAAAACAAAGGAAAATCCCTAATCCAAAAAGAAAACTATAAATGAGTAATATCATGACCATCTTCATAAGCATTTCTATCATCAGCTGATTCCTATTCTAAAAATGAATTCTTTGTATTGAAAATCAAAAATTACTTTTCCCTGAGTTTAACCTGCTCCAAAGTGAGCTCCTTGGAAGAAGACCAGGCATATTGGCCTCACTCATCTCTTCCACATCATCGAACATTATTTTTTAGACGACAACCACATTTTCATGTCTTAGGTTGTTTTCATGCCCCTTACGGTTCCTCCTTTACATCCTTTAAAATGGGGGAGACATCTACCTCCAACTGGTTCTTTCCTTTTACCGATAAGGAAATCTCCTATCCCAATTCTTCATCCACTTCATTCTATACATCCCTTTCAAAACTAGTTTGACCAAATTCAGGAGTATCTTGAACTGGATCAAAAAGTAAGATTTGTCCAACTTTAGATCCAATAATGAAATTTTTTAAGGAAACATTTCCACCATTAATTCCTTGACTATATGCATCCCTTTTTTCAGCCGAAATAGAAGATCCAGACTCCACTCCTAAAGGATATTCATCATTTTCCAGATCTAACACATGTTTTCCATTCCCCTTCAACTCATCATCCATTTTTTCCCTCATGGAAGTGGTGCAACTATTCATAGTACCTTTCATAAAAAATTTCTTACTATAAGGATAAGAATTACCTTTATGTTTGACTTGAATATTTTAAACATTCATATAGTTTGATACTTCATACCCTAAAACCATGCATGACATATAGAATTATGGGATGAATTCATATTCAAAATGAATATCAATATTGTCACAATTTTCTACTAGTCACAGAATCAAGAAAATGATTTAACACGTCAACGTTCACAAGGACTCTTCGAACGTACCCAAATTTCCCTTCAATAGTTTTATCATCCATCTTAATGGGTACACCAGTACAGGAGTCATGATCATTAATAATTAGATTATTCCAAACCACCCAACTAAGATAATGGATTCTAGCCTATATCTGTGCAGTTTTATATTTTTGTGAATGTGGGTTGAAACTAAAATCCCAATAATAAAAATGAAGGATCCCTTGATTAAGAGAATATAATTTTTAACTCAAATCACAATCCATATCATCCGCATGATATAAAATCAAATGAAAATAACGAATTCCAATAGGAAAAATCCTCCAATAGAAAATTCCCAATATCCCAGAGAGTTGTGCTTTAATCTTCTTAGTATTCAATAGTTTATCACCCTTAGTAAGAATATGATGCCCAATAAGGTAAAACTTCCACACAGATAAACATTACTCAATATCATTAGTAAAGACCCGGATTTTTCAAGGAATTTTTTTTTAATTTCTTTGGAATTTTACAAGTCTGTGGTTTCTGACGGTACCTAATTCCGAGGCCCGGTGTGCCCGAAATCAATTTCTGAAGTTTAACTCAGGTACGTTTAGTGAATGAACAAGCGGGTTTTTCTATCTTTTGAACCGGTGCTCAGAATTGAAATACTCAGGCACCGATGAACTCGCAACACTGTTAATTGCTTAAGGGGACCATTATCACAGTTGCATTTGTGCAGGAGGAGAAGTTAAAATTTGTGGATAAAATAAGAAGTGAATAAAATTGTGGAAAAATTTTATTTTATATCTAAGGTGGTTATATACTACATGGGGGAGTTGGGGTGGGACCCACAAGCACCTAACTACCCATGTGAGGATATATGTGAGGTGGGGCCCACACGAGCCCCAACCTTTCACATTCCCTAAACACATTGAACCCCCCTTCTTTAACTTTCTAACTCCTCTTTAAATGTGTAACCTTTCCACTTCTTCTCTCTTCCTCTTTAATTCATGCCAACACACACCTTAATTAATTATTTGAACCTCTTCAATTAAATTAATTAAGTGTTTGTTTTTTTAAAAAAATTTGAAGGCATAACAAGTTTAATTAAAATAAATGGTAGCCTTATTTATAATTTTGGTAGGCTTGTTGTGTGGGAAATATTGGAGAGAAAGCTTTTATGTGAAATAAGAAGGGAGTTCCTCTTTCTTTGAAGAACATCATCTTCAATGAAGAACGGTTCTTCTTCGATGAGGAACATGTCCCCTTCAACATAGAATGACTCGGTGACCACAGCTCTCCATCCTCTTCTTCCTCCAGGACAACGGAGGAGGCACCGACGTGGGGAACTTGCCAACAACGATGCGCCTTATTTTCTTTTCTCCACGACAAGAGAGGAGATATCACTTCCTCAAGTGCACACCGACGATGACAGAAACGACATTTTCATCCACAATGCTTGTCAACCGCAGACCTTATCGAGGTAGGGGGTTTTCGTATATAGTGTATATGTGATTTATACCTCGTACATGGGTATTTAATTTCAGGGTGTTTGTATAATTTATTTTGAATAAATTAAACCATTGTCGTTGATGAATTTTGGATTGAGCCTCTAATGTGGAGGGCACGGGCTAACGCACAAGCTCAGACCCTCCACTGGTTGTTCTTTTGTATGCGGATTAAAATGCGATGATGAAATAGGCCGTAACGGTGATTTGAAGCTGTCGTAGTGAAGAGAAGGTCTCGGGAGAGACACGGCCGTAGACGGTGGGCGAATCGGACCACCGGAGCACATCTGGTGGTCCGCAGAATGCGCTGCCGGCACGACAGCACTGGCGTCCGGCAGCAGCGGCAAACCGCTGGAAGAAATCCGTCGCGGCTCAGCCGCGGTGGCGGAGGAAAACCAGAACGGCCCGGCCATTTCGGAAAGGGAGAGGCGTGGCTTAATGTCGTGCCAACTGGCCGCCAATGCCCCCGGCCAGGCCTGGGTGGGCCACGCAGACCGGACCGCCAGCGCCGAGCCGGGCCGCCAAAGCCGGGCCGGGCCGGGACGCCAGCGCCGAGCCGAGCCACGCCGGCTGGGCCGGGCCACGCCAGCCAGGCCAGGCCGCGCCAGCCGGGTGGGTTTGGGCCCATCTGGGCCGGACCTAGACCCAATTCGGGTCGACCCGGTTTGGGTCGACCCAGGGGGTGTTGGGTCGGGTCAGACCAGGCCCAGACCCATATTTCGTATC
Organism: Viscum album; assembly: GCA_963277665.1. Taxonomy (NCBI): domain Eukaryota; kingdom Viridiplantae; phylum Streptophyta; class Magnoliopsida; order Santalales; family Viscaceae; genus Viscum; species Viscum album. The sequence continues at coordinate 933,955,990 of OY728150.1, read as the reverse complement.
GTTTTTGGTTAAACGGACATATCTTGAGCTACGAACCTAATATCGATGCACCGTTAGTTGTATAAGATTCCTTGGATTGAGACGTTCGTTTCGGAATATTACACTAAAAGTTTCCGTGAAGTTTGTGTATGGTCGGGTTGGTTCGAACCCGAAACCAATCGGGCCCTCAGAGCGGAAACGCTTATAACTTGAGCTCCGGACGTCTGATTGACCTGCCATCGTCTTTTTTGGATTTCTCTTAATGAGACGGTTCTTTTGGCATACATCAACTGAGTTTTGGACGTAGTTGGATTATGTCCAGGTTGGATTGAACCCAAAATCCAACCGGGCCCCTGGAACGGAAATGCTAATAAATCACAGACCGAGCGTCCGATTGGCGCGCCGTCTATTGCGTTGAGACCCCTTTGACGAGGAGGTCCATTGAGAAACTTCCTCGTTTTACTTTGTGATACTTGGAGTATTGACCAGTTGCTCGTGGAGCGGATCCTCCTGGAGACGAGCGTACTGAGTTTGGAGACCTTGTAGTTGGCTGAGACCTGATGACTGCTTGTCCGATTCGAGTCGGAGTGACTTGACTAGCCCAGTGGGGATCACTACTGTGTTTGGGTGGCAGACCCACAGCGGGGAGCACTACCGTGTTTGGCTGGCAGACCCACGGCACTCGACAGAAGGAGTACCTCTATAGGCTATTAGTGACGGCACTACTGTGTTGGGGTGGCTGACCCATGGAGGGGAGCACTATTATGTTTGGGTGGCAGACTCGCGGTACTCAATAGGAGGAGTACCTCAGTAGTCTAAGGTTAATGAGAAATTCCTCAGAGTTGTGACAGGATCACTGTACTCGACAGAGGAGGATCTCTTCAGTAGTTGTGGTTTCGATATCATTAATGAAAATCCTAGTTTGAGCTGATTCAATGACCTTTGTGTTTATTTCATCATTTAGATGGGTCACTTGATAACTTAGGTATATCTATGGGTATATACCTAAGTAGTGGTTATCCGTTGATTTCATAACCTTTGTGTTTCCTCATGATTGATATGGGTTACATGATAACTTAGTTATAGTATGGGCTTATACCTAAGTATGGGTTATCTGTTGAAATCCTTCTTTGTGGTTATCCTTGTTGGATTTAGTGAGACCTTGAGGGTCTCAGGGTCCCTACTGAGTATCGTTATACTCACCCCTGCACGGTCTATGCCCGCACCTCGTTGTGTTGGATGCAGACGACGGACAGCGCTGGAAGAGACCAAGTGTGTGGGGACTGGACGGTACCCGAAGGTGGACCTCACGAAGAGTCAATACCCGGAGGTGGACTTCACGACGAGACGGTACTCGGAGGAGGTTGGTAGGCGAGAGAATTAAGGAGGCTATCTGTACATACCCTTCTGGTAGGATCCGAGGTGGACAACCCAGGAGATGCTTCTATCTTCCAGCTGTTTGTCTTTTCTGTTGTACTTTCGTTCAGATTTAGCTGTACTTTTCAGTTGGGTTTGTATTCTGGCCCATTTACTTTTCAGCACTTTCTTTTGTACTTAGTGTATTACTTCCGCTTGTACTCTAGTTGGATGTGTTTATGTTTTATAAAGGCAATGCCTTCCCAGTTATCGGGATTTACTCCTTTGGTGCTAGTCGCCAGCCCCTGGCCTATGGAAGGCAGGCTTGGGGTAGTCATGCCACGGGCCCCGAGGACGGGTCATGAAAAATTGGTATCAAAGGACGTCGGTCCTACCGCAGAACTTATGACTCTAATATTTTTCTTTCTGTGAAGCAATAGTGTTAAGTGTACCGAGTGTGTTTTTTAGTTTAGGGAGTCCAGTGTTGGTGCGGCGGCCGACGTATTCATACACCAGGACCCTGACTATTGATTTCCGACCCAGTGCACAAAAACACTGATTGCGGGTGTGTTTCCAAAAGTTTTCTGTAAGTCAACTCAAACCAGGTCAGCTCACTAGGTTTAAATCTTTTGGTTGTGTCACATCTTTTCAGGATGTCTCCACACAGACAGTCAGTTGGAGTTTCGAGAGAGTACTCGATGATGGCCCACCGAGCGATGAGACTCCGGTGTAGGGCCCTCATTCTGTGTTGGAACCCCCGGGTGGTGTACCAGCATCACCACCACCCGTTGAGCAGCAGATGCCACCAGCCATACTAGAGAACGGTGCACGCTGACAGAGCGCATCGCACGAATTCCAACAGTAGAGGCCTCTGAGGTTATGAGGCGAGACAGATTCCTAGGTAGTAGTGGACTTGCTGGAGGTGATTCCTAGAGTTCTACATCTAGTTTAGACATTAGTAGAGATGATGGTGATCTTAGATACTAGTGTTTCCCAGTGAGTGACCATGAGGTTGGTCCATATAGGGATGAGGCTTCGGTACTTGGACGGATGCCTGAGATAGTACCTTTCGGTAGTGTGCCATCTATATCACTACCTGTTGGTCAGCAGTTTCAACCAGTGATACCGGTTGATGAAACATGTAGGGTTAGTGCCTTACACGTGTTTTAGCGTCAGATACCCCTCAGGTTCTGAGGAGAGCCCGACTCATAGGTGGCTGAGGACTGACTTGAGGAGGTGGCTGAGAGTTTTCTAGAGCTTATACAGCTTCGACAGGATGACATGTCGATAGCTGGGTAGTCATCGAGGTGTACCGATCATTCTTGGTACTTGATGAATACGATATGATCAGTTCTATAGAGCTCGGGCCTCTGAGCGAGGTTTGTTTAAAGGACATCCGAGACAACACAATTCCTCTATGTATTTATACTTATGTTAGGATGATTGAGAGAAACTTTATGCTTGAATGATCTTTGGCTAAGCGGATACAGCCAGTGAATGTTAGTAGTGGGAAAGCAGGAAACTAGCGCCAGTCTCAGAAACATGGGCATGTAAAATGTTTCAAGAAGAGGAAGTGTTAAGGACAGATGAATTTGTAGAGCATCAGACGTGGAAGGAGAGCTAGGAGAGCAGCATGAGGTGGTGTACATTTCAACATGTTACAACCACTAGCCTTTGTAGTCCCCTCCAGGCTTAGGGAGCAGGAGGGAAGGGGAAGAGAGTAGCTGCATGTGGTCAAAGAGTGTGACCCAAGGGCTCTAGGAATGATTTAAAGTACGGTCTGTGTCTACTACTAGCTTCCATAACAATAGAAATTGATACAAATCATCCCTTCCTTCCACGAATCTTGTCCTGGACCTAGAGTTTCTGGTTAAGCTGTGACTTGACCCTCGTGTCTGGAGATACCTTTGGGAGGAGACTCGATAATCATAATTACGCTAATGGTGTGATATGACTCTTGAGGCGAGTGTTTCGGTTGGAACCTCTTGGTGGCAGCGTCGAGGCCTTACGACGTTAGTTTGGGTATAGACTGGGCAACTACAGTTCATACACAGATTGACTGTATTAGGCAAAAAGGTTGTGGTTTACCTACAACATTGGGGTCAGTTTTCATGGGTCAGCAAAAAGGAAACCCCATGCAGCACAGGACGGAATCATGCATAAGTGGGTGCATTGGATCACTCTAGAGATGGCCAAACTAACATTTATGCCAGAATTCTCTAGAGTTGCAGCACCACTTCCAGCAGAGCTTTCAGGAGATGAGGTATAGGTTGACCAGTGCGCCCATCTTGACGGAGTTGGTTACGTAGTTCTCTGCGACACATCAGAGACCAGACTCGGGTGTGTACTGATGTAGAAGCAGGCAGTGATCGCCTATTGTTCATGGCAGTTGAGACTGTATATAGCAGACATAAGTCCTATACTGATAGGAGACGGACAGCTCTGGAGTTTGAGGATGGTGACCACGTCTTAATATAGGTCTCACTTCGATGAGGTCTATGGAGATGTGGTCGAAGTGGAAAGTTATCTCCGAGGTTCATCGGACCCTTCTAGGTCCTCAGCAGGGTAGGAGAGGTGGTTTACTGATTGACCTTTCCACCACAGTTTCACCGGGTGCATGACGTCTTCCACATATCTCAGCTGAGGAGATACGTTCCCAACCCATCACGCATCATCGATCACAGGGAGTTGGACGTCAATGACAGGGAGACATTCATGGAGGTTCTAGGGGAGATTGAGGATCGACGGGAGCAGGTCCTACAAGGATGGTCGATTCCTCTGGTGCGCATTCCCTGGCATCACGGGAACCTCCAGAAGAGAACATGGGAGCGAAAGGCTTAGATGCATGCTCAGTACATTCTTTTGTCTCCCTAGTGTGTGTTGTAGCTTTACGGTGACATAAATCCCTGAGGTGGGAGAAATTTAAAGACCCGTAAATTTCAAAAAATTTGTTATTAATTTCTTTGGAATTTTACAAGTCTGTGGTTTCTGATGACACCTGATTCTGAGGCCCGGTTTTCCTGGAATCAATTTCTGAAGTTTAGCTCAGGTACGTTCAGTGAACGAACGAGTGGTTTTTTCTATATTTTGAACTGGTGCTCGGAATTGAAATCTGAGGGCCCCGATGAACTCGTAACGCCGGTAATTTCTTAAGGGGACCTTTACAGCAGTTGCGTTTGCGCGGGAGGAGAAGTTAAATTTTTTGGATTAAATAAGAAGTGAATAAAATTGTGGAACAATTTTATTTTATATCTAAGGTGGTTATATCCGGCATGGGGGAGTTGGGGTGGGACCCACAAGCACCTAACTACCCATGTGAGGATATATGTGAGGTGGGGCCCACACTATCCCCAACCTTTCACAATCCCTAAACTCCTTAAACCCCCCTTCTTTAACTTGCTAACTCCTCTTTAAATGTGTAACCTTTCCACTTCCTCTCTCTCCCTCTTTAATTCTTTCAAACACACACCTTAATTAATTATTTGAACCTCTTCAATTAAATTAATTAAGTGTTTATTTTTTTTAAATTTTGAAGGCATGAAAAGTTTAATCAAAATAAGGGGTAGCCTTCTTTTTAATTTTGGTTGTCTTGTTGTGTGGGAAATATTAGAGAGAGAGCTTTTGTGTGAAAGAAGAAGGAATTTCCTCTTTCTTTGAAGAACATCATCCTCAAAAAAGAACAGTTCTTCTTCGATGAGGAACATGTCCCCTTCAACGTAGAATGACTCGGCAACCACGGTTCCCCATCATCTTCTTCCTTCGTGATAGGGGAGGAGGCACCGACATGGGGAACTCGCCAACGACGATGTGACTTATTTTCTTTTCTCCGCGACAAGATAGGAGACGTCACTTCCTCGGGTGCACACCGATGACAACATAAATGACACCATCATCCACGACGCTTGTCAACCACGGACCTTATCGAGGTAGGGGGTTTTCATATATAGTGTATATGTGATTTATACCTCGTGCATGGGTATTTAATTTCAGGGTGTTTGTATAATTTATTTTCAATAAATTAACCCTTTGTCATTGTTGAATTTGGGATTGAGCCTCTAATGCAGAGGGAACGGGCTAACTAACAAGCCTTGACCCTCCGCTGGTTGTTATTTTGTGCGTGGATTGACGGACGATGATGAAATGGGCCGTAACGGTGATTTGAAGCCGACACAGTGAAGAGCAGGTCCCGAGAGAGACGCGGCCGTAGACGGTGGGAAAATTGGACCACCGAAGCATGTTCGGTGGTCCACGGAAAGCGCTGTCAATGTGCCACGCCGGCACGACAGCACCGGCGTCCGGAGGCGGCGGCATGCCGCCAGAAAAAATCCGTCGCAGTTAAGCCGCGGTGGCGGAAGAAAACCGAAATGGCCCGGCTATTCCGGAAAGGGATAGGCGCAGCTTAATGGTGCGCCAGCTGGCCGGCAACGCCCCCTGGCTGGGCCGGGACAGGCCACTCGGACCGAACCACCAGCGCCGGGTTGGGTCGCCAGCGCAGGGCCGGGCCGCCAGCGCCGGGTCAGGCCGGGCCGCCAGCGCCGGGCCGGGCCGCGCCGTCCGGGCCGTGTCACACGCAACCGGGACGGACCCTAACCCGAGTCGGGTCGACTCGGTTTGGGCCGACCCAAGGGGTGTTGGTCTGGGTCGGACCGGGCCTAGACCCCTATTTTCAGACAGTTTTCAGTTAAATAAACATATCTTGAGCTATAGGCCTCCGATCGACACACCGTCAGTTGTGTAGGATTCCTTAGATTGGGTCGGTCGTTTTAGTATATTACACCAAGGTTTCAGAAAAGTTTGAGTACATATGGGTTGGTTTGAATCTGAAACCAATCGAGGCCTCGAAGCAGAAACGCTTATAACTTGAGCTCCGAACGTCCGATTGACGTGACATCGACTTTGTTGGATTTATCTTGATGAGACAGTTCTTTTGGAATACTTCACCTGAGGTTTGGACATAGTTGGAGTATGGCTGGGTTGGATTGTACCTGAAATCCAACATGGCCCCTAGAACGGAAATGCTAATAACTCACAGACAGGACGTCCGATTGGCGCTCTGTCTGTTGCGTTGAGACCCCTTTTATGAGGCGGTCCTTTGAGATACTTTTTCATGGGACTTTTTAATACTTGGAGTATTGACCAGTAGCTCGTGGATCGGATCCTCCCGGAGACGAGTGTACGGAGTACGGAGACCTTGTAGCTGGCTGAGACCTGATGACTACTTGACCGATTCAAGTCGGAGTGACTTGACTAGCCCAGTGGGGAGAACTACGGTGTTTGGGTGGTAGACCCACAGCGGGGAGCACTACTTTGTGTTGGTGGCAGACCCACGGTGCTTGATAGAAGGATTACCTCTGTTGGCTATTAGGGGAGCACTACTATTTTGGGGTGGCAAACCCATGGCGGGGAACACTTCTGTGTTTGGGTGGCAGACCCGTGGTACTCGATTGGAGGAGTACCTCAGCAGTCTAAGTTTAGTGAGCAGTGCCTCGGAGTTGTGACAGGATCACTGTACTTGATAGAGGAGGAGCTCTTTAGTAGTTGTGGTTTCGATATCATTAATGAAAATCCTGGTTTGAGCTGAGTCAATGACCTTTCTGTTTACGTCATGATTGAGATCGGTCACTTGATAACTTAGGTATATGTATGGGCATATACCTAAGTAGTGGTTATACTTTGATTTCATAACCTTTGTGTTTCCTCATGTTTGAGATGGGTTACTTGATAACTTAGGTATAAGTACGGGCTTATACCTAAGTAAGGGTTATCTGTTGAGATCCTTATTTGTGGTTATCCTTGTTGGATTTAGTGAGACCTTGAGGGTCTCGAGGTCCCTAATGAGTATCGTTATACTCACCCCTACATGTTCTATGCCCGCACCTCATTGTATTGGATGCAGACGATGGACAGCGCTGACAGAGACCGGGTGTACGAGGACTGGACGGTACCCGGAGGTGGACCTCACGACGAGTCAGTACCCAGAGGTGGACTTCACGACGATACGATACTCAGAGAACATTGGAAGGTGAGAGCATTGAGGAGGCTATTTGTACCTACCCTTCAGATAGGATATAAGGTGGAGAACCCAGGAGCTACTTCTATCTTCCAGCTGTTTGTCTTTTCTGTTGTACTTTCGTTCAGTTGTAGCTGTACTTTTCAGTTGGGTTTGTATTCTGGCCCATTTACTTTTCAGAACATTCTTTTGTACTTAGTGTATTACTTCCTCTTGTACTCTGGTTGGATGTGTTTATTTTTTATAAAGGCAATGCCTTCCCAGTTATTGGTATTTACGCCTTTGGTGCAAGTCGCCAGCCCCTGGCCTATGGAAGGCAGGCATGGGGTAGTCACGGCACGGGCCCCGAGGACGGGTCGTGACATCATGAATATTTTAAATGACTTTCATGATCACATTTAAAATTTATTTAAAGATAAATATATCAAAAATATAGGGGTGTTACAATTACATTTATAAGAACTCTCATTTTTTTTAGATTCATTTTTTGTAATTGTAGATTGGTGTAATTATCTGAAGATTAATAGTGTTTTCAAATATTTCCAATTATCTCCCCATGTTATGACTTTAAAGTACATTACTAGTATAATAGTAAAATATTCACTAATTATTTATACATATGTTGATTCATGTGACGAATTCTATAATGTAGTTGATATTTTTTATTTTTGGTGTTTAAAGGATAGATTTTTATATTCCGACAGTTCTATGGTATCTATATCCAAAGAATATATAACCTTATGATGGGATAATATTTCGTTTATTTTTTCAATTTGATCAATGGTTAATAATTTTCAAGATAATCAATACTTTTTTAGGGATATCGATTGTTATTCTAAATTATTATAACCATACATTAAAGTGATATTTTAATGTACTGGATATTTTTCTAAATAAAAAAACATTGATTTATTAATATTTTTCAAAATAAATCACTTAATCTATTATTGTTTTATTTTATATTTTTAATCCTGTAAATATTCATTTTTAAGAAAATATATAAAAAAATTTATTTTGAATTTTTTATTAATAATGAATATATATTTAATTTTGATTAAAATATTTTCATAAAAACATTTATTTTTTGAACATGAATTATTAAAAATTACTACATATTATGTTAGTATTTTTAATAAATTTCATTGGTGAGTTCTATTTTTATTCAATAGTAGAAATATTTTCAATTATTCAGAAGTAATAATTTAATTTTTTAATATTTGGGATTTCAATATCATTCTTATAATTATTGTGTAAAAATATACTATATATATATATATATATATATTCTCAAAAAATGTTTTTATAGTTCAGTCGTGGAAATAATATTCATTTTTTTCCAAATTTTGTATGATGATATCTTTTTCTTAACAACTAATGCAATTCTTATTAATATTATTCGGATGTGAATCATATAAAGATAAATATTCATATAATATAAAGAAATATAAAAAATTATTATTTCTTATAGTTTAAAAAGCGACATTTTGAAACCATTTTAATCAACTCAGAGTTGACCCCATTTTTCAAATAGTTTTCCTTTTTCCCATGTCTTTTATTTCATAATAATTTTCAACATTTTTCAATAAATTTCATTTTTTGAAAGTTTTGGACTGAGTTTTTATTTTATAATCAAAATTTTCCTATTTGAATTTGATGTTGCTTTGGTATATCTATATAATAAAAAAAATTCTTGATTCATTTTATGTTTTGACTATGTTCAAATTTCATTGGTTTTCTTGCTTGTTTTCATTAAACATGGATATTTCTTCTAAAATTATATTTAGAAAAAAAATTCCATTTTTTATTAAATAATAAAAATTGTCATATAAACTATTATTTTTTTAAAATTTTAGTAAATATTTTTTTAAATCTACAAAAAATGGTTTCTTTAAAGAAAATCATTTAAAAAGACATTGGTTGAGAATATGACTATGTACTATTTCTATAAAAATTTCTGGAACAATATATTTTTGAAAATGTTATTTTCTATATTATTTTCATTTTTGGTCTACCTAATAAGGATTTGGATGTACCTCAAATTAGTAGTAAATTAGGAAATTGAATTAATTGACTATTCATTTTAGTTTAAAAATTTAGGGATAATTTTATTATATTATTCTTTATAAGAGTGAGATAATTATACTACCACTCTTTATGATGATCGCTTAATCCTTTAATAGTGAATTGATCTATTTTTAGAGTATTATTTTCCACATATTTATAATGTTAAATAACAATTTTCTATAATATACCGTGATTCTAAAATTTAAGTCTTCCATTACATATTTAAATTTAAAGATTAAAAATGTACATCTTCATTAAATAACAATAATGTGTTAAGATAATTTAGTTTTTATGTTTTGTTAATTTGATATGAAATTCTACAGTCAAATGTATTAAGTTTTATGATAATAAAAATTTATTAGAAATTTTTTAAATAATTATACCTATAAATCATCCCTTCAATAAATAATTATATTATATTAAAACCAAACAATACAATAAAAATGACACCTTACTGATGGAAAAAAACATGGGTGTAGGTCGGATTCTTGTGTCTATAGGTTATCACCCTAGCCAACACATTCATAGCTAGTAAAACTATTATTGTAGCCCCTGGGGCAACATACACATCTTCCCCGATCTATTCTAGCACAAAAATATGTTTCCCATATCGTTCCCATCTTAAAATAATTTTCTTGTTCTTGCTCCTACTCAATATCTGGCCAGATACACAAACTCCCATTCCATTATTTAACATATATCTCAGATAATATTTATCCTATATCCTTATCTCGACCAAAGAAAACAATTAACCTCAATGTGGCTAGAGCAATATCACCATCTGCGATCTTTTTATCTTTGGAAAAAATAATGCCTTATATATTCTCCTTGGATTTTTTATTTAGATTTTTTTTATTAGAATATTTCATTTTCAATTAAAATTATTGTTAAGGAAATAATTTTTAAATTTAATTTTTATTTGATTGAGGTGAAAATAATAAATCAAATTAACCTATGTTTCTTAAATAATAATTTGTTTAATTTAAAGGTAAAGTGTTTAAAAAAATTAAATATCAGTAAAAATCTAATGAAAGTAAAAAATAATTTAAAATATATATAGGTATTAATATCTCAAAAAAATTATTAATGTAATGAATGATATATATTTTATAAATTGGTATTTGTTTAATGTTATTATCATGAAAATTTCTAAATTCTATGGTTTGATGTCAAATAATTTGATGAAAAAATAAAAACTATATTATCATCAACTTTTATTTTATTAATAAAAAATTATCTTTTATTTTTTATCATTCAATTTATATGTGTAATGGGTACCTCAAATTTTAATATTTTAGTATATTAAATAAAATTCTTGTGATTTATCATATATGTGTTTAAAATAATAATGTAAAAATAGGTCAAATAATTATTCAATGATTTAGTGGTTACCATAAAGTGAGGTAGTATAATTATTTTAATCTTATATAATTTATAATATTAAAAATTTATACATAAATTTTAAAATAAAAAGGAATATTAAATTAGTTCAATTACTTAAATTATCATTAATATAGGTCATTTAAAAATCCTTCATAGGTCAACTAAAAGTTCTATATAATATAGATAATAACAATGAAAAAAACCATGGTTATCATAAAGAAAATATTAAAAATGGTTTAAAAAAACAATATTTTCTTTTATAATTAACCTTTTCATTTATCTCAAACCATCCCATACCAGTACATAAGTCCTTATATGGTTCCATGAAATAATAATTTTTAATAGTATTAGTAGCCCTTGAATGCTGATATGTTAGAAACTACACAATTGAGAACCCAATGTGGGATTCAATTTGCAACCAAAAATCCTACCCTCAAACCAAAATTTGGGCATCTATGTCTCCTCATTAACAATAACTTGTCTTATCCAATTATCTTTCACTTGGAGTACCTTTATTCTCGCATCATTGGAATATTCTACCTTGCATTTTTTATCATGAGCAATTTCTACAAAAGTGACCACCATAGATTCACATGATCCTACCATAGTATCATTACCATTGTCAAACTAGTTTGGTGATATACCATGTATATCATACATGGGATATACCATGGATCTGATACCTCATGTTATGATCCTTTTCCTCTAGCCCATGCCTTCTAGTATCAATACATTATCCCTTCTAAGGTTCCATTAGAAAACTAATTTAGGAAAGGAGGAGTATAAATCCAGAATTATATGTTACAAACAGATCATCATAGAAAATGATATCATATTTTTATTTCACCAAATATTTACAAACATGTTTCAATAAAAATAAAATCAATTATAATTATTCATTAAAAATTTCAATGGAAATTATAATAATATATTTCATTAAAAATTATTTTTTTAATATTATTACTTTAAAAAGAAACAACACAAATAAATTCTTTATTTTATATAACACATATCAATCATGATTTTTATATAAAAATATTTCAAATAAATGAAAATATTTTTTTAAATAAGTATATAAATATATATAGTTTTCTTATGTTTTATTAAGAATATATCAACTTTCATAGTTTCCAACATCATGCACATCCTAGGAATGGCACCAGTAAACTTGATTGGTCATGAAACACTAAGGACTAGACTCTAAATAACATCAACCTCTAATCATATCAGTTATATAGACAATTATGATCATAGAAACAAATATGGATATTCAATTAAATAAAACAAACATAAAACTTGAACCAAGCCCAACACCCGAAGCCCAATATTTTATCTTCTTGATATATGCACCCAAGAAACTCAAAATTTGACCATAACACTTGTAAAAAGGCCAAAATATCCTAGTCTATGAAACAAATTAAAAATAAAAATATAGTTTCAGATGATGTATATTTAGTTGGATAGAAAACAATATCATCATAATTTATTTATTTTCTCCAATCTACTTAGTTATTAGTGTAAAACCACAAATATTAAACCTAACAAAACATTCCCTCCATATACTTACACCAAACCACATATAAGATCCATGAATATAGTACAAGAATCACATAGAAATGCACCAACCCAAGGTTCTCATTCTATAGTTGATGCTTCAACATGGATTCATGATCTGTCTATAATTTGGGAAGTATTTCAATGACAAAAGCATTCCATTATAGATCCAATTTCATCATGGATTTTAGTATCTCTCTAGCACATCCTATAATAATGATAACCTAAAATAAAAAAGAAAATTATTCTACTAATTTTTATTTATAATAAAGAGATACTAATGAATCAATAAATTCATCAATTTATACCGTCTCACTATCCACTCTATGAATTAGACAAAATCTCATCATCTATTATAGTTTAAAGGATCAACAATGTCTAAACCTATGAAAAGTTTAATGTTGAATTGTCCATTATTATTAATCATAAAGACCAGATAAACAATCTTACATTTTGATGTAGTCTTCACTATTTTCCATTACAATAGGACCACCCACTTGACACCAAAATAGATTCATGCTTGCAACTATGTCTTCACTAGATTTTTGAATCACTAAACCATAGACAGATATTTAATGCTTTTGAAATTTATCAATATTGAGAATGGAAAAATGTGCCTACAAATATATATTTATTTAAATAATCACTACCTCATACCATCCATGGAAAAAAGGTTAAGGACCCCTAGAAAAATTTAGTCCTAAAGAATCCCAAAACACAAAATCTACTTATAAGCTAGAGGGAAACATATTAATCTAATAAAAAAGATACACTAGTAAATGAGTTCTTCTGAGTTTCTAAATAGTCCATATCAAAGTTACCCTCCCTCATAATACTACAAAGATATTTTTTACCCACTATGACACACTTTTATGTTCGAATGATTTGTGTCATAGAGTAGGGATCATATTGTGACTGTAAAGGAAAATATTTGACCAGTAGGGTTTCTAACAGCACAAATGAATGGGAAATAGAATTTTTCGGCAATAAGGATAAACTATACATTATTTCATTCACTTATTCCATCAAGGGGTTACAATAACTGATATTGGATTCAAAAATGATCACCATTAACCCAATATTATAATAAAATTTACCTATGCTAGCTTTGTCTCTATTATACATTTCCCCATTACTGTTGATATTATAACCATTAATGAGGGTCTTACATTTTACCCATCACCTTTTTTCTTATATTCAAATGAAAATTTTGATTGGTATACTTACACCAATAATAAATCCAGTAAATATGTTGGCACATCATTGGTATTCCCCATGCAAACTGAATCTCTATCCTAATAAATTTTTTATAACATGATTGAGAAGTTTGGATACATACCAATATGCAGTGCCTCATTCCCCCTCTCTATAAATTCTAAAAAATTACACAAAAAAATGATTCAAAAATTATCCCAGAATAAAAAACAGGAATCGATTATGTAATATGAGTCTAGAATATCCTCTACCAAAATAAAAATTTGTATTCATTGAAAAATTCCTCTAAATAAATTTTAGAGGTGTATATCCCAATTGTATTATAATAAAAAATGACATGTAGATTATATTGAGCTGAAAAGAGGATCCATGATGATAAATTAATAAAATGAAATATTCTTTATTTGAAACTAATTTCATCACTATTAAAGAGAAATGGGTGGTCCCTTACTCATCACGAAAATATTCAACTCATTTATCACATGGTGCACCACTATTAATCAAGGATATTCATCACCCAATGATAGAATAATGGACCCTATTAATCATAAAATATTCTCCAATAATATATTAAATTAAAGAACCTAACTCATATTAGGGATTCTACTCCAAATTCCATCATTATTAAAGAAAAATGGGTGGGACTCATCTCATTAGGAAGACGATCTGATCATATCCCACATAAAGAACCCTTACTCAGCATTATAATACTCATCCTAGTTAAAAAATTACAAAATACCTTGTATAATGATGATTATCCACAAAATTTATGGGGGAAACCATGTATCATCATATAGATCCTCTAACCAATTCCAACATGGAATTCCATGAGGCATGAGGAACGTTCTCCATCAATGGGTTTGAAAAGAATTACTGAGAACTCTTCACCAATTATGTATTAATATATAAACATAAATAAATTATTAGAGGATATAATTTTTTAAAATATTGATATATCTTAGCTAATTATGAAACTCCACAGGATGAGTATTAATACACAAGATTTAATTCTTCATTTTTTTAAAAATAAGTTTTATGTTCTACGCCCCTAAGTGTTTTCAATATTTTGTTGTTGTTTAAGATTGTTTATTTTAATTAAACACTTAAATTTGTAAGAAAACTTATATTAATTCAAGTATGGATCTTTATTTTGCGTTTTTTTGGGTGAAAAAGGAATAATTTGGAAATTTCCTAAGTACTTGATGTGTACTCTTGAGTAAACACCGTGTACCCAGTTTCCACAAGTAGTTGGGTACTGGCTATGTAAAGGCTGGGTACATAGCCGTGTAGGTGACCTAGAAGGACACCTAAAGTGGGGGTCATTTGAGGCTTGTACATGTTGTGTACATTAAATGAACATGCCATTTAGTGTTATTTTTTATTTCATTAAACGGACATGGGTCGCATCTGAACTCCAAATCTCGTTTCTTTCTCCTGTGTCTCGTATAAGGGAGTGACATACGACCAAGAAAATTCAATCTCCAACTGTTCCATTGTCTGAGATCCGATTGAGATGCCAGCAGGTGATTTGGATTCCCACCTGTGAGTTATCTCTTTCCCTAGATCCTCTCTTCTAGATTTCTCCTCTCTCATGAGTTATTCAAGGATGAATGATTTTGACCTTTTCGTAGATCTATGACATTCTAGGCCGATTCAAGGGCCGACGTTCAAGAGTGTGCATCCTACTACATCAAGGTGGGTGGTTTGTCCCTTTTTTTATAGTATTTGGATTATATATGCTTAATGTGATGAATACCCATGTTTAGGGTAATGCGTAATTTGGAGTTTAACCATGTTTAATGCCTGCTATGGTTAGTTGATTGAGAAAGGTTTATTTTTTATATGTTTGGTTTAATTGTCTTGAATATGGGTGTGTTTCCCATGTTTGACTGATTTGGTCATTGTTTCTAGAAAGCATGTTAGTCTTGTTATTTTTTAGTCTTAGTTTTTTGAGAATGGAGTAATTTTTTATGAGATGCATGTGTTTCGCATTGTGAAAGTATGAACAATGGGAATTGACAATGAGAGCTTTCTAAGGTATGGAAATTTATGTATGATTGTTATTATTTTTGACCATATACATTTACTGTGAAAACTTTCATGGGGTTATAGACAAGAGGGGTTAGACTGTGAGAGGTACCCATAGGGTCATTATTAAATGAATTTTGGACCATAGGGCGTTGACTGTGATAGCTGCCATGGGGTCATTATGATTTATTGTTGCTATGAATACCAAGGGGTATTGACCATGAGAGCTAACTAGGTTTTGAGTTGTAATTTTATTAATGATATGTTAATCTATTGGGGTTTAGACTATGAAAAATTTCACAGAGGGTTGGTTGTGAATGATTGATTGATTGTGACGAGCCTGCCAAGCCAAAGCACAAGATTGGACCCAACCATACTTGTTTGTTTAGATGGTCATTTGAGATGTTTGTCTGTTATTATTCTAAAAGGGGATGTAGAGCTTATGCAATATCCTATGGTTACATTATTCAATGGTTTGAATAATTAATAAATGTAAATGAATGTATTTGAAAACTGTAGGATGGTTTAATTTTGAGTACCTCCTAGTTTATTGCTTCATTTCTTCATATTACCTGCTATATATATTCACTGATAGTTAGGAACAGATATTTTTGTGGTTTCCTACTGGGATTCATCTCACACCCTGTTTGGGCCATGCTTTTGGGCCCAAACAGATTATAAGGTATCATGTATAGAAATGGGAAAGCACCCTTCTGCATCAGGTATTTGGGTGTTGTTGGAGTTGCAGAGCATGGGACAAAGCTAAGGATTCTGATGCTATTAGAGTTATTTATTATTTCATTACTTTTTTTAGTATTGTATTTCAATAATTGTGACTTGTTTAGATGATATCCTAGATACATGTGATATGCATCATTTATTTATATATGTTGTTGCCGTTTATAGTATAAGTCTTCTGATTTTGCTTCTCTTGTATGGTATTACCACTTTCTCTACTATTTAATGTTTGTTCCCATTATGTTACTCTGCCAATGAGATAATATTTTCTACACTATCACACGAAAGGCCCTCATTTCTAGTCGGCAGCCTTTGTTGTTTAGGGAAATATGTTTGAGACCATGTGACCAACCAGGTATGGGGCACATTTGGGCTGCACCCGGAACTGGGATGTTAAAAAGTGGTATCAAAGGGGTTTATTTTCATATTTACCTTATATTTTGGAGCCTATAAACAAGGATAGTAAGGAATATGTAGTTGGTAATATGCTCTTCCTAGGAGTAGCTAACCAGTGTATAGGAAAAATCTGAATTACCTCGAATATTGCAATTTTTTTGTTTTGCAATTGTTACAGTTGATTTTATTTCACTGTTGGGTGTCACAGTTGTTTTTGGGATATTATTATTGATAACATTGTGGTTCTATTTCTGTTTCAACCTAATGAGATGAGGGTATTCCATCTCATGCATCATACAGTCACTTTTTAGAGATCACATGTCTTTCATTATTCTCATTCCATTTAGGATGCATTACTGATTGTATGAAATTGTGATAGATATTGTGCTAGATATGAATGTTGTTGTGATAGATGTCATGATAGAATGCATGGTATTTTGATAGGGTATTTGAATAAGTAAAGTTTCATTTGGACGGGTTCCCAACTTTGGTCCATGTGGTGTTATGGGCCCTCTTGGATTTGAATTTGGTGGATCATGTTTGAATTTTAAATTGAATTTTGTCAAGTTATGATATGAAAAGGGATTAAAAATTTTGATTTGTATGAATATTAGCTCTCACAGGTTGTAATTTTTAATTCCTCGAAAAAAAATTATGTTTTAGGGGTTTCAGAGAAGATTCGGAGGCTTACTGTCTGGAAACCTAGACAACACGGTGCGTGGTGTGATGGACACACACCATGTGTTCTTCTGTTCTGGAAGAAACCAATTTTCTTGATTAAAAATCATGTATTATATGTTCAAGTCATTTATTATTTATCCACGTGACTAACTGAGTGAGTAGAGACACATGGTGTGAAAAACATTGGTAGAAGATGTCGTGTACTGGGAGTAGACATTATGCTATAATGACCAAGTGTCTGGTCGTGTGACTTTTGACACGGGGGGGTTAAAAGTTAAGTGGCACACATGGTGTGTAGAGCGAACACGCCATGTATCATTATTCTAGTAGACCCCATGTAGTTTAGTCGTGTATAATTACTTGGGTAGGATGGAAAATTCAAGTACACATAGTGTCTTGCGAGGAACATTTCATGTGTAAGGGTGTTACACGACCAGGTTTGGCAGAGGTACACACACATGTTATGGCTTAAGGAAAAACTCCATGTGGAGGTTATACATGTCATGTACCCCTGTTTTGTAAAACATGAATTCCTTATTCTCATATTCCTTTCTTTAAATTCTATGTTTCAATCCTTGATAATCAAAATTACATGTGTGCTTGACCTTGTAGATTCATTCCACCGAGACATCCTCCGATTGTACCCCAGATACAGGGAAACGATCAGACACCAGAAATGGTAGATTAGTGACTACCAGAAGATTCTTTCTTCTTGCCCATCTTTTCAATAGCTATTATACCAGACGCAGGTGTGGATTCATAGTTTCATGAAGGCTTTATGAGGATGTTATAGAACTTTTAGAGGGAACCACATCAAGCCCCGTCTATGAAAAAGTTGAAGCGAATGTTCCAGTGGAAACATCCTCTAACATTTTCTTTGGATGGAGGACTGCAGGCTGCAAAGTCATGGTTGGAGGCCATGATTTCCATATTTTTGCATGTAGATATGCCTCTAGAGAGTAGGGTGAAGCTCAAAACGTAAATACTATGTGATTCCACCAATAGATGGGGGGATGTGATCTCATAGGTGGGACTTCATTAGGATTTTGCATGGGAAGAGATCCATAGGACCTACTATGACTATATCTATCCCGAAATATTGAGGGCTGATTGTTCTGAATAGTTCATTAATTTAGAGTAGGGCACTCTTTTAATGATGGATTACTCATCCCTTTTTACATAGCTTCAAGTCTTTTCACATGTTCTGGATGGTGATGAGTTATATTTTGCTAGTGATTTGAGGATTCTCTCAGTTACGACATCTGATTGTAGGTGAATGGCTTCAGGATGACTTTGGTGACTGCTATAGAGAAACCAAGTGTGGTTTTTATAGATTAATATGAGGGAGTTGGGAGCAGTGAGTGAGGACAGTTTAGCATCTAGGTCTGGTAATTCTTTGACAGAAAGGATGAAGCGACATAGGGAGCTATCACACGATGTTTCTTTAGGTAGTCATGTGGTATTCTACTAATGAGGGAAGAGAGGGAATACGAGACCACATTGCCCAAAAGACCCAATTGAGGGCCGATCATGCAGTAAGATGGGACACCTTCATCGTTTTTGTTAGTTTTTTCTCACAAGCATCTAGTGATAGGGGTTATTCTATAACTCCACATTCAGGAACAGGACCACCAATTTCTCATTAGTTGAGGAATTGTAGTTCATCTGGTTGTTCAGGTTGAGGAGGAGATCATGGTCGTGGTAGCTAGTTGGTAGGTTTTTAGAGACAGTAGGGTGGATCCGCTCAAGGTAGTTGGGCAGGGTCACAGGGTCATGTCACAGGTTAGACTTTTTTAGTGGAGAATACCTAGAAGGAGGAGGATCCCAGACCCTCTATAGTTAGAGGTAAGATTCAAGATTCCTCAGATTTAGCTTTTGATTTTTTCGATATAGGGGATTCTATTAGTTTTATATATGTAACTATTGTGGAGAGATTTTGGTTCTGTATATTTAGTTGTGAGGATTTTATGATGCTAGACACTCTGTTGGGGATTATGATGGCTAGTGTACGTCAGTGCAAGGAGTTACCTCTTGAGATTTGGGGTGTCACTTCTTATGGGACCTCTATGTCTTAGAGATAATAGGTTAGGATGTCATTATCATAATGGGATGGTTAGTATTCATGCATGCCTTTATTGATTGTTATCATCGCAGGGTGAGTTTCACATCACTAGTTGGTGGATCTTGTATAAACAAGGTTGAGTGGGATGTCTAGACAAGTATAGAGGGACTGAATCATCTTGGGTTAGGAGGAATTACATCCCAGATTGATAGTTTATATCTGGATGATTAGGGGACTTATCAAATGGACTTTCCTCTAGTGGGGGATCGTTTCATAGATGTCTTTCTAGACTAATTTTCAGGTTTACCTCTAGAGTGTGAGGTAGATTTATCTATTGAGCTTGTGCCAGGATTGGCACCGGTGTCCATTTCTCCTTATAGGATGGCTACACCAGATTTATAGAAGCTCCAAAAGTAGTTGGAGGAGTTAAAAGAAAAGGGTTTCATCCGACCCAGTACTTCTCTATGGGGTTCACCTATCCTATTTGCAGAGAAGGATGACTATACCTTCAGACTTTTGGTAGATTATTGGAATCTAAACCAGTTAATAGTTATGAACCAATATCCTTTTCCAATGATTGATGATCTCTTTGATCAGCCTCATAGAGCCTGGGTTTCCTCGAAGATTGACTTGAGATCTTGTTATCATCAGTTGCGTGTTTGACTATTAGATATACCGCTTATAGCCTTTCGAAGTAGGTATGATCTATATGAGTATTTGGTTATGCCACTCGGTCTCGTAAATGTGCCAGAATTTTTCATGGAACTGTTGAACCGACAGTTCCATCCTTATTTTGATTAGTTTGTGGTAGTCTTCCTGGATGATATCATGGTGTACCCTCACACTCTACACAACCATGTCATCCATCTTGAGATCGTAATGAGTACACTAAGAGATAAATAGTTATATTATAAGATCTAAAAATTAAACTTTTGGTTGGATCATATTCACTTCTTGGGTCATGTCATCTAAGAGATAGGAGTATCAGTAGAACCACAGAAGGTGAGAGCGGTAGTTTCTTGGGATCATCCTAAGAACTTCGTTGAGGTACATATTTTTCTGGGTTTGGCTGGTAAATACAGTATATTTATATAGGCCTTTTCATTCTTAGAAGCACCACTAATGTTCCTGACTAAGAAGAGTGCAAAGTAATTGTGGACAGATTCCTATGATTCAGCCTTTTATGAGGGACAGGGAGATGGACTTCAGCACTGATACTGATCTTTCCAGATTATGGAAAGAGTTACACCATTTAATGAGACGTATCAGGTATCAGGTTGGGAGTAGTGCTTATGTAGAGGGAAGTAGTCGTTGCATACGTGTCTCATAGTTGAGGCCACATAAGAAGAATTTCCCAATGCATGATCTTGAGTTAGCTGCAGTTTTTCATGCCTTACGCTATTAGAGACATTATCTTTTGGGGGATCATTTTGTGGTATTAAATTACCAGGAGAGCCTCAATTATATCTTTACTCAGTGTGACCAGAATTTTGGGCAATGAAGTTCAGTTGAGTACCATCAATATTTTGACTTTGAGCTTGCCTACACGCATAGAAAATGTAATTTTGTTGCTGATGCATTGAGCTGGTCTCGAATATAAGAAATTTAAGAGGCCAGTAGTGAGTGGTAGCTTATGGATCTGTTCTCTGAGATGCATTTAGAGGTGCACGATATATAGGGGCAGACTATTATTTCTTCTATAACTATTACCTCTACTCTTCTGGATCGAGTGAAAATGGGGAAACTATCATATTCTAAAGGCCTAGCCTACGAGAGAGTGTGTAAGGAGAGGACCCTAATCCTTGGTAGACTGTAGACAATGATGAGATATTGAATTTTCGTGGATGTGTATGGGTATCAGAAGACATACATCAGAAGATTTTGTGAGATTTTGATTCCTTAGATTGGGAAGGTAATCCTAGTGTCACCAAGATTTATCGAGATCTACACTGTCATTATTTGTGTCTAGGTATGAAGAGGGATGTAGCTATTTTTGTTATAAAATGTTCCACCTGTCAGTAGGTGAAGGAAGATTATCAATAACCCACAAGGTTTTTACAATAGTTACCCATTCTTGAGTGGAAGAGGAAATATGTTGTAATGGATTTTGTGAAGGGTTTACCAAGGTCACCATGAGGGAATGATGTGGTTTGGGTTGTTGTTGACAGACTCACAAAGGTTGGACACTTTTTTCCAACCAAGGAAACCTTCAGTGTTGATGAGATTGGAAGGTTGTACATTCGATGTATTATATGTTTACATGGGCTTCCACACTCTATCATTTCATACATGGATGACTGGTTTAATTCTCATGTCTAGAAGGGACTACAGCAGGATTCGTGTACATTGGTACTTTTGAGTAAAACTTATCATCCCCAGACAGATGGTCAATCCAGGCATATGATTCAGAATTTGGAGGACATGCTATGAGCATGCCTCCTGGATTTTGGGGGCTCTTGGGAGAGAAACATACCCCTAGAGGATTTTTCCAAAAATAACAATTTTCAGGCGATGATTGAGACGGTACCTTTTAGGGATTTGTATGGAAGGCCATGTTGATCACCCTTATATTGAATGTAGGCATGAGAGGCAGCTATGTTGGGACCTCTCCTTTTCCAGGAAACCACCGACCATGTAGAGTTGATTCGGAAGAGGATAGATATTGCACACTCTCTCTATAAATATCATGATGATCGATGGAGATGATCTCTCGAGTTTGAGGTCAGAGATCAGGTTTTATTATGTGTCACACCGAGGTTAGGAGACAAGAGGATTAGGAGATAGGGGAAGATTTCAATGAGATACACTGAGATATTTGAGGTTTTGGAGATATTTATTCTAGTTGCCTATCGGTTGAAGTTACCTTTGAGGTACTAGGCTATGCATATCATCTTCCATGTTTCTCATCTACAACATTACTTTTCAGACATGTCTCTTGTTTTTAACCTGAGGAGGTTGAGTTGGAGGTGGATGCATCCTTCGAGAAGCACCCCATTCTGATTGTGGATTGTGGTACAAAGGTTCTCAATGGTTGGTATGTTCCTCTGGTACGAGGTCTATTGTAGCATAGGTGAGTACAAGATGAGTCATGGGAGAGAGAGGCTGACATACGATCACAGTGTCCAGAGTTGTTTAAAGTTTATTTTTCACCACCCTTAGAAGGGAAATTCGGGGATGAATTTATTTAAGGGGGGATGTTTTTAAGCACCAAGATCTTTATTCAGGTATGGATCTTTATTTTATGTTGTTTTTTTAGGAAAATGGATGAATTTGGAAATTTTATAATTATATGTCGTGCACTCTTGAGGACACATTGTGTACCTAGTTTCCATGGGTTTCCATGTACTGACCTTGTAATGGCTACGTACATGGCCGTATAAGTGACCTGGGAAACCGCCTAAAGAAGGGGACAATTGAGGCTAGTATAAGGAATGTACATTAAAAGATCAATCCGTTTACTTTTCTTTTTATTTTATTTATCGGATTGTGGTTGCGTTTAATCTCTAGAACTCCTTTCTTCTTCCCCTATCTTGTATAAGAGAGTGACGTACAACTGAGAAACATAGATCTCCTCTCATTCCTACGTCTGAGCTCTAATTGAGATGATGTCAGGTGTGTTGGATTTCCACATATGATTTCTCTCTTTCCCTAGAGTCTCTCTTCAATATTTCTCCACTCTCTTGAGTTATTCATGTTTGAACAATTTTACTTTTTTGTAGATCTATGACGTTCTAGGCCAATTCAAGGGCCTAAATTTAGGAGTGTTCATTGTACTACAACAAGGTAGGTGGTATATGAATTTCTTTGATAGTATTTGGATTTTATATTCTTTAAGTGACAAATACCCATGTTTAGGGAAATGCGTAATTTAGAGTTTAACCTCGTTTAATGCCTGATATAATTTTTTGATTGAGAAAGTGTTACTGTTTATGTGTAATTATTTATTGTCTTGAATATGGGTGTGTTTCCCATGTTTGATTGATTTGGACATTGTGTTTATAAATCATGTAAGTCTTGTTGTTTTCTATTCCTAGTGTTGTTAGGATGGAGTTATTGTTTATGAGATGCATGTGTTTCGTATTATGAAATTTTGACCAAAGATAATTGACTACGGGGGATTCCCGAGGTAGGGTCATTAATGTATAATTGTTGTTATCATTGACTAGAGACAATGACTGTGAGATCTATCATGGGGTAATAGACCAGAGGGGTTAGACCTTGAGAGCTACCTAGAGGGTCCTTATTAAATGATTTTTGGATCATAGGGCATTGAATATGAGAGTGTGAGGTGGTTATTATTATTTATTTTTAATATGTATTCTAAGGGGTATTTTATGTTATAGCTAACCATGTGGTAGGTTGTAATTTGATTAATGATATGTTAAAACAGATGGGTTAGACAGTAAAAAATTTTCCAGAGGGTTTCTGGTGAATGATTGATTGACTGTGACAAGCCTACCAAGCAAAAGAACAAGCTTGTACTAGGCCTTACTTGTCCGTCAAAATGGTATTTTGAGACATTTGTCTATTATTATTATACAAGGGGATACAGATCTTAGGCTAGATCCTGAAGTCACATTATTCAATAGATTGAATAATTAATAAATATAAACAAATGTGATTGAAAACTGTAGGATTGTTTACTTTTGAGTAATTCCTAGTTTATTTCTTCATTTATACATATTACTTGATATATATATTCACTGCTTGTTAAAAACATGTCTTTTTTTGGTTTTCTATTTGTATTCATCTCACACCTTGTTTAGGTTATGCTTTTGGGCCCAAAACTATTATATAGTTGTAGGTATATAAAAGGGAAAGTCCCCTTCTTGATCAGGTACTTGAGTGCAGTTGGAGTTGGAGAGCATGGGACTAAGTCAAGGCTTGCGAAGATGTTGGAGCTATTAAGTATTTCATTACATTGGCTTAATATTTTATTTCAAGAATTGTGACTTTTTTGGATGATTTCCTAGATACATGTGACATGCTTCGTTTATTTTTATATGCTACAGTTTTTTATACTACTAGTATTCTGTTGTTTACTACTATTGTATTGTATTACTACTTTCACTATGGTTTACTATTTGTTTCTCTTGTGTTACTCTACCAATGAGGTGATATTTTCCCCACTATCACACCCAAGGCCCTCACTGCTAGTCGGTAGCCTCTAGCATTCAGGGAAATGTGATTGAGGCCATGTGACTAACTAGGTATGGGGAACCTTTGTGCGGAACCTGGAACTGGGACGTTATAAAATTATTATTCATTGTAATTAAAGATTTAAATATTTCTAAATTTAATTAAATACTTCAATTTTATACTCTCATTGAAATTATAATTCTAATGTTGTAATATTTTCTTTAACCCTATGCTTTCCTTTTAAAAATCTATATTTCACCCACCCAAAATTTCTCTTTGAATTACATTTCTCTTAAAAATATACATTTCCTTATTTAACTTCATAGTTATTTTTTATAATATTTTCCAAAAATGTATTAGGGGTAAAGGGTTTGGAGTTGGGAAAATTATAAGAATCAATAAAATGTACACATTTTGGTTAGCTTGTTCTTAGTTGTCTATGATAATATTATTGTTTCATTGAAGTATGTATTTTGGCGTAGGTGGTTTCACGAGTTATTTTTAATATAGAGTGGCTAGACATATCTTTCTTTCTAATTTTCAACCCTTTAATTTCCATACCAAGGTGTAAAATAGTTCTGATATGGATATTAATTCGGATGAATTATCTATAGTAAAAATTGATGTAAAACTAAATTATAGGAGGATTCTTATGATTCTTAAATTCTAAATTTGAACTCAAAGTTAATGAATTGTTATTGTTTATCATTTTTTGTCATAAAATCTATTAAAAACACATTTAATTTGAGAAACCCTAATGATAAAATATTTAATGAAATTACCATTATGTAAAAAAGACAACAAATACTAATACTACACATATGATTAGTTAAAATTGGAATACACACTATGTATATTAGAAGATTTAATTATTTTATATAATTTAGTTTAAGTGATATAAAGGTAATTAAAAAATTAATAACTTTACATAATTGTAATACAATTTATATATAATTATTCCATTCACATTTATTTTTATGTTGATGAAGATGTTAGATTAGTATAATCAAATTTATATAAATCTCTGATCCCAGATTTAAAACTAAAAAATAATTAATTATATAAAAATTATACTAATATATTTCTTTTTTATTGAATTTAATACTTGGTACAAAGTATAAAATTCCACACATCAATGAAAATAGTAAATAAGTCTCTTATTGGAGAAACTATTTTATTTGAATCAAATGTTAGGGAAACTAATATGTAAACTCAAAGAACCATTAAAATGAATGAATTTGAAAAAAAACAATTCATGTAATTTTAGTCATATTAAAAAAGAAAACTATAATTAATAAACAATATATTGAATACATGGCTCAGCGTAGCTATTGAAATATTGAACATAAATTATAAAGAATACATTCTTTTAAAAGACCAAGGGAAATCACTACATTCATTCCACCAAGAACGTTAATTTCATCTTAAAATATATAACACAATGATTATTTCACATATTAGTGACATAATAAAACAAAAATACATTATAACGAAGACTTGATTCTATACTATAAACATAAAGGTATTAAAATATATGTTTATTATGAAATTTCCCCCATTTTTTAAAGAGATAAAATTAATAACACTCTAGTGCCTCCTAATGTTTCCTAGTTTTATCCACAAAAATATATAATCTAATGAGAGTTTATAGTAAATAATGATGCACTAATACAAGATTTTTATATGACTTAAATAATTAAAATATAATTTTTTTTAAAAAGTTTAACAAGAATTATACATGAAATTTGCAAGATCAATATTATAAATTTCTAATAGACATAAAAATATTTATAACAATGATTACTTGAAATAAATAATTAAAAAACTTTCACACCCAAAGAGATTTTAAAATTCATAAACATTACCCAAGAACAAATATTTTATAAAATATTCAATCTATGAAATCATATCATCTTATAAAAGAAAAAATTATACTAAATATTACAATCATAGAATTCATTACATTAAAATATACAAAATCATTCCTAAAAAGATATAAGAAATCATCAAAATGATATTATTGAATAAAATCATTATTCTTACCTAAAATTAGTAATAAAAATTAATCAACACAAAATTCTTGAAATTATTCTTCAAAAGAATCATTTTCCATAAATATAAATGAATATCCAATTATCAAACCACATGAAATTGCATAAACATTATTGTGAAATCTCACAAGTCTTGATGAAACAGAAAAAATAATCCGAAAATTTTCCCATCTTGAGGTCGTGTCATATTTGGATTGATATAACCTATACTCTTCTTGAAAAGAAAGATTTATCCTTTAAACTGCATGAATAAAAAAATATCCACTATAGTGAAGTAATAACCTACATTAATCTATATATAATTAATAAGAGAAAACATTACTAATAAACCAAAAATGGAATTTCAAGGGATAAAATGAGGAAAGAATTGTAAAAATAGTAATACACACCCGTCTTATTACTACTAAACATGATCTATAATTAAAAGAAAAAAAACCTGTTTAAACAATCGTCTTGGAAACACAACACTATAAATGAATAAAATAATTAAGGATATTTTTTTATAAAATTATCAATATATTATATGAATTAAAAATGGGCTTAAATTTTCAAAAGTCTAAACTAAATTATATCCAGAAGGTCTGAGAGAGAGGCAGAAACCTGCACCCATCAAATTATTATATAAAAAGTAAACAGTACAAAACAGCTCAAAATAGGGGCACCTTACAAATCCTTGTGTGCATCAAACCATTACAATCATCCCTAACCAAACTATCACAGTAGTTGGGAAGAAAGAAAGACCAACTGGAACTAACCTCC
This sequence comes from Viscum album, assembly GCA_963277665.1. Lineage (NCBI taxonomy): Eukaryota > Viridiplantae > Streptophyta > Magnoliopsida > Santalales > Viscaceae > Viscum > Viscum album. The sequence continues at coordinate 933,928,575 of OY728150.1, read as the reverse complement.
ATAACAGCCCTTTTGGAAAGGGCATCAGCAACCTGGTTTGATTCACAGTAGACATGAGAAATATCAAGGAGTAATATTTGCGCAAGCTTCAGACAAGAGATCTAGGAGGACATCATCCTCCATGGGACATTCTAGGACCGGTCCTTCAAAATATGGACAGCAACTAAAGAATTTGATTCCATCCATAACCTATGCCATCTATAATGAATAGCGTACCAGATAGCCTTAATAATGGCCCACAATTCAGCCTCAATCGCATGCGCATGGAGAACATAATGGAAAAAGAAGCCCTTACCAAAACCCCGATGGGTTCTGAACACCCCACCACACACAGCAGGGCCCGGTGCACCCAAGCTCACCCCATCAACATTCACCTTTAACCTGTTAGAGATAGGGGGAATCCATCAAATAAATTTCAGAATTCTTGGTTTCCTTTATCTGCCACTAACACCAAGAGATCTCAGAAGTAGAAAATCCGAAATGTCATTATACATAGAACCTGTTTGATTCATCGAGGCCAATTTAATGCATCGATGAATCACCATGATCCCTTCATGATGGATGGACTAGACAATATTGATAATTAGTCTATTACGAGACTTCCATATGTATGATACAACTGAAACAGTAGCAGCAAGTAGAAAAGCTTTAAGCTGCTCACAAAAAGAAGACTACAGAACCGAGAAGAACAGGGAAGAAATAGAGGAAAAATCAAGGCAACATTGAAAAATATCTTGTATATAACTCCATAAACACACAGAAAAATCACATTGAATAAAAAGGTGCATAGGGGATTCATTTTCCTTCATACAGAGAAAAAAAACCGGAACAATGGTGATACCTGTTCGTTGTAGAGCAGCTTGAGTGGGTAACCTTTTTTCCATATTTTCCAGATGAGTATAGAATCATTGGGAAATATATATGTCTTGTGAACAGCCTCCACCCACGAAGGAATGCCTGATTCATGACCACACATGAGTTTATAACATTCCCTTCTAGAGAAATAGCCATTCAAAGATGGTTTCCAAATCAAAATTTCAGAACAAACATATTTATAATTACAAATCTCATTATAAAGAGTAGCTAGAATAAATGCAAAAACATCAGCATTTCCATGTAGATCATATATGGACATATTCTTCATTGAAAATGGAATAATGGCAGAATCCTTGATGGGGGAGGACAACCATGAAGTAGAGAAGAAATTAAAATGTGAATTATGGCAGACCAGCCATAGAGATTGAGCCATGATCTTGGAGAATGTGATTCTTACTGAAGACCAAATTGAGGATTTAAGGTACAAACACTTCTAGTTCTGCAATCTATCAAAAAACCTGGCAACAAGGAATTCCATAGAGTAATCAGGCCTGGAAAGAAGCCTCCATGTGAAGTTTTGAAGTAATGAGTCATTGAATAATTTAATATCCTTAACTCCCATTCCCCCCATTTTAACTAGTATAATACATTCTTTCCAGGAGATAGTAACCAGTATCCTTTGATGTGTTGATCCAGTCCAAATGAAATTCCCAACCAAATCACTCAACTTCTTGAGAAGGGCACTTGGCCATTTATAGATAGAGAAAGAATAAACAAACATAGAAGTGATAAAGGAATTGACAAGACAGATTCTACCAGCCTAAGATATATTCTTTCCCTTCCATCTAGCCAACTAATTGCTGATTTTTAAGGCAATTCATTCCAAATAAACTCGTTTAACACTTCCCCAAAATAGAGGTATCCCCATGTAATTAAAGGGAAACTCCCCTCTCTTAACCCGTAGTTTGCTAGAAATCCTGTTTTGTCTCACAATTAGAGCTCCTTACAAAAACACAACAAAGGATTTACTCCAGCTGATTTCCTGACCTGCAACCTCTTCATAATGTGAGAAAGTGCTCTTGATGCAGGATATAGTTCCCTTATTTGCCTTACAAAATAGAAGGATTTCATCTGCATATAGTAAGTGTGAGGGGGAAAAATATTCCTACTAGATTTCATTCTTTGATAAAGACAGGTATTGACAAGATCATTCAGACAAATACTAAGGTAGTCTTCACCCAGAGAAAACAGAAGCCCAAATAAGGGATCACCTTGCCTGACCCCCCTTGAGCACTAAAAGAAACCCTTGGGGGATCCATTAACAATAATAGAGAGACTAGAACTTCATAGAATATAAGAGATCAGATCAATAAACTTATTTGAGAAGCCATGCATCCTGAGAATAGTGAAAATGAAGTCCCATCGTATAGTGTCAAAAGCCATAGAAAAGTTAACTTTCAAGGCCATATTCTCATTTTGTACTTTACCTTTCATGATGTTGATGCATTCTAATGCAGTAAAGAGACAGTTCTGAATATTTCTACCAGGTACAGAGCTAAACTAATTTACAGAGATGATATCCCTAGAAACTTCACCTAAATGAAGAGCAAAAATCTTTCTAATAACGTTAGGATAGAATTACCAATAGCAACAGGCCTAAAATCCATGACATCTAATGAATTCTACTTCTTTATAATCAAGGAAATAAAATTGGAATTCATACCAAATGGCATAAAATAATGTTGAAATAATTCCTTGCCAGCATTAATAACCTCAACATGGATGATATCATAATAGAACATAAAGAATTTATTAGTGAAGCCATCCGGGCTAGCAAAACTATCCATATTCAAAGAGAATAAAGCATGATGGATCTCTTTGTAGGATGGAATGTCAGTGATGCTTTTCTTTTTAGTTTCATCCAGAGTTGATTCAACACATGGGGCAATCTTACTTGAGTAGTTTACACTAGAATTAGAGTATAACTTCTCAAAGTGACCAGTCACAGCATTAGCAATTTCATTTTCAGATGTGAGTAAACTACCATCAATCATAAGAGCCATGAGAGTTTTCTTAATCCCTTTCTCCCTATGCAAGCAATGGAAAAATCTTGTATTTCTATCCCCATTCTTCACCCATTTGATATTCAACTCATTTCGGTCCAGATTTTCCTTGAGGGAAAAAAGGCTATCAATATTTGAGGCAGCTTGTATCTCATCCTGAGATAGGAGATCCTACTGCATATTCCTTTGCTATAAATCTAAGAGGTTAGCTTCAGCCCCTTTGATTTCATTGACAATGCTAGAAAAGGATTTTTGCTCCAATGTTTTAGTTTGGCCTTGACAATTTCCAATTTCGTGATCAATATGTGTGAAGAGCACCCAGTGACATCAGATCCCCATGCGTCCATTATAATTTCCCTACATCCTTAAACAACTAACCATGCATTGTTAAATTTAAATGGAAGAGGAGCTGACCTCAAAGTGCTAAAACGTAACTCAACTAGGATAGGGTTATGATCAGAATGCAATATAGGAAGAGTTAAACCAGAAGCCTCCATTAAATCACTTCTATCATTCATCTGTACCAGACATCTATCCAGCTTGCTAGACTGCCTCCCATTGATAGTATATCTACTCCAGGTGAAGTCAGCACCTAATATAGGAACTTCACTCAATTGTCATTGATCAATACAATAATGAAAGTCTTTGGATGAGGCCCGACAAAAATTGCTTTCAGTCTTTTCCTCTGGAAATCGAATTGTGTTAAAATCACCAAGCAGGATCCATCTCTTGGAAATATTCCCAGAAATTGAGACTAAATGATTCCAAAGAGATATCCTTCTGATGTATTGATTGAAAGAATAAAAAAAAGTTACACAAACGTCATTAGACTTATGACAACAAGATATAGTTAAATCTTGTTGATCAATCTGATAAGAATCTATGATAATGTTATTGTGTTTGAGGACCCATAAGGATTCATTCCCATCTTGGACCTGATTGCTGGCAACCAGTGAATACCCAATAGCATTCCAATTGAATTCCAACCATCGTGAAAAGTTCATTCTTGGTTCGGAAATACCCAGTAATGGGCTTATTGGTCATGATCAAATACTTCAGGGTTCTGACTGTGGGAGAGTTCCCAAGACCCTGGAAAGTCCAGAATAGTATCTTCATTGATTTAAATAACGTTGCCTTGTGCAGGGTCCAGAATAGCTTCCAGCTGGGCATTCATTAGAAATATATTCAATAATGTCCATTGATTTACCGGGAGGATCTCTAGGCATTGAAGGTTTTTTTACCAATTTTTCTATTTGAATTTTAACCTTCTAAAAATATTTTGAACACAAGACTGTACTTATTTTTATTGTGAATGGGAAAATATGGAAAAACCTAAACATAATAGTTCATTAAATAATAATTTTCATAAGACGCATATTTATTTTAAATTAGGAATCATTAATCAAAATAATAATATTATAAAAACATCTAAATATTTTAAATATTTAATAAAAAATCAATTAAAAAAAGATTGTTGATTGAAACCATAAATAAATGATTTTCTTTTAGATAATCTAAAATTATATTGAAACGGTTAAAAAATATTTTAATTTTTGTCTACTGTATTTTAAAATATATTAATTTGGTTCAAAAATATTAACTAGAAGTCACAAAATATAATAGTTAACACATATTAATATGACGTCAACCGAATATGTGTAATTTTTTATTTCATATGGAATTTTTAATAAAAAAGGAAAAAATTATTTCATATTTATTTCCTTTAATAACAATCTATTTTGAAATGGTTTTTTTATATAGACATCAGAATAAAATGAAATGACATAAATTTTGTTGAGATAAATATTGAAATTCAATATAAAAATTAATACATTACGAGAATTCAGTGTGAAAAATAATTAACAAAATGATAATAAAAAGACAACCATAATTAAATAAAAAACATTGAATTTAATATTTATCATCATGTTTTTCCATGAATATAAAAAATCCCAATTTTAACAATTCAGATAAGGAATAGAAATTGAAAATATTATATAAATGGTTAAGGAGAAGTTAACGAATGGAATGCAATATTTTTATAAAGAAATATATAGGAATGAAATCTTAACAATATATATACAAGAATTGGAAATATGGTCATTGGATATATAGTTGTTGGAAATATGGTCATCAGATATAAGGTCATTGGGTATATTCAATAGGTGAGTTTTTTAATTCAAAATAAAATAATTCAAAAATAATAAAATAATTCTATAATGAGATAAAATTATAATATTTAATAAATATTTTATAAATTGTATATTTTTAAGTGTTACATATTATTAATATAATTAATAATGAATTATTTGATGAATTAAAAAAAAGTTTAAAAATATATATTTCCATGCTAATATATTGATAACATTAAATAGATATATATGTATAATTAAATTTAATATAATGTTGTTATAATTATTTAATGTTAAAAATTATATTTTTCATAGAATAGTTATTCATATGTATTTTTTAATTTTATCTAAATAAATAAAAATGACCTCTATTAAGCGATGAATTTTTTTTGAAATGATTATGTATATTAAAAATAAATTAACACTCACTTAATTTGTAATTGATATGAAATTAGATTTAGAACACAAAAAATTTGTAAAATTCGTCTTTCAATAATAAACAGGTTTTTCTTATATTTTATTTTTTAATTTTAAAGATAACATTGTTATATTAAGATGTTGAGTTAGATTAAAATAATTAAAAAAATTAATTAGGACATCAAAATTTGGAAAGGGGTCATCTTCTAATTTGTGTAAAAAAATAATTATTATGGAAAATAATAAACCATGGAAAGGCGGTAAAACTATGTACTCTACCAATGACCAATTTTTATTAAATAAAAATAAAACTTATACATTTTAGAAGAATTATTTTATTTTTAAATTTTATAACTAAATGTATCAGAAACATTTCCTCACCCAACTCACCTAACTCCCGTGTTACACAATCTTTACCCATTACCAAACTAAATTTTCCAAAGAACCATCCATCATTTTCAACTATAAATGGATCTCTACACTACCACTTACAAGACATTATATTCATTTTGAACTCTATTCAATACCCACCAATTTTCTATATCTTAAATCCTTTAAATATTTTCGGTATCTCCTGTTTCCAAGATAGAAGCATACACACATAATTTTGAAGAAACCTATGTTTATAAAGATTTAATTCATGAAGTAAGTATCTTTGTTCTTACCATACAATTTCAATTAATTTATAAATATGGAACACATGTTTTCGATGCATTTATTTAGTTTAATATGGTTCCTTGGTGTTGGTATAAATTGTTAAAAAGGGTCTCTAAAGTGATTCATTAAATATTTCTATGTATATATTCACCCAAAATGTTTTATAAAATGTATATTATTTCTATGAAATAAAATTAAGATCTTTTTTTTGATATTTGGTCTTGTTTATATTTGGGTATCTTGGGAGAAACCATAAATTTGGCTTTATGTGTTTTGAGGATGCATCTTTATAGAAAATTGGTTTATGGTAAAATGATTTAGAAATATTTTCATGATTACAATGATTATTATTGATGTTGGAATTTTATGACTCCCCATGTTAGATTAATGGATTTTTTTTTTCTTTAAAAATAGTTTCCGAATGATTTTATGGACACTCACATTTTCCATTGGATGTTGGTTCATCTATGGGTGCCTGATGTGCACACATGGATGCAGGTTCAAATTATGATGGCACTTTAAAATGATATTTTCTTTGAACCTCTATTTCTAAAATGGTACTTTGAAATATGGTTGATTTCTAAATGGTATGAGAGCCTGTTTGGAACCTCTTTATATTTTGTATGTTTTCATCATGGTTTTGGAAATGGTGTTGTAAATGGAATTGGTTTTGACCAGTAAAGGCATGTTTTGAATTGTGTATGTAAAATATGTGTTTATTTTTGTTCTAAAATTGTTTTTTAGAGTTTTGGTAATAAATTTAAATTGATAGTGTTGAAGTCCTAGTTAGAACATTATGGAAATGAAATGTGATTTTGAAACTGCAAATTCCCAGTTGGTATCTTTGAATGTTTTAGAGAAATGTTTTATAAGACTATGTGACATGAAGGACTAGTTGGAACTTATGAATGAATAGTTTTATGGCATGAACCCTTATATAGGATTTCCCTATATGGGTTATTGTATAGGTGGTGTTGGTGTTTAGGTTAGGCAAGTCTAGATAAGGCAGGTAAGGTGATTCCCGCATGCAAGGGCCTCATACTAACACAGTGTGTCATTACCATGGGTTTTCTGGGCATCTTTTAAAGGGTCAAGTGATAATTTCTTGTCAACCTAAAATAGACGGGTTGATAGCCCCTTGACTTGATAGGTATTGGGGGGATATGCCACTAAATTGGTCAGTTTATGGAGGCGAGTTGGTTATAGATTATAGAGTTTCACCATGTGCTGGTAGGTGAGTCTAGGCTGAGTATGTCTAAGTATTTCTCTAAGGATGTTTAGGAATACACATGGTTAATATTTTTTACTTGTTTATTTTTATGTTTCACTCAGTTCCTTGTTTGGTATCTCTTGGATTATTTTTCATCATATTCAGGTATCACTTGTTTTGGACTCATTTATGGAATTTGGTTTCTTAAAAGGTAAATCTATTTGAAAATGGGAACGTGGTGTGTTTTTTCTAGATAAATGGAATGTTTTTTTGTTTCTTTAAAATATTTTAAAGAATATTTCTAAATGTATTTCAATCAGTGTTAATAGAATATTCTCGATAATTGAAATGTATGGATTATTTGGTGGTTTCTTAATGAGATGTTAATCTCTACACCCTACTTGTACCATTTAGTGTCAGTGGAGTCAAGCTATTTTACAGGTTTAGGTTCCAAGTATGAATTCTCATCCTTAGATTAGGTTGGTCTTGTGGTTGGAGGTGACCAAGTGGTCACATGTAGATCATGTTGTAGTGTTCAGTCTTAGTTTTTATTTGGTTTTTGTTTTGTTTCACAGTTATTGTATTTGGAAATGTTAAACATGTTTTGTTGAGTTCTAGTTATATTTGGTTATTCCGTTTGATCTGTTTATTTATTTAGATCTTAGTTTTTTTGGGACAAATCATTCCAAATTTTATTATTTTGATTCCCAGTAATAGTTTCCAGCCTATGAGGATCGAGAATACCAATTCATCTATGTCTTAATCCAATTCTGAAGTTGGGATGGATGGAATCTTATCTTGGTTCATGGAAAAATGGTATTTGATCAGTCTCATTGATGTGTCAGGTAGTTGGAGTTTTGGAAATTTGGGACTTGAGAAGTAGGTATGGGAAGAGCATCATGAACTCTTGATCATTCTGATCCTTGAGATACTAGGGATAGTTTGGTATTTGAGTCTTTTGACTTTTTTTTTGATTGAGGAATGATAATGGAGGCAATTAGATTTCATGTTGTGATCTCATAGGGAGTGGTGGCCCATGTGGAGTCCAAGTTCATGGTTCCAGGTCCTCTTAGTTTTTATTTCCTACATGGGGCATCGCCCACTACCATATCACTGGGTTAGGTAGGACTACTAGTTCCTCATTCTGTTAGTTTTTCATGAGTCATATTTTGTTTCGGGGTTCGTTAATGTGAGTGATCTTTTAAAATGAAAATATATTTTGAAATGGAAATTATTTCTTTAAAGTGATTTTAGATTGTAAAAATATGTCTTAAAGAAAAATATCTTGGATGGAAAATATAGTGAACTATTGGGTTTTCATAATGAAAAGGGATGTATAATCCTTAGTTTTTCGTATGATAGTCTTCATATCTATGGGTGTGTGTGGAAAGTGTATGTTGGCATGTGTGGATGGAAACTGAAAAACACATGTGTGGTGGTTCATAATATTCCATGGGTGTGTATTTGAAATCAAAAGCTTTGCCTTGTTTTTCCACTGTGATTTCAAAAGAGAAAAATGATTAAAAAATTGTTTTTTATTTCAGAATGTGGGTTTTGTTTTATGAAAAGTAGATTTTGTGTTTCGATAGTTGCATTGTAAGAAGAAGGTTTTGAAAATTGAAATGGAAATAGGATTTTCAGAAAGAGTATTTTGGTTGTGTTTATATTTGTTTGGATTGAAATCCTATTATTTTGGTTTGATGTGTTCTTTATTATTATTCTTTGGTTTGATGTAGGTTTTGGTTTTGTGTTTATCATGTTGATCAGAATATGCTACCCAGAAAGGTCCCCAAAATTTCCAGTGAGTCTTTCCAAATTTTTTGTTCTTCTAGATTCTTTCGTATTTATCCCAGTGATTGAGGTCTGTTAGTGGATGTTAAGTGGCCTAAGGAAGTTGAGAGTGTCGTGAGGTCATTGGGAACTCCTGAAGCTATTAGAGTTCATGCTATTATAGGTTTTTTTGAGGGTCCATATTTAGATGAATGGGATATAATTTACCAACTGTAAATGCAAGTTGGGATGATGTAGGAAGTGTTTATGTTCATCTTTTCCCGATGGTTTATAGTTGAGGATGTGATGAAAATGAAAATGGAAGAGCACATGATTATTCAGTAATTCCAATAGACAGTGAAGGCCTATGTTGAAAATTTCAAGGAGCTGGTTTCTTATTATCCATAGGTGGCATCATAGGATTTTTTGAAGGCTTCTCTTTTCATTGGGGGTCTTCATACAGAGATCATGGAGTGAGTCCTCTCCTCTATGTGTAGAGACCCATAGCTTAACGTACATTGACATTACATTACATTTGCAGAATACTTAGTACATAACAAAAACACACACACAAGGATCGTAATAGTTTAGTGTCTTTGGAAACTCAGAACGTAATCTTCTAATCGTGGTGAAAGATCTTCAATATCTCCCATAAAGATCTTCCCTTTTTTTTTACCTAAAACCTTTCTTTATATCCTGGGGAAAAGAAAACATAAAAAGGGTGAGCTCAAATGCTCAGTAAGGGTATACAAAAGAAAAAAAATCAATCACATCATATTCATAAGAACATAACTTTTGGAAATCTTAACCTGCAAAAGAGAACGTAATTTCATAACATGGGATAAATCATAGTAGTGAAATGAAATCCTAATAATCATAACTTAAAACACGAAACTTTGTGGCATACACACATAATCAAAGAGAATCATTTCTTGTTAGTCAAGACTCATTTCCAAGACTATCTTAGTGGACAAAGTCCCTTTCTGAATCGAGTAACCCTCGTTTCAGTCCTGTTTCACTGAACCGGTATAACCTACCATTTCAGTCATGTCTATCTCATGAGATATAAAATCTTTACCCAATGCATTGGAGGGAGATATAGGTCCCACCCATCTTATAATGAATCCTTTCTTATGTGTGCCACATAATCATAAACCATACATCATAGCGTAACCCACGTAATAAAAATGGGATTCTTAAACAACATGACATCATAAAACAATTCATATAAGATAAAGAAAAAAAAATATTTCCATCACAACATAATCAAATCCATGTAATAATAGGGATAAAAATAGAACCCTTTTATTATCTTAGATGGAAAATAATTTTGATAAAATACTTGAACTCCATTCTTGAGGAAAATATCCTTTCTTCTTCAAAAAAATTTTCCTTTCTTAACATGTCATTCAATTTTAAACTAAAATAAGTTGATTAAAAATAAACTTGAAAACTTGTAAAGGAAGCTTCTTGGAAATAATGTTTTAAAAATCCATTCATGCCGTGTAATTTAAAAAAACATTCTTTGTACTTTTGTCGGAAAAGTCAAAAAAGCACCTCGTATGAAAAACGTCAAAAGATTCCTTTCATATTTTTTACTAAAAACTCACCGAAGGGTAAAATTGGATTTAAACAATTGTATTTGGATGGAAATAATATTACATATTGAGGAAACATGGATGTGGATGATAAAATACACCCCAGTAATTACCAAAGTAAAAACAATCTCAGATAAAAGTGAGATTGTGATATTTCCCTTACCTTAGGTCTGATTTGCTTCGTATGTGTCCGAAACTCCTGTATAATGATTTAAATAATGTCATTGACTTATTCCAAAATCATATTCATTGTTATTATATCATATATGGTTCACTTATGACTTTATATTACCCGTTCTTTTGTAAATTCCATGTTAAAGAAGCGTTTTGGGTAAAATCGTTTCATTTATCGTAGGTGTTTGGACTTGTTGTTATTGACATTATTATTACTTATATCATGATTTACTTACTTCCAGAATATAAAACATGATTTATATATCATATATATTCAGTATATATATATATAATAGATAGATAAATGAAATGAAACACACCGTTCATGGAGACGGTAGTCCGTACATACGCATGAACGTTGTTTTCCTTTCCTTATTGTCTTGAATGGAAGTAAGTAGATGAAATACATATATACATAAATCCAGTAGCTTTATAATTTCATATATTTCATTATTATTTCTTATATATACTTTATAATCATTTTTAAATGGTTAACATGGAGAATGAATCTCATCGCGCCGTGGAGACGGTAGTCCGTACGTACGCACGAGCGATGATATCATTCTCATGATCGTGAACTTGTGTTGAAGTGTATGTATACTATTTCAGTATCAATATCACTTTATAATAATAATATATAGTTACTCATTAAACCATTATACCCATCCAATTAAGGTGGTGGCGGAAAAACAGATTACACCACGACGTGGAGACGGTATTCCGTAGGTACGCACGCGCGGTGATTTCGTTTTCCGTAGGATGGATAGATGGTGAATTAGGATTGTTTCATACTTATAATAACATATCAGTATATTAGTGATACTTATGTTATTACTTCATAATGAAACAACCTAAGAAGAAGAAGTGGAAGAAGAAATAAAGGTGAAAGAATTGGTAACGGAAATTACCTCTTCTTTGAAGCGCCTCTTTGAGACCTCCTCTTAGGGCACTAAAATTGGTCTTTGAGGAATACCAGAACCTCTAGGATGTTTCTAGGGAATTGTAGAATAGATTTTGGTAGGGGTTGGCCGAGCTTGAAGGCTCAAAGTTGTGTGAGGTAGAGAGGGAGGAGGTGCCCTTTTATAAGGGTGGAGAGGGGCACCTTTGGAATTCTTAAAAATATTAATTTATAATAAATCTAACCCCACTTAAAAACCTCCAAAAATGACTAATATTAGAATATTAGATGAGATAGGGTTGTAATCTCATCAACAAATAGAATTTAGACATGTGAAGAATTTATTTTAAACATTATCAACATGATTTATCCTTATTTAATCAATTTAATTTTATTTGTGGTAATAACATTCTAAATTTTAAATTATAACAAATAATTACTTATTTGTTGTGAATTGTCCATAATTGGATACTTAATAACATTTTAGATCATATAAATTTAAATTTATAATTTTTAAATATTTTTGTGATTTTTAAACTATTTTATAATATGTTATTTTTATGAAATAACAATAGTGTCAATGTGGACACTATTCATTTATTTGAATTTAAATAAAATAAATACAGAAGATATGGTCGAAATAAAAGCTTTAATAGATTTATAAAATGTCATATGTATCTAGAAAATTAGTGGAGCACATTAAATAGGTCATATAATATTTATTTTATTATTTTTAAAACCATTTATTTGGTTTATCTCTTAATAAAATAAATACTACAACATTTTTGTATAATTATTTAATATACTTATTTGTTGCCTAAAAATTACAAATAAAATCCTATGATGAAAATAAATCTATTACCTTTCACAATAATACTTTTACTCGAATTTATCATCTTAAAATCACAATATCTATATTGTTATATTTATTAAATTATGAAGTTGACAACTTTGGCATCATTTAAAATAAAATAATATAAGTGTCATAATCACTTTTATAAGGCTCCAAATGGTCAAATATTCGACCATGGGATGCTTATGGTTTACATTTACATGGACAATAAGTTTTTGTTAGGGTTTTGTGCATTTTATGGTCACTATTAGTTTAATAAAAACTATATTCTTGATTTATCACTAGATAAATAATTTCTGCATCACTATTGTGTCACAATTAATGATAATTAATTAATCCCAAAAAATTCTAAATAAATTCTCATGATGTAGATAATTTTGTTAGCTTTCTGGAGACTATTCATGTTCGAGATTTTATGATGTTTATCACTAATTTAAAATTATTATACTTATAATATTTAAGAGAGTGACATGTTGTCACTTTCTTTGGTTTTAATAATAATTAAATTATTTTCATAGTCAAAAGTCCATAAAATGAATCTAATCCGAACCTTAGTTGATATGGGTTTACTTTTAGCCATCAAATAGAATTTTGGAATGTGTTAGGGTAATTTTATAATATTATATTTACCCTTAATTACCTGATTTACCTTTAACTATGGTAAATAAAATTTACCGTAGTTACTATTCATAATTCCCAAAAATAAAAAAAAGCCTATTAACATAATTTGGACCCACTGATTCCAAATATGGAATCCATTTTTTAAAATTCAATACACAGAAGTTGCAGAAATTAAATTAAAATTAATCACGTTGTCGAATAAAAACGGGTTTTTCATTAAAACATTGTAAAAGATTGAATTGATTTAACCTACGAATTCAAGGTAAAATCAATGCTAATGACATAAATTATATTAAATGGTAAAAATATATTCTATTTATACTTTAAAACCATTCAATATTATAATTTAACAACATAAGATATTATGATGAAAAAAGTTGTTTTTAATTAAAATATAGCGTGTTTTTACTATTCATTAAAATATGAAAGTTATCGGAAAAATATCAAAACTTTATCTAATGTAAATTTTTACATCCTGATTCAAAAGAAGAATTTTATTTTGTCAAATTGAACATATAAACATGTCAAAAACTAGATTTAAAGTGGGTGCGCCATCAAAAGGCGACAAAACTGCATTTTTTGAAAAATACTTATTTTACCTGAAAAATTTATTTTGTTCTTATACCATGTTCTAGAAAATGTGTAAGATGAATAATAATGCTATAAAATTCAAAATTTAGTTAATACTATTCATAACGGCGAGTTCATGACAATATTATAATAATATATCATTGTTTATTAAAACCCAGTATTGCGTACAACACACGCTATCGAGGAAGGTCGCGATTGCGTGTAATGAAAGTCAAGTCAGGGTTGCGTGTTGTGAAAGAATCCTTCGTTGTTTTGTATAACAGAATCCAACCATATTTCATTTATACATTTAATATATATATATATATACTCAATGTTGCGTAGAATAACTATTATCAAAATTGTGTATAACACTGTTCAAGAATAGTGTTGCGTATACTGCAAGGTAATCTTGGTGTAGAATACAACACAAGACATTAATGAAATTAAAAGAATATTTTTCATAAAATCTCGGGGTGTTACATTCTACCCCCCTTAAAATGAATTTCGCCCTCGAAATTCGTCTGGGTTATAAATGGTTTACTATTTGAAAGTTTCTTTGATCGTAAAAAGGAATACCAAAACTTATCTTTAAAAACTAAAGTATAAAACGTAATGGTTACCCAAGTTAACTAATCACTGGGTATCCACATAGGTGAAAATATGGATATGGAAGAGAAATCTAACCATCATGTTCTGATGGAGAGTGGTAGAGTACATGGCTATGGAAAAGCTAGTAATCACAAAGCCATAAATTTGTGATGATCTAAGGTACCATCCGATTCATCAGATATAAGATCACTAGGACAACATTTTTGGTTTTCAATATCATTTCCCTAAAGTTGAAAATTTTGAATTAGAAGAAATACTTACTTGATTTTGGTACAATATCACTATTGTTCGTGAATTGAACAATTTCCACTTCATCCCTTAAAGAAATGAAGTTGAATTTGTTATTCATGATGTGTTAGCAGATCATGTGATAGAATGATGGGTCATTCCATCTCTTTCAAACAAAAGGTTAGCAAAAGTTATAAGTCCATCTTGTGGTTATATTAATCGTATATGGTTTCAAAAATGAACTTATACTTCATATATCATACCGCTTAATAAAATAAAACTAGTTTATACTAACCAGGGACTTCCTGTAGGCCAGTGGTAGGTGATAAAGGCCAGTCGCACTTCGGTTGTGGGTTCTATTCCCACAGCCTTGTCCGACGCGATGGGCTGTCGCCCATCCTGCAGGTTGTCCTTTTTCTAAAACTATATTACTATAACATCCCATCAATAATATCGAAAAACAAACAATACTAACTTATGTCCAACACAATCCATTCCAATCTTTAGTCTTATCCATAATACTGCAGTCCACTCTCAGAGATTTAATACCATCGTTTATCCCCATATATCATAAGATATATCTTGTTGGTCACATTCCAAACATTCAAAGGCCTTAATCATGTACTCTCTTGAATACCCATTGAACCTTATTGAAAACATGAGTGCTGTTAAAAGTTAACACTTTCCACATACCAAAATCCTCAAAATTCTATATACTCAAACCATGATATAACCTTCTCCTTATATCAGTCATGAGCTCATGAATAATATCAAACATTTAATTTTCTCCTTATCCCTTCATTATGCGCATATCATCTACATTCCCAAAATATCTGAAAAACCTTTCATGGATACTGGTAACATTAATCATACACTTTCAAAAATCAAGGAAAGACAACAGTGTAACAATCCATAGATATCTCTTTATTCCATAGTAGCATGAGATTACTTATACAACATTACACATGATAAACATGTAATCATTCCACTACATTCTTAAACCATTGACCGAGCTTCAACAATTCTTTCATCTCACATATCATTTGTAGTGTCTTCATCATCATCCACATAAATACTACCCATACGACCATACTGATTATCTTCATGAGACTTTCCCTTAGGGAATTGGTTTGCATAATGCCCATACATTCCACATTTAAAACATTTAACCATTGTTGATGTCGTAGCAATACCATTATCCTCATCCCTGGTGTTAACTGAACCTTTTCCTTTGCACTTACTGGCTTTGTGTCCCTCTTTTCCACACCCAAAGCATCTTCCAGTTCCTTTGAAACATTCTCCTTGATGCCTCTTCCCACATGATTTACATAGGGGAAATTGAACTTTCTTTCCTCTATGATCATCATGAAACTCCATCTTTCTCTTATTAGACGAGTCAGGAAACTTACCAAATTTTACTTTATTGATCATATTATGAGATTACTGATTCGGCATAATAATGATGTTTGTACTTCCAAATCCCATTTCATTTGGTTGCTCATGAAGAATATCATTCCATTGTCCATCATATCCTCCATTATCGTGAATCATCTTGTTTCCAGCCACTTTCTAAAACCCAAAAAGAATAGTGTGAGAGGCAAAAATCATAATAAAGGGGGAGTAACTTCAATATATATCATATTTGGTCTAATCTAATATCGTTACCATAGTTCTAGGACTATATCCTATACGTATACTTATCCTTAGGGACATCCCTAGACATAACTTAGAAATATCTCTAGGGATCTCACTAACGTTTTCGCATCCTAGTTTCCAAAGGTTGACTAAACCTTTCCTCTGATACCAACTGTAAAGACCCGTAGCTTAACATACATTGACATTACAATACATTTGCGGAATACTTAGTACATAACAAAAACACACACACAAGGATCGTAATAGTTTAGTGTCTTTGGAAACTCAGAACGTAATCTTCTAATCGTGGTGAAAGATCTTCAATATCTCCCATAAAGATCTTCCCTTTTTTTTACCTAAAACCTTTCTTTATATCCTGGGGAAAAGAAAAAATAAAAAGGATGAGCTCAAATGCTCAGTAAGGGTATACAAAAGAAAAAAAATCAATCACATCATATTCATAAGAACATAACTTTTGGAAATCTTAACCTGCAAAAGAGAGCGTAATTTCATAACATGGGATAAATCATAGTAGTGAAATGAAATCCTAATAATCATAACTTAAAACATGAAACTTTGTGGAATACACAGATAATCAAAGAGAATCATTTCTTGTTAGTCAAGACTCATTGCCAAGACTATCTTAGTGGACAAAGTCCCTTTCTGAATCGAGTAACCCTCGTTTCAGTCCTGTTTCACTGAACCGGTATAACCTACCATTTCAGACATGTCTATCTCATGAGATATAAAATCTTTACCCAATGCATTGGAGGGAGATATAGGTCCCACCCATCTTATAATGAATCCTTTCTTATGTGTGCCACATAATCATAAACCATACATCATAGCGTAACCCATGTAATAAAAATGGGATTCTTAAACAACATGACATCATAAAACAATTCATATAAGATAAAGAAAAAAAATATTTCCATCACAACATAATCAAATCCATGTAATAATAGGGATAAAAACAGAACCATTTTATTATCTTATATGGAAAATAATTTTGATAAAATACTTGAACTCCATTCTTGAGGAAAATATCCTTTCTTCTTCAAAAACATTTTCCTTTCTTAACATGTCATACAATTTTAAACTAAAAGAAGTTGATTAAAAATAAACTTTAAAACTTGTAAAGGAAGCTTCTTGGAAATAATGTTTTAAAAATCCATTCATGCCGTGTAATTTAAAAAAACATTCTTCGTACTTTTGTCGGAAAAGTCAAAAAAGCACCTCGTATGAAAAACGTCAAAAGATTCCTTTCATATTTTTTACTAAAAACTCACCGAAAGGTAAAATTGGATTTAAACAATTTTATTTGGATGGAAATAATATTACATATTGAGGAAACATGGATGTGGATGATAAAATACACCCCAGTAATTACCAAAGTAAAAACAATCTCAGATAAAAGTGAGATTGTGATATTTCCCTTACCTTAGGTCCGATTTGCTTCGTATGTGTCCGAACCTCCTGTATAATGATTTAAATAATGTCATTGACTTATTAGAGAATCATAATCATTGTTATTATATCATATATGGTTCACTTATGACTTTATATTACCCGTTCTTTTGTAAATTCCATGTTAAAGAAACGTTTTGGGTAAAATCGTTTCATTTATCGTAGGTGTTTGGACTTGTTGTTCTTGACATTATTATTACTTATATCATGATTTACTTACTTCCAGAATATAAAACATGATTTATATATCATATATATTCAGTATATATATATATAATAGATAGATAAATGAAATGAAACACACCGTTCATGGAGACGGTAGTCCGTACGTACGCATGAACGCTGTTTTCCTTTCCTTATTGTCTTGAATGGAAGTAAGTAGATGAAATACATATATACATAAATCCAGCAGCTTTATAATGTCATATATTTCATTATTATTTCTTATATATACTTTATAATCATTCTTAAATGGTTAACATGGAGAATGAATCTCATCGCGCCGTGGAGACGGTAGTCCGTACGTACGCACGAGCGATGATATCGTTCTCATGATCGTGAACTTGTGTTGAAGTGTATGTATACTATTTCAGTATCAATATCACTTTATAATAATAATATATAGTTACTCATTACACCATTATACCCATCCAATTAAGGTGGTGGCGGAAAAACAGATTACACCACGGCGTGGAGACGGTATTCCGTACGTACGCACGCGCGGTGATTTCTTTTTCCGTAGGATGGATAGATGGTGAATTCGGATTTTTTCATACTTATAATAACATATCAGTATATGAGTGATACTGATGTTATTACTTCATAATGAAACAACCTAAGAAGAAGAAGTGGAAGAAGAAATAAAGGTGAAAGAATTGGTAACGGAAATTACCTCTTCTTTGAAGCGCCTCTTTGAGACCTCCTCTTAGGGCACTAAAATTGGTCTTTGAGGAATACCAGAACCTCTAGGATGTTTCTAGGGAATTGGAGAAGAGATTTTGGCAGGGGTTGGCCGAGCTTTAAGGCTCAAAGTTGTGTGAGGTAGAGAGGGAGGATGTTCCCTTTTATAAGGAAGGAGAGGGGCACCTTTGGAATTCTTAAAAATATTAATTTATAATAAATTAAACCCCACTTAAAAACCTCCAAAAATGACTCATATTCGAATCTTAGATGAGATAGGGTTGTAATATCATCAACCAATAGAATTTAGACATGTTAGGAATTTATTTTAAACCTTATCAACATGATTTATCCTTATTTAATCAATTTAATTTTATTTGTGGTAATAACATTCTAAATTTTAAATTATAACAAATAATTACTTATTTGTTGTGAATTGTCTATAATTGGATACTTAATAACATTTTAGATCATATAAATTTAAATTTATAATTTTTAAATATTTTTGTGATTTTTAAACTATTTTATAATATGTTATTTTTATGAAATAACAATAGTGTCAATGTGGACACTATTCATTTATTTGAATTTAAATAAAATAAATACAGAAGATATGTTCGAAATAAAAGCTTTAATAGATTTATAAAATGTCATATGTATCTAGAAAATTAGTGGAGCACATTAAATAGGTCATATAATATTTATTTTATTATTTTTAAAACCATTTATTTGGTTTATCTCTTAATAAAATAAATACTACAACATTTTTGTATAATTATTTCATATACTTATTTGTTGCCTAAAAATTACAAAGAAAATCCTATGATGAAAATAAATCTATTACCTTTCACAATAATACTTTTAATCGAATTTATCATCTTAAAATCACAATATCTAGATTGTTATATTTATTAAATTATGAAGGTGACAACTTTGGCATCATTTAAAATAAAAACAATATAAGTGTCATAATCACTTTTATAAGGCTCCAAATGGTCAAATATTCGACCATGGGATGCTTATGGTTTACATTTACATGGCCAATAAGTTTTTGTTAGGGTTTTGTGCATTTTATGGTCACTATTAGTTTAATAAAAACTATATTCTTGATTTTTCACTAGATAAATAATTTCTGCATCACTATTGTGTCACAATTAATGATAATTAATTAATCCCAAAAAATTCTAAATAAATTCTCATGATGTAGATAATTTTTATAGCTTTCTGGAGACTATTCATGTTCAAGATTTTATGATGTTTATCACTAATTTAAAATTATTATACTTATAATATTTAAGAGAGTGACATGTTGTCACTTTCTTTGGTTTTAATAATAATTAAATTATTTTCATGGTCAAAAGTCTATAAAATGAATCTAATCCTAACCTTAGTTGATATGGGTTTACTTTTAGCCATCAAATAGAATTTTGGCATGTGTTAGAGTAATTTTATAATATTATATTTACCCTTAATTACCTGATTTACCTTTAACTATGGTAAATAAAATTTACTGTAGTTACTATTCATAATTCCCAAAAATAAAAAGTAGCCTTTTAACATAATTTGGACCCAATGATTCCAAATATGGAATCCATTTTTTAAAATTCAATACACAGAAGTTGCAGAAATTAAATTAAAATTAATCCCGTTGTCGAATAAAAACAGGTTTTTCTTTAAAACATTGTAAAAGATTGAATTGATTTACCCTACGAATTCAAGGTAAAATCAATGCTAATGACATACATTATATTAAATGGTAAAAATATATTCTATTTATACTTTAAAACCATTCAATATTATAATTTAACCACATAAGATATTATGATGAAAAAAGTTGTTTTTAATTAAAATATAGCGTGTTTTTACTATTCATTAAAATATGAAAGTTACCGGAAAAATATCAAAACATTATCTAATGTAAATTTTTACATCCTGATTCAAAAGAAGAATTTTATTTTGTCAAATTGAACATATAAACATGTCAAAAACTAGATTTAAAGTGGGTGCGCCATCAAAAGGCGGCAAAACTGCATTTTTTGAAAAATACTTATTTTACCCGAAAAATTTATTTTGTTCTTATACCATGTTCTAGAAAATGTGTAAGATGAATAATAATGCTATAAAATTCAAAATTTAGTTAATACTATTCATAACGGCTAGTTCATGACAATATTATAATAATATATCATTGTTTATTAAAACCCGGTATTGCGTACAACACACGCTATCGAGGAAGGTCGCGATTGCGTGTAATGCAAGCCAAGTCAGGGTTGCGTGTTGTGAAAGAATTCTTCGTTGTTTCGTATAACAGAATCCAACCATATTTCATTTATACATTTAATATATATATATATATATATATATACTCAATGTTGCGTAGAATAACTATTATCAAAATTGTGTATAACATGGTCCAAGAATAGTGTTTTGTATACTGCAAGGTAATCTTGGTGTAGAATACAACACAAGACATTAATGAAATTAAAAGAATATTTTTCATAAAATCTCGGGGTGTTACACTATGGATATTCGTTTTGAGGAGATGGTAGATGAAGTGTTTTTTACTGAGCTGGTTTCCAGATCATAGCAGTTGGATATCTAGTGTCTCTTATTTTCCGTGAAGGCACCAATTTAGGTGAGAAGTGTATTCCATAAGAACCTATCTTTATGGAGTCTCCTTCATTAGTTCCACTCACTAGCTCATCAGACTGTTCTCTTGTGTGCCACCAGTGTGGCCGGTTCGGGCATTTGAAGTCAGTCGTCACAATTCTCTGAAGACTTTTCATCTTTGTGTATGTTTGGGTCATCAGAAGAAGCTTTGTAAGAAGTGTTCTCCAAAGTATAAGCCTTGATTGGAGGATTCTTCTAATTGATGGTGAGGCAGTAAATGCTTCAGTCGTTTGGGATCTAGCCATAGGTCTCAGAGTGATTCTCATGCATAGTTAGGAATCACTTGGGGTGTGGGAAAACTTGGTTTAGTTTTAGTCTCTCGTGTTGGGGGGAAGACATTTGAAATTTTATTTTCCTTGTTATCAATATTGTTGTAGGTTTATATTATGTTGTCAAAGTATAATGGACTTGTTCTATATTAATCTGAGTTGTTTTTTATCTAAATGTGGATCTTTGAGACGTATTTTCTTCATTGAGTGTGATTATCCTTTTTAAGGGATGGTCTCGGTCTTAGTTGTTCACATTTAAAGAGTGTAGAGTTTTTGTGGAATTGATGGGTTGTGATTTCAGTTCACTGTTTAGATTGAGTTTCTTTCATGGGTTTATACCCTTGTGTTCGGTGTTTTCATCGATGTGGAAATATTTTAGTTTTAGCACCACATTTAGTTTTGCAGGTGAATGGAAGTTAGATGAAGTTTTTTTGGGAGTTCCTATATTAGACGGCCCAAGTAGAGTGTTTTGTGTTCCCGTTTAGGTTATTTTGTGATGTGGGTTTAATTATTGACCATGTTTTCTGAGTTCTTATGGTTGGGAGAATCCAATCATGTTAACCTATTTCTTTTCGTGAATTGGTTTCCATTATATATTATTTGGTGTGACATATAGAGTAAAAAGTCACCCAAAGGTTCTTGTTTCTTTGGTTTTTGATTAGGCAGGGAATTTTTTTTGGGTAACTTTTGGTTGGGTGACTTTATAGGGGAAGAAAGTGTTTGTAGTGGGGATAATTGTCACACCCTGACCATGTAAATTCCTTTATTTTATTATTTTCTTGATGTTGGATCTTTAGGTTGAGGTTCAGCTTGATCCATAGTTTAAATATTTGAATTATGGATGTTTTGGGTGAATTTACGGTTTCTACACATTTAGAGAAAATTGTGCACCTTTCCAAATAAACTTGGTGGATTTGTGTTATTTTTGGATAGTGTCATATTGCACAGTTGGTTTCCAATTTGAAAACCATGTAGTGAAGGTATGCAGGGTTCCCCTTATGGATATTTAGAAGCACATGGTTGGCGCACGATGTGTAAAACCATGCGAGTTTCCTAGAAATTTTGAAAATTAAAATTCCCAAAACACTCTCTACTCATTTTAATCCAAATTCAAGACCCCTCCCACATGGACATGTTTGGTGCACAAAGGGGATCCATGAACCTGCTTACCTTGGCTCTTCCTCCTCCATGGTTGCATCCTCAATGTTATAAGGTCATACATATTGTTCGTTGGGGTCTATTATTTCTTCTCTGAGAGTTTTGTCGCATCCTCGCTCATTTGAGGTAAGTGATTCCATCAGTTTAATTTCCAATGAAATATATTGATGCCTAGATAATTTCAATTAATATATAAATATGATTAAAATTTTATTTATGAAATTTTTTAGTTTATTATGATGATATAGTGTTGGTATATTTTTTGAAATGATTTCCATAGTGATTCTTTAAATATGTCTGTATATATGCTCCCAAAATGATTAGTAAAATGTATATTATTTTCTTGAAATGAAATTAATATCTTTTTTTTATATATGGATTTTTTTTATATTTTGGTAGCTTGGGTGAAACCATAAATTAGGAAAGATGTGTTTTGGGGATTCCTCTTTATAGTATCATAGTTTTTTTACAAAACTCTTTAGAAATATTTCCCTGGTTATAGTGATTATTATTAATGTTGCGATAGTATGAATCCTTGTGATAGTTTAATGGAAATTGGATTTTCTATAAAAAAACATTTTTGAATGATTTAATGGACACTCAAGTGTGCCATTGGATGTCGGTGCATCCATGGGTGGATGAGGTGCACAAAGGGATGTGCATTTAATTGAATATGGGACGTTAAAATGATGTTTTTTCTTAAACCTCAGATTCCCAAATGGTACTCTGAAAGATGGTTGATTTTTAAATGGTATGATATACTATTTGGAACCTTATTATATTTTTTATGTTTTCATCTTGGTTTTGGATATAGTGTTGGAAATATAATTGGTTTTGACATTTAAAGGTCCATTTAGAATTATGCATGTAAAATAGGTGTTTATTGTTGTTCTAAAAATGGTTTAGATAATTTTTTTAATATATTGGATTTGATAGTGTTGAAGGATCAGTTGGTAATTTATGTAAATGAAATGTGATTTTGGAAGTGTAAATACCTGGTTGGAATCTTTTAATGTTTTTGAGAAATGTTTTATAAGACCATATAATGTGATGAAATGGTTGGAATTGATGAATGATTTGTTGTATCAAGGGAACCCCTTTAAAATTTTTACCTATATGGGTTATTGTATAGGTGGTGTTAGTGTTTGGGGTATGTATGTGTCGTGACAATAGGTAAGGTGATTCATTTGTGTGAGGGACTTTGACTTACTTAGGGTATCATTACTAAGGGATTCTTGGGAATCTTTTAGATGGGAAAGTGATGACTTCTTTTCAACCATGATTAGATGGGTCGATACCCCCTTTATATGATATGTATTGTTGGGATGTGTCACTAATTTTTTAGTTTAGGGAAGACAATTGGTAATAGACTATGGAGCTACATCTTATGAGAGTATGTGAGTCTAACCCGAGTATGTCCACGAACTGCTCTAGAGATGTTTAGGAATTCCCATGGATACTATCTATTTGTACTTGTTTATTTTTCTATTTCACTTGGTTCCTTGTTAGGTATCTCTAAATTATTTTTAAATATATCCATGTATTACTTGTTTTGGACTCATGTATGGAATTTGGTTTTTAAAATGGTAAATCTTTTTGAAAATGGGAGTGTGGAATTTTTTTTCTAGAAAAGAGAAATATTTTTTTGTTTCTTGAAAATATTTTAAAGATTATTCAAAAAGTATGTAAAACAAATGTTAATGGATTGTTCTTTGGAAAGGAAATGTATGGATTATTTGGTGGTTTCCAACTGATATGTTATGCTCACACCCTACTTGTACCATTAGGTGTTGTTAGACCTAAGATATTTTGTAGGTTCATGTTCTTGGTTCGAGTGATCGTTGTAGGGGAAGGATAGTCTTGTAGTTGGAGGTTACCAAGAAGTCATGTGTAGATCATGGTGGCATGTTCGGTCTAAGTTTGAATTTAGTTTCTTTTTGTTTAGTTATTGTATTTGGAACTATTTTATATGTTTTATTTAGAACCAACTATTGTTGGTTATTCGGTTCGTTCTATATATTTATTTTGATCCAGTTTTTTGGGATAAATCATTCCCACTCTAATTATTTTGATTCCATACACTAGTTTCCAGCATGTGGGGATCAGGAACGCCCTTCGATCCATGTCTCGAATCAGGTCGAATGTCAGCTTTGATAGCATCCTAACTTGGTTTATTACATGTAAGGTTATTTCATGGCTGGTAGAAGTAAATGTAATATTATTCATTCCAATCACATTTTGAATTTGATATTGGTATGAATAAATTTCCATTTTAGAAAATAGAATTATATTTCTCTCTAAAACCACAGTTATTTTAATCTCCTCTAGTTTCCAATAACTTTTTCATGCCCTATTACCATTTTACCTCCCCTTTGGTTAATAATTTACCTAAATTAATTCTTGTAAGTGAAACTATCCTTACCTTTTATTTTTTATTGAGAATAATTATATTCTATGTTAGTATACCTTATTTTGTTTTATGGATGTCCTTATCTATATGATTTGTTAGGTTATACCTCAATGGACATGACATAATTGAAAAAATAGAATATTCTTTTAATTATTTTCATATGGTCATTTCCACCTACTTTTCCCTTCCTTAAAATGTGTAAAAGGATTATCCATTTTAATATATTTTTGCATAAAAACATTTTCCCACCATATTTGTAAGTTTTACTTAAGAAACCACCTCTCTAATTTTTCATGGTTTTTTAAATATATATTTTGTCCCTTTGTTTTATAAAATTTTTTATTTTAAAAAAAGGTTATAAAAAATGTAAATGGAATATTTTATTATTTCCCAAAGTAAATTATAATGCTCTTATAAAAGTGTTTTTTATCAGCATAAACATTATTTTATTGTTTTTTTTTGTGATTCACTGGGAATATAATCCAATGATAACAACCAATATTTATTTGTATGTATTATTATAATATCTTATTGAATTTCTCATGAAACACATTTATTTCCTACAAGTTAAATAATCCATAAAGGAATTAGAAATAATTCATGTTCATGTAGAACAGATATTGAAGAAATTTTATTTTGTGATGGGTGGGGAAGAAATTATATAGACCTCCAATTAATTTGACACAGAATTATTTCATGTGATTTATGGGAATGGGTAGTGCACAAAAGCATTTAAGGGACTCTATCGACTAGTGAAGGATAGTCCCATAATTGGGCGAAAGATCAATCCACCATTGGACTCTATCCACTATGTGATGATGGTATTTTCTATGAGACTTAGAAAAGGGAATCATTTTTTCGCTTATATATTATCCACATTCTTCTGCATGTGCTATATTTCCTTGACTCGTGATTATTGACTTGTGTTTATATTCTCTTATTTCTCATATCTTAAGTTATAACAAAATCCATTTTTCAGGAATCAGGATTTATGATCTGTGTTTCATTTGGTATTCATATGTTATATTATGAACATGAAACTTGATAATGTTATCATATCCACATCTTTATATGTTACTCACTTATTATGTTGAATTGTTTTTCTCCCATTTTTTACCCTTATTGTTAATCTTAGATAACCATTTTATATTATTCAATTCCACTAGTAATAAAGGATAATATTATGTATGATATGTCTAAATAGGAATCACGTGAGAATTATATTTGGGGGATATTTTGAAGATGTTGTAAAATAATTTTATTAAGTATATATTATTGAATCATAGTAAACCTATAGGTTATGGGGTGACATTTACTATAATATATATTAAATATTAATATAAACTAATGTAATATGAGGGAATATTATGTTTGGGTAACCTAATTTGATATAAAAGTGTTGTTTTTTTATTTATAAGGATTCAAATAATTTTCTATAACATAAGACATCCTTTAATGAATCAAAAGTTACCTAGTATGAACCTAAAATGACATTAGTTTAAATGAAGTTCTAATAAATCAGGAAATATTAGGATTGATTTTATTTTTAATATGATTAATTATAGTTTTTATTGTTTCTTGATGATCACACTTAAGTTTTCGATTTTATGGAATGGAAGAAACCAAGATGAATCAAGTTAATAATGAGTGTGATGGATAATTTAATGATTTTACAAATGAAAAACTAAATAGGATGGAAGTTTGAGTGTATAATTTGATGACCATTATAACTCAACTATCTTATACAATGAAAAAACATAAATAATGTAGAATTCACTAATGTTCTATGGAAGAAGAAACACATCATTGAGTTCTTCATGCATAAACTTACACCCTCTATTACTGACTTTTACAGACCACCTGTTTTTTAGTAATGGATAAATAAAATAAAAAAGATATTTTATATTCTATAGTGAATGGATTATTAAAATTTCATATTTGATTTATTTTTTTGTAATGCAAATCTATCCAATTGTGATCCCTCATCAGGTATATAGGGCAATAAGATGAAATGATCTTTATCGAATTAGAAGCGTTTAATAAGGTATTATTTAATAATTATTATCTTCTAAATATTTACTCTATAATTGAGATGTAATTACATGTTTTTAAATAAAATATGGATGAATCTATTAGTGCATATGAGGAAAACATCAAAATAAATTCAATGTTCTATTCTGGTTTTATCATTTAACCTAAATATTAAATCGACTATTTCTTTAGTGTCTTAAAACAATGTCCAAAAAAAGAACTAGCTATAAGGGAATTTTGTATATATGAAGATATTTTTCAATGTGATCCCATGGTTAAAATAGGGAATAGATACTCCCATTATTATTGTTCTAGTGGGTACATGAATATCTCAATTGATTTTTCAGAAAACACAAATGATAAAATCCTTGTAAGGAGAGAAAATTAATCCTCATACATGAAAAAAATGAGGGAAGAATAATGAGTAATTTTTTCAAAGTAATTGGGAAATGATACAAGTTTATATTATAATTACATCATGTATATGAATTCAATGAAATATAAAAAGGAAAACCAATTAAGTTGTTAAAACGAACCCCTATCATAATGCATAACTTTCACTCAAATGATTTAATTATAAATAGTATGAAAATTACACCAACCAGTTCCCTAATTATAGGATTAATAATGATAATTAGAATTAATAAACTCTTCATCCAATGATGAAGGTGATGGAATATTCAGTAAAAGATATTAAAATTAGTTATAAAAATGAAGTGGTGAAAGGTAAACTTATCTCTATTAAAGAACTAAAAATGTTTTATTTGATTCTGGATATAGACACTTCTTTATAACTAAGAATTTTTCCATGGGAATCAAATCACAACATCAATGAATATATACTGATTTATCAGTGAAAACTCATAATGGTATGTTGATTTCATCCCAAGTCTATAACTCTTGTCTGATAAATGTATGTAGGATTATTCTTTCTACAAATCATATTATCTTTCTTTGGTCAAATTTGATGTGATTTTGGGTTTGGATTGGATCCTTCTACATAAACACAATATCAATTATCTAGATAGGGAAATCACATTTTATATCCGAAATAAACCCATGATCATCGATATATGTAATGCTAACTATGACCTTCGTATGGAAATTACTTCAATTATATGGGTCTTAACACTTAATCATAAGAGGTATATAGCTCAAATTATTAGGTAAAAACATGATAGTTAATATATTCCTATTATTTTGGTATATTTTTATATTTATCCTGAATAGTTACCAAGTCATCCCCAAAAAAGTGATGTTGGATTTTCAATAGATCTCATACCGAGTGTTATAAATATATAAAATACTCCACATATAATAACCTAGATTTAATTAGTGGAATTAAATAAGACACTCTAGGATAATCTGGATTAGGGTTTCATACTCCAAATTTCTTAAACATTGGGTTCACTGGTCCTTATTTATGATAAAAAATGGAATAATGTGCCTCTGTATTTTTTATCATTAAATTAAAAAAATCATGATCAAGAACAAGTATCCTCTACACCATATTGATGAATTTTTAAATTAGTTGTGGGGAAAAATAATTTTCAAATATTAACCTTTGATCTAGAGGTTATAAATTAATGGTGAAAAGTAAGGATGTTACCAAGAAAGACTTTTATATAATATATGGGAATCATGAATTCATAATGATTCTATTCAAACTCTCAAGTACCCCTATTTTTTTATAGATATGTTGAATAGAGTCTTTATAAATTACCTTGATCAATTTTTGGCAATTTTTATAGATGATATTCTCATATATTTTACCAGTAAGGAATAATGTGAAGATAATTTAAGGATTGTGGTGATGTCCTTGAGAAATGAGAAGTTGTATTCCATATTTATAAAATTTTAATTTTTCTTCAAAAATTATCATTATTATTTTATGTAATCACAACATTGGGTATATTTATAGATCATTAAAATAAAATGGTGACTATAGAATTCCTCTAAATATTCATTGTAACATAAATCCATAGTATTCTTGGATTGGATGAATAATGAAAATTATTTGTGTGAAATTTCTCAAGATTTTTAAATCCACTAATCATATAATCTTAGAAGTAAATCAAGTTCCTCTAGCAATGGTATTTTTATTGAATATTTGGATTCCTTATATATATGCTAAAAAGGGGAAAATATATACTAATTTATAGAGTTTAAAGTATGTTTTCACATATAAGTAGTTGAACATGTACTCAAGGATATGTTTAAAGTTGGTCAAAGGCTTGGAATTATAAATACAGTACCACCCTAGGATGAAAAAAAAGGATAAATATCTAATAAATAAGTATCATGAAACATTATATATGATAATGATTATATGAGACTAAATACATATGAATTTGAATTGGATGGACATTGAAATTACAATGGAAGTGGGGAAATCCTATCTCTCCCAAATGACTGCTCAATCATCCATTCATGTAATGATGAAGGATATACAAAATGAGGATAGAAAAATATATAAAAATGTTGGGAATATTTTTAATCTCAACATTTATAGTGATTTAATTATAATATTTAGGAAATGTATATGAGTTATATCAATACAATAATTAAAAAAAAAGTTTTTAGATGTTTCACATAAATTATCATTCTCAATCCATCTTAGAAACAAAAATATGTATACAGATATCAAGAATAATTTTTAGTGGGACATCATGAAGAATAATAATACAGAGTATGTATCTCAATGATTTATATGTAATCAAGTTAATGTAGAGAAACATAATCCTAAGGGTATGCTAAAACTATTACCTATACCTATATGTAAATTCGATAAAATCACCATGTATTTCATGAATGGTATTCGTAATACCACAAAATGAAATAATTATAATTGGGTTATAGTTTATATCTCCAGTAAGTCATATATTTTAATTACTATTCAATAAGTCTAATCACTAAAATAAAATTCTATAATATACATATAGGAAGTTCTAAGAATATATTGAATACTACTCGTAGTTCTTTGTAATCAAAATTCAAGGTTAACCTTATCGTTATAGAGAAGTAACAAAAAATAATTGGATAAAGAGCTCAATTGTATCATTGATTATCATACATAGATTTATGTTCAATCTAAAAAGATCATCCAAACTCTGAAAGATAATATTGAATTGAATTCAATATATTTCAATGGAGGTATATATTAACACCTTCTCCCGGTAGAGTACCCATATTACAATAGTTTCTATTCCAGAATTCAAATGAGAACCATTTGATACTATGAATGGGAAGATGTGTAGAGCTCCAAAATACTACATCAATGTTATAAATCAGCAAGTACTAGGAAAATATCATTATCAAGAATTAATAGAAAAGATTCAAATCATTTAATGTCACATTAGAACAGTATGAAGTCAAAAAATGGTGTTATGATGATAATCATTGATGAGATATATATTTTGAAGTTGGAGAAATTGTATTCATTCAAATATCACCATGGAATGGGGTTATGAGATTTTAGAGAAAGGTAAATTTGATCACTAGATATATTAGCCCCTTCTAGATTCTTATTCATGTGGGGAACAAAGTCTTATCATCTTGAACATCCTCTGATCCTCTCCCATACTCATGATATATTATATGTATCAATTTTGAAAAAGTACATAATACATCCATTATATGTTGTAAACTCACAAGTTTTAGAACAGAAACATGATATTTTATTTGAAGAACAACCAGTAGAAATATTTAACTATATTGTTGAGGAACTATGAAACAAGACCAATCACCAGGTTAGGATTCATTGGATAAACCAAAAGTTTGAGGAAGTAATGTAGGAACATGAATATGTAATAAGGCAGAAGTACCCTCATTTATTCCCATTAGTGTAATAAAATATTGAATGAAGAATAATTTTAAGGGAGTGGAAGATAACACCCCTTGATTTTACTATGTATTTATTTAATTTCAATAAATATTATGTTAAATAGTTTGTTTTACACGAAATAATGAACCATAATGAATCATGATACATTTTATTGAGATAATATATTTAAATGGAAGATAAATATTAATACATTATGGAAATTCAATTTGAAACATCATTTAGAAAAGTAGAAGATGAATAAATGCTCTGGTAAAAAATAGCATGAACATAGAAATTTTATCGTCATGGTTTACCATGAATACTATCGCACTGATTGAAAATTTTGAAATAAGGTAAATAATTTTCGATATTATAGAAATTTTTAGATATAAGTGTAAATACATGGAAGGAATTAATTTAATAAGTCCATATATAAAAATGAAATTTGATTGTTATATATATGGTCATTAGAAATATGGTCATTGGATATATGATCATTGGAAATTTTTTCCTTCAATATATTTTTGTTGGGTATATACAATTGGTAATTAGTTTAATTATAAATAATATTAATCACATATAATAATATAATTCTATAATTAAATTCAATGATAATATTTAATTAATATATTATAAAAAATATATATTTTATGCATTAATTATTATTATTTTTGTTATTTTTATTAAAAAAATACTAGATGAATTTATTATATTTAAAGGATTATTTTCATACAAACTGATTGATAAAATTCAATCTTTATAATATGGATGCTAATATTTTGTAGGATTTAGTAGAAATTATTTAATGTTAAAAATTATATTTTTCAAAGACCTGTTTTTTCTTATGTGTTGTTTATTTTTATCAAAATAAATTAAAGTGATATCTTTAAAATTATTATTATATTGTAATGATTACGTATTTAAAATTATATATTAATGGTAATTTAATTATTAATTCAAATGAAATTAGATTAAGAACACTTATGATTTTAAAAATCCATTTTCTATAAAAATATTTTTTAAATATTTTTTCTGTTTTAATTTAAAATTTAATTTTATTATATTTAAGAGATGAATTTTGATTAAATTGAGTCCAAATTTTTACTTGGCATGTTGAAATTGGGTAATAGGGTTCATCGTATATTTTGAGTAAAAAATAAATATCAGGGTAAAAACTAGTTTGGGGATCTACCACACATATCATACCTATGATATACCATGGATATGACACTACTTGATAGGATCCTTTTTCTCTATCCAATACCTTCTATAAATAACACATTAGAACTTCCATAGTTCCATCCTAGAACCAATTTATGATAGGAGGAGTATAAAATTTAGGATTATATGTTATACACTTCTCCTCATAGAAACTGATATCAAATTTGGATTTCACTAAATATTTAAAATCGTATTTCTATAACAATAAAATATTATTTATTAATTCATTAAAAATTTCCAGGAAAATGATAATAATATATTTCATTAAAAATGAATTTTATTAATATTAATACTTTAAAATGAATATCACAAAAAATTAATTCCTTATTTTATATAACATAGATCATTCATGATTTTTTATATAATAGTATATCAAATATTAAAAAATAAATAAATATATCATTGGTTTTTATTTGTTCATAAGAATAAATCAACATTCACAGTATCCAACTTCATTTCCATCACATGAATGACAGTTGTATAGTTTATCAATCAAGAAACACAGAGGACTAGCCTCTAAATAACATTAACCTCTAATCATATCAGTTAACTATACAATAAAGATCAAAGAAACAAATATCATTCTTTATTTACAGAACACCAATATGCCCAACACTCGAATACCATTATTTATCTTCTTGGTATAACACCTATGAAACTCAAAAGTTCACCAAAACACCAGAAAATAAAGCCGAAATAGCCTATCCCATGAAACAAATTGCAAATAAAAATACAGTTTCACCTAATGCATATTCAACAGGATATAAAATACTATCATCATAATTTTTTTATTTTACCCAAAATAACTACCTATCAGTGTAAAACCAAAAATTTCAATCCTAACAAAATGTTCCCTTTCACATATTTACCCCAAACTACACAATAGATCCCAAAATATAGTACAATAATCACATAGCATAGAACCAACCAATAAAATTATTCAACTAATTTTCAACTATAATAAAGAAATACTAATGACTCTCTAGATTCATAAAATTATAGGGTCTCTACAACTAGTCTAATAATTAAACCAAATCCCATCATCCATTATACTTAAAAGGATCAAAAATTAGAAAACAAAGGGCCATTTCAATGTCGAAATATTCTTTCTTCATAATCTTAAAAACAAGCTAACTAATCCAACTTTTTTATCCAATCATCTTTATTTTCAATACCATAGCTCCACCAACTTTACATATAAAGAAATTAAAGCTTTCAAGTATTCTTCCATTAGATCCAAGAAGTAAAAAACCATATCCAAATATTTAATGCTTTTAAAATTTTAATAGATCTTCACCATTGTAAAATTTACTAATTAATATATATTTATTGAAATACCATCTACCTCATACCATCCATGGGAAAAAAGTAAAGGACCCCTAAAAAATGGAGACCTAAAGATTCCGCAAACAAAAATACTCTTATAAGATAGAGTAAAACATCTTAAACTAGTAAATAAAGTCACAATGGTAAATAAATTCGTGTGAGTATCAAAATATTCCATGAAAATGTTACCTTCCCTCCCGATACGCCATACATATGTGTTTCCTGCTATGATACACTATTATATCTAAATGAAATGCATTTGACCAGTGATAATACTTCTATTATAAAGAAAAAAATTACTAGTAGGGTTTATAACTACCTCAATGAATGTAAAATATCCATGTCCATTAATAATGAATAACTAAACATTATTTTGTTCACCTATACCATCAAGGGGTTACCATAACTAATACTATATACAAAAATGATCCCCATTAACCATATGTTATCATCAAATATACCTATGATAGATTTTTTTTTCTTTTATATATTGGCCCATTAGTATTGATATTATAAATATTAGTTAGGGTCTTACATTTTACCCATCACCCTATTATTATAGACAAAATCCAAATTTTGATGTGTAGAATTACCCCCATATGAAATCCTAAAAATATGTTGGCACGTCACTGGTTATCCCGATTAAAAGCTGAATCACTATCTTAATAACTTTGTATTCAATGATTCACATGTTTGGAGACATTTAAATATACAATGCCTCATTCCTCTCTCCCTATAAATTCTAAAAAATTACAATAAAATTCATGATTCAAAGGTTATCCAATAATAATAAACATGAATAGATTGCACAATTTGATTCTAAAAGATCCTCTACCAAAACAAATATTGGTATACTTTAAAAATAATCAGCAAAAGAAATCCTAGAGGTGTAAATAAATGTTTTATTATAATAAAATATGACATGTATATTCTATTTTGTGGAAATGAGGATCCATCATTTTAGACTAATAAAAGGAAGTTGTCTTATAGTGAAAATTAATGTCATCATTATTGGAGAGAGATGGGTGTTCCCTTATTCATCATGAATATTTCCAACTAATTTATCACATGGTGGACCACTATTCATCATGGGTATTCTCCACCCAATTATAGAATAACAAACCATCGTAATCATATATATTCTCCAATAATATCTTACATTGATTAACCTCACTCATCTTTGGGATTATCGTCCCAATTTCATCATTATTAACGAAAAATGGATGGTAATCCTCCCATCAATAAAATTATCTAGTAATATCCCAAATAAAGGATCCTCACTCTGTAGTATGATTCTCCACCCAGTGAAAAAATTATAGACCACCATGCATAATAAATATTCTATAAAAATTTTAAGGAGGACCCCATCCATCATCATGTAGATCCTCTAACAAATGCTAATATATAATTCCATGAATCTTGATGAAAATTCTCTATCAATGAGTAGAAAAACAAATATGGATATATATAACCCATTTATATATTTAAAATATAGGTTTAAAAAAATATTAGAGTACATAATTTTGGAAAATATAGTTATATTTTATCTAAAAATGAAACCCAATAAGATTATTAGTATTACCTAAGTGTGATTTTTTTATTTAAAATAAATATTTTTTGTGTTCTACTCCCCTAAGCCTTTTGAATATTTATTTTATTGTTTGTGATTTTTCATTGTAATTAAATTCATAAATTATTATTCATTGTAATTCAAGATTTCAAGATTTATCAATGTAATTAAATAATTCAATTTATATAATCAATGAAATTATAGTTCAAATGTTATAATATTTTCATAATTTCTATACATTCCCTTTGAAAACTATTTCACCCACACAAAATTACTCTAAAAATCACAAGTTTCTGAAAAAAAAATTATATTGCATTATTTAAATTCATAGTTAATTTTTATAATCCTTCCCTTAATGGTAGCATGGCTAGAGGGTGTAGAGCTGACCAATTTATAAGAACCAATCAAATGTACACTATCTGGTTATCTTATCCTCTAATGGTCATGATAATCCAATTGTTTCCAAGATATATGTATTTTTTCATAGGTGGTTTCAATAGTTGTTATAATAGTTGGGTCAGACTTAAGTTTCTTACTAATATTCAACCATTTAATATCCATGTCTGAGGCATCAAATAATTCTGATACTGATATTATATCTGATGAATTATCAATGGAAAAAATTGATGAAAATATAAATGATTAGAGAATTCATATGATTCTTAAAATACAAATTTATACTCAATGTATATGAATTATTATTTTTATTATCAGTATATATCATATAATATATTAAGAACAGATTTACTTTGAGAAACCCCAATTAATAATATTTTTAATTAAATAACATTTAAGTTAAAAATACAAAACATACCACTACTACCCATATGATTTGTTAAAATTAGAATACACAGTATGTATATAAGACAATTAAATAATTTTATATATTTTAGTTTAATGGATATAAAGGTAAATACAATAACTAATCCCTTTATGTCATTATTGAAATTATTTTACATAATTATCCCATTCAATTTTTTTCATGTTAATGAAGATATTAGAAAAGTATATTCAAACTTATATAAATCATTGAGCCTAATTTTAAAATAAAAAAAATTATGAATTTGGTAAAAATTCAATTGATATATTTATTTTTCATAAAATTTTATACTTAGTTTAAATTATAAAATTCCACTCATCAACCCAACTTTTAAATAAATATCTTATTGTTGAAACTACTTTATTTGAATCTAAAATTAAGGAAGCTAATATGTTAATTAAAAGAACCATTAAATGGAATGAATTTTAAAAAAAACAAATTATTATAATTTTAGTCATATTACAAAAAAAACTAGAATTAATAACCAATATTTGAATAAATGGCTCAAAGGCCAATGGAAATATTGAATGGAAATAACAAATAACACAGTATTTTCCAAGACTAAGGGATAACAATATATTCATTCCACCAAGAACATGTTGTTCGTCTTAAAATTTCCAACCCCAGGATTCTTTCTCATCTAGGTGTCATTGCAAAAACTAATCCATTATAATGAATACTTGTATCCATCTTTAAAAGATAAAGGTATTAAAATTGACAATTTTTATGAATTTCCCATCATTTTTTAAAGTAATAATATTAAAAAAACTATAGTGTCCTTTAATTGTTCCCACTTTTATCCACAACTAAATATAGTCTATTGAGAGTTTATAATAAAAAAATAAATTACAAACATATGATTTTTATACGACAAAATTATTAAAAAAAATATTTTTAATAATTTTAACAATAACGAGACATAATAAATTTAGGATCAATGTTATAAATTTCTAATAGACATAAAAATGCTTATAATAGTGTTTATTTGGAATTAAGAATTAAAAAACCTTCACACCCAAAGCAATTTAAATATCCTTAAACATTACCCAATATCAAATATTTTATAAAATCTACAATCTATGAAATCATATCATCCTCAATAAGAAAACAGTATAGAAAATATTTGAAACATACAATTCATTACTTTAAAATAAAAAAATCCTAATAGATATAAGAAAGGGTTAAAAAATATTATAGAGTAAAATAATAATACCTACCAAAAATTAGAAATAAATAGTGATCAACACAAAATTAATGAAATTATTATTCAAAAAAATCATTTTTCATAAATAAAAATGAAAACACAAATATAAAACCACACAAAATTTCATAAAGTTTATCTGGAAAACTCATATGTCCTGATGAAATTGAAAAAAAATATCCATAAAATTTTACATATTGAGGTCATGTATTCTTTAGATTAAGATAAACTGGATACTTTAAGAAAAGAAATCTTTATAATTTAATCTATATGAATATAATATATATACTATATAGAAGACATCACCTACATTAATTTATATATAATTAACAACAGAAAACATTAATAATGAACCAAAAATTGAATATCATAAGATAACATGGGGAGAGAACAATATAAATAGTAATAAACCTATGTCTTATTACAACTAACAATGACCTATAATTAAAAAAATAAAATAGTTTAAACAATCATCTTACCAACCAACCACTATATATGAATTCAATATTTATGGATAAATTTATTATAAAATTATCAATATATTACATGAATTAAAAATAAAATTAACCTTTTTAAGTATAAACTAAATTTTTTTTACAATTTTATTACCTTAAAAATAATTACTATTATTTCTGGAAGACTAAAAGGATATTGGGATAATTATTAAAACAACAATGATAACCAGCATAAAAATCATATAATTGGTCTCCTTATAGTGAAATTATTAAAATTTTAATTGTGGAAGAAATTAAAAAATTTATACATATCTTTTTTCAAAAACAAATTTTCTGAAAATACTTCACAAATTAAAACGTTGATTATTGGAACATTAAAAAAACATTTTATAATATTTAATGATTTCATATGGTATAGAGATATATTTTTCCAAAGGATATATAAATCTATCATAATAGAAAATTAATATGGAAAAAATCATAGTTTGTTTAATATATAATTTCACAAAGAATAAAACACTAAACTAAAA
Source organism: Viscum album (assembly GCA_963277665.1). Lineage (NCBI taxonomy): Eukaryota > Viridiplantae > Streptophyta > Magnoliopsida > Santalales > Viscaceae > Viscum > Viscum album. The sequence continues at coordinate 933,890,470 of OY728150.1, read as the reverse complement.
AATAATAAATATATAACATATGATAAAATGACTTATGATGATTTAACTGGAAAAAGAATTAACAGTTAAGGGTTAACTAAATCCATTAATTTAAAAAATTATAACTAATAAAAAGATAACAAAATAAAACCAAAGATGAACTTGGATGGTTTTATGAAAAAAATTTCTATTTTAATTTTAGACCTAAACAAAGATTTTATAAACAAGATTTTACATAATTTTATTATCAAAGGAAAAATATGGATAATAATAAACCCTATAGTTAATTAAATAATAATTAGCACTAGAAGAATATTAATTTTAACTTAATATTCATTAAAAAAATTAGTGATAGTAGAAACAAATATAAATGTTTTAAATATTGAAGAATAATCTATTAAAAAAGAGACAATTTAGTGAAACCATAAATATATGATTTAAATCTGGATAATCAACAATAATATTTGAAATGATTAAAAAATATTTTAATTTCAACTAAATTTTACTTAAAATATATTATTTTCATTAAATAATATTAACTATTAATAAAAAATATTATATCTCAAAACATATTAAAATGTTATCAAGAGAATATTAGTTTCATTTGGATTTCATATAGAATTTAAAATCAAAACAAAAAAATGAAGTTTATTTCTTTTAATGAAATTCAATTTTGAATAGGTTGTTTCATATACAACATCAGACTAAAATGAAATGACCTAAATTTTATTGAGATAAATATCGCATTTCATGATAAAAATTAATGCATTATGAGAATGAATTATGAAACGTCATTAAAAAATTATAATAGGAATAAATCTATAATTAAATAAAAATACAACTGGAATTAAATATTTAACATAATGTTTTTTCATGAAGATAAAAATACTAATTGAAACTATAAAAATAAGTCATAGAAATAGGAATATTATATACATGTTTAGAGATAATTGAATGAATGGAATGAATGATTATTGTAAGGATATATATAAGAATGAAAATTTACCATTATATATATGGGAATTGGAAATATGGTCATTGGATAAATGGTTGATGGAAATATATTCGTTGGATATATAGTCATTGGGTATATCCAATTTATATGTTTTTTAATGAAAAATAAAATTATTCAAAAATAATTATATTATTCTATAATGAAAAAATATTATAGTATTTAATGAATATATTATATCTTATATATTTTAAGTGTTACATAATATTATTAATAATATTTTTATTAAAGAATGATTCGATGAATTTAAAAAACTGAAAAAACTCATGCTAATATATTGATAAAATTTAATGGATATAAATAGATAATTAAATTTAATTAGATGTAGCTTAAATGATTTAATGTTAAAAAATATATATTTTTAAAAGTTTAGTTGTTCATAAATTAAAATAATCATATTAAAATGATCATTTTTTTGAAATTATTATGTATATTATAAATATATTAAAATTAATTTAATTAATAATTTATATTAAATTAGATGAAGAACACTTAATATTTTTAAAATTAAATTTTCAATGAAGACCATTCTTCCATATATTTCATTTTATTAATTTAAGAATTAATTTTCTAATATTAAAAATTTTAATTAGATTGAATGGATTAAAAAAATTTAATTAGTGCGTCGAATTTGGGCAAGGGGAAATCATATAATTTAGGTAAAAAATAATCAATATAGTTAAAAATAAACAAGGTAAAGGGGGTAAAAATATATACTCTATTGATGCTGAATTGTTATTGAATAAAAATGACACTAATAAATTCTATAAGAATTATTTTACATTTAGAAGTAATACCTGAATGTTCATCCAATATTTCCTCACCTGACTCACCTAACTTATGTGTTACTCAATTTTTACCCATTACCAAAACTAAATATCCCAAAGAAGAATCCCTTATTTTCACCAATATATGGATCTATACTCTACCACTTACAATAAATTATATACATTTGAAACACTATTCAATAGACACTAATTTTATATATCCTCAATTCATTAAATATTTTTTGATAGCATTTGGTTCCAAGATAGAAGCAAATACCCATCATTTATAAAGAACCTTTGTTTAATAGTTAATTCATGAAGTAAGTGTCTTTTTTCTTACCTTACATTTTCAATGTCCTTATCATCTAGCATTCTTCAAAACATGATCCTCCACTACAATTATTCTATTTTTACATCATTATTCTCTTTATAAAATTATCATTCTATTATATAACTCCAAAATATTACTCATTCACTAGTATAACATGTTCTTATTTGGGTCGGTTCAACCACATGTATAAACAATTCTATAACAACATCACCCTTTCTCATCATAAATAAGTATAAATGAATTGATAATGGAAATATATGATATTATGGAATAATAAATATAATTAATATGTTTGTTTTATTATGAAGAAATGAATTTTTGTTACCATTTAACTTTTTTGTTCATAAATTCTTCAAAACATGCTAACTATCAACTAGATTCTCAGAAATAATATCCATAAATACCATAAAATGAACATGGTAATTCATAAATAATTAATAAAAAAATGTTCCCAATACCATTAATAACATGATAATGATGAACTTGGTATCAAATAATAGGGACTGGTATCACCATTATGAAACTTTGATGAAACAATGTAAATTATTAACATTGGATATTGAAAATAATCAATGACTAAATAATAAATGTTTAATTAATAATAATAATTTCAGGGTATAAAATGAAATATATTTGAATAATTTTGTTGAATACACTATCATGAGTTTTATTTTTACTATACATGAGTGTAAAGTGCTTTTATGGGTGTTAGGACTAAAGGTGAGAATTTTCATTCCACTCACATTTTGAATTTTAGATTGGTATGACTAAATTTATATTTGCAAAAATTGAAGTATATTTCTATCTAAAACCACATATATTTTTATCTCATCTAGTTTCACATTATTTTTTCATTCCCTCTTACCATTTCAACTCCCCATTGGTTTATAATTTACCTGAAGTAATGCTTATTAGAGAAACTGACCTTACTTCTTATATTTAGTTGAGAGTCAATCTATTCTATGTCAATACCCCTTATTTTTTTATTGATTTACTTATCTATAAATTTATGATTTATTAAGTTATACCTGAGTAGACATGAAATTATTTAAAAACAGATTCTTCTTTTAATGATTTTGATATGGTTATTTTCCACATACTTTGACCTTTATTAAAAAGTGTAAATGGAATATCTTTTTTTAATAATTTTTTGTAAAAACAAATATTCGTACCAACTTTGTTAGTTATACTTAAGAAACCACCTCTCTAATTTTTCATGGTTTTTGAAAGATATCTCTATCTAGTTTGATTTATAAGATATTTTATTTAAAAATGTTTAAAAAATATTAAGGGTATTTATTCTTCATTCTCAATGACACATTTCATTCCAAGGAGTGTAATAATCCATGATGGAATTAAGAATGTTTTCATGTTTGTGTGGAATGGATATTTATGATTTTTTATTTTTTTAATGGGTGGACAACAATATATATCACTCTGATTCATATTATAATGCATTATTTCATGTGATTTATGGGAAAGCGTATTGCACAAAAAATTTTAAGGAACTCTATCCACTATTGATGGAAAGGACCATAATTAAGAGAATGTTCAATCCACTATTGGACTCTATCCAATATGTGATGATGGCCTTTAACTTGAGACATTGAAAAGGGAATTATTTTTTGTTCTTATATATTATCCACGTTCTTATGACCATGTTATATTTTCATGAATCATGATTATTAACATGTATTTCAACACACTTATTGCTCATATCTAATGTTATACAAAAATCCATTTGTTATGAATTAGGATTTATGATATATGTTTTATTGGGTATGGAAATATTATGTAATGACAATTCACATTGAATATGCTCTCATATCCACATGTTTATATTACACTGACTTATTATATTCAATTTTTTCTCTCATTTTAACCATTATATTTCATCTGATATTTCACGTTTCTATGATTCAATTCCCTGGGTTATAAAGGAAAATATAATGCATGATATGTCTAAATGGGTATCATGTTTGAATTAAATTTTGGAGATATATCAAAGATGTTGTAAAATATTTTTATTATGTATCTAATCTTGAAATACACTAAATCTTTAGGTTATGGGGTGAGATTTACCAATAAATTTTACGAATAATCATATAAAATAATTTAATATAAATGTATTTCATGTTTTGGTAACCTAAGTTGATATCAAAGTGACATACGATGAACCAGAAATGACATCGGTTTAAATGAAGGTATCAAAATTTAGGGCATATTAGGATTTCATTTCTTTATCATATTATTTCTTACAATGTTTATTATTTCTTAATACTCGTAGTAATTTTATTTATTCAATTTATGAAACCAATAGGAATCAAGTTAATAGTGAGTGATGGATAATTTAATGTTTTTAAAAATGAAAATACCAATAGGATGGTAGTTGGCGTGTATAATTTCTTGGACATTCTAACCAAACTATCTTATGATAAGAAAAATAACATAAATAATTTATAACTCACTGAAGTTTTCTGGAAGGAAAAAAATATTTATTAAATCCTTGAAGCATAAATTTCCACCCTTCATTTGTGGGTCTTACAACCCACCTATTTTTTAGGAATGTATCAAAAAAATAAAAAATATATTTTTAGTTCTCCAATGCTAAGATTATGAAAATTCCATCTTTGATTTATAATTTTTGGAATGTGATGTTATCCAATTCTAAACCTTCATCAAGTAAACAAGTAAATAAGATGATGTGAGATTTATGGTATAGGAGGTTTTTAAGAAGTTATTCATTAATAATTACTATCATATAAATATTTACACTAATGTTGAGAGGTAATTACTAGTGTTGAAAGAAAATAAGGATGAATGCATAATTAAATATGAGGAAAACATTACACGTAATGCAATTTACCCTTCGGATTATATCATTGAACCTAAATAGAAAATTGACCATTTATTTATTAGATTAAAAACACTTCCCTAAAATAACTCTCTAAAAGTGAATTTGGTATATATGAAGATATTTTTTAATGTGATCCCAAGGTTGAAATGAGAATTAGATACTCCAATTATTCTTGTGGTGGTGGGTAAAAAAATTGATCAGTACATTTTTTAGGAAACTGCAATGATAAAATTCATGGAGGAAAGAAAATTTTTCTTCCTATATTCCATAAATTAGGGAAGATGAATGAGTAATTACATCAATGTAATAAGGAAGTGATACAAGTGAAGAATATAAGTTTCTAAAGCATATGAATTCCTATGATATATGAAGAAGAAAACAAATTTAATGGTTGAATATAAGGATTATCCTAATTCATAACAAACACTAAAATTATTTGATTGTAAATAGTATGTAAAATGTACCAACCATGGCCCCAATTATAGGGTTAATGATGATAATTAACGTCAAAAAACTCAAAATACATAGATGAAAGGGATGGTATATTCATTCAAAACTATTGAAGTGGGATATACAAATGAAGTGGTGAAAGGGACAATTATCACCATTTTAGAACAAAAAATATCTTATTTGATTCTAGATATACCCTCTCTATTATATCGAGGAATTTTTACATGGGAATAAAATCACAACATCAGTGGATATATATTGAGTTATCATAAAAAACTCATATTGGAATGAGTATTTCATCCCAAATATATAACTCATGTCTAATAATTTTTTTTGGAATATTCTTTCTAAAAGTCACATTATCTTCCTTTGGTCCAATTTAATGGGATTTTGGGTATGAATTTATTTACATAAATATCATACAAATTATCAGGATCTGGAAATCATGTTGTATATCCAAAATCAACCCATGATAATATATCGATGCAATGCCAACTATGAACTTCGTATAGAACTTCCATAAATTATATAGGTCTTAATACCCAATATTAATAGGTATTTAGCTCAAATTATTATATAAAATCATGATATGAAATATATTCCTATTATGTTGGTATATGTCAATGTTTTTTCTGAATTATTAACATGTGTTCCTAAAAATGCAATGTTGAATTTTCAATAGAGCTCATACCTAGTCCTAAGATTTTATAAAAGATTCTAGATAGAATAACCTTGATTGAATTAGTGGAATTAAATAAGAGACTCCAATATAATCTAGATAAGGTTTTCATACTCCCAAGTGCTTCAACATGGAATTCATCATTCCTCTTTATTAATAAAAAATACATACAAATGTGCCTCTATGTTGATTATAATTCAATTAATAAAATCATGATTAATAAAAAGTAACACCTACCCCATATTGATGAATTTTTTATTCAGTTGAGAAGGGTCCATTAATTATCAAATACTAACCTTTGAACTAGATGTCATTAATTATGGGTGAAAATATTGGATGTTACTAAGAATTACATTTGCATAATATAAGGGAATTATGAATTCATAGGGATTCTATTCCGACTCTAAAGTACCCATGTTATCTTAATGGATATGATTAATAGAGTCTTTATAGATTTTCCTAATCAATTTTTGGCAGTTTTTGTAAATGATATTCTCATATATTTAATTTGTAATGAATAGTTTAAAGATTATTTGAGGATTATGGTGAAGACATTGAGAAATAAGATTTTGTATTCCAAAAATCAATGAGGGGTTAAAATATCATCAATTTAGTGACCACAATTACATAAATAAATGAGGGGTTAAAATACCATAAATTTATTAGAAATAAAGGTAAATGAATATCAATTTTATTTCAATATCATTTTTATAAAGTTGAAGGATTGTTTTACTATCAATATAGAGACATGATAAAATTTATTTACTTGATTTATTCCTATTTTATAATCACATTTGAGTCCTTTAGTTACTCTTCTTTTTATTCCCACTTCTTTCATATATCTTACTATAAAAATTGAAAACTAAAGATGATTTTTTCATTGATGAAGTGCTAAAATTAACTTTCAGCATATCAAAAGATCCATAAGGCCTTCCTTCTATTTATGAATATTTACTAAAACCATGAAAATTTATCAAAAGTTATCTAGTATGGATAAATATAAAAAATTAATATCTAAAACCTCAATAATAATAGCTGATGTTCAATTTAATGTGTTACATAAATAGTTAACCATAAGACTATTCCAACATTTGTTTGACCAAATTCAAAACCCAAAAATACAAAAAATTTGATAAAATATTTGTTCTAAGATAATGTTTAACATTTATTTTCAGAAAAAATTAATTATATCATAATGTCATATACCAAAAATTTTAGTACCACACTCATATATTCTACTAAGACATGCAAATACTATCTCAAAATAACATTAATGTCCATAAAACCAGAATGAAAAATTAAAAACAACCAAAAATGAACTCAAGAGAAACTATACAGTTTACTTTATCAATATCAATTAACTCTTTATCCCAAATAAACATTATTATTGAAATGTAAATAAAATATTAATTTTTAACTTTCCCTTAATCATTTGATTTCCAAAAATATCACTACATCAATAAATCACTCTTCTAGGTTATTAGTACCATTATACGTATTCTTGAAAATCATTAATCAAAATATATTGTAGAATTATCCTTAGATGTTTCATGATTCTTGTACCCAAAATACCACTAATAAAACACTTATAAAACATAATTAATAAATCCAAAAACATAAACACTTTAACCATTTCACTTAAATCACTAGTGAAAAAATGTTTTTTACGTCAGTTATTTATCAATTTTTACGTCGGTTTTTAGCCGACGTTAATACAGACGACGTTATAAATATAGTTTTTTACGTCGGTTATTTAAAAACTGATGTAAAAAAACAAAATATAGAGGTGTTTTTCACATCAGTTATTTAACAACCGACATGAAAAAACCAGTGGTGGAGTGTTTATCACGTCAGTTATTAAATAACTGACTTCATAAACCATTTCCCCAGGGTTATCACGTCGGTTACTCAAATAACTGACATTATAAACCCTTCCCAGTCCTTTATCATGTCGGTTATTTTATAACTGACGTGAAAAAACAGTTGGGGGAGGGTTTATCACGTCGGTTATTTAATAACTGATGTGATAAACCAGTGTCGGGGGGTGTTTATCACGTCGGTTATTAATAAACCGATGTGATAAACCCAAGGGAAATATTTTATCATGTATGTTATTTAATAACTGACGTGGTAAACCATCCCAGGCCTTTATCAAATCGGTAATTAAATAACTGACATGAAAACCCAGTTGGGGAGGGTTTATCACGTCGGTTATTTAATAACCAACATGATAAACTAGTGAGGGGGGTGTTTATCATGTCAGTTATTAAATAACTGACATGATAAACCCATGGGAAATGGTTTATCACGTCGATTATTTAATAAAATACATGGTAAACCATTACCCGAGCCTTTATCATGTCGGTTATGAAATAACCGATGTGAAAAACCATTCCACAGGGGTTTATCATGTCGGTTATTCAAATAACCAACATGATAAACCCTTCCACATTCTTTTATCACGTCAGTTATAAAATAACTGACATGGAAAACCAATTTTTTTTTAAAAATAATAATAATAAGTCCTTTGCTCTCCCCAAAAACACCCAGAAACCAAACCAAGAATTCGTACTAGAAAAATAGAAGTATACCAAAACAAGAACCAAAGAATAATTAAGCATTTACATTGAAAAAATTTAAAACATACAATGTCATCTAAAAAGAACTTAAATCCAACCAAAATAATCACCAAATACACAATTACAATCACAATTTTTAAAATTACATTTTATATTACAAACAATCTAAAATCTAATCAAACCTGTCAAATAATTTGACCATTCCACTTGTAAGTGTTTGAACTCTTGAGAACTATATGGATTAGGGTCAACAAATAGCTACAAAGTTAAAGGATAATAGTTAACATGTAAAATGAATAAATCAACTAAAATATTATGGCAATGTTCACAAGAAAATCTACCCAGGTAAAACTTCAAAAGTGTTCTCGTTGTAATTATTTCATACATAAATCTTAACATATAATATCTGCATTCGAGGAGGCCTTATTGTTTAGGAAATTTCTATTTAAATGAGTGTCAATTAAATATAAATTTTTATGTAATACATACTAAAGTACAAATTATAAATGGATATTTACCTTAACTTGTACATATTTGATCTTGGCACCCCTTTTGTTTGTGGTTTTTCGAAAGTTATTCCATCCCCTGTTAGAAAATAATATGAATGAGATAAGTTTAAAATTCATTATAATATAAAAAAGTATTAGGAAATTGAAGCGTACTTCTCTAACGAATTCTTAAAACTTTTCCACGCATCACCATGGACAGAGCATATCCAATATAGTGTTTTCTCCCGTGGACAAAAAACACCCAACATCCAATGATCACAGATATAAAGGAAAATTTTAGGTTAGTAGTTTTTTTGATAAAATAGATAGAACACTATCATATATATGTTTCATGCCTCTCACAATAAGGCATCATCCAACACTATGTGATAATATTTTTTTGAAATCTTTCAGCGACATAAATTTCTCTTTCATCCTTATCCAATGAATGTGCATCAGGGGAAATAAAATACGGGTCCATGAACCCATATACATATGTCTGGGCATTCCTATCACACATGTTATAAAGATACCTAATACAAAATAGAAATAATTACTCAGTTTTTATAAATTTAATGCAGGGAAAAAATTGTGTTAAGACTTACATGGAAAAAATCTGCACCACGTTGACGCCCAACTTGTCTCCAGTAACAAGCTCCATGATATCATTTTTTTAAATTCCCACATTTATTGCACGTCCAAAAACATGAAATTTCAATTAAAATGAATAATGCCCAGTTAATAAATTTGAATATCTTGACAATCTATAAAGACTACTAGAATCTGTAGCTAATGCCATAGCCATTTGTCTTTATTGTGGTCGATAAATTATTTATTTACCTTTAAAGTATTCTTGTAAATAAATTGATAAATATATTATCTTTAAAATGCTAAAACAACTTTATTAATAAATAAAATATAAGATATAACACACATACCTCTACAATAATGACTCGCAGAAGTCTGGATGGCCAAACAAAAAAGTGGCCAATACTATGTCCAATTGTCGTCACCTCATCTGTAGGTACTGGAACTCGAGCTGATATATCTATAATATCCTTTACAGTGACCCTATGCTGCTCTACCTCTAACTGATGATGATGAACCATATCTACTATACAATATACCAGCCCATATGCCACTATATGATGGTGATGATCATCAAGATACAACTCACAATAAGTAGGTAGTTGTGGTTAAGGGGTTGGATAAAAAATGGGGTACGTAGGTTGAGGTGGAGCAATGGAGGCCTCAGTATGAGGTGGAGAAGTGGGAGATGCTACCGGAGGTGGTGGAGTGGGATCTGCTTCTAGAGGTGGAGGATAAAAAATGGGGTCTGCATGGGGAGCTGGAGGAGTGGGAGCTACAGTCCGAAATTGTCTTTGCATGTCTGCAAACATAGACTGTACTGATGCTCTAATCTTTTCCTCCATCGTCGCATTAATATTTTGAACTTGAACTTCGAAAGAATCTATTTTTTTAATACACACCCTCAATGCAAGACATTGAAGAACATGGAAACACTTTTCTTACCCATACACCCGTCGGGTATCCTCATACACGACCGGGGTGTTCGGGCTTTCCCAATGTTTAAGATAAAATAGCATGCCTCCCAGCAGCTGTAAATTCCCCATGTGTGCTCTGCTCCTCAAGAGAATCCTATATTAATTAATTAAAAAAATTATTTATTCAAAGTATATAATTCATAGACAACAATTTAAATAAATAAAATAAATATCTTACAATCCTCTTAGCTATGATCCTCGATTCATCTGAAAGATATTTCTTCTTTTTTCCCATCCGAGCCCTCTTCCATTTTTCATGTCTAGATGGAGGGGACGGATGAACAACCTCTCCTAAGCTTGAAGACTTAGCTGTAAGTTTTGATACTTTTTCTGCAATCATTTGTTCTTCCAATAATGTATACCCTCCCCGAGATAAGCTATGAGGGTATACATTTTTAGCTTGGATCTCCTGATGATATTTTCTTGTTTGTTGTAAATTGACAATAAGAAATCATTAACAAATTATTAATAAGTTCAGTTATATAAGAAAACTTATAAGTGGATACATTTTACTTAACAAAAATTATTCTTGTCTTCTACTTTGAACAAATTTTCTCCATGTATCTTCATCTATGAAAGGATATATATGACATGTATTGTCATTTTTTCTTTGACCATAAATGAAATCAGATGTGATGGTTGATTTGAAATCCCTCCATCTTCTAGCTTCCATCGATAAACATTTCTTCTTGATTCCTCCAGTGTCAGAAATATCAAATGTCATCTGATAAAGAAGAGAGTGTTTATATTATACTATATTTTTTTAAAGATAAGTCAAATATTAGAAAAAGATCTTACCAAAATAGTCTCCCACAACTGAGCTTTTATCATTTTGTCCACACTTTTCCAATTATTGTACAAACTTCAAACTTTTCTTTTGCCTTGAGTTGATACAAAACTCTTAAAATATTTTTCATTTGGACCTCGTGGAATATAATTGTCATCAAATTCAACTACTATCCTCTAGTCATGGGCATAGGCAACTGATAATTTTCGTAAACGTGTGCTGCCACATTTACCAACTCTTGAACTCTTAGTTGTTATGGGAGCACATGAAGACGATTAGGGAACAGCAATAGTAGCATGTAAATGTTCCTCCCCAGAGGAATCATCATGTTGCTCACCTTCAAACTCATGTGGTTGATCAACTTATTGATTTTTCAATGTCTTTGAAATAAAAAAAAAGAAACATTAATTCATAAATAAAAAAATTCAACTATAATAATTGTAAACATGGTAAATATGGTTTATCATGATAAATAATGGTAAAGATGGTAAAGATGGTAAACATGGTAGTATAATTGGAATTTCAACAAGATAAATAAATATATAACTTCTGTAAAGGAAAACATGATAAAATATGTTAAAATATGGTAAAAATGGTAAAATATGGTAAACATGTTAAACATGGTAAACTATGGTAAACAATGGTAAACATGGTAAACATGGTAAACATGGAAAACATGGTAAACATGGTAAACATGGTAAACATGGTAAACATGGTAAATATGGTAAGCATATGTTACCTGTAATATTAGGAATGTACAAATGGATTGTTTTCCAAAATTCCTTTGTCATGATCATACCTTATGGAACAAACCATGTCTACAACATGCTCATCATTATTTTTTTCTCATCTTTCCATGGAAGTAAGGATATCACATAAATCAGCATCTACATCAAGTTGATCCTCACCAACAAATTTTTTTTCCTTGTAAAACAATAGACCACTACATATCTGATTAATCAATAACATAGAAAATCAGTTTTGCATGTGTTGACTGTATAAAAGAATCTATTGTATCTCCTGATCTATTCAGATTAACAATTTTCATTCCAAATTCATCGTGTCTCACACTGTTGTTACAGAAAAACCATTTACAGTTAAAAAATGAACTTTAATTTTAATGTAATCAATCTCCCATATTTCTTCAATGAATCCATAATTTTCACTTGATGGAGAAATTGGACTTCTATCTTTATAAGTCGAAAAATGCATTGCTTCTGCAAACACCAATACCCCGTTATTTTGAACTGCACTTCTGTTGTCTTGAGCTTTCGTATGAAATGTATAGTCATTAATGACATACCTGGACCATGTTATCAAATTTAAACTTAGACCACCCACTAACCATCTTAACGTCTCTGAGATATCTGATATACCAAGTAGGGTCTTTTTAAACCATGTCGAAAATGTTTTGTTGTGCTCATTCAAAATCCACTTTTCATTCTTTTTTGGATGACATTGTTTCAACTCATTAATATGCAATGTGATATACGGTTGAGAATCATCTATTTTATTCAATATGTATAAATGTACCTTCTTTATCTGTTCAGCTGACAATGATTTGACATTCAAGCCACGAATCCCCTTTCCCTCAGTATTAACTCGTTGATGATGAGATATAGGCAAACATATGTGCTCCACTGCAGACAAGTATCTCATACAAAACTCTGCAAACTTCTCAAAAATATACTTTTCATTAATGGAGGATTCATGTCGATAAGGATTTTTAACATACCCCTTCAATATTTTCATATAACTTTCAAAAGGATACATCTAACAAAGATATACAGGTCCACATATCCTTATTTCTCGAACCAGATGAACCATTAAATGCACCATTATATCAAAAAAAGATGGAGGTAAATACATTTCCAATTGACAATGTATAGATATTCCATCTGTTTCCAAAATGTTCAAAGCATTCACATCAATCACCTTATTAAAAATTGAATTGAGAAAATAACACACCTTCATTATAGTCTTTCTCACACGGATGGGAAATATTCCATGCAATGAAACCGGTAGAAGTTGTTGCATCATGACGTGACAATCAAGAGATTTCATACCTATCAACTTCAAATCCTTCAGAGAGACAAAGTTTTTTACATTTGAATAATAACCTTGAGGCACTTTGATATCATGAAGACACTGATATAAGATAATTTTCTCCCTCTTGGATAATGTATGACAAGCCGAAAGAAGACATGTTCATCTTCCATTAGAAGTCGGAGATAACACCAAATGTCTTCCCATTGATAGTAAGTCTAATCTTGCATTCAATCCATCTTTACACTTTCCTTTAACATTTAACAATGTTCCAATAAAACTAACATAGATATTCTACTCCATGTGCATGACATCAATATTATGCTTCACTTCATGATATCTCCAATATGGTAGCTCAAAAAATATTGACCTTTTCTTCCAAACATGTCTATCATTACCAGATCTATGTTTCTTTCCCAATGTCACATCAAGGTTTTTCACCCTCTCAAAATACTCATCAGGGGAAAAAAGTTTCGGAGAAATATCTAATTCTTGTGACCCATTGTATTCCTTTTTTAGTCTTCTATAGGAGTGATCCATAGGTAAAAACTTTCGATGACCCATGTAGACTGTTTTCCTCCCATGATGCAATTGACAATATGAAGTCTGTTGTTCTCAAATTGGACATGATTTATGCCCTTTTACACTGTATCCAGAAAAATTTCCATATGCTGGGAAGTCATTTATAGTGAACATAAGCACTGCATGTAGTTAAAAATAATTCATTTTATAATAATCATACACTCTCATACCATCCTCCCATAAAAGTTTCAAATCATCAATCAATGGTGACAAGAAAACAACAATATCATTTCTGGGTAGCTTTGGACCAGAGATCCTTATAATCAACATGACATATTTGTGCTTCATACAAAATTCATGAGAGAGGTTTTAAATTACCAATAAAATAGGCCATGAACTGTGTGTGCTTCTGAGACTTCGATATGGATTCATTCAATCTGTGCACAATCCAAGTCTGAGATTTCTAATTTCATTTCCGATTGTCGGATACAGCTCATCAATTTTCTTTCATTGTGGACAATCAGCTGGATGACAAATTTTTCCATCACATATCCACTCATCAGCATGCCATCTTAATCTTTTTTCATCATGTGGTTAGCAAAAAAAAGTTTCAAATGAGGAATTATAGGAAGATACCAAAATACTTTGGTAGGGATCTTTATAATCTCTACATCAGCTTGTGCTTTTTCTTTTAACTTATACCATGATGTCCCACATTTATGACACTCTGATAGAAATTCGTATTCCTTCCTATATATTATACAGTCATTCGTACATGCATGTATTTTATTGTATCCCATTCCCATCAGGCATAATATTTGTTTTTCCTTATAATGTGATTCTGGAAGATTGTTGTCTTTTGGAAGAATGTTTTTCAACAATTGTAGCAGCTCCGTAAAACTTTGGTCACTACATCCGTGTTTCACCTTCAGGCTAATCAATCCTAACACTGCCGAAAAAACCGTAAACTCTGTACAACCAGGATATAATGGTTTTTCAGCAACACCATATAGATGCGCAATTGTCGATTCTATCTCAATTTGTTCTGCTACAATATCATGAATCATTTCTTCAATTCCATCTGAGTTATCATCTTGCAAATCATCATCATCAATAGATCTGACATTCTTTCCCATTTCACCATTCCAAATCTGAGGGCTATAACCTGGATTAAAACCATGAAAAATCATACGATCTTTGACCTCTATACTTTTCAACTGCTTCATATTCAAACATTTCAGGCATGGACGGAAAAAATGCCATTTCTTGGAACATTTCATTTAGAAAATTCCAAAAAAGCATCAACACCTTCCTCATATTCATTACTCATTCGATGTGTCTTAATCCAACATTGACACATTATTACCTATAACAAATATCAAAATTAGATTTCTTGTAAAGAAAAGAAAATTTTATATTTATATTAAAAATATCATAATTTGAATGAAAAACAATTTTTAATTATAAAAAAATGAAATCAAACATGTGTAAAAGTTATTATTTGTAATAACAAGGAAAACAATTAAGAAGAAAAAAAATAAAAACCATAAACATGGAATTATACAAAACCCTTGTTGGCTAAACCCATAATTACAAAATTATGATACAAAACCCTCAATGGCACAACCCATAATGAAAAAATGATGTAAAATCTAGAATTTATTCACCACAATTTTTGTAATATACAACCCTTGTTCATTTGAAAAAAAATCAATTTGATTATATCATCATATTAACTATCAAGATGCATTGAAAACATACATAAATAGGTGAGAAACTAGATTATAAACTTGAACATTAGAATCAAAGTAAATGAAATAAGAAAAATGAATTTAGGGCATCCTCAAAAAATAAGAAATGAAATCGGGGCAGATTGAAAGTCTTACGTAGGGATTGCGAGTCGATCTGAGATATTTGATAATAATAAAGATGATTAAGAATCTATACAAACCGACGTTGAGGAAATGAGTTCTAGGTGGGTTTCTAGGTTTTTCGCACGAGAGAGACGAGCCACAAGCCACAGATCGAAGAAAACAGATAAGCATATGGGTCTTGATAAATCATTTAAAGGGTCTATCACATCGGTTATTTTATAACCGATGTGTTAAACCACCGAGACATGATTTATCAGATCGGTTATTTTATAACCGGAGTGATAAATCATCGTCACTCGATTTATCACATCGGTTATTTTATAAGTGACGTGATAAATTGTTTTTTTAGTTTTATCACATCGGTTATTTTATAACGGATCTGATAAACCCCCGAGCCTCAGTTTAAAACATCGGTTATTTTATAAACGACGTGATAATCCTCTTTTTTTAAGTTTATCACATCGGTTATTTTATAATCGATGTTATAAACCGTTTTTTAGGTTTATCACATCGGTTATTTTATAACCAATGTGATAAACCCCCAAACCTCTGTTTATGACATTAGTTATTTTATAACCGATGTGAGAAACCACTTTTTTTAAGTTTATCACGTCATTTATAATATAACTGACATGGTAAATCAAGGCTCAGGGGTTTATCACATCGGTTATAATATAACCGACATGATAAACCTTCATGATTCCGTTTATCACTTAGGTTATTTTATAACCAACATGATAAATCCAATCTTGGAGATTTATCAAGTCAGTTAAAAAATAACCAATGTGATAAATTTCTATTATATATTTATCAAGTCGGTAATAAAATAACCGACGTGAAAAATCCAGTTTCACGGTTTTCTACATCGGTTATATATAACCGACGTAAAAAATGCCGCCGTGATAAACGTTTTCTGCACTACTGAATGATTGGCATGATAATGGAAATTATTTTATTTTGGTGTTAGTCGTTGGATTTGATAATTTACATATATAATTCCCATTTTCCCCATATATTATGCATTGAAATATAAATGGTACTTTAGGATTCACTTTATTTCTCACCAGTGAGACCTTCATTTTTCCTTGAAAATTACTTAATATATGCCATTTTTTTCATGTAGAAATTTTTTCTTATTCCATTGAGTAATTTTCCAATTTTCTTCATCCCACAACTATGAATTATAAGAATTTAAATCCTTATTCTTCATCACATTCATCAAATGAGCTCCCACGAAACACTATTTCTATCTTACTAAGTGTGTCATGAATCTCACCCAAGTTGAGGTTGTAAGTCATATAACATAGTAGCTAATTAGTCATAATCAAAAGATTCACATTATATCTCCCATTAAATTTTGTCATTATAAATGATAATTATATCATTTTCCATCGTATACAGGGTTAGCATGATTCTTTCATGTTATTGTGATTGATTAAAACCAAAAAACATACTATGGGAAATAATAATCAAAGTGATAAACAATATAATACTGAAAATTTATTAATAGGATTTCTAAATCATTACACCATATTTTTAATCTATGACACTTTGGTTTTAACATAGGTCATCCATGGTTATCATCATTTAAAATCCTTCATAATGGTTTATAAAAAATATATATTAACCCATGAATATTCCCATACAGGGTTAAAAAAATGCATAGTAAGGTTCATTTAACTATACACCAAAATGATTACTGACATATACTTGAATAACTATTTTCATGCTTATTACCCATAGATACATCTATTACAAAACAAAATCCACTTTTAGTATCCATACAGGGGTGTATTTATTGAAAATACACATAATCTCTAACTTACTGAAACTTTAGGATGTTATCCTATACATTCATTAATCCATATGGTTTTTTATAAAAAATTGTAACACTAAGAGGTTAAATAAAAACTAATCTAACAGAATATATAGGGACCCATGTTTTTTTATACAAATATTCAATCATCTTACATGAATATGAACAGTATAACACAATTATGAATGCCTTAGAACTATGAAGGTTTATTTTCTTTCGACACTAGACACAAAAACTACTTATTTCACAAATTATCTTCAATAAATCCCATAAAGTACTTCATGATATTACCCTTATAGAAATATAACAATTAGAATATTCCATAAAACCCTGAGGAAGGAAAACATAAGAAATAAAAAACTCATATGATCAGTAAGGGTAGACATAGGATATATCAATTGATGAACATATGAAATCATAATATAGCTATAAGGGTATGAGAACAAGAACATAATTTAAAAAATCAAACCCAATTAGCCATATGTATTTAATCATGAATCATGGAATAATATTTTTAGAATAAAAATACATAATACATAAGAGTGTGGAATCATCAATAATTAATCATATCCAATATAGTGTATTATAAACAAAGGATTGTGTGATAACCATAAGATTATAAAATTTTAAACATATTTTAATAGTAACCGGTTCATTCATTATATTAATGACATAAAATTAGGCTCTCACATAAACTTATGGACATAAAATAAGTTCCAATCATTAATATATATAAATTAAAATAGGTCTACACATAAACTTATAAAAATAAAACTATTTGCACACATAATATATTCAATATGAAATCTGGTTTATGTCACACCTTAACCTTGGAAATTCTATTATCTTTTTCTTTCCATGATATTGGATCCTTTGATTTAGGTTTTTGTTGAGTCCCAATTTAAATTTTGATTTATCAGAGAAAGGTGGAGTTTTTTGTTCATGGCAGCAGGTGGTGCATGGTTAGGGGATACTATGAACCCTCAACTAGGAAACTATGCAGCTCATGGTTTGGTGTCAGACACAGAGAGCACGACCTATGTATGTTTAGGGAAACCAAATGGAAAGGATGTATTGAAGATCTATATTTTATGGGTGGCATTTTGCATGGTTGGTGCACAACTTAAGAAATTATGTGGGAAAACCATGTGGGGTTCCCCTTATCTCTAGTATGGTGTGAATAGTTGGCACCCAGTTTGGAAAACTGTTGGTACAAACCGTGTGAACAATCCATATTCTTAAAAGTGTGATATTCTAGTTTCCCCCAGGTGTTTTAACCCCAACTTGGGATTTTCCTCCCATTTTCAACTTTGGTGAACCATTGGGGCCTCCAAGATTCTTTTATCTTTCCGTCCTTAAATTTTTTTAATCCCTAGTAATGTTCTAATGTGGGTTCCATTGTTTTTTTGGTCGATTTCCTCTTCTTATCTCCCTTTACTCTTGGTTTCTTGGTTATTCCTTGGTTGTGTTCCATTTTGGTCGAACCCTATGGGTGATAGATGGTTCGTGGTTTGTTTTATTGGTTTTTTGGGTGTGCGGACTATATCTCAATATTGTATCTTCTTTCTCCTGAAGTTTGTTTGCGTTTACACATTTTATCAATTCAATTAGCTAAAAAAAGATAAAAATGTTTTGGAGATGTTTTTCCATCGTTTAAATGTGTATTGGTGATATTTTCATTGGGTGACTTGTTGGGTTACTTAATTGTAAAGTGATATTCTTGATAATGGTTTTTTTGGATGATTTCATAAACATTTGAAGAGTTTCATTTGATATTGTAACATCCATGGGTGAACGGGGTGCACACATTGGTGGACATTCAAATGAAGGTGACAATTAAGAGTGGTTCATTTTTTTCATCTCAAAATGTTTACATGATTGCTAAAAGGTGTGTTGGATGCTCCTTGTGACTTTAAAAATGGTTTCAAATGTGTCTCAGGATGCTTGGACCATTTTGAATTTCATAATCTGGTTGGATTCTAAAATGATATAAAAGCCTATTTGGAATGTCTCTCATTACATTATATTCTTCACTTAGTTTGGAAATGGTCTGATTTAATATGTAAAGGCCCGTTTCGAATTATTCATATGAAATTTGATGTTTTACAATGGCAATAAAATGTTATGTAAAAGGGATTTGTAAATGTATTTGGATGGGAAATACTAAATTCTTTGTTGGAACTTTGTGTTTCCTTGAAAATATGGTTTTAATGTGATGTAATGAAAGGGCCTTACTGTTACCTTGTAATGTTTTATAAATTTTAACTGATAATTATGTGATGTGTGGGCCTGGTGGGCATGATAGAATGTTTTGTAAAATGGGTTTAAAACCTATGTACTGAAAAACTCGGTTGGTGATTAGTAATGATTGTGAAAGTAATGGATTTTCATGTGAGTTGTGATGCTTAGATTATATTTGAGACCATAAGAACATGGAATGTGTTCCCCTCTAGTGGATCTTACAACGTAATGTTATGGTTTTGAGTCTATTAAACCATGGCATGAGATCCCTTCTAATGGATCTTTCATGATAAAGGTGTTGATTTTGGTTTCTATACCATTTTTTTGATGTATTATTATTATTATTATTATCATGGGATTCCTTGGCGTCATCTAGAGGTTTGAGTGATGCTTTCTTGTTGACCCTGATTAGATGGGCTGGTACCCCCTTGACTTAATAACTCTAGTTGGGATGTTCCACTGGATTGGGTAGTTTAGAGCATCGAGTTATTTATTGACTTTAGAGCTATACTATATGACAACATGTGAGTCTCGATTGAGTACCTCTAGTGATCGATCTTGGGCTATTCAGGAAATACTTCTAAATCACTATCTATATGTCTAATTTACATTTTTATCTTGTTGAATAATATCCCTATCAGTTTTAACTATCATTTTCATTTCTTTTAGTTTCTGAATTCTCCCTTTTGATTATCTAGTTTGGTTCAATATTTTAGTTTTG
Organism: Viscum album; assembly: GCA_963277665.1. NCBI lineage: Eukaryota > Viridiplantae > Streptophyta > Magnoliopsida > Santalales > Viscaceae > Viscum > Viscum album. The sequence goes on along the minus strand of OY728150.1, from coordinate 933,869,756 downwards.
GATTTGAAATGGGTTGTGCAATGTTAAACTTTTTTTTAAAATGAGAGCGGTGGGTGTTGTTTTAAAAGGGTGGTTACTATAAATATGTGTTTTGTTGTATAAATGGTTAAAAACCTGTTTTATTAATGTGTTTTAAAACTAGTGTTTATAGAATATTTTAAGAAATGAAATGCTTGGATTATGTGGTGATTAACTACTACGATCTTTTATATCATACCATAATTGTTACACTTGGCTTCAGTAAACCTGAGATGTGTTGTAGTTCCAGGTTTTTGGTTCGGTTTCTTTCCAATGGAGTAGGTTTTTCTTGTTATTATTGGTAACTGGGAGGTCATGTGGGTATCTTGTTGATGTGGTCCAGTTTTAGTTTGGTATTTAGTTTTGTTTTGTTCAAAAATTGTTGTATCTTGATCGGTTGTGTGTCTATTGATATTTTGTAGTTAGTTATTTTGTGTGCTCATTTTTTTATTTGATCTAGGTTTATTTAGAAACAAAATGTACCCATAGTGATTACTTTGATGCCCAACACTAGTTTCCTGCCTGTGGGGATCGGGAATTCCCTTCAGGCCATGTCTTATGCTAGGTTAGATGTTGGGTTGGATGAAATTCCAGTTTTGTTCATGTAAAAATGGTATCAGAGCAGGCCCTTGTTATTTGGGGTGTCTGGTAGTTGTAGATTGGTAGTATCAAGACTAGAGAGGTAGGTACAACAAGGACTCCATGAACCATTTCCCATTCTGATCCTTTAGTTGCCAGGGGTATTTCAAGATTTGGGTATTTTGTCTTCTCTTTGTATTGAGGAATGACAATATAGGTGATCCATTGTCATGTTCTAATCACACATGGAGTAGTGACCCTTTTAGAGTCCAAGTGCATGGTTCAAGGTACTCTTAGTTGTTGATGCTTACTTGGGGTGTGGCCCACTAACCATGTTGTTGGGTTAAGAATTTCCACTAGTTACTCATTCTGATGGATTGTTGTGAGTTGTATTTTTTTGTTTTAGTTTGGGTAGGTGAGCTTTTCAAATGAAAATGGCTTATGAAATGGAAATTATTTCTTTCAAATGGTTTCAGGATTGAAAAATGATATTTTAAATAGGAGTAAGTGAATTGATAATTTGGTAAATGTTTGGATGATGAAATGGAATGTTTATCCCCTGGTATTAATTATGAAAATTTGCATATTTTTTGGTATGTGTATACAGATCATGTTATAAATTGTGCATGGTTAATATTAGGGGAAGTGGGTTGACTTTATATGTGACGATTCATAGGATTCCATGGGTTATTAAACAAAATTTAATGTTTGACTTGGTCTTTCAAAATTGATTTTTGAATAGGAGAAAATGGTTTCAAAAATTGATTCTTCTTTGAGAATCGTTTTTTTTTCTTCTGAAAATTGGATTCCAGTATTGAAAAAAGGCATTATAAGTAGGAGGTTTTGGAATTTTAAATGGAAATAATGGCTTTTGAATAGAGGATTTTTATTTTGTTGGTAATTTTTGGCTTATGAGCCCTTTGTTTTGGCTTGAGATGTTCATATTGGTTTTGTTTTCAGTTTTATGTTGATTATGGTTTCGCATTTTTTTTCATAATATGCCTCCCAAAAAGGTCCCAAAATTATCTAGTGGGTCTCATCTGATTTCTGGTTCTACTTTTCTGTTTCATGTCCTTTACGGTGATCGTAGTCTTCTTCATGCCATGGAATGGCTTGTGAAAGTTAATAATGTCTTTAGATTATTAGGAACCCCTGAATTTGTGAGAGTGTGTGTTATTTTGGGTTCATTTGAGGGTCCATATTTGGATTAGTTAAAGATGATTGCTCCATAATCAATGCATTTTGTAATGATGTGGTAATTTTTTAAGACCAATTTCTTTTAATAGTACATAGTTGAGGAATTGAAGGTAAATAAAGTATAAGATCTCTTAAGTATTCAATAAGTTCAATGGTCAATAAAGGTCTATATTGATTATTTCAAGGAGCTGGTTTCATTATTTTTAGAGATATATTTGTAGGATTTAATGAAAGATCCTACCTTAATTTGGGATCTTTATCCATAAATCAATTAGTGATCCCCCTCATCTAGTGATGTTCGGTTTAAAATACGGTAGATAAATCATTTTTAGCTGAGTTGGTTATTGGGGTGCATTCGGTGACTGGTGGTGCTTGTGAAGGTTCTCTATCTAGCGAAAGGCATGTTCCATAGGAATATATTCCAAAGTGGCTCTTCCATTGGGCTCGACTTCTTTATTTTTAGGATGCTCTCTCATGTGCTTCTAGTGTGGTCATTTTGGGAATTCGAATCCATCATTTCATAGTCCTTTGAAGACTTGACATCATTGTGTACATCTAGGTCTCCTGGATAAGTTTTGTAAGAAGCATTTTCTGAATGAGAAGTCTTGATTGGAGGATGTTAGCAACTTACTATGAGGTAGTGGATACTTTAGCCATCAGGTCTCCAGCCAGAGGCCTAAGAGTGAAGCTTGATCATAGTCAGGAATTACCGAGGGTGTGGGGAACCTTAGCTCAATTATGGTCTCTCATGTTGGGGTGGATACAATTTAAGTTTCCTGTTGTATTTTCATTTCCATTATGAGATTCTCTTATCTTTGTAAGAGTCTCGATGGTCTGGTTTTCTCAAGGCCCCATTTTGTACATTGGATTTGGATTATTAAATGGTTATCCTTTTATGAATCAGTCTTCATTTTCTTTTGTGGTTTATAGGAGGTATTTTTCTTGAAGAAATCGTTAATTGTATCATGTGTTCATATTTTCAATTTGGTTTAATTTCCATTTGTGGTTTTCCCATTTTGTTGGGAGTTTTGGATTGTGTGAGGGATTTTTAGTTATTGTTGATGTATTTTTTAACTTAAGTGGGGAGTTGATCAATCATGGTTTTGTCTACTGTTTGGATTTGATATATTTTGTGGGTTTTCCCCTTGTGTTGGGTGTTTTTAGTTCATTTTTGGTGCTCTCTCACTGGTCACCCTATGGTAGTATTATTTGGGTTTTAGTGTAAGTGGTGTTATTAAGGTTCTTAAGGTGAGTAGAACACTCTCGTATTCCCTTTTTGTCTTTATATTTTGATTTCCTCAAGAAGTTTTCGGGTGTGACTTGTGATGTGTGAGGTCACCCTGATTTTCATTATTTTGTTTGGATTATTCAAGATTTGGGATAGAGTTTTGTTTCCTTTCAACTGGGTGACTTTCTAGGGTAAAGAAAGTGTTTGTCATGGGGAGAATTTTCAAACCTCAACCTTTGAAAATCCCTTATTTTATTATTTTCTTGATATCGGATCCTTTGGTTGAGGTTCAGGTCAAGTCTCGGTATAAATTATGAGTTATTATAGAAAAGTGGAGTTTTTTATCTTGGAAAAAGGTGGTGAACAGTTGGCTCACGGTTAGGGGAAACTATGAACCCTCACCGAGGAAACCATGTGGCTCACGTTGTGATATAACAGGAATGGAACACGACCTATGCACTTTTTAGGAAACCATGCCATAAGAGTTCAGTGAGGCTCTATGTATTGGAAGTATCATTTGGCATGGTTTTTTCATAGTTTGGTAAATCATGCATCCAAACCATCTGGGGCTCCCCTTATCAATAGAATGGTGTGCATGGTTGGCACACAATTTGGAAAACCATGCTGGAAAACCATTCGAGCTTCCCAGATTCATAAAAATGTGAAATTTCAATTTTTTCCCCTCAGGTGTTCTAACCCCAATTTAGGATTTTTCCTCCCTTTCTCAACCTAGGTGCATAATGTGGGCCTCCAATAATCTCCTCTATTTCTCTCCATCCATTTTTGGCTCCCATTGAAGGTTCTAATGTGAGTTCCATTGTGGTTTTAGTCTATTTCCTCTTCTATTCTACCTTATCTCTTATATTATTGTTTATTACATGGTTGGATTTCAAGTTGGTCAAACCCTACAGGTGAGGGATAATGTGTGTTTTTTATTGGGTGTTAGTGTGTGAGTATGTTCTCTCATGTTTTTAACTTCCTTCTCCAAAATATTGGTTCTATTCACACATCATTGAGGTAGGTTTTTTCATTCATTTATATTCCAGCACATTACATTAGTCCTTGAACATTACTTTAAGGACTTAAATATGTTATGGTCATGGTTTTTATGTGATAGTATGAATTGTATTGGTTTTTCCATTATGTAAAAAGGGTATGTAATGGTTTTACAATGTATTTCTTTAATTAAATCCCATTTAAATTCATGCAAGGTGTTTGATGAATTTCCTTTTGTTTTATAAAACATAAATTGATCACTTGTGGTGTTAATTGGCCTTAATTATGTTTCATTATCTTATTGAAATGATAAATCGGGTATGATGTGTGGTTGGGATGCCTTTTATGGCTTGGTAAATTATGGTAAATATTTTGGAGTGGTTTTTCTGACCTTTAAATGTGTATTGGTGATATTTTCATTGGGTGACTTGATGTGTTTTTCTAAAGGAAAGTGGTGTTCTTTAAAATTATTTTTTTGGATGATTTAATAAACACATGAAGTGTGTCATTGGATGTTGGAACATCCATGGATAAATGGGGGGGGACATGGATGAGAATTCAAATGACGGTGACACTTAAGAGTGATTTTTTTCATCTCAAAATGTTTCCTTGATTTCTAAATGGTGTGTTGGATTCTCCTTGTAACTTTAAAAGTTCATTCAAATGTGACTCATGATTCTTGGCCAGTTTGGAATTTTGAAATTTTGTTGGTTTTTAAAATGATATAAACTCATATTTTTCACTTCTAATGTTGTTTCGTGTTATTCAGTCGGTTTCAAAAGAGTTTTATTTGATATTTAAAAGACCATTTTGAATTACGCATGTGAAATTGGATGTTTTTCATTAGCTTCGAAAATTTATGGAAAATGAATTTTGAAATTTATTTTGATGGGATATATTAATGTCCCATTTGGAAATTTTGATTTCCGGAAAATATGGCTTTGATTTGATTTGATGGAAGGGACCGATTGGCACCTTGTGATGTTTAGGAAATTTGACTTGAGACATATGTGACATGTGGGCCAATGTGCTATTGTAATGTTTTGGAAAATGGGTTCGAAACCCAAGTAGCGTAAATCCTTGTTGATTTTTAGTAATTTATTTCGAAGAAATGGATTTTCATGTGATTTGAGATTCTTGGATTATACTTGAGACCGCTAGAACATGGGATGAGTTCACCTATAATTGTTGGTGCATGGGAATGTTATGGTATTGAGTCCATTATACCTTGGGATGTGATCCCCTCTAATATATCATGCGTGAGAATGCTATTGAATGTGGTTTTTGTACCCTTTTTTACAAGTATTTTATTATTTTTATTATTATCATTATCATCATCATCATCATCATCATCATCATGGTATTACAGGGCATAATATAGAGGATTGAGTGACCGTTGTTTTTTACCCTAATTAGATAGGTTGGCACCCCTCAACTCGATAGGGCTAGGTGGGATGTGCCACTGGACTGAATAGTTTCAATTGGGAGATTGGTTAATGACTATAGAGCTTCACCATATATCGAAAGGGGATTCAGATCAAATTACATCCAGGGATCAATCAATGTATGTTCATGAAATACTTATGAATCATTATATATATATATATATCTTGATTATGTTTACTACTTATTGGATATTTTCCCTGTCAGTTTTAATTATCTATATTATTTCATTTACTTTATACAAATACCCCTTTTTATTATCCATTTTTGTTAAATATTTTAGGTTTATCTTTAATATGTGGAAATTGAAACTGATTTTGAAAAGGAGAGTCGCGGGTGTTGTTTTAAAAAGGGATCAAGGGAAATTTTGAGTTTGGTTGTTTAAAATGGTTAAAACTCTCTTTTCCAAATGTGTTTTAAAATAAGTATTGATGGAATGTTTTGGGAAATAAAATTCAAGGATTATATAGTGATTACCTATTCAGCTACTTAAGCTCTCACCCTATTTGTGCCACTCTTCTTTGGTAGACATGAGATATTTTGTAGGTGCAAATTTCTGGTTTGGTTTCTCGCCTTTGGAGAAGGTTGGTCTTGTGATTGGTGGTGACTAAGAGGTCACATAGAGATCTTGTGGGTGTGGTCCTGTTTTAGTATTGTATTTAGTTTTTTTTACTAGATCTTTTATCTATATCATTTGTGTATCTATTGAGATTCAGTACTTGTTAATTTTGTTTCATTCTTATATGTTTATTTTATACTCCTTTAATGAAAAAAAATCACTCCCATAGTGATTAAATTGATGCAGGAAACTATTTTTTAGTCAACGGGGTTTGAGAATTCCCTTCAGGATAAGTCTCGGGCTGGGTTGGATGTTGGGTTTGATGGAATCCCTACATGATTCATGAATGTTCAAGAATAGGATACGTATCTTAGGAGTTATCCATATTTAAAATTGAATTGGAGGGATATATAATTCTAAGAACACTAGGAACATAATTATTACTATACATTTGTTTCTAAAAAAATCATAAAACATCCATCATAAAATTATATCATAACCCAAGGAAAGAAAAAATGTTTCATCAAAAAATCAATATTTCATCATAGAATAACCCATGGAAAAATAATGAGTTTCATAAACATCTCATTATCATAATCATAAACATCCAAAAAAATAATAAGAAATTTATCTTTGAATCACATCCCTAATAATGAATAGTTAAAATAAAATGATGTTATCATAAAAAATAAATGTATTTAAAAGAGGACTAGATTATTTCTTAATGAAAATGAAATTTTCATTTTTAAATCAGTTATTTTAAATCAAAATATATCCAAAATGGTAAGGTAAAATTTATATTTAAAAATAAACATGGAAAATTTTAAATTAATATATAGCGAATTAAGAGACCGTTGTAGAGGTATATTCCATTCATGTCACAATCATTAAATATTTCTTTTAATATTTGGGTTCAGTGCAACTTTTTATTATGATTCCATTTAAACCATCGGTAACAAGTATGTAATCCGGAAAGAAAATAAGATTATTTTTAATATTTTTTTAAAAATAAGTATTGAAAATGGAATAAAATTACTTTAAAAATAATTGAATAATAATAAAAAACATTCTTAAAATCATTTTGGAAAATATGGTTTTGGAATCAAAAGTTTTTCTAGCTGATATAGGAGAAATAATGTCTGATTTTCTTAACAACAATTTTTAAACCATTTTGAGTACCAAATAGAGGAAAATGGTAAATAAAAATTCCATAAATAAATAGAGGAGAAGAATTATATAAAATTTTATAATATGGTGTTGAAAAATGAATTGAATGACTTTGTGGAGATGGTAATCCAAACATACACATGAGTGATGTTTTCATTTCTTGATGGATAGAAAGAAAGAAAGGAAAATAAAAAAATAAACTTTATAGAACCATTATTATATTTTAAAAAATAATATATATTCATAAAATCTATTATTATAATCATTAATTGGAAAAGGTGATGAAAAATGAAAGTATTAGGTTAATTTTTATAACTCTTCATTGAAAAATATTTTTTAGCACAAAACTTAATCCCTAAAAGTATGGTATTTCATAAATTTTTGTTGATTGTGAATGTGGTTAATGAATATGGGAAGTAATTATTTTAAATATTTTTTGAGAAACTGGGTTCAAAATTTTTTAATAATGGGTGAGGGTAGGTTCTCTTTTATATGTGAGGAAAATGATGCACTTATAATTACTTACAATATTAAATAATATATATATATATGTGTGTGTGTGTGTGTGTGTGTGTGTATATGTATCCTAATCATGTATAGTGGAACAAAGGAGCCCAAACTTTGAGGGTATTATTTGATAGGTTTGATATAAATTCAACCAATCACATTTTGAAATGTTTTGGATACATTTTGTGCCTTATAACCTAGTAAAACCACTATAAACCAATTTTAACTACAATCATGATACCTTGACTTTTTAACCTAATAACATAATAATATGAAAAAAATAAAATAGATAATATCTAAATACTTATAAGATATGATTGGAAAATTTTAATCCGTTTTATCAAATTCAATTTCTTCTGGTGAAAGAGATTTATTTTAATATAAGACTATATAATTCTTGAAAAATAGTTTTTACGACATATGAATGGTTTATGAGTGAAAAATTTTCTCCTTGAAATAAAGTAATAAGTTATTTTCCATGATATTTGTTTGTTTAAATAATAATAAAAAAAGGTTTTTTGAATTTTGGAGAAATAAAAAAAGTAAAATGAATCTTCCAACAATTCCCTTTTTGGAAAAGACCCCAAACATATTTTTTAAATTTGAATATATTATAAATTATCTTAACAAAACCCAATTTTGGGCTCCCAACATCAAAAAACTATTTTAAAATAAAATATTTAAACCCATAAAAACTTTTTTGTTCAAAAATATTTTATCCAAAAGTATAAATGAAAGTTTTATTTATATTTTAATGATTTAACCCATAGTTTTAAACTAATTTTACTCCTTTAATTGAGGTGAAAAATATTTACCATGGTTAATATTAATAAGTAAAAAAATTAATACGACCTTAGTAATTTATATTAATTATTCTGATTTGAAATATGTAATCTATTTTACTGGGCTATATTTTTATAAGTCGAAGAAATCCATTTTAAAATATGAGTGAAATATAAAAGAAAACCTGTTTTTGGAATAATTAATTTTTAAGCATTAAAAAGATTTATTCTTATTCCAACCTTATTAAAAACCACCAAATAAATGTTAAAAAATTATTCAATATATAATATTTTAATTTCATTAACTTAATTAAATAATAGTTTTTTCTCTTGATTATTTTGATTTGAAATATGGAATCTATTTTACTGAATTATGTTTTTATAAGTGGAAAAATCCATTTTAAAATATGAGTGCAAAATGCAATGAAACTTTTTTTTAGAATAATTCATTTTAATGAATTAAGAAATATTTATTCTCATTCTAAACCTAGTAAAATAATAAAATGAAGCTAAAAATATCATTTATTATATAATCTTTTATGTAATTAACATAAAAACACATTGTCCATATAAAAATTATTTTTAGAAAAAATCTATTTAATGATGAGAAATAAATATATAGAAAAATAAAGTATAATGATTATTCCCATAAAATTAATCAATTTTATATAATTTAAATATTCTTATGTTACTTTAATAACAAATTAAAAAAATTATACATTTTTATTGAAAATAAATGAAAATCCAACAAAAAATCAGTATTTTTAACAATTTACTAATAAATCAATATTTTTTGAAATATATCACAAAATTTAATCCTATGATAATAGTGATAAGAAAAAATGATATGGTTTTTAACAGATAAAATTTTTAAATTTGGTAGAAGTTAATTATAATATTCATGCAAAAAATGCAATAAAACCCATTTTTAAAGGAGATATATTTCTGAAACGTAAAATTTATTTACTGAAAACTGAGTACATACATATTATGAATTTATAAATTCATTCAAAATTAAGTATAACATTAATATATATATATATATAAGAATTGTTTAATTCCTATTCATACTCTAAAATTTAATAACAATTTTATAACATATCACTATCCATTTTAATCTCAGTGTTGCATGTCAAGAAATCTACCAAATGATTTTAATTTATTCAAAGAGAAATATTTTAAAAAATCTTTATGTGTTACCATAATAAAGTTATAAAATAATTTATTAAGATTTTTTTTATTATACATTAGTTTATAGTTCATTCGTTGATGTTTAGAGTAATGGTAAGGGTTTTCTTTCCAATCTCTCTTTTAATTAAAGATTGTTTTGAATAAATATCCCTTTTGGGAAATTATATGATATTTCACTCTAAAACCACATCTAATTTCTTCTCATATTGTTTTCATGAGTTTTAAATGTCTTCTTACTATTTTACCTCCCCTCTTTTCCATAATTTATGTGTATTAATCCTTGTAAGGGAAACCAAACACACCTATCCTTTTTGATCGAGAATATTTTTATTATACCTACATATTATTTATTTTGTTTTACTAGAGTTATAATATCTAAATATATTAATTATTTAAGTCTTTTTAATGGAATTTAATTTCTTTATAAGAGGAATATTCATTTATTATTTTTTTATACGACCATATTACACAATCTTTGACCTTCTTTACAAAGTGAAAAAATAGTAGTCTTTTAAATATTTTTCATACCAAGACATTTACCCACCATATTTGTCATATTTCTTTATGAAAATTCCTCTCCATATTTTCATGAGTTTATAATGAAATTTATATTGCCTTTTTGTATAATTTTCTTCTAAAAAGTATAAGGTAAAAAATTAAATGGTTGTTTCTAATTATTTCACATAGTAAATTCTAATGTTCCTATAAAAAAATTTTCATTTATGAACATATACTTTAAAGTATCTTATGTTTAAAATATAATATTATCCAATGATTAAATCCATATTTTTTCTCTGTATTACTTTTATAATTTTATTTTAATGTTCTCACGAAACCCATTTCTTTTCAATGGATTAATTAAGATATGTTATAATTAATAATATATTCAGGATCATGTGACATTGATATCTATGATTTTTCAATATGTGGGTTGTGTTTAAACATTCATATATAAATTTAATTCATTGGGTAAATCATTATCTCATGAGATGACTAGGAATGGGGGGTAAACTCAAACCCTTATTAGACTCTGTCCACAAAGTGATGGATGGGATCAAAGTGATACTTCCCTTTAATGTATTGGGTAAATAGTTATATTTCATGAGATAATATGTCTGAGATTGGGGAGAAAAATCAACACATAATGTGACTCTTTCTACAATGCGATGGTTTTCATGGTAGTGGGACTTGGAATGTGCAGTTGTTATCTATGATTATGTATACACCATATTCTTATTCCTAGGTTTTGTTTCATGGATCATGATTTCTTGACTCATATTTCCACACACATATTTATCATGACTTTATTTTATACAAAAAAATAATTATTCAATTTCTCAGGATTTATTATATTAGTTTTATTGTATAAAAATATCTTATGTTATGAAAATTCACCTTGATGATGTATTCATAACAATCTGTAAATATTATTCTCACAATTGAACTTTGATTTTTTTCTATCATTTTTAACCTTACCGGGCATATAATCCCACCATTATTATGTTTTAATTCCCCTAGTTATAAAGCATTATATTATTTATGTTATGTAAAAATTGGTTTCATATGATAATACTATTTTCGAGATATGTTGAAAATGTTTTAAAATAATTTGATTATATATCTAGTCTCTAAAGACACTAAACCTTCAGGTTCTTGGGTGAGATTTACTATGAGATATATGAAATATTAATACAAAATGATCTAATATTCATGTATGTTTTGATTGGCTCACTTAATAAAATGCCCATAGATATATAATGGATACTTAATTGGAATAAAATCCCATCCCATATTTTAGAGAAAATATTCGAAACAAATCAAACCAAAAACCTTAATAATATACATAACGAAATAGAATGAATAAAAAAGAAAATATATTGACTATAATCTATATCCTTGTTCAATTCATACATTTAAAAAATGATTTTTTAAAAAAATATAAACATTGGATTCAAAAAAATTCCAAAAATATATTAAAAATATTCGTTTGTATTTTCCTTTATTTTTGTAGTTTTCTCTTTGTTGGTCAATATGTCCATCCTTAGTGTTTGTTTTTTATCATACGTTGTAATGATTATAATGGGTTTCCTATCACCCCATTTTTCAAAAGAGGAATTCATGCTTTCCTTTCAATTAGGGTGGCTCGACCCTAAACGTTTTAAAAAAACAAACAGCAAAAATGAAATTTCCAAGTTAAAAAAATTCCAAATAGAAAATTTTTAAACACCAATAAAACTATAAATTGGGATGTTAAAATTAATAAATTAAATAAGGATGAATATTACCTTATAACCATTCAAAAAATATATGTAATTAAGGATTCTGATTGTTTAGAAAACTTTTAGTACTAAAAGTGTATTTCCAACATAATACAAAAACGCTTCTCTATACATGTGGACCAGGGCTTATTGTGACAAATAAGTTTGAAAAATAGAAAATATAAAATGATGGTATTATCATACTAGTATCATTTATTTTGGTAAAATATTTGAATGTAAATTTCATCATTGGAAATTTATTTTTATCAATGAAAAATCCATTTAAAAAAACCAAGTAAGTAGTGATGAGTTTTGCAATTAAATAAGTGAACATTGAATTTCAAAAAAAATTGATTCCAATTTTTCAAGATTATTTTTTTTATTCTAAATAAAACCTAAAATATTGAATTTTATCCATTATTAGGGATGTTATTACTATCATTTTACAAAAAAAATATTCATTCATATTTATTTTACAATAAAATCCAATAATCTAATAAATGATTATATTTTATATCTATTTAAATATATCTTTTAAATTATATAATTTCCCATAATTTTTTTACACTTTTTAACTATGGATATTTTTCAAATTACAAATAAATCTATCTATAATCAAGTAATTTACCAATACTTTATCTTGAATTACCAAAATAATGTTTTAAACCACTTTTCAGAGAATAATATGTGGGAAACCTAAAATTTATTTATTAATTTTATATTTTTCAATTAAATAGTCCACATCTAGATAGTTTCTTTATCCAAATCAATAATCGTTAACCTATATATAATCTAGATTATGTTTCACCTATTGCTATAAATAACTTCCAGATGATGTATCCATATTCTATAATAAGTATGGCTATTTCTACCATGAAAGGATGGTCTAAGTATTCAAGAATTAATAACCAAATAACTACCCTAAATGTGTAGTAGATGTAGAAGTACATACACTATGAAAAATACTCAATAGTTGTTATTGGAAGTATCACAATCCTTAAAGAAGGACTTTGGGACCACATGTATTATATTCCGCTTACAGAGTGTCTGTTCCCACTCCTTTAAATAATCTCATCAATTCTAGTGTTGTAAAAAAAATCTATTTTCCCCAAAGTATGATTATTAAAGATACAGGAGGAGAGACCAGGAATGTCTACTTAACATATGGAAAGGTATTCTACTCTCTATTAGATAATAAAATTTATTTTCAAAAAAATCCAAAAGTTAAGAGAATATTGGCCTTCATACATCATGGAAAGATTCAGTTCAACTATAAGAGGACCAAAATATCAAACATCAATAGAGTATGTTGTCAACCTATCCACTTGAGAAAAGTGGGTAATCTCAAATCATCAATGTAATTTGATTTTAATTTCCTCTCAACACAAAATGAATTTTTACACATGGAAAAAAGAAAATATTCCCTCAATAATAAAAGGTTCCCATAAATTATCCAAGAAATAGATGAATCCAATAAAAGTGGTGGAGCTAAAAGATAGATAATAGAATAAAATCTAATTACATCATAAGTATCTGAAAGTTATAAAAGTTGGATAAAGGAAAACAATCAAGTGGAGTTGAACTAAGATAACATTAATCGTTTTATCTAATAATCCATAGTATCCTATATAATCCACATATCCTCTTTCCATCCATACTCCTCTCATCATCACCGCCTAACATATCCAATCAAAGCTATATAAATGATCCAAATTGTGCATCACCATTAAAAATATATTGTAAGTTTTAATTTTTTTTCATTTCTACTATCTACTGAAATTTCATTTATGAATGTTTCTAATTATCCATCTACTCATGTATAGACTAATTCATTACACTCATACACTATACATTACTCTTTCGAATAATTTCAATTATTTTTCTCCTCGATTATTTACTCGTGCACTCAACTCATGCACTATACACTTTTATATTATATAAAAAATATGATCTATAAATTATATAAACCTCACGATATAAACTATATAACATTAGAGCCACGAGGGGTGTATAATTAATGAATTAATTATAATTTATCTAAGATTACTTATCTAATAAGAACATTATCTATGGATATGATCAGTTAGTTATTTCCTTAATTTTTAAATATTGGCATAGGTGGCATAGGGAGTGATTTATAAGATCAGGGATCAACTTCTCTTGCTTACTGATCTTCGACCATTTAATCTCCATGTTTGAGGTATCAAATAAATAATTTAGAAGAAGTAATATTTTTATGTTTTGAAATGAAATTCACCAAAGGAAGTATTTTTACATTAATAAAAATCAAAATAGGAGATAAGTTTATTTTCAAATTATACAAATAAAAAACTAATAATTTTTTAAAAAAATACTATAAATTTTTCTACAAAATATGTACAATTATCCCATTATTCACATGTTTTTGTAAAATTGAACCCACCTAATAACCCCATATAGTAAATGATGATTGATGAATTAATTGAATAATAACATTAAAGAATTCAACAATTTATATAGAAGATAACGCTGGATAATAAAAATTGGATAAACAAATAAGAAAAACCGAACTAAGAAAAAAATAAACAAAAAACAATTTTAATATAAAAAATATCCTCAATTAATATTAAAAAATAACATTAATTTTGAAAAATAATAACTGATAGTGATAAAATGATATAATAATCATCTCGAGCATGATAAAAGCCTCAAATACCAATAAAATACTATTTTAGAAATAGGGTATAGAGATTATTTAACCTATAAATGTGGAATATAATATTAATAGTAATTCAATTTTAAAATATAATGTTACCATAATTTTCATTCAAGAAGTACTTATTCTCATAAAATACTTCGCAAAAACAAAATAAACCCCTAGGATAGAAACAAAAATAAAACTATAAATAATATATGAATTAACCATTATTTTTTAAAATTATTTTACATTAACAAGATCATTCATATTATTCAAATACTAAAGTATTCAAATTATTTTAGGAACTCCATTTTTATTAAAAATTAAATAATATTTACTAAATATAATTTATCCCTAAATATAAATATTTTAGGAAAAAGGATTAGATATTAGTTTAACCGTCATCCCATACAAAAAAATATAATCTTACCAATGAAATAAAATAAATTTAATAAATATGGAAAGAAAATAATATTATATTTATAAAAGTGGAATTAAAACAAATAAATATATACAATAATGAATAGATAAAATCCATGTAAAAAATAATAATTTATTTCATCTAACTTCTACAATAATAATTTTATTTGGATATCCAAAATCCCACTTGGGATAGTTAAAAACATAAAGAAGGATTGAGTTACGAAAATGGTTTTGATGAAAAAAGTACAAACCAATTCACATCCTACATAAATTAATCAAGATATAATAGAGTTATATAAAATATAACTCTTTGATTTAATAGATAATTATTTATAAGGAAACTTAAATCACTATGAAGTTTTGTTTTTTATATGTCTAAAAATATATAGAATTTTAATGAAATATTCCAATATTAGTAATAATTTAGAATTCTTTACTCCAATACTTTTATTTGATTTGATATCTGATAAAAATAAAAAGTTCCTTATATAAAGACATAGTAGTGATTTGTTTCAAAATTTATATGAAATTATGATTCTAGAAAATATAAATTGAAAAATAAGACATGGATAAAATGGTATATACATTTCCTTCTATTTAATATGAATAGAACTGTATGCCATTAATATAATAAAAATGTTCCATAAATATTTCAAAGAATTATGAAAGAAAAATTTGACCAATATTAATCATTTTTAATTTTCATATATTTATGATTACCAAATATTTTTGACATACTTTGACCAAAATTTTAAAATTTCTAATATTTTTTACAAAAAAATATACCAAATCAATTAGCATTAGCCCAAAAAAATTAATAATTTGTAAACTATGATATGATTTTTTGGGCATGAAATCAATAATAGAACACTAATCCACTTTAATAAGTATATACAATTTGTAGATGAGATTTTTTATTAGAAAAAAGAGTAAGAAGAATTAACTAAATAAAAAAAATTATAAAAAACCTAAATATTCTATGCAAACTTTTAAAGGATAAGTTAATAAAATACACTCTTACCAAGACTCATAAACACAATAATATTATTATTGAAGTTAAAATAAATAAAAAAATTCTCTATTTTTTTATTTTAATATATCTATCGATGTCAAAATTTGTTAAAACAGATAATTATAAAAAAATTATGAAGTAATTTTTGAAATAAAAAATTGATTGGAAAGAAAAACAAGTACTATTTACATATGGTACGTGAAATGATACTAAAATAATAAATATTCTAATATTAAAATATAAATATGAGAAATTTTTTATTTTAATAAAAAGTTCCACACTGAAATTTTATTCCAATATCTTTTTTAAAAATATATTGTGATGATACTAAATTGATCCTATAAAAATATTTCAATAAACTTTTATCAAAAAATATATTTTCCATATGAAAGAAAATTTTTCCTTCTTTTGATTTAAAATTATAATATTTAAAGAAGATTAAATTTTGTTTCTAGTATTCTATCATGAGAAATTTTGTAAGGATACTCTTATAAATCCATTCAATTCAACATTATAATAATATGTAACCCACCAACTCTGACCCATTTTCCCTTAAACAAAATAAAGTATTCTTATAAAATTAATCATGGTATTCCATTCTCTTCCACCTCATATGATCAAAAGAAACCCTCTAAAAAAAATGATATGATATAGTCAAATAATATTGGGAATATTTTAAAACTAATAAGAGATACTTCAAAGATTTTTCAATTTAGGGGAGGTCGTATTCACAAGTTGTCACTTGATCTAAAATTAAATCTAGAAATAAATGCAATATCAAGAAAAAAATAAAAATATTGTAAAAAATAAATAATTCCCAATATCATTTGCATAAAATAACAAAATAATATATCCTCACTCAAATATAGTAGTAGTGGTTTTCATTACTATGTTATGGTAGTATGCTTGTATTAATAATCAAAAAATGTAAAAATATTATTATTTCCTTCTGGATGACACAAATTAAATATTTATAGAATCTTAAAATGAAAAAATGAACCAAAAAATAGTTACTCACACTATAATCATGATCTATAAAATCTTAACAACACAATTTTAGGAAAAAACCATAATAATGAAAAAAAAGTTTCCAAAAATTTCAAGACATAGGGTTACACCTATAAGGAATACCCGAAATACTAGTGTAATAAGTTCCTTTATCAAAATGAGAACAATTGATATTGAAATATATTTTTTACTTAGAAAAACATTCCAACCCAAATTCTTGTTATGGTTAAATGACTAGTTTTCCTCCTTTTTATTTTTTAAATGATTATCATATCATGTTGTTATGAATGTTTTTTTAGTTATTTCACGAAAATTACAACCCTAAATGAAATCATTATTTCTTATCATCTTTAATTTTTATTCCTTTAAATTTTTACACATTCATGGATACTATATTAATAATAAACCATAATACAAACACCATGTGGGTATCCATTTCTCGGATACCCATTTAAATTCAAATATTGGGATGAATTTTTGACCAACAATATTTAACCTTTATAAGTGTCTCAAAAACTCAAATAATATCATCCATTACCACTATAAATATAAGAACTAGCATCATTAGATATAAATAAGTCATATGATAACATTTATATATTATAGAAAGTAATATCAAATAATGATATAAAACACAAACTCATGGAGATCATGTCAATCTATAGAGATTTCATACGAAAAGAAGATAACTCATATAGATTAGTGAAATTCATCATTAAATTAACATATGATTAAAACTCCATATAGTATCACATGAAACACATTCCTCATTGTTAGTGGTATTTCCCATCACCCAAAAGATTCTAATTTTGTAAAAAAATATCATTTCCTCAAAAAAGGATTCATAATGTCATGGGAAGAGGGACCCAAATTTCATACTCCAAATATGGATATGGATTTCACTTTATATTAATTATGATGATTTACTTATGAAATTATTCCCAAAGAAAATAGTGGAGGTCCCTCCCTCACAAAATTTAAGGAGTCACTTAAAATTTATAGAGGAGGATACTATCACATATCCAACAGAAAAAATATTGGTGACTCTAATCATCGGTGTCATATGATTACATGGTCACCTCAAAAAAATAATAGGGATCCTAAAATGGAAAATTAAATTACAAAATTTATAAAAGAATATTCCAATCAATTATCACTGTAATTCAATTTTTATAACTAGATCTATAGAGGTTAAAGATATAAAATCATTGGATTCCCCAAAGATATGAGGAATCCCCATTATTTATAAAAGGTAGTTAAAGGAAAAATATTAAGGTGATGTTAAATAATATAACAACACTCTATTTCTACTATCATCCCTTTGATCAACTTTGTTCCCTTTCTCCTCTTCAAGTTTGTTCTCCACTCATCCATCTTCATTATCTATCATCTCCAATAAAAGTTATACTAAATCTGTGGAGCATGGAATCACCATTATAAATATTTCAGAAATTTATTATTCCTTATTTTTTAATTCTATTATCAATTTTAATTATAATTATAAATGGATTCAATTTTATGGATCCATAAGTCTAAATTCATATAGTCCACCCACACACTATACACTCTACTAATGCACAGTACACTTATACCTTATATAAAATCCCTAATTAATATAATATATAAAATTAATGATCTTATGTTCATGATTGTAGAGACATGGGTGTATATTTTAGGAACTGTTATACTATAGTTAGTGGTTACATGCTTGGTTTTCACATGTTCTAGTGTCCATATCTATCATATTTCTACCTTCAATTTCCCTTTTTCGAATAGGCGATGTTAATTATTTTGGCTAACCTAAGGGGGGTTGAATTTTATTTATTATAGATTTCAAACCTTTAGTCTCCATGTATAAGGTATTGTATAGTTCATCTTTAGATATTAATTCGTAAAAATTGTCAATGATTAAAATTGATCAAAACTTAAAAGATTCGTGACTTCCTACAATATTTCTGTTCAATTTTTTTTGGGTTAAAAATTTAATTCTTTATATCTTTTTTGTTAAATTTAATATAATTTATAAAGTTTATAACTGAACACATCAACTTAACATGTAAATAAATATCATATAATTTAAAAAATTCTATTTGAATCAAATATAATGGAAGTTAATACATTGACTCATTGAACAGTTAAATAGAATGAAGATAATAGGACAACATCATGTAATTTTAATCATATTACAAAAGAAATAACTACTAATGACTATGATATCGGATATATAGTACAACATGGTTATGAAAATATTTAAATAAATTATAAATATCTAATTCTTTTCATGGACAATTTCAAATATTACTTTCATGACACATAGAACATCTTATTCGTCGCTATATTTCACACCTATAATCTCTTACTCATATCAATCTCCTAGTAAAATATAAATCCATTATAAAAATTAATTTGATCCATCTTCCCAATATAAATGAATTAAAATAAAATTTTATCCTAAAATGAAATACTCATTTTATATACATGAAAGAAACAACCCATAGGTTCTATTAATTTTTACTATTTTTATCCAACAATAAATTTTATCCACTGTCAGTTTATAAGAAATATATAATTACTAAGAGATGATTTTTTAGACATTAAAAACAAATTAAAAATAAATTTCTATTTTAAAAAGTTTAATAAAAATGAGACACAAGAAATTCATGATTGAAATTAAATATTTCTTATATATTTAAAAATGCATATACCATTTTACATTTCACTTGAATAATTCATAAGCCTTTATATCAAAGGAAATATTAATATTAATTGTCCAATAAAGTCAACCACCTTAAAAAATAAATTTGATTAAATATTTTTAGCAACCCATAAATTTCATAAATATAAATCACATATTAATATATGAATATTCATTCCATAATATTGATCCTAGGTTTCATTTCTTTTCAATAAGTCAGTATGTGTTGGAGTTTGAAGTGGAGATTCTTGAATATTTTTTATGGATTCGTCTATAGATATTAGATGTCAGTCTTGGAAAATTATCCTTGTTGAGTCTAACTATAGATGACCTATTCCTATTTCATTAGCTATGTGCCAGGGACATTTGTATATTTCATATTTTCACAACATTTTAAGAAAGAAGTGAAGGCCATGTGATAGGAATATTATTTCATGAGGGTTTACTAATAGATAATGACCGTGAAAATATTAATTTATGTGAAGAAATGTTTGGATAAGAATACATTGAAGGCCATTGAAAATATTAAGATGTATATATATATAAGAATTGTATTAAGAAAACCTAATCAAATAATAATCATCCAAGTTTAGAGGTGTTTGCAATGATAAACCCCGATTAGAGAGCCAATGTGTTGGTGTATAAAGGGAATATTGTTGTATATTTTTTTTATGGATTCATCTAATGGTATTTGATGTTACTCTTGGAAAATTATCCTTGTTGAGTTTATTGATTTATGAAATATTCCTATTTTCTAAGCTATATGCAAGAGATATTTTAATATTACATATTGTTACAACATTTGAAGAAAGAAGTTATGGCCATGTGATATGAATATTATTGCATGAGGGATTACTATATGATAATGATCATGAAAATATAAATTTATGTGAAGAAATGTTTCAATGATGAACTATTCCTATTTTCTAAGCTATGTGAGAGATATTTGTGAATATTGTATATTGTTCAACATTTAAAGAATGAAGCGAAGGCCATGTAATATGAATATTATTGCATGAGGGTTTGATAATAGATAATGACCATGCAAATATTAATTTATGTGAATAAATGTTTGAAATTAATAATTTGAAGGCCATTGAAAATATTATGAAGTATATATGCATAAGAAATATATTAAAAAAAGATAAACAAATAATAAACATACAAGGTTATAGGTGTTCTCAAAAATAAACCCTAATGAGAGATCCAAGGTGTAATAGAGGGTGGTGTCGAGGGTAAGGAAGTGTATAGGGCCTAGAGAGTCCATTAAATGATTCACTAAATTATTGTCTTGACTCAACCTATAAAGTGATGAAATGACAATATGAGATTTCGATTTGGGATACAGTGATAGAGAACACAATTCTTCCCCATTAAAAACCTACAGACATTTCAACATGGTGCCTTTTGAAATAAGACATTGTTTGAATCCCATGTTGTGCCATTTGAAATATATTGTGAATAATAAAATTAAACTTCCATCTTCTACCACCCAAAAAGGCACTATCAGTGTGAGCTTGAAAGAGCTTTCTACAGTAAGAAATCGCGATTAAATTTATTACACTAAGTATATTCATGTGATTTCCATGAATTCTTCATATGAAAGTTAATCCATTATAGGAACCAATGAAACAACATGTTTTTTCTCATAAATAAGTGACATTAATAAATGGAATATGAAGGTCATATTTGGATTAAGAGATGCATCACATTATGTTGGACATACCTTCACATCTCATGAGTGTACCGACTTTTGAATATCTTAACAAATGGAATATTTAGGGGTATTTACAATGAGATTTTAAGATCAAGTTAGTCGAGATCATGAGGAAATTCATGCAATCATACTAGTTTAGTGATTCATTCATCACCTTCCAATGAAATCAGCTAAAGACTCAATTTCCTACAGAATTAGCTTCAAACGCGCAAACTCAAAGTGAAATCTATCACTCAGGTAAACTCGCTTCATCCATCTGGTGATATCCCATTTTTTATAATTTCAAATTTCAGGGTTTTTAGTCAGCTTCAATCTAATAAACCACTCATTACCTAGTGTAAAATTTCCTCCCCTCTGCTCCGAATTGGAATTTTTTTAATGCATTTTTTGAGGAAAAAAAATTAAACAGCATTGGTTTTATTTTTTTTAAATATGCCTGAAAGATGAAATCGGCTATGCCGCCTTCGCTACCATGTGCAACCTTTGGCTAGGATTGATAAAATGGCAAAGGCAGCAAGGGGGGATTCCACCTTTTCCTCAACTCCTTATAAAGGTGAAGCTCCTTCATTCTCCTCACTTCATTTTTCCCTTATCTCTCTTAAATCCACTTCTTCTCTCTCTAAAAAAATTCCTCTCCTATGTAGTGGAGTCGATGGTCCAAAAGAAGTCGACTTTTTATAAAGCATCATTTAGAGGTATTTTTTATTTAATTTAATTTTTTTATTTACTTAATTGAATTATTATTAGTTTTAAATATTTCATTTTTTAAGTAGCTTAATTAGTTCTAAATATTTTTTATTAGGTTGTTTAATTAGTTATATATAGTTTGGAATAATAATTTTTATTAATAATAATGAATTATAGATTAAGAAAAGATTAATACATAGGATTAAGTATTGTGTGTATTTTGGTAGCATAAAGATTATGCGGTTATCTAAGCAATCAAATCCTTGTCTGGATACAAACAAGTGGATGTGACTCTGCTACAATTGTACCTAGGGGTAAAATCCAAAAACACTTATTTGAGCTTGACTCAAATGGGAAACAGTGCATGAAAATTGGCCTTGCTACACTCCTAGTTTGACACTCCAAGGATATATGCTTAAGATTATTTATATTTTCTTTATAAACTACTAAAATATCTAATAAAAGAAAAATCAAATTTGCATATTTATCAATGATAAAATGATAATTATGACGTTATAGAATGAAATGGACATGGAAAAAGGAATTTAGTAATGAAATTTAGTATTAGTAATTGAATTTGGTTAGTCATTTTTTTAAAGATGTTATTTATTAAGTAGTTTAATTAGTTATATATAGTTTTCAAATAATACTTATTATTAGTAATGATTAATTATAGATTAATTAATGATAACATAGAATTAAAAATGAATACTTATTATTAGATAATTATAATTAACTAATTATTATAATATTATTAATGATTAAATAGTAAATAATTGAATAATAAATTAATAATTATTAATTAGAGATTAAAAATGACTAATTAGTTAAATACTGTACTAAGAAAATAGTTGATAAAATGAAAATTATGATTATATAAAATGAAATGGAAAAGAAAATGTTTTAAAATGTTAGTATCATAAATATTATATAGTTTTTAAATAATAGTTATTATAAGAAATTATTAATTATAGAATAATTAATAAATAACATAGGATTAAAAAAGGAATCCATATAGTGACTAGCATATTTTAGAGTATAAAAAGGTGTCCTAAAATTACATTCTAATAAATATTATATGGTCAACCATCATTGTTAATATTTTTTACACCATCATAATTTGGAATAAAGAAACATTTTTGACATTGAGAGTCATTTTTTCCTATGTGTACTGCTATGGGGAAGTTATCCAAACTGATCAAGGAGCTTCTTATAGTAAACAACCACTAATAGTGGTTAGTATAGCTGATTGTGTAACCCTTAGTGAAATAAAATAGAGAATTAGTGGTTCGTTAAATCTTGGACCCGATCAAGAGATCAAGTCTATGAGCTATAGACATTTTCAATTCTCGGAAACACTATGGCATCTAGCTTGTCGATTGGTTGCTGATGCACAGTGCGTCTAAGAAATAAATTTATTTTATCAATAGTCAAATGGTACCGAGACAGAGTTATATGTTGATATTTCTACTATACAACAACAACATCCAGTTGTATGAAGATGTAGACTTACAAGAGTGGATGAAGATATTCTACTCGATGTAATTGAGCCTATTCCCAATGATCAGAAGAGGAAAACCTAGATGATCTCCCGTATATACATGTAAACTCAAATTCCGATGAGGAGTTTCTTAATGAAGGATCTGATAGAGACAATAGTACTGATGAGGAGGGACCAGTGGAAGTTAGGGAGGAGGTTTTGAGAAATGAATTAGTTTTACAAGAACCTTGACCTACAATAAATCATCCACCACTCCTTGCATCTTGGTAAAAAAAATGACACGTGTTATTGAATTCAACAATAATGTTCTAACACTAGCAACCATGTTCCCCAGATTTGTTCCAGATAGGTTTAGTGAGCTGGAAAACACCTTATATGTTGGAAGAAATTTTCAAAGAAATATTTATTAAAAATCACGCTAAATAGATTTCACATTGAGAGGCACTACAACTATATAGTTCAAAAATAATGTCATAGTAAATATTTCAGAAGGTGTGAGAAGTATTGGGATGATTTTAGATTTCTCCTGGGGGTGATTCGGGACATTGTATTTAGAGGTGGGAGAATATTGAGGATTGAGGCAGCTCAAACTTGCGTTCATCCTATCCTGACACAAGATCACACCTCATTGGATGCAGAATTTGTGCCATCCATTTTTGTTGAGATGATTAGGACATGTCATGATGTTTTGATCTCTCTTGTGCAAGAGAGGATACAAAAGACATCTAGTTATAATATTTCCTATAATAATCCATGGATGGAGAAAGAGAAGGAAATTGTGAAGGACTATGGTGATTGGGATTACTCATATAAGGTGTCGCCGCAATTTCTATCCATACTAAGGAATAATAACCTAATTTTATTCCATAACGACACAAACAAACATGTGTCTCACGATAACCGACTGGATCTATCTCATGTTCAATTTCATTTGTTTTTTTGGGAGTTCTTCTCCTGTATCTCTGCATATTGTTTCAGAAAATAGTTCATTCATATTAATGGAACATTTCTATATGGAAAATACAATGGCATATTGTGGATTTCTGAAACCCAAGATGGAAACCATTCACCACTTCATCTTACCTTTTCCATTGTAGAGAATGAAAAATATGAATCATGGAGTCGGTTTCTGGCTTGTATCAGCAACCATTTCACCAAAAGTCAGGGTGTTTGTTTGATATCTAATGTACATCGGGAAATTAATGAGGAAATAAATACAGATATTGATACATAGAGATACCCAAATGGACATCATCAGTTCTTCATTAGACCCATTTCTTGCAAGGTGCATAAAAAATTTCACAAGAAACCGATGAAGAAGAAAATCAGTACGTATTGTATTTGTTATTTTTCACTATTACAACGTAAAGATAAAATAAAATTTTGTGAAATACCATCTATTCTATGTAGCATATGGGTCGGATCAACTGTAGTTTGAAGAACTTTTTGAAAAAATTCTCCAGGCTAATCAAAAAATTTATGATTATATGATGTGGATTAGAAAAGAAAATGGACATTCACATATGGCTGGGGGAATAGGTACAGACACATGACCACAAAAATTGTGGAGTGAATCATTGGTGTCTTCAAAGGAATTCTCGATGTACCTATAACCTCCCTACTTCAGGATACATTGTATTGATGCGTGAAGTACTTTGTGGATAGAAAAAACTAGCATCAGACGGAATACATGAGGGGCTATGGTACGTTAGACACTTTCTACGAGAGGTTGAAAAGAATATTGAATAAGCTTCTGGTTATCATGTCTGCATTTTTTGATAAGAATGCTCTCGATTTGAAGTTCAAGAGCGTTCAAACCACATCACAAATCGCATCGGTGAAAAAAATGGTGGTATTACTGTAAATGAGACAATGTCAATGTGGAAACTTTCAGGACTTACGGTTTCCATGCACACATTCCATCGCAACATGTTCCTCTATTAACATATCATGGGAAGAATACGTTGATCCAGTGTACCAGATGGACATCATTTCTAACTATTATGCTTCACCATGGACACCTATTAGTGAGTTTTGTTTTTGTTTTCCAATGCCCAAAGGCTATCCGATAGTGATATCTGACACCAATAAGTTGTGTCCTTATAGGATATCGAAGGCCAGTAGGATGCATAATGAGATGGAATGGCCTCAACCACATGGGAAGAGTTTTAGATTCACCATATGAAATCAAGAAGGTTATAACCATAAATGATGCCCTATCATTGTTGGGTCTATTTCACACTCTCAGCCACATTGATGTATTGTCTTCATTTTTAAATTATCATACTCCGAATTATATGTTGTTATCTCCTCTTTTTTCTCGGTATTCTAAACCCCAAAACCCAAAATAAAAACAATAAACCCGAAAACATATTTCCTAAACCTTAATATCAAAATTCTAAACCCTAAACCATAAAACCTAAACCCTAACACAAAATTCATACACCTAAACTCTACAACCTTACAAAAAATCCAATAACCTAGATCCAAAACTCAATATCTGTATCCCTAATATCTAAATCTTAAAACCTAAAAGATGAATTATAAACCCAAAAACATCTTTCCTTTACCATAGTTTTTGATAACATTATGTGTCATATATTTTAATTAACTTTTATATAACGAAATAATAGTATCATAATGATTAGAATAAGTTTTTCAATAAAGATAATTAGATAAATTCATAAAACATCATTAGTAATTCCCATGGTTTAAATTAATCCAATCCATAATTAGTTAATCATAAAACTCCTCCAAAATATGTCTAACTAAATTCAACACTCAAAAATTTAGAAATATTGTCTTTATAATTCTAAAAATCGGTGTACCATTAATCCAAAAAATGTATATCTTAGTGACACATACCTAAAATCTAAATAACCTATTAATCTTAAATCATTAATAAAATTATGCATGCTTTCGAGAATTAACTTTATTTTTATTCCTTAAATAAAATCATAGATTATAGAATTTATTTCATAAAACCAAAAAATGAAATAAACTCCATAATGAATGAATTTTTCAACAAATAATTATCTACTTTATTGGTCACCAATACCATCCAATAAATATCATTTTTCAATTTTCTCAAAAATAGGCACATATTTGGGTTCATATTCCCCAAATCATGTGTTTTAAAAGAGTTTAAATTTTTTACATCCACAATTATTATATGTCAGGAAATTATTAAAAAAAATTTTTACCATTATCTATTTTTTCTCTTCATTCCTCTTATTATATTTATTTTATTCAAAACCAAAAGGCTTGGAGAATTATATTTCTTTTGGTAAAAATAAATTCATTAAACAATGTAAATAAACATGGCATGTCTTGCATTATATGAGTCATAAAACTATGTTGACCATAACATTATTTTTCATTTTACACCTATGACTCATTTAATTTGTTTTTATGCAAATGGATGATACCATACCACTCACTCAGCAGCATGCCCATATTTTTCAGGTCATGTTAAAGGAAGTTCTTGCACGAGAGGAACATCCTGAAGAAGCTGCTGGTATTGAGGATCCATGACCCGACGACATAGATAGCATAATGTTGCATGTGAGGCCTAACCTGTTCCACAGGTAGAGGTCAGACCTCTAGTATTCCAGCCTTAGCCTATTTAGGATGTGCCTCAGGTGGCATGGGATCCTTTCTTTCATGACAAGATATCTGCAGTTCTCTCCATCTTGGGTTCCAGATCTATAATAGCCTTGGGTTCCAAATCCACATAGTCGTGGGGTCTAGATCCATCGCATCTTCAGGGTCTAGATCTAACATAGTCTTGGGGTACTACTCCATCGCAGGATTGGTTCCCCACTGCGATGATGGTGGGTCCTTCTACCACCCTAGTGGGAGAAGGATCATGAGGGTAGTATGAGATGCAGTTGATAGCTCCTCCCACTAACACATAGATGGACGATGCGGCATTCGATATTACTGTTCCCAAGGATCAACCATCTCCAGGTCATCAGACTCCACGGTGAGCTCGACGCTAACGTCCTATTCACAGACCACCATGTGGGAAGAAATCTATTTTCCATAGATATAGACATTTATTTTAAATGTACATTTATATGTTTAATATCTAATTAAATGAAAATACTATTATTACAGTATTCCCTTATTATATTTTTATCCATTTTTTCAGTTTTCATTTATATTTTAGGCACAGTTTACATTTGACATCTTTCAAAGTTGACTGCATGAGACATAAGAATAATTATTAAATTTCAAGTAGATGACATTAAAAGCTTATAAAATATACAGTATAAAAACAATGAAAATAATATTTAAAAGATAGCTGAATCATTTAAATTTCTTTTTTAAAATAAAGAGTTTCATAAATAAAATAAATAAATTAAAATTAAAGGAATGAATGAAAAAGTAACTCAGAAGTGAGAGTGAAAAGAATAAATGTAGAGGAGGATCCAAAACCACCTACTTGAAATTAAAATCCTATAAAATATAAACTATAATACCCTTATAAATAAATATTAAAAAATCAACTACTTGTTTTATGTTTAATAAATGTTTAAAATTTCATTCATATCAGTCTTATAGTTTATATTTTATAAGCTAGAAAAGTACGTACTTGAAACATTTTTAAGTTTCAAGTGGGTAGATTAGAAAGATGATAAATTATTTTTTATTAAAATGTTTTTAGATTTTTTTTATTTTTATATACTTGTTAAATTTTTAATCTATTTTTAAAATTTTTTGCATATCGGTCATATAGTTTACATTTTATCGGATAAAAAAGTCACGTACTTGAAACATATTTAAGTATCAAGTAGGTGGATTATAAAGCTTATAAATTATTTTTCACCAACATTTTTCAAGAAATTATTTTTATTTCAGACTACATGTTATATGCTTCATCAATTTTCATAATTTCACTCATATTGGTCTTATAGTTTATATTTTATAGGCTAGAAAAGTCACGTACTTGAAATATTTTTAAGTTTAAATTAGTTGGATTAGAAATCATAATATTTATTTTTCACCAATTTTTTTAAGAAATTGTTTTTATTTTAGACTACTTGTTATATTTTTAATCAATGTTTAAAATTTCATTCATATTAGTATTATAGTTCATAATTTATAGGCAAGAAAATTCACGTACTTGTAACATTTTTAAGATTCATGTTGGTGGATTAAAAAGCATATAAATTATTGTTCACCAACATTTTTTAAGAAATTATTTTTATTTTTGACTAATTTTTATATGTCTAATAAATTTTTAAAATTTCATTCATATCAGTCTTATATTTTATATTTTATAGGTTAGTAAATTCACGTACTTGAAACATTTTTGTGTTTCAAGTAGGTCGATTAGAAAGATCATAAATTATTTTTCCTCATCATTTTTTAATAACATCATTTTATTTTTGACTAATTTTTATATTTTTAATCAATGTTTAAAATTTAATTCATATATGTATTATAGTTTATATATTATAGGATAGAAAATTCATGTACTTGATACATTTTTATGTTTCAAGTAGGTGTATTAGAAAGCTTATAAATTATTTTTCACCAACAATTTTTAAGAAATTTTTTATATTTTAGACTAATTGTTATATGTTTAATGAATTTTTAAGATTTCATTCAAATCAGTCATATATTTTATAATTTATAGGCTATCAAATTCATGTACTTGAATCATTTTTAAGATTCAAGTACATGTATTATAAAGATAATAAATTATCTATCATCAACATTTGTTAAAAAATTATTTATATTTTAGACTACTTGTTATATGTTTAATCAATTTTTAAAATTTCATTCATATCATTTTTATAGTTTATATTTTATAGGCTTGCAAAGTTATGTACTTGAAAAAAATTTACGTTTCAGGTAGCTATATTAGAAATCTTATAAAATATTTTTCATCAACATTTTTTAAGAAATTCTTTTTATTTTTGACTATTTGTAATATATTTAATAAATGTTAAAAAATTCATTCATATCAGTCTTATAGTTTATATTTTATAGGTTAGAAAATTCACATACTTAATCAAAGATAAATTATGTCAAAACATTTTGTTATATATATATATATATCCATAAAAAATAATAACAAAACATTAAAATTATATATATATATATATATATAATAATTAAAATAAAAAAATATATTTTATTGGGAAAAAGGTTTTACTGTCGATGCCATCTTTGAGGCATAATTTAAAAAAACCTGTGTTATTTTAATTTTTTTCAGAATACATTATAAAAATACTTTATGAATTCTCTCGTATGCATGTTTCTATGCTCCTACAACACACCCAGAGGACCGAGAGGTGAGTCCAAGCCTACTAATACTACTCAAACTAGATTTAATTCTGAAAAATGTCGTTATTTCTATGCGGGAATCTATTCTTGGTTCTGGACATTGCATAGATATGGATGCGAACGGAATTTGGTCCTCCTACAATTCATCATAGATCTTAAAGAAAAGCAATAATGACTTATTCTCCATGATTGACTCTCTTAGTGGCCCGGATTATAGTGATTTATATATACTGTCTCAAGAAAGAATGTGATAGAGTTGATGATGATTTCAGGCCAAGCATGGACATCTCAATTCTTAATGATGAAAAAAAATATGCAAGACCTTATAATTGAAACTCAATCAAGAATCCGGGGAAACTGATTTATTTGAGGTTGGGAACGCTATAAAGGAAGCACCACCAAGTTTGGTACATAATGAAATCACACAATCTAATGAGGTTATGAATTCTATGGATGGGTAGTCATCAAGCCTCCACCACCTTCAGGGTACAACAGGGAAGGGTATGCCGAGCTCGTAGACATGGTTCACAGGCATGTCCTAAAGCTTCATTTGGTCTTGTATTTTCTTCAGTGCAGAGGGAATGTCGAAGACTCATTCTTGTAAAGTTTGAACCCCATGTTAGTTTAGTTGTTATTCTCTTCCTTTTTTAAAATTCTAGAATTCCTTTACCACCATGGGTACTGGAAGAGATCATATGAACCCGAGATATCATGTACACCGATAGATCAGGCTGATTGAATCTCGAGTATATCTCCTTGGGTTGAGATTCTTTACCCATCCTCTCTGTAAGAAATACAATCCAAAACTACAATTATTTCATGAGGAGCTTCCATGAGATATTAAAAAACTATGTGGGAGCCACTGTCATGGTAAGATTCAAATGTGGATATTTGTGTTTTATTTCTCATTTTGTTAAATTGTTAATGGGTATCTCATTTTCATAATGTATCACAGGAAATCCTAGTGGGGATGGGACCTTGTAGGGAACCTAGATATATGTTGTATCCCAAAAGCAACAGAACATGGATATTTCCTGGTATCATAGAATTACAATGCTATGGAAAGGTAAACAAGGCCAAAATTCCACTCTTTTACTTGTTTTTTTGATGAAATGATTCAGCAAAAAAAAATAACTTGTTAAGGAAAGAATATCACTCTTTTCTCTAACAGCATGTGCTAGATTAACTAAAAGCATCTGTAGTGGCTGCATGAGAGGGTGACTGGTGGGATCCCCAACATCATCCTTTTAGTTCTTGGTGATAATATTGGTGCATTTGTTAAATACTCAAATGTCCATGGCCAAGTTACTATTAGTAATCACCTATGCACCAATATTAGCATTCTAATTATTTTTTACTTTTTAATACTCAAATGGACATGGCCAAGTTACTATTGGTAATCATTGGTGATAATATTGGTGAATTAGTTAAATATTATTTTTTTAATCATATATTAACTATATATATTGGTTCCCAAGTGATAATATTTGTGCAGGTGTTAAATACTTGTAGCTTTTGTGTTGAGTTTCATAATTATTTTATTTTTATTCCATAGTGGGATCCCCAAAATCATCCATTGAGATTTAATCGATTATTTTCATTATTTATTTGATCCTTTTGTTGTTGTACATGTGAGGAAATAACTTCTTCAACCTTAGAAACATTAGTGCACCAATATTTAAATTTTTAACAGTCACCATGAAGTGGTTTCATCCAGTATGTTTCTACTGCAAGGGATTTTCTGATGGTTATTTTAGATTAGCTTGAAATAGAATATTATGTGTCTATGAGTCGAGTCTATGAGTCGAGTTCACTAGTCTCAAACGAGTTTGGGTGGACTCTTGAGTTTGAATAGAATGTATAGAAGGTGTTGAATGATGGCATATCTACTTTCACCATCCTATATCAAGAAGAATACCGAGTATAAACATGATCAATGAAGTGAACATTTGATGATGAAGAAGCATTCACATGGTTATGATGATAACTCAAGCGCTACATGGAGAAGCTGAGGTTGTTATCTGTTTGAAATGAATGAGATCCCGAGTTCCTCGATAGCATTTGATTAATCATTTTCATTCCTCAAATATCATAGCAACTCTACCAATGTAATCTAAAGCAAGACTATTGAGGTTTTCTACTACAACATAAACTGAACGAGAGAGATAACTCTCTTATCAATAATAGAGCTTTCACGTGATCATGTCATGGGAAGGAAGTACTTTTATTGTTTCATTAAATCTCGTGAAGGATAATCCTATGATTCCTATGATATTATGGGGGGGATTTGAGAAGTAAGTCATAGAAAAAACCAGTGTTAGGTGAGGTTCCCACATAGAATTATTGATTATGTGAAGTAAAGAAGTAGACAATATAGAGAAGACCTTATATATTATGAATCTATTTGATGAAAAACCCACATAAACAGCTTGTGTCATGTGGAAGTAACATGCAAGAAATCCAGGTCATGTAATGTGACTAAAATAGAAACCAGTGGACACAGAACCTTTTCATGCAAAGGAACCCATGTAAAATCTTTATCTTACATAATGGAAATTAATAATAACCCATGAAAATACCTCCTCTCATGAGGAAAAATTATAGAAAACCCCATAATTAGGAGAAACCTTCTCATGAATAACACTTGACATCGTATGAACACTTTATGTGAAAGAAAGAGGAGAATCTGTTAGCCACAGAAGTGTCACATGAAGTCACTGAGAAGATCACATATACATGGATAGATCATTCTCCTCACATGATAAAGTGAAGATGGGAAGAAGAAAATTTTTACACGAAATTCATACAATAAATTGCATGTAGTACTATATGTCAATAAATGAGAAGGGAAATGCATAACCAATCGAGGTTGTGTACAAGACACCAAATCTTAAAGGTAGATAGTGCATGTGCACATGAACACACGAATAATCACTTGATAAGTTTAGATACCCGAAGTATAATCGATAAGAACATAAAAATAATGTTCCTAACTAAATGTGATCAGGTTGGAGATTCCATGCAATCCTTTCATGAGGTGTGATTAATTTGAGACTAAAGATGAATAGAATACACTATTACAAAATAGGGTCTTATCATCACTAAAAAAAGTTTTATCAATACTAAAAAGTGATAATAATCAAGGTGCTATTAAAGGGGGCCCTTTTATCTGTGCTAAAAAATGCTGATAGAAGTCAAAAAAATAAAATAAAAAAGATTCTAGTAATCGGAGGGCCCCCTATTTATAGCACTTGACCCCCCCCCCCAACAGTGCTAGGAAGACCCATCCTCGTGTTCCCCCACCACTCCTTTAACAGCCCTGGCCCCCCATCCTGCACCCACCTGCGCACCCCTACCTCTACTTGGATTCGAACCCATGAACACTCCCTTGCGCACCTGCACCTTTATCACTCACCCATCTTACTTTGTTCTCTATTTAATTATATATATATATATAGTTATGTTTATTTTATATTAATACATATTTATATTAACATATATATAGTAATATTAATATATATGTTTTCCTATATTAATATATATTTATATCTATTTATTTATATATATGTAGTTATATTTCATTATTTGTACATTTATTCATATATTAATATATATTTATATGATTAGGTTTCAATAAATTTATAAAATTGTTTAGTGTGTGTGTTTTTAAAAAAAATACATATATATAACTTACATACACATGTATATATACTATATATTTGTGTATCTGTAAGTATAATTATACATAATTATACATAATTATATATATTTCTTATATATCATATTAATATGAATATTCATAAGTTTGAATGTACAAAAAATATTATCTAGTTTGTTAATACAACCACACACTATTACACACACACATTATATAGGTATATAAATATATATATTTACTTATTTATTTATTTTAAATAAATTTGATATTAGTTTTTATTTATACAAGTCTTATATATTGAGAATTATTTTATATTTAAATATTTTTTTGTATTTATTTATAAAATTAAATTTTTATGTGTGAACATAGAAAAATATGTATATGTTTTTATATATTTGACTATAAATAATAGTACATTGTGAAAAAAAATTAAATATCCATAATATCAATATGAATGTAAGAATTGATAATAAATTCTGTCCCCACTAAAAATAGGGAAAATACCCCCCCTAAATGAGGTGAAATTCCATTGAATATTAATTCTTTTTGGGTATCCCGACTAAAAACTCGGTTTTGGAGGCCTTTTGGGCCTTTTTGGCCTTAAAAAATGTGATAGAGGGTTCCCCTTTGTTAGCAGTGCATAGTTCTCTCCCCATGATTTGATTTTATATGTGGTAGGGTTCAAATGGATACCCGTATCAAAATTTATGGTTGCTTGATGTTTGAGTAATGTTTTTAACTTATTATTGATCTTTTATTTTTTTATTGATTTTTTATGCCATCAAATTGTTATTAAATTTCTATTACTTGATAATAATTAGAAAATTATTAATTAATAATATTTTTAAAAAAAAATTATATGACATCATCACTAAATATCTTATATATTATGTGTAAATTCTTATTTATACTTATCTAAAAAAATTCAAAAATATATATTATATTTATATCAATATCAATATAGTTATATATTTATATATTAATATATAAATTTTATTTTTTCTAATATACCATTCATTAACGCTAGTATAAAATGCTGATAAAGACCCCCTTTATCCGTGAGACTAAAAAAAGCATTGATAAAGGGTGGCGCTGTGAAAACCAATTTTTTTGGTAGTGATATCAAAAGATTTTTTTTTGAGTTTACAGTATTTAAGAATTCAAGAAGACACCCTAAGATAACAGTTTGTGAGATCATTATCACATATAATACTATTGAAGAAGTAGTTTAAACCTATTACGCACAAATTAGTGAGACCGGGGCATCATCATCGGAATGAATCCGAGCCTTAACATTTGTTGCACATTGGAACTAGTCAAATAAAGGTGATCATAGATTCATGATAAAGACTATGAAGCTTTTCAAATGTACTCTAACAAGTATATGGGAACGTTTCATTGTGAAATATCATGGAGGAAGATCAAAATAATAACTTACAATTGATCAAGACATGAAGAAAGGACGAAGTCTCTGATATGGATTTAGTAGCAGAAGTCTCTTATGTAACTGAGTAGTAGATGTTTCTAGTGTGAATTATGGAGAATGCCTATGTAGATTCTTGTAACACCCTGATATTTCATATAAAGAACCATTTGTGTGGATTCATGAGAGATACAATGTGAATCTGTATCATCCATTGTAATTATTTACAATATTATAGTGGAGAATCTTTACGTGATAGAATATCGATCATTACAAGAAGTATATCTTTATATCGAACCCTATAAATCCTTGTGTGTGGTTCCATTTTATTTAAAACCTTATTCAATATAAGGATGAGAGATAAAAGAATATTTTATTGAGGATTTAACCATACTTATAGGTTTAACTAAAAAGAAACAATTTTTAAAATTAAATAAGGGATCACTGATTCACTCCCTTCCCCTCCCAATAATCTTACACTGATCTGCGAACTTCAATTGGTATTATAGTATAGGTCACCTTAGAAATATCCAATAGAATTTTGAATATGGATAATATAAATTTAATATAAAACAAGGTTATTTTCATATCTAATTGGGAAAACTATCATGGATGAAAAAATAGGATGAGCCAATATCTCCTATCACTTAGAGAAGAAGTGAGAGATACAATTACTCTGGGATATCCAACCTACATTATAAACACTCTTATGAATTTTGAAGATAATAGAAACATGGATATGGATGGAAAGGCTCAAAATTAAATCATGAGGCCTTCATCATAAAAGTTATAAACTAATGTGATGGGTCTCCAAAATACCAATAAAATCTTAGATAAACTGAGAAGCAATTACAGAGGAAACATTAAAGTTAAAGAATCTAAGCATTAAATATGAATAAGAATATTTTAGGAAATTAATATGTGATATGATGAATGTTTTTATGACAACATTACAGAAGTAAATTATATTATTAGTATCATTAATGTTTTTTGTGATATGATTGACGATTCAACCATTATGAAGAAACTGATGAGAAACATTCTAGATAGGTTTGATTCTAAATTTTCTCCACTGTATGACCAAGAAGATCTACCACTAGATGAACTTCATAAAATTATCATATCATATGAAATGAGAAAAAAAAAATAAAAATGTATAAGAATAATGAAAAGGATGAGATGACTATTAAATCCATTACAAAAGGTAGTACAACAGTTGAATAGATTCTAGAATCTAGTGATTCAAAGGATGAGGATGTTGATGAGGACTATAATCATGTGAGGTACTCGTTTACAAGGATATATAATAGTGATATTTGAAAAATAAAATTAATGTATACACTAAAGTTATTCAACTGTCATGGGTTTGGATATTTTTTATATTAATTTCTAAATAAGAAAGGAAATGTAACTAAATCTAATAAAGAAGAATAATAATTAATGAAAAAAATAAAAAAAATGTCACCAATATAGAAAAAATAAGAAAAATTCAAGAAAAAATATATGAAATATTATGATCCTAGAAAATGATAAATCATCATCATTAAGAAATGGTACATGAATGATAATCTAAAAACTAATTTTATGAATAAAATTAATCTCAATATGGAGAAAATAAAATTGAAAGTGAAAAATGCAGAACATGTCAGGAAAATAGGGACATATCATAATGAGATAAGATAATATGTGAAGAAGGTTTCTAAGCTAGAAATGAAAAAATTGAAGAAAATTCCCCTGGAAGAAAAAAATTCAAAAAAATATGATACTATTTTTGTTGAAGAGAAAAAATAGAACATATTGAAGTTAATTGATCTTTATAAGATGGTGAATGATCTTGTGGAGAAACTTTTTGTGAAGGAGGTAAAATTATATGAGACAGAGTATTTTTTTTATTTTGTATCAAAGTGAGTTGAATAAGATCAAATAATATTTCATTATTTCTATTGATATTAAGAGGGAATACTCTAAGTATTCTATGAATATGGGTGCATAGAGAACAGTTAATTCTAAACCTAATGAATCTCAATGTACATTTTTTATTTTTGACAATATAGGACTCAGAGAGAAAACTAAATCCGGATGAACCAAAAAAGATAAGAAATAATATTTCAAAAAGGAATACAAGAATAAATTATCTAGAAGGTTTCCTTCAAAGAATAAATACCCAGAATATATGAAAAGACAGAAACAATCCTCAGAGAAGAATTATTATCATTATGGAAGATCAAGGATCAAAGGCTACTACTAGTGTTGTGGAGTGTTTGTTCATAAATATTATTCATAGTGGTGTAACATGTCAAAACCATGAATGATCTATGAATCAATGGGGAGAAATGCAGATCAAATGAGGTTAGATTTTTAGAAATAGAGACATGTTACCAGGATACCATATAAACTAGCAACACATTACATATTTTCCTTCTTGAAGGGAGTTTGGGGAAAATTTGGTCAAGAATGTAACATAGTAGAGAAATAAAATGTTATCTCACCAAGTGAAATTTCACATCATTTAAATATGAATAAAAGACAATTAGTGAACTAATTAATAGTTACCACTCTCTTATGTGAGAAACTAAAACAATCTAAGAACATAATGTATAGAAATATAGTTATTTGTCCTTACCAACTAGGAATGTATAAAGAAATGGGGAAATATTTGAATATTTATGATTAAAAGGGAACGAAAATAGGGAAATTAAATGACATTAAAAATAAAAATAATTCATCTACATGTGATGACTTGAAAATCATTAATTGTGAAATGTATGGAAAAATTTACCATAATATAGGTCATTTTATGAAAATTCTACGAGTCTAGGAACAAATAACAAAGATGTTTTCTAAAGTGAAAAAAAAAATTCATTAGATAATAAAAAGGAGTTTAAATCCACATCATAAGTATCAACTAATGAGGAAAGATCAATCAAACCTTCTAAGGAATATAAGAAAATGAATAATTCTAGAATGAGAGGAATCTCTTAGTATGAATGTTTTTTCTATGAAACCAAATGGTACCTCATTATTCAGTTACATATGACTACTTTTGTACTAAAATTTATGAAATTGAAGGATACATATACATCCCTTGGCGGTGAGAATTGATGAGATGATGCTTTTAAATCTTTACTACATAAAGAATGTGAAACTTTCTAAAAACGTTACAAAATTGGAATATGAGGTATGCCAATAAAAAATTCATCCCCTATTTTTAATTGTGTTAATTGTATCAATTTGTGGGGAGTTAATAATTGATTTTAAGATGATACAATGAGGTAGGGGATATATCTTTATCACTTGATCATTCTAATGTGTTTATTGAATTATGTGAATGATTTATTATTACGCTCATAAATTTGGTTATTTATAATCCCTTTTAGGAGAATTTAGAATTTCTTATCATGATTTCTCATGTATGGTATTTTATTGACATATTAGTCTTACTTTATTTTATCTCTCTTATTTTATATAGTAGGTGATCCCATGTATACATAGAGATGAATAACATAAATATTTTTACTAAGAGTACCTTGTATGATCATTCCTCTCTTAGAAGTGATCGTGAATTTTTAATATAATGGAGATGATCAGTTTTTTTAAAAGATGATGTGTAGAGAAGACCACATTATCCCTTTTCATATTTTTTTCAATAGGGGGAGTTAGCACCACATATTTACTTATTATATGTATTGATATTGACATTAAAATACAAAGGGGGATATTTTTAATCCTAGGTTTAATTTTTTTGTCAATAAGTCAATATGTGTTGGGGTATATAGTGGAGATGCATAGAAAATTGTTATGGATTAATCTAATGGAATTGGATATCATTCTAGGACAATTATCCCCATTGAGTCTAAAAATTATTGAACTCTTTCTATTTACTAATTTATGTTCAAGAGATGTTTGATGATTTCACTTTATTATGATGATTGAATAATGAAGTAAATCCAACATGTTATGAATAAAATTTCATGAAGAATTTCTATTAGACGATGACCATGAAAATACTAATTTTCATGTATAAATGATTTAATGGGAATAATTCTAAGGCCATTAAAATTATTAGTTCGAATGAGTAATTAAAGAAGAGATTTTGAGGGATTAGAATTTAATGAGGCAATCTATATGGATTGAGGGTTGAATTATTTGTTATATATAGTATATAATAATTATATTTGAATAATCCTTATATTAAAAAGAAGCCCATTTCATAGGAAGCCCCAAAGGCTATACCTCCACCACATATTGGGTTACCCAAGGGTCAACCCTTATGGGAGATCCTTCCATATAAAGGCACCCAATGTAGAATGGAGGGCCATGTATAAGCCCTGGGAAGGCCCATATATAATAATCGCATAACGATTGGGCATGTGTAGGCCCATAGAGTGTATACACTATAGCAAAAATAGTTTGGTCCAGAAGGCAACATGCCTGAAGCTCATTTGTGGGTGTGTGTGTGTGGAATGGGTGTTGAATACCATATTTGGATTGAACAAATGACAGTCACAAATTTTCTTAGAAAGAGGACCCAAGATTCTATTAGAATTCAATGTGGGATGAAGTGATAGTGAACATTGTTCATACTCTTAAAAAATCTACATACATTTTCTTGATAGTTCAATCATGATGATATCAACCGTCCATTGAATCCCTCAAAACACCTTTCAAAATAAGATGCACCTAATTAAAATAATCCTTCATCATATACCTCTAAATGAGGCACTATCTACATGATCTTGAGAGAAATGGCCACCACAAGACCTTGATACTAACTATATTGCACCATGATTATGCATGCAATTTCAATGAAGTAGGCACATGAAAGTAAATACATTGTATGAAACAGTGACACAATGGGAGTTTTAAGCGTATATGTGTGATAATAATCAAGGTAATCACAAGATATTCCTTGGATTAAGTGAAACATTCTTATGATCATGTGATTTCATCACATGAATAAGAACATACCTTCTCATTGTGTGAGTGTGCTGTGTTTTGAATATATTAAAGAATGAATTATTTAGGGGTATTTTCATAATTCATTCTAAAATTGTTGCATAATGGCATGTAAAATTACATCGTACGATATCAAGAACACTACCGAGGGATCAAATGATCAATGTAGTGATCATGAGATAAAGAAGAAGCTCTCATGCGGTTTGTGTGATCACTCCAGTGTTGGATGGAGAAGCTAAGATTTTTAGATATTTCAATTGAATGAGATCCAGAGATCCTTGAGAGTAGTTGAATGAGTCCTTTACATGCCTTAAATATTAGAGAAACTCTACCTATATAAACTGATGTGATAGATTTTATGTTTGTTATTGCAACATCAAGAAAATGATGGAGAGAACTCGCATATAACTAATAGAAGATATTCATGATCAAATCATGAAAATTCATTTCTTTCTCATGTGATTCATTAACAAAAATGATAATACGGGACTCCTTTAATCTCATGAGGGAATTTGATAAGGAAACCTTTGACCCAACCAGTGTCACATGAAGGAACTACCACACAACCTTCTTGTTTACCAGAAGCAAAGAAGGAGACACCACGAACATCCCTTCATGTATCATGAAGATGTAAGGGGAGAAAACCACTGAAATAACCCATGTTATGTGAAGGTGACCCACATGACATCTAGGTGTCACAAAGTATTGAAACATCAACCTGCAAACACAAAACATTTTCACGTGAAGGAACTCATAGACAAGTTCTATCCTACATGAAGTAAATTAAGAAGAAAATGTGGACATATAAACTATCACATGGAAGAAAATGTGGAAAGAATCTTGATCATGAGATTTCATATCACAAAGAACACTTTACATAATATGATCACTTCATTCAATGGAAGGAGTATAATCCTTGAACCGCACTTGTTTCATGTGATGGTAGGGAGAAAATAACATATACTTGGATAGATTATGTTCTTTTCCTGATATAATTTTAGCACCTAGGATTTTCGGTGTATTTTTTAGAAATTATATGTATTGATTTCAAGACCAGGTGTTGAGACAATGTGTGATTCTGAGGCCTGGTCTTGAAGTCAATCCATAACGTGGGATACCAAGGCCCTGTTTTCCCAGAATTTTTTTTGAAAAATTTTAAACTTTTAATAGCACCAGCAAACGGTTTACCTAAAAATGTAGAGTAACTATCAAATTTGGGTCTGTATTAGAGAAACATTGAGTTCAGAATGACAACATTACCCTAGGAATGAATTAACTTTTGTTAGATCAGGTATTTTGTGGAAAAACTCAAAAAGGACATAATCATAATTAAAAAATTTAAATAAATTTTTTTATGACGTGAAGACACTTTTCCTTTCTATTCATCATTTATCTGGAATTCAAGGTTATCACCATAAACCTAGAATTCTTCTAAGCAGTGGAGAAGAACTCCCTTGATAATCGATGACATATCGTGGATTGGTGGTCAATGCACATCCAATTCGAAGGAATATCAAAGAAGATGATGATGATGATCCAACTATACTTTATCAGTAGCTAATACAAATCAAGTTAGGGTGGTTTTTTCTCTATGGTTTCCCTATTTTTCATTTTCACAATTAACGAGGTTCAATCCCTGAATAGATTGACCCATAGTTCTTTTGTTGGGGGGTAGTTTAATAATTACGTGGTTTATTAATTATGAGACCTATTAAAGGGAGATTGTTTTATATTCTTCATCTCTCATCATTATAATGAGAACAAAATGAGGCAGGCATGAACAAAGGTATATTTTCATTCATTGGTAATTATTTGTTCTTTTCTATCACCTGTTCTTCATGTTCATCTCCATTGGACCCTCATGGGCATAGTTCGACTTATTGGGTGCCTCCAAACACAATTAGAACCTTGGATTGTAGGAAAATTGTCAATGAAGGTTGGGTCTTTGTAGATCGAGACACGAGGAGTGTGGATCTATGATCATTTCCAAATTCGGGCAATGGAGGTGGCTTAGTAGTCCATCGAATGGAGCACCAGCATGGTTCTGGAATGACGGTCTGATGAGGTGAGGTGGTGGTGTTGGAATCCCGGGGTGCCAGAGACTATGTGGGAGCTGACATGGCCAGTTAAAGAGGACTGCGGTGGTGGCCATGTAAAATGAAGCCACCAACTGTGCAGTTCTAAGGCTACTAGACATAGCAGGTCTATGAGACAAGGAAGATGTGAAGGACCAGCAGGCCAAGCAGAGCGGTCCTGGAGACACGACCCATGAATAGCACCCTAGGCAGGGAAATCACTGGTTGAGTTAGGGAGGCTGTGTCAAA
Organism: Viscum album; assembly: GCA_963277665.1. Taxonomy (NCBI): domain Eukaryota; kingdom Viridiplantae; phylum Streptophyta; class Magnoliopsida; order Santalales; family Viscaceae; genus Viscum; species Viscum album. Next base: position 933,827,453 of record OY728150.1, on the reverse strand, counting down.
CAAGTCGTACCTAGGGATACTGGGCTGGATATGGGCCATAGTTGACCATGATGTCCACTAGTGAGCCACGGTCAATAAAGCCGCCACGCGGCCGCGACTACTGTGGGGTGCAGTTGACCGTGATGATTGACCATGGAAGTCAACTGCCATGGTAATTAGACTGACCATGCGGTCTATACATGGGCCTAGTGACCCCCAATCATTTGAAATTTCAAGCCATCATTACTTTTGAATGGTGTATATGTTTAATGAGTCGTCTATGGTGTTGGGAGCCTGACTTTGAGACAATAATTTTGAGTTAAGGTGGTGAGTTTTTATCTTGGAGAAACAGATTCTGAGAGTGTTCCCTTTGGACCTTTACTTGAGGTTCCAATATGGTATTGCGTCTACATCACTATATTGTAATCCCATCTAGAGTTCGAGTCCCAGATAGATTCAGGCAACCTACCTGGGTCTAGAGTGTGATCCCCTATCACCCATAGTAGAGAATGTGGAATCATGTAACCTTTGTGAGTAGGGAGTTCATCCTTCACCTAGTGGGCCACATTGATAGGGTACGTAGTATCCCCTAGAGTGTTTGGGAATGACCTACGGTATCCCCCATGTTTTTGGGAAGGAGGCCCTAAATTTAAAATTGATCTTAATTGGGTTTGTGTTTTCCCCCAATGTATCAGGGTGCGATATGTGGTCTCCCCTAGCATATCCGGGCTTGATCCCCTCTCTATATATCGTAATCTTTTTTGACCAATACATTTCTATTGGGTTGGGGTTCAAATGAGCTACACCTCTTCGTTAGTGTGTCTGAAGATATAATGGCTCGAGGAGTGAGTTCTCCCAGAATGAACGTGCTTTATACAGAATCATGTGGCAGGATATTAGTTGTTGATTACCTCTATATTTTGAGTATAGGATTGAGTATATCTTGATTTTATTAATCCATGTGTGGTAGATATACTCCTATGTGGATATGGCTATGTATTTCATTCATGTTATTTCCTTTGAGTTATTTTCCTTTATGGTATTCCCTTTTTTGTTTTGGGGTGTCCTACTAAATATTTTTTTACTCACCCATGCATGATCTTTTCTCACATGTGTTGTTTCAAGTGTAGAAGATTGCCCCATTATTGGAGTCCAAGGTGGACTAGGTTCCTATGGTGCTTAGTGAGGCCATGAAAATGATGTGTGATCCTGTGAATTGAAATATTGGTCCTAATACCATTCCCCTTAGGTTGGATCAGGTAGGGTTTTCTATGGATGAGTTTCAGTAACTTGTGTATTCGCATTCCTAGACTGGGACGATGCAAACAACACATCACCTTGTTTCATTGGTCTTGTTTTCTGACTCTTTTTGGTGGGATTTTATTCTATCCCTCTTTACTTTCAAGTAATTCCACTACTATACACTGGTTGGGGGATATAGTGGTTTTCATACATTTCATACTTAGAATTTTAACATTTTAGAATTTGTGGTATGGAGATGTGTGTGTGCGTTCATGTACATTAGGCTAATGCCTCCATTTGTGGGATATGCCTACTCGGTGCTAGTCACTATCCCCTGGCCTATTGGAGGAGATCTTTGGGTAGTCATGGCATGACCCCCCCTAGGATGAGGCATTAAAGAGTTTTATGAGAGGGGGTAGGATCTACATTAGGATCAGGAGTCTGTGAGGTTGGTTTAGGGAAACAATATCGAGTGTTTTGAGTTTGTTTTTCAGGTCGGGGAATCTAGTGTTGGCGTAGAGGTTGATGTATCCAACACTGGTACTCTGACTACCTGATTTTCAACCTAGAATATGAATCCACTAGTTTTATGGGAAAACAATGGTACTTGCATCATATAGGAATGGTTATGTTTTCTATGTCCTTCTTGAGTCATCTCTCTATATATACTCCACTAACCGTGGTACATCATGTTTTATTTAAAGATTACTCTATGTAAACAGGGAGCTATGATTGCACTACATGATGATGACGATGATCCGCCTAGTGATGAGGCATCAGCATAGGGGCTTGTACTAGATATGGAACCTCTTAGAGGTTTAGAAGCTATACGACCACTCATTGAGTAGTATTTACTACCAGTACTACTAGCTGAGAATGCACGTAGGTTGAGTTCATTACATCAATTCTAGAGGCATTGAACTCCTAGGTTTCAGGGTGAGCTAGACCCCCGGTTGACTGAGGATAGGATAGAGGCAGTCACCCAGGTTATCCACAATATGAGGATGCCATCTGACCAGATGGTAGTCCTCATCGTGAGTCTCTATCAGAGCTTCGTGGGGTGATGGTGTATTTTGGTGACATAGTCTCATGACAGAACAACTCTCTCTTAGATAGAAATTGAACATCTCTTCAAGGAGAATTTATAACCGGCCACGTTGTGATCCATTTACATACAGGTTCTTCTACATTTCCAGCAGGGAAGTATGACCATGGTAGAGTATTCAGCAAAGTTTATGGACCATTCATGGTACTCTATGGACATGGTACAAGATAAGTTATTCAGGGCCCATACATTCGAGTAGGTATTATGTCATGACATAAGGGGTCATTGGTATCCCTTCGAATTTCTACTTATGATGGGTAACTTGAGTGAGACCTTCTAGTTGATAGTTTTCTAGAGGAGCGGACTTCAGTTGTGGGAGCTAGTAGTGGTCACTGTATAGTTGAGACCTTAGCACCATGTATCCAATGGAAGTCACAGGGATCCATGTAGTTCAGTCACTTTAGTGGAAAATAATAGGATTTAGGTTTATCTATATAGGGATTCTATGAGGATCGAGTCATCATAGTGATAGACAGTGTTACACATGCAGATTTCAGGGACATCTAGCATGAGGTTTCCCAACCTGTCGTACTTTTGATCAGGAGTCGGTTGAGGGACCACTGAGGGGAGTGCATATATAAGAGTAGGGTGGTCTTCATGGTGTTTCACATGTTGTAAACCGTGGTAGAGGAGTAGGAAGGGAAATAGGAGTTGGTCATAGGTTTGACTTATTACCACAACCACCCCAGGTGGTCTATACTAGGCTCTGGGAGCTGATGGAAGGTGACGAGGCTAGCTGTAAGTGATGGAGGCTTATGACCTTGAAACTCCTGGGGGGATTTGAGGTATGATATGTGTCTTTTCCACTTTATCTTCAGTTTTTATTAACATAAGTTCTATTCATTCCTTTCTTTCCATGAAACTTGTTCAGGACTCGAAGATTTTGATTGAACCGTTTTCTCTACCATTTTTCTTAGAAAGTCCTACGGGAGGTGATTCGATGATAAAACACTTATTTGGAATGTGTGACATGACTCTTCAGGGTGATATTTTTTATTGGGATCTCTAGGTAGTGGAGTTGTATCCTTACGACGTCATTCTTAGTATGGACTGGTTATCCATAGTTCATGCTCAGACTGAATTTTTTAGGCATAAAGTGTTGTGTGTCCACATTGATGGGACCAAGTTTTTCATTATTGGTGAAAATTAAACGATTATAGTGCTAGATGGACTCACATATAAGAGGGTGTATCAGATTTTTCATTAGTTGGATAGCCTCACCCTCGATGCAGTGGATGATATAAGTCCTCAGTTTCCAACTGTGGTAGAAGAGTTTGAGGATGACTTCCTCAAAGATATTCAATATTTAACTCCCCAAAAAGAGACGGAATTCTGTATTGATCCAAACACCATGATGAAACTAATATCTACCCCTTCATATCGAATTTATCCCGTAGAGATTCGTGAGAAGTGGTTACAATTGGAAGACTTGTAGAGGAATGTATTTATGGGACCCAGAATTTCACTATGTACAGCCCCAATTTTTTTCCAAGAAAGCGGATGGTAGTTTGAGGTTTTGTGTGGACTTCTGGTGCTTGAACCATGTGACCATGAAGAACAATAATTCACTATCGAGGATCGATGAAATCTTTGATTATTTGAATGTGGTGTGATGGTTCTCAAAGATCAACCTTAGATCAGGATATCACTAGTTGCGAGTACAAAATGAGAATATAATGAAGATGTATTTTAGTTTTCATTATGATCACAATGAGTACTTGGTGATGTTGTTTAGTGTGAATAATTCCCCACTAGTGTTCATGGTGATAATGAACTGGATCTTTCATCCTTACATCGACCGGTTCATTTTGGTCTTTATTGATGACATCTTGGTATACTTGGTGTTCAAATAAGAGCATGCAAGACACTTAAGGATTATCCTAGACACACATAGAAAGCTCCAAAATTACGGGAATCTCTCAAAGATTCATTTATGGATTCAATAGGTCTATTTTATGGGACATATAATTTTAGAGGCTGTATTATCTGTGAATCCAGTAAAGATTTTGGCAGTTCCTTCTTGGGAGCCACCCAAGAGACTTACCGAGGAGTAGAGTTTCCGTGGATTTGAAGGAATTACTTGATGTTTGTACCTGACTTATCTAGATTGGAAAATTCCTTTAAAACATTTACATGAAATGGAAAATCCATCATGTGTATAGAAAAGTGATACGGTGGGTTTTTGTAGTTGTGAAAGAGATTGATGAGTTCTCCCATATTGATATTTTTAGAAGAGGGTGTCAGTTACATGGTGTTCTGTAATCCATCAGGGACCAGGCTTGGTTTTTTATTCATGTAGCGGAAAGAAGTGATTTCCAATTTTTCTCACCAGTTGAGACTGCATGAATAGAACTATGTGACCCATTATATTGAACTATTAGTGGAAGTCTTCACATTAAATATGTGGTGACCATACATGATGGGAAGGCATTTTATCATCTACTCTAATCATAAGAGTCTCAAGTATATATTATCTTAGAAGTATATAAATATGAGATATATGAAATGGATAGAGTTCCTCCTTGACTATGGATCAGAGATTGTCTATACTCCTGGTGAGGGGAAAGATCTGGAAGATGCTCTCGATAGGAGATCAAGTTTTCAGTTGTTGAATAAGGCATCATAGAAGTTTTCCCCATTACAGATAACCTTTGTGGATAGAGATGGAGTAGAATACAACCAGTTAATGGTTTTCACCCCTCCAATAATAAAGCGAGTTAGTGAGGCACAAATTGAGAATACTGACTATGAGACCCTACATGCCCAGTTTTTCACAGGGCATGCTCTTGATGGATATTCAAAATGTAGGGAGCACATCATTCTTTTCAGAGGTTGTATTGTGGTACCAATTTCATTGCAGGAGGAGGCTATGATGGAGTTCCAAATGTCCCCATTGGCGGTATATCTTATTGTGGAAAAGATGTACCAGGACATCAGACACCAATTTTTCTGGCTAGGGATGAGGAAGGGAGTTATAATTTTTGTCTCCCGATGCCTCACTTGTCAGCATGTGAAGGAAGATCACTAGGTTCCAGTGGGTTTAAATCAAACCCTTGAGGTTCTGTAATGGAATTGGTAAGGGATATGTATTTCATGATGGTTTTACAAAATATGTCCAAGGTCACGAAACCATCTGGGTGATCATTGATTTACTCACCAATTTGGTCCACTTCCAATCTATCTGGAGTAGAGTTCAGTGAAGAGATTGGGATTCATCTACATGCAGGAGAAAATTTGACTCCATGGAGTTCTATTGATGATCTTTTCAGATCTTGATGCTCACTTGACATCCCGATTGTGGAAGTGATTAAAGGAGGTGTTTAGGACTTAGTTACACTTGAGTATAGTGTTTCACCCTGAGGAGGATGAACAAACTGAGGAGACCATTTAAGTTCTAAAGTATATGTTGTGTGCTTTCTTGTTAGACATTTTCCATAGTTAGGATGGTCACCTACTCCAGGTGAAGTTTCCATAAGACAATAGCCTTCACTCAACCATTAGTAGGCTGCCATTTGAGGCCTTTTACTGGAAACCCTACATGTCAACAATTTATTGTACTATCCTATGAGATTCAACACTCATGGTTATAGAGTTAATTTGGGATACTACAGATATGGTTAAGATCATATAAGATAGGATTAGGAATTCAAAGAGCCATTAGATGTGTTATTTTGATAGGCGACGGAGGCCTTTGGAGTTTGGGGAAGGAGAGAATGTGTTCCTTCAGTTCTCACCTCAACACAGATTATGGAGATTTGGATTGGGTGGCAAGCTATCTTTGAGTTTTATCATACCTTTCTTGATTCTTATGTAAAGTTGGAGTTGTGGTCTACCAATTGGATCTACCTCTGAAATTAGAGAGGGTAAACGATGTCTTCCAAAAGTCACAGTTGAGGAGGTATTTTTATGACCCATCACACATCATTTACTGGGGTGAGTCAGAAATCAAGGATGGGTTGAATTTTGGGAAGTAACCAATAGAGATCAAGGATCGATAGGAGAGTATCCTTCATGTGTAGTCAATTCCTCCAATGCACATTTTGTGGAAGCATGGGAATCTACAGAAGTGCACATGGGAGTGTGGGGCTCAGATTTATGTTTAGTACCCTAATATATTTGAGAATCCTTTTTGGATTTCAGGGACGTAAATCCCCATTATGGGGAGAATGAAATATCTCATATTTTCCATGTATTATTTTTAGAAATTATTGGGATTGATTTTGAGAACAGGCACTGAGACAAAATTTGATTTCGAGACCCAACTTTAAGAGAACAATTTTTTGAAAAATAATAAAATTTTAATAGCACAATGAAATGGTTATCCTAAAAAGGTGACATAACTCTTAAATGGGTGCTTGGATTAAAAATATAAGTGCACCACTATGCTCAAAATTGAAGCTTTATCCTAGTCACAACATAACTTTGGTCATCGCAAGTCTTCATTGGAAAAAACACTATAAGAACATAATCATCATTAAATAACTTAAATAATTTTTTGTTTGATGCAGCAAGACATTTTCTTTTTATTAAGAAATTTTCAGGAATTCCAGGTTATAACCATAAACCTGAAATTCCTCTAAGATGCAGAGATTAAATAAACTAAAGAAGGTGTTGGATTATGGACTGATTATCAATCCACAACAAATTTGAAGGAATCTAACAGACGACAATGTTGACGATGAAGATGAAACAATCCTTCATCAGTGGCTATTTTCAGTCCCGGTAGGGTAGTTTTTTCTTTGTGGTTTCATGATTCGGGAATTTCATGACTAAAGTTGGTCAATCCAAAAATATATTGATCCACGGTTTGTTCGTTGCTGGAAGGTTTATTAATTGTGGGATTTATTAATGGGGGTTTTTTTTAAATTCTTCCTCATTCTTATTTCTAATTAGAATAAATTTGGGTCAAAATTAATAAAGGATAATGTTCATTACTTGGGTGTTATTTGTTATTTTCTCCCCATGTTCTCTGTGTTCATTGTTGTTGGACCCTTCTGGACACGGTTGGACTTTCCGAGTGGATCCGAACAAAATCTAAACAACGGATTGGAATCAATCTAACTGAGGTCAATTCTATATAGATAGAGATCCAAGGAGAATGGATCTGTTATTTTTTTAGAATGTTGATATAAAAGGTTGAATGGTGGTCTCCGAAAGGGACCAACGAAATGGGTACGACATAGAGGTCTTGCGAGGAGAGCCGGTAACGTTGGAAGCTCGAGGCAGCAGCGATCAGAGGTGGAGGTGGTCAGAGGCGGTGACATAGGAGGCGGTGGTCATGACTACATGGTCTGAAGGTCGTGAGATGTGGTGGACACATATGGCTAGCAGGATGAGCAGAGAAGGCTGAATGGAGTTGACAGGGTAGGCTAGGTAGAGCAGGATAGGAGGGTCGAGTGCATGTCGAGCCTCAGAATATGTTCTGGGCTAGGAGGGACTGGCCGAACAGGTCAGACCCGTGGAAACTAGGTTTAGGTTGGGCCATGATCAACTATATAAATCGACTGTAAGCCATGGTTTCTCAACATACTGCATGTCCTCAATAGTTGGGGGCATGGTCGACTGTGATGTTTAACCACAACAGTGCGGGGTGGTTGACCACAATGGCTAATTTCCATAGTCAATGGACTGATCATGTGGTCGGTCTATGGGACCAGTTACCCCCATCCTTTGAATCTTCAAACCCTTATAACATTCAAATGGTGTAACTGTTTGAAGAGTTGTCTACGGCATTGGGACTCGGACATTGAGATTGTCCTTTTAAAGTAACGTGGTGAGTTTTTATCTTCGTCCTGTTAAGGTTTAGAGAATTACATTGGTCCTATTATAGAGGGTTAAATATGTTATTACTTCCACATCAATGTATTTTAATACCTTTTAAAGGATGAGTCCCATATAGAGTCAAATATCTATCCTCGGGACTATACTGTGATCGAATATCACCTATAATGGAGTCTGTGGAATTGTGTAACCTTCATGAGTGGGGTGTTGATCCTCCACCTAGTGGGAAGCATCGATAGGGTATGTAGTATCCCCCAATGATTTTGGGTGGAATCCCTGGTATACCCCAAGGTATTGGAAAGGATCCCCTATATTAAAAAATGATCTAGATTGGGTATATGGTATCCCCTAGTGTTTCAAGGCATGATCTATGGTATCCCCCAGCGTATCTGGGTGTGATCCCCTCATTGTGTATCATAATATTTCATTACCAATATATTATCATTTTGGTGGGGCTGAAATGAGCTATACCTATTCTTGAGTGTCCTCGATGATATAATGGCTTGAGGAGTGAGTTCGCTCGGAATGAGCATGCTTCGATCAAAATATTATTGATTGAAATTGTTTTTGGCTTGCCTCTAGATTGTGAGTCCTGGATTCCGTATATCTAGATTTTCTTTCCACATGTGTGGTATAAATACACCTATATGGAGATGAATGTCTATTTCCATTTTGGTATTTTCTTTCTGGTATCTTCCTTTTTGGTATACCCTTGGTGGTTTTGGGGTGTCCTGCTGAGTATCATTTTAGTCACCCATGCATGGTCTTTTCCTGGATGTTTCTTGTCTTGTGTAGACGATCAACTCTTTGATAGAGTCCTATGTGGACAAGGACCAGCTGGTGCTTAGCAAGTCCAGACAGATGATGTGTGCTCCTAAGACTTCAGAAAATAGTCCCAGTACAATTTACCTTACTTTGTATTAAGTAGGGTTTTCTATGGATTAGTTTCACAAAGTTGTGCATTCAAATTCCTAGAATGGGACAATGTGGGCAACACATCACCATGTTTTATAGGTCTTTTTTTAGACTCTTTTTAGTGGAATTATGTTCTGGATCTATTTACATTATAGTACTTCCACCATTCTACTCCAGTTTTTGGATATAGTGGTTTTCATGCATTGAATACTTATCATTTTTACATTTTTGTATTTTTTTTCTTGGAGATTTGTGTGTGTGTGTAGGTACTTTAAGCTAATTCCTCCCATTTGTGGGATATGCCTAACTGGTGCTACTCACCATCCATTGACCTATTAGAGGTATGCTTGGGGTAGTCGTGATATGAGCCCTTATGGGATAGGTTGTGTTAATAATGTAACATTGATTAAGAAAAAGTTATCATGCAATTCACTCAATAAATTTCCTGTAGTACATAAATAAAAGAGGATGAAAAGCACATACCCATTCAAGCTTGTGCACAAGACACTATTTCATGAACATAGACAGTGCATGAGCATATTCAAACATGAATAATCACTTGAGAGCTTTGGATTCTCAAAACATAATTGATAATCACATAATAATAATGTTCATAACCAAATTTTCTAGGATTTTAGATACCCATAAATCCATTAACGATTTTTAATTAATTTGAGACTAAAGCTAAAAAAACATCATTAGATATTATATCAGAATTGATAGTGATTAAGAATTAAATAATATAGACTGAGTTAACATTTTCCAATATATTTATTTTATATAATATTTATAAATAATTTTTTTGGAACCGCTTTTACACAAATCAATGTGGTTGGGAAAACTTCTTCATAAGGTAGAATTTACCAAGCATTTGTTTCACTGAGGAAACTGATCAGATACAGGTGATCAATGACTTATGATCAATACTAGTAAGTTTTGAAAAGGTACATGAATAGGTACATGGGAATTTATTATCTATAAATATCATGGAGGAAGATCAAAAAAAAATATAGTAGATTAAGCCTTAAAATAAATTAGGAAGTATCTCATGTGGGTTTGGGATAAGAAGCCTCTTGTGCGACACATGATTTTATTTCTCCAGTCTGAATCTTAGAGAAAACCAGTTTGGATTTTTTGTTACATTATGTCATGTCGTATTAAGCACATTCTATGTGGATTCATGATATATATGGTGTGACTCTTTATCGACCATTTCAATTTTTTACAAAATTATAGTGGAGAATTTGCGTTGGATAGAATAACCAACACGATAAGGATAATATCTTTGTAATATATATTGTAAATCCTTATATTAAATGACTTTTTATTTTTATAATTATTTCAGTAAATGTTGAGAGACACAAGAATAGTGGATTGAGGATTTAACCATCCACAACGGGTTAATTTTAAATTTAAAAAATTGTAAAAAGAAAAAATGGATCAAAGATTTACACACTTCCCATATCATTGATTTTACAATAATTTGGGAACTTCACATAACATAATGATCTATGAAATAATCATATAGTTCTAGTGACTTTGTAATCTTGGACATATAAAATACTAGATCATCAAATACCTATATTGTCTCATACTATGCTCTTCATAAATAGCATCTTTTTTATAAATATAATACTTATTACTTTTCATCATATCTTGGGGAAAGAAAAATAATAATGGATGATATGTGATTCTTATTAAGGGTAAGCATGGGATATTTAAACGAACACTGAACAATAACAAGAACACATGGTAATGAGCCCATGAGTATAACATTTTAAAATCACACCCTTCATATCATAAATCATAATATTGAGTCACATAAAAAATCATGGAATTTCATTAGATATTAATCATAATGGAATTGAATAACATGATCTATGAGAGAATAACATTAGAATAAGACATAGGTTTGTGTCATACATATAAAAATATAAAATCATTTCTTTTGTAGTAAATAGTTATTTCCATGACTATCATAGTGGAATGGGTTCTATCTAAAAACAATCATAGTAGTCAAGGATAACTCCCAAGACTATCATAGTGGTAAAAGTCCCTTATTGAACGAGGTTTATTCACCATTAAATTCATATTTATCTCATGAGATATCTATCTTTACCCAATTCATTGGATGGATATATAGGTCCCACATATCACATAATGAAAAACATTTCAATATTTTTTCCACAAGATCATAAAATATTCATCATAATAGAACCCATGAAAATAAATGGGTTTCATAAAAATTTCAGCATAGAATAATATTGGGAAAATAAATGGGTTTCATAAATATTTCATCATTTCATCATATCATAACGCATGTAAAATAAATTGTTTTCGTAAAAAATTTATCATTTCATCATAGCATAACTCATGGAAAATAAAAACAGGTTTCATAAACATAATTTCACCATAAAATATAAATCATTATGACAAATAATAAGGATGATATCCTTGGATAAAATTATTATTAAATAATTATGACGCCCCAACCTCGGTAGCCCAGAGCCGGTGCTATGGTTATGGTGTGTAATTTATTCCGTACAAATGAAACAAATAAGTCACACATCATAACACATTAGGAGGAACTTTCTGGTTTAGATCCTAGAGAATCGGAGACAACAGCTTTACTTCTTTATTTCTGAGCTAAGAACAAACATCCAAGACTTGGAAAGGCTCTATCAACCTGTAAAAAAAATTTAACATAAAACATAGGGTGAGAATTGAAATACTCAATAAGGGGTTATTGAAAATACATAAATACAGCCTTTGAAAACTACTTTTAAAATACTTTCCCATACTTAAAATGTTTTCTTAAAGGAAAAACTTCAAGACAAAACAAAAGTCGATGACACACAGTTAAAGCACTTCATACTTATACACTAGAACACTTAGCTGGTACCCACTTAATAGACAAGATAAGCATGCTAATAAAAATACATGGGTTATACTAATTAAAGTGTCCATAAACAAGAAAGTTGTGCATGAACAACAAGGTGTAAACATCATCAGAGTCACGCACAAGCGCATTATCTAAAAAAACACATCATGACATGATAAATGTAAAGCAACATTTGTATTAAAATTCTGGAAAAGAAAACTAAAAATGCATCAACATTTCCATATCATATGTCTTGTGTATTTTTTTTTTAAAAAATCTGATACTCATAGGTAAGGTTCTATAACCAAGGATATTCCTCTAGTCGGAGTAATCACTTGGTTGGTCATAAACAAATAAATGTATGCTGAAGGACTCATGGTCTCTGTGTCAAGGCCTTGTGCCATGACCTAAGGGTAAAAACTTAATCTGACTGTCTCGAGAACTATCGATGCATCGAGGAGATTACTTTTACCGGTCTCCAACCCGGAGGGCTTACTTTAACCAGTCCCCATCCTGGAGGGTTTTCTTCTTACCGGACCCCATTCCAGGTAGTCCCATACATTTCCCACATGTTGATAAGGTCAAATATTCAAGGTGTCTCATACCACTTTGAATATTTAATTTTCATTTCATATTACCCAAGGTGTCCCATACCACTTTGGGTAATACCATTTTCATTTCTCATTACCCAAGGTGTCCCATACCACTTTGGGTAATTTGGTTATTTGTTCATTGTCATGTTGAGTCATATGCATGAATAAGGTAACAATTATATAATTGGTTTACAAATACATGAAATGATAGATAAAATTGAAAATATGCAATAAAAGCAGGCATGGTTAAGCAAGAATACTACGTGCATAGAACAATTATTTAAGCACATAAATAGATGAATGTGTGAGATTTGCTCCCAAGGGGTATTAAATGATGAGTTTCTAAAATTCCAATACGTGGAAATGAACTACTTGGCATTAACTATTGTTCTTCACAGGTCACAGTACTTGCAACAAATCTCCATCCACTAATAAATACAACGGCATGCTTGGTATAAAAATAATAAACACTTGCAATCTTTAAAATTCCGACACTTGGAAATAAACCCCTTTAAAAATAATACTTGTCATTAATTATTATTCTTCATTGGTCATAGAATTTGCAGTTACACTCTGCTCACTAAAAATCACTGCATCGAGTTTGGTATAAAAAAATAGAGGATTTCTACATGTTAACATAACCCTTAAACCCCTATCATTTTAAAATGAGTTTAAAATAGGCATAAGCATATCCTTTTAAAAAAACACTCAAAACAGTTCAAGGGTGACATTAATCAAGTTCATTGGTGTAACCTTAGACAAAAATATAAAACATCATAGGCAAGCGCTAAAACCCTACATGCATAAAAATATTAATAACCTTTTCTTGAAACTAGGATTCCAGATATTAATCTTAAAAACATATACATACATAGGGATATATATATACACAAAGTATATATATATATATAGGGTTTCTCATAAATTAAACATGGTTCACTTGAAATCTGAAAACCTCTAACAATCTATCATTTAATCAGTTTAGAAAGAACACAACCTTATGGGATTTAAATGTTCATGAAACTATAAATACATAAATATATAAAACTTTGATTTTAACTATAACATGATTGTACCTAAACCAAGGACCTAGTTCGCATCCAAAAAATATTTTTCAAAGATAATTATTCATCCTTTAAACATCAAAACTGATTTCCATTCCAATACATTATAAAAATATAGTTATATAAATATATACGGCTTATATAAAATCCAACCTGTTAGGAATTGATTTTATAAAAACCCTTTTCAAAAGTATAATTCTTAGTATAAAAATACTGAATAATCTTGGATACCCTAAAAAAATGGGTTTGAGTGATAAATATATATATATTTGTATGTATATATATATATTGAAAACCGTATATACAAAATACCCTTAAACCTGAGTTTGAGGTTTGTAAAATAGGATCATTAAAACTAACTTAAAAGTGATATCCCTTTTTATATCACGAAGGAAACACCCTTGAAAATTGTTCAAAACCGAAGGGTTTGAGTTGTATATACATATATATATATATATACTGTATATATTGAGGGTATAATAGTATAGGTTTCATAAAACATGAAAACACCCTTAGAGTAGAGTACTCTTCTTAAACCGAGGGGTTTGCATGGTGAATATATTCGTATAAAAATAAATCGGATATGTATATACGTATATATATATATACTGAGTATATATAACGTTTTATCTTAAACCGTAAAAAAACACGAAAGCACCCTTACCGCTTAAGGGGGAAAAAACTCGCCGGAGGGAGGCCTGCTGGGTGGCTGGAGAACTGGGCGGAACCTGGGTGGCTGAAGGTGGTCCGGTGAGGTTGAGGCCTCCTGAAAACGCTGCAAGGTAGCATTGTGGTGTCTAGCGGCGTAGCGCCGGCACCGGTGTGGTCGGGCACAGGGAGCATGGTGCGGAACCGAAGGTGGTTCGTGTGGTGGCGAGGCGACGGCGAGGAAGGTGTCGCGGCGGTGCGGCTTGGCTCCGGAGGTCCCCTCTTACACAGAGGCTTCATCATTTTTAAAGTAAAACGATCCGGAGGGGTTAGGCCGATCCTACAGAGTCCTAGGGAGGTGGGTGCACGTGGTCAACAGAAACAGTGGGGAGGGTAGCATCCTCAGCAAACTAGGTACTGGTTCGCGGGACCCCGAAGTGAGGTAGAAGACGACCGAAAACGCGGAGAAAGAAAGAAAAAAAAGTCGATTGGGATTCGACCCTGGCATGATCGGACGGATGAAAATAAAAGAGCGTTTTAAAACATAACAACAGCCGGGATCTGTCCTTGGCATGATCGGATGGTCGAGACCATCGCGTGGCCAGCAGCGGTTTCTCTGGGTAGGAACAGTGCGTAAAAAAAACAGTTTAATAAACGCTAAAATTAGACATTATACTACTTCAATTTTTTTAATATATATACATATATAACCAGAACATTATAATTTGATTTTGTATAAAACTTAATAAGTACTTTTAACTCATAATTTTCAAATCCAAAAAAATCCCATTTTAGTTTAAGTAAACAAATGATACTATTTGATATAACTATTAGTTTTTTTAAAAAAAACATATATTTTAATACCACACTTTTATAACTAATAGGATCTTATAACCATTAAAATCCAATTTATAACTTACTTCACTTATTGATTTATAAAATTAAGTTTAAAAGACTCGTAGTTTTTCCCTAATTCAAAACACATATTTTTATAGATCCGAAAAGATACATTTTTCAATTATTGCTGATACCCCGTTCGACACATTTTAAAATACCATGTTTTCCACCATATAAATATCATCATGATTTTGAAAAAAAACAAAATAGATTCATTTTCAAGAATAATATTTTATTTTAATACTTGAAGATATAATTCTAATATTTTGTACTTATTAAAATATTGAAATACCATAATATTGTAAAAGCGTAATAAAGACCAAATTTTTATAAAAAGATGAACTTTATCCATTGAAATCCAACGGTCAAAAAAACGGTCATATTCCCTTAGAGGTCTATTATAAAAGCAAGGGGTAGGATGTTTTACATTTTCAAAACACCGGACCCTTGGCGGATGGCTCTCCTCATACCATTGGTGCTGAGTGCGTGCGCGGTGGTTCTAGCGGTTATATTTTTCACGCTGATGGACCCTGAAGACGACGACTATCCGATTATCCATGTTGTGATTCTCAGTAGTCTTGTTGTGGCCGTGTTAGGTCTTGTGCATGGTACTTTCAATTATATGGGTCTTGTTGCAATGTAACTTTTAAATATATAATAGTTTATCGTATTCTTCATGTTTTATTTTCCATTCGAATTCTTTATCAGCACACAAAGCATAAAATAAAATAAAACAAGAGACATCATTAAAAGAAAAACATTGTTCACTTGGACTAGTTTATAAAAACCTGGGGCGTCACATTATCCCCTTCTTAAAAGAATTGCGTCCTCGCAATTCGATCGGTGTACATACACTGACTTACTCACACAGCTCCTCTAACACCCTTGGTGATGTCCCTCTACCTCCACCGCCCATGGAAGAAGTTACTATTCAACTCAATCCCCAGGGCAGAACAAAGCTTGTGGGTCTCCTCTTCCCAAATACATTTTTGGCAAAGTGGATCGTGGTTGAAACCAAGCTCCCGTTTGATACAGGTGGTTTTCCAGAGATGGGAACGAGTGACATCAAGCTTCACGATATCCTCTTGGATTTGGTTCCTAAAGATCTCTCGAACCACTTCATATCTAAAATATTCGATGAAAGAACCAAAATCGCAGAGCTCCCCAAGCATGCTGAAGCACAGGATTTGGTACATAAAGACTGCGTGGAAGTCCAACTCCTTTGCAGCTTCTCCGAAGGCTGTGAAGGCCAACCATTTATTATTCATGGTGAAACACAGGAAGAGTCCTTCGTAGTACTTCCCTTTCTTTTTATAATTCTCGAACAAATCATTGGCCATTTGGTTATACACAACTTCCGACCCTCGGAAGATTCGAAGGACATTCGAGCTTTTCAATATTTTATAGAGGGTTTTGCACGTGAGTCGTAAGTTAACAAAAGGTTGGTATCTTGTTGAGCAGGATTTTGCTGCAATTGTCTCTATGATCTCTGTAGGAATAGTCAAGAGTCTAGGCGTGGTTCGCTGTCTTGCCATCTAAGATGTTTAAGAACAAACCCCACTTAGTAAAACATTAATGTTTTTGCATTGTCCTAACTTTCCAGGGTTGCCTAAACCATTCCTCTGATACCAACTATGACGCCACGACCCCGGTAGCCCGGAGCCGGTGCTATGGTTATGGTGTGTAATTTGTTCCGTACAAATGAAACAAATAAGTCACACATCATAACACATCAGGAGGAACTTTCTGGTTTAGATCCTGGAGAATCGGAGACAACAGCTTTGCTTCTTTATTTCAAAGCTAAGAACAAACATCCAAGACTTGGAAAGGCTCTATCAACCTATAAAAAAAATTTAACATAAAACATAGGGTGAGCATTGAAATACTCAGTAAGGGGTTTTTGAAAATACATAAATACAGCCTTTGAAAACTACTTTGAAAATACTTTCCCATACTTAAAATATTTTCTTAAAGGAAAAAATTCAAGACACAACAAAAGTCGATGACACACAGTTAAAGCACTTCGTACTTATACACTAGAACACTTAGCTGGTACCCACTTAATAGACAAGATAAGCATGCTAATAAAAAGACATGGGTTATACTAATTAAAGTGTCCATAAACAAGAAAGGTGTGCATGAACAACAAGGTGTAAACATCATCAGAGTCATGCACAAGCGCATTATCTAAAAAACACATCATGACATGATAAATGTAAAGGAACATTTGTAATAAAATTCTGGAAAAGAAAACTGGACATGCATCAACATTTCCATATCATATGTCTTGTGTATTTTTTTTTTAAAAAAATACGATACTCATAGGTAAGGTTCTATAACCAAGGATATTCCTCTAGTCAGAGTAATCACTTGGTTGGTCATAAACAAAGAAATGTATGCTGAAGGACTCATGGTCTTTGTGTCAAGGCCTTGTGCCATGACCTAAGGGTAAAAATCCAATCTGACTGTCTTAAGAACTATCGATGCATCGAGGAGCTTACTTTTACCGGTCTCCAACCCGGAGGGCTTACTTTAACCAGTCCCCATCCTGGAGGGTTTTCTTCTTACCGGACCCCATTCTGGGTAGTCCCATACATTTCCCACATGTTGATAAGGTCAGATATTCAAGGTGTCTCATACCACTTTGAATATTTAATTTTCATTTCATATTACCCAAGGTGTCCCATACCACTTTGGGTAATACCATTTTCATTTCTCATTACCCAAGGTGTCCCATACCACTTTGGGTAATTTAGTTCTTTGTTCATTATCATGTTGAGTCATATGCATGAATAAGGTAACAATTATATAATTGGTTTACAAATACATGAAATGATAGATAAAATTGAAAATATGCAAAAAAGCAGGCATGGTTAAGCAAGCATACTACGTGCATAGAACAATTATTTAAGAACATAAATTGATGAATGTGTGAGATTTGCTCCCAAGGGGTATTAAATGATGAGTTTCTAAAATTCCAGTACGTGGAAATGAACTACTTTGCATTAACTATTGTTCTTCACAGGTCACAGTACTTGCAACAAATCTCTATCCACTAATAATTACTACGGCATGCTTGGTATAAAAATAATAAACACTTGCAATCTTTAAAATTCAGACACTTGGAAATAAACCCCTTTAAAAATAATACTTTTCATTAATTATTATTCTTCACTAGTCATAGAATTTTCAGTTACACTCTGCTCACTAAAAATCACTGCATCGAGTTTGGTGTAAAAAAAATAGAGGATTTCTACATGTTAACATAACCCTTAAACCCCTATCCTTTTAAAATGAGTTTAAAACATGCATAAGCATATCCTTTTAAAAAAACACACAAAACAGTTCAAGGGAGACATTAATCAAGTTCATTGGTGTACCCTTAGACAAAAATATAAAACATCATAGGCAAGCGCTAAAATCCTACTTGCATAAAAATATTAATAACATTTTCTTGAAACTAGGATTCCAGATATTAATCTTAAAAACACATACATACATAGGGATATATATACACAAAGTATATATATATATAGGGTTTCTCATAAATTAAACATGGTTCACATGAAATTTGAAAACCTCTAACAATCTATCATTTAATCAGTTTAGAAATAACACAACCTTATGGGATTTAAATGTTCATGAAACTATAAATACATAAATATATAAAACTTTGATTTTAACTATAACATGATTGTACCTAAACCAAGGACCTAGTTCGCATCCAAAAAATATTTTTCAAAGATAATTATTCATCCTTTAAACATCAAAACTGATTTCAAGTCCAATAAATTATAAAAATATAGTTATATAAATATATACGGCTTATATAAAATCCAACCTGTTAGGAATTGATTTTAGAAAAACCCTTTTCAAAAGTATAATTCTTAGTATAAAAATACTGAATAATCTTGGATACCCTAAAAAATGGGTTTGAGTGATAAATATATATATATATTTGTTTGTATATATATATATTAAAAACTGTATATACAAAATACACTTAAACCTGAGTTTTAGGTTTGTAAAATAGGATCATTAAAACTAACTTAAAAGTGATATCCCTTTTTATATCACGAAGGAAAAACCCTTGAAAATTGTTCAAAACTGAAGGGTTTGAGTTGTATATACATATATATATATATATATATATATATATACTGTATATATTGAGGGTATAATAGTATAGGTTTCATAAAACCTGAAAACACCCTTAGAGTAGAGTACTCATCTTAAACCGAGGGGTTTTCATGGTGAATATATGCGTATAACAATAAATCGTATATGTATATACATATATATATATATATATATATATATATATATATACTGAGTATATATAACGTTTTATCTTAAACCGTAAAAAAAACACGAAAGCACCCTTACCGCTTAAGGGGAAAAAAACTCGCCGGAGGGAGGCCTGCTGGGTGGCTGGAGAACCGGGGGGAACCTGGGTGGCCAGAGGTGGTCCGGTGAGGTTGAGGCCTCCTGAAAACGCTGCAAGGTAGCAGTGTGGTGTCCAGCGGCATAGCGCCGGCACCAGTGTGGTCAGGCACGGGGAGCGTGGTGCGGAACCGAAGGTGGTTCGTGTGGTGGCGAGGCGACGGCGAGGAAGGTGTCGCGGCGGTGCGGCTTGGCTCCGGAGGTCCCCTCTTACACAGAGGCTTCATCGTTTTTAAAGGAAAACGATCTGGGGGGTTAGGCTGATCCTACAGAGTCCTAGGGAGGTGGGTGCATGAGGTCAACAGAAACAGTGGGGAGGGTAGCGTCCTCGGCAAACCAGGTGTTGGTTCGCGGGACCCCGAAGTGAGGTAGAAGACGACCGAAAACGCGGAGAAAGAAAAAAAAAAGATAGTTGGGATTCAACCTTGGCGTGATCGGACGAATGAAAATAAAAGAGCATTTTAAAACATACCAACAGTCGGGATCTGTCCTTGGCATGATCGGACGGTCGAGGTCATCGCGCGGCCAGCAACGGTTTCTCCGGGTAGGAACAGTGCCTAAAAAAACAGTTTAATAAACGCTAAAATTAGACATTATACTACTTCAATTTTTTTAATATATATAGATATATAACCAGAACATTATAATTTGATTTTGTATAAAACTTAATAAGTACTTTTAACTCATAATTTTCAAATCCAAAAATCTTATTTTAGTTTAAGTAAACAAATGATACTATATGATATAACTATTAGTTTTTTTTTTAAAAAGATATATTTTAATACCACACTTTTATAACTACTAGGATCATATAACCATTAAAATCCAATTTATAACTTACTTCACTTGTTGATTTATAAAATTATGTTTAAAAGACCCGTAGTTTTTCTCTAATTCAAAACACATGTTTTTAAATATCTGAAAAGATAAATTTTTCAATTATTGCTGATACCCCGTTCGACACATTTTAAAATACCATGTTTTCCACCATATAAATATCATCATGATTTTGAAAAAAAACAAAATAGATTCATTTTCAAGAATAATATTTTATTTTAATACTTGAAGATATAATTCTAATATTTTGTACTTATTAAAATATTGAAATACCATAATATTGTAAAAGTGTAATAAAGACCAAATTTTTATAAAAAGATGCACTTTATCCATTGAAATCCAACGGTCAAAAAAACGGTCATATTCCCTTAGAGGTCCATTATAAAAGCAAGGGGTAGGATGTTTTACATTTTCAAAACACCGGACCCTTGGCGGATGGCTCTCCTCATACCACTGGTGCTGAGTGCGTGCGCGGTGGTTCTAGCGGTTATATTTTTCACGCTGATGGACCCTGAAGACGACGACTATCCGATTACCCGTGTTGTGATTCTCAGTAGTCTTGTTGTGGCCGTGTTAGGTCTTGTGCATGGTACTTTCAATTAGATGGGTCTTGTTGCAATGTAACTTTTAAATATATAACAGTTTATCGTATTCTTCATGTTTTATTTTCCATTCGAATTCTTTATTAGCACACAAAGCATAAAATAAAATAAAACAAGAGACATCATTAAAAACACAACATTGTTCACTTGGACCAGTTTATAAAAACTTGGGGCGTCACAATAATAAGTGAAATCAAGCGTTGAATTCTTTAAAAAATATATAAAATATTAAAATATCATTAAAAAAATCTTGAGAAAAAAAAATTTCCAATTTTTAGAAATCACGTATTAAAAAAACTATATAAAAATAAATGGAAAAATTTTCTTTTAAAAGGACCATGTAAATATGTAACATAAGCTTCAATGAAAAAAATCAACCATAACCGAATGACATGATATTCATGCCGTATAAGATAAAAAACATTCCTTCCATAATTTTTTGGAAAATTCACTTTGTACCACATTTAGAAATAAAAAATTAATTAATTAAAATCATTTTTAAAATTTTAAAAAAGGGTCAAAATGAATGTAAGAAATTATATTATAATATTAAAAACATTCATTAAAACATTTTTAGAAAACATGGATGTGAAAGTAAACATTTTTCATCCAAAATAGAAAAATGAATTTGATTTTCTATAAAAATGTATTTTCAATTTATTGAGTACATAAGATGAGGATTATGAAAGGAAAATTTTATTTTAAGTAAATAACTATCGGATAAGAAAAGTCATGAGTTTATTTAGATATATATTTTAGTACTTCAACATTGAAAACATAATCATAAAAAATCTTGATAAGCAATGATATTGTAATATAACACCCTTACTACTATGGAAACCATTGAATCATAAACCCCTTGAAAGAAATAAAATTATAAAGATATTTAAATACATCTAATATTAATAAGAAGTGTAATAAAATATATTTAATGTTATTATATACACTACAAATAAGAAACAATTGTTGAATATGAAATGTCTCTCATAGGAATAAAATTGAGACGAAAATACATTACCTTAGGTATAAATTCTTTCATATACACTAGAACCTCCTATATAATAAAAATAGATTTATTATAAATATATTACAGAACAATACTAACATATATAATGCAATATATTATTTACTTATATTCTTTTATCACCTGTTTGTTAACACTTCTTTATGAAAATCACTATTTCAGGTGATATCATCTTCATTTTTCATGTATGTTCTAGTTTAGTAGTTTTGGTCTTTATATTGAGAATGTTTAAATATGATAATAAATTAGACTAATGATATAAATATAATAAAAATTCATTTCATACATATTTATAGTCATTCATAAAATTATATACTAAAAAATTAATTACATTATCTATGATGATGGTATGTCGTATGTACACATGAATATTGTTTTCATTTTTTTATGGATGGAAAGAATGAAAGGTAAAAATTAATTTAAATTTATAGGATAATTATTTTATAATATATATCATATATATTCATAAAATTATACTTATTTACTATCCAAGTCAAATATAAATGAAAAATTAATCACATCGCTTTGTGGAGTTGGTAGTCCACACATACGCATAGAGGATGTTATCGTTTCCCAAATGATTGAATGGTATGTTGTTAGATGTGATATTATAATTAAATAATTATAATTACTACATATGTTTCATTTATAAACATTAAACCCACAATTATACCCATCCATAAAATATGGTGATGCAAATTAAATTGTAACGTAACGTGGAGACATCAATTTGTACGTACGCACGAGCGCTACTTTAACTTCTTGTCTGGTGAGAAAGAGGGTGTATAACGGTGTTTTAATAACAATAATAATAATAAAATTTAATAATATTTAGAATATTAAATTTATAATTTTATTATTAATACCTTATATTTATAAAAGTTAAAAGGAGAGTAGAAAAGGAAGTGATCGGTTAAGGCGATTACCTCTTCAATTAAATAACTCCTTTAGATCTCATCTAAAGGGCTCTAGGGTTGGAATTTTGGGAAGAACAGAACCTATTGAATGCGAATAGATATGTTTATAAGATAAATAGGTAGGTTGTGTAGATATATAAGGATCAATGTTATGTGAAAAGTGAGGGAGGAGGTGCCCATTTACAGTTGAGGAAAGGGGAACTTTTTGAATTTCTCAAAAGATTAAATTATAATAAATTAATTATAAAGTAAAATTCCACAAAACGAACATGGATTAGGATATAATGTATTATAGGGTTGTAATAAAATTAATAAATATAAATTATACAAGTTTTTTTGTTATTTTAAACCATATCATTTTGATTAACCCTAAGTTAACCAACATTAATTTTAACCACGGTAATGAATATTTCAATATTAAAGGTCACAATTTTTAATTATAAAGTGAAAATTGGAACATAAATGAAACATTAATGAAATTTTAGACCATATAACAAAAAAATTATTATTTAATAGAATTTATTGTTTTTAAATAATTTAATAAAAAAATATTTATAAAAAATATCACTATTGTTAATTTCAGAACTATTCTTTTAATTGGATTTAAAATACACAAATACAGAGATTGAATTTGAATATAATATTTTTAAAAATAAATAAATTTTCCTATAAAACATTAAAATTTATGTTACACTATAACTTACTCAAATTATACAACTTCTAATTTTTTCAAAATCATTTTTATTATTTTTCCTCAAATTGAATGAATACTCTTTTGGTGATGTTTAAGTCGTTAAGGATTTTATATAATACCTAAAAATTAGAAATAAAAAACCTCATGAAAATAATTTAATTATTCAAAAAATTAATAATAATTCTCATTAATAACTAGTGTTTTCCCTATGTGAACATATAATTGTTATTTTATACTAAGTGAGTGACATTTTATATATTTTTTCAATTTAAATAATATGTAAGTCATTTTCATTGGAAAATTTAAATTAAACAACTAAATTTTAATCCATATTTGACAAGGGTACAATTTAATTAATCTAATAATAATTAGGATTAAAAATTATGGCCTTATCACTTATTTTAAAATGAAACTAACCCAATTAACCCTTTTCCGAGCTAGTAGATTTTACTATGGCCACTATTCATATTGACCAAAAATAAGACAATAATATTTACCTCCTTTGAACATACTATGTAAAAATATTGAATTTATTTTATCAAATTAAACACCTATAAGTGATAACAATAAATTTTAATATAACTGCACAAAATTCTATTAAAACAGCTTTTTAGAAAAATACAATTTCTATGAAAAAAATTGGGCTTATTCTTATCCAATGCCTAGAAAAATATTATATGAATGTTAATTTATTTTTTAATAAATAATATTTAAAATTCGATAAAATAATTCAACAAAAATGATAAATTAAATTTATTATGTTAAAAACACATTGCCCGGATAAAAATATTTTTTATAGAAAATGCATTTTTTAAGTATAAAAATGTTTTTATACTAAATTAAAACATAAATAGGATTCCAAGGGACATAATTAAATTATTTAAAATATAATAAATTTTTAAATTTAAATAATTTTAAATTAATATGAAACTTTTCATATATAGTCTTTAATAAATTCGTTATTTTTTATTATTCACTATAAAAACAATATTTTCAGAAAATTCCCAAATATTCATCTTAATATCATTTTAATATAACATTTTAAAAACTGATTTTATCTTTATAAAATAAAATTTATAAAATTTATTCTAATTAATAATAATAATTTTTCAAATTATGTAATAAAAACCTTTTTGAAGAAATTATATTTCTCAAGAATAAAATGACTACTAATAATTGAGTTATTATTTATTAATAATTTATCAAAACATTTATATTTATAATATATATATATATATCATAATTTATTTAAGGCTATTAATATCTAAAAATGTAATGGTTATTCGATAACGGCCATAAATAATACTATTTTAGTAGTATATAATGGTTCTTTTAAACTCAGTGTTATGTGTAACACCAGCTATCCAAAAATAAGAATATTTAAATACAAATATTTTCTAAAATGTTGGGGTCTATCATCATCATACCATTTAATAAATTGTATCATCTAAATTTGATTTTGTTCTCAATAATCCAAGGTTTCATATTTGAGACATGCATAGTTGAAAACCGACATCATGAAATGGGTTAATTAAGCTTCCCCTTAAAAGGGGGAAAGATATTTAATAAGGTCACCCAAAAATTAGGTTTAAAAATAGGGGAGCCTTATTTGGATGTTAAAATATGGTTATGGAATAGAAAATTGACACCCTAGTAGTAATATAGATTGATATAGAAAATTATTAGGAGAAAGTCAGCTTCCACAAAGCCATTAATAAATGAGGGGTTGAAAGATCATCAATTCATCATAATTGAAGGTTATAAGACAAATGTTTTTGTTATGTTAGTTTTCTTAGTGTTGAGTAATTAATTTACCATAGAGAATAATAAAATAACAAAATATACTTAATGATAAGTATATTTTCATCCATTAATCAATTTCCATCAAAATATTATATATTTATCCAAATGATGAGGATTTGATATGATTTTTTATTCCCAAATAACTAATATAAACATATAACATATAAAAAAATTAAATCAAGTTATTCCTCCTATCATTAGGAATTAAGGAAAACCTAAAATGGTTTTTACAAGATAATTACCAAAATTAATTAACCTTAAAATAATATATTTAATCCTAGAATTTACTATAATAAAAAAAATTTAACACAGATCTCTTCATAAATAATTCAATATCCTAAAAAAATTAATAAACCAAGAAATAGATAATGGTTTAACCCCAATTGTGATCTCATATTTTTCATCTTACATCTCTAAAATTGACATTATATTATTCCTAATTAAATTTTTTCCATGTTAAATCACATGTTAAACCAAAAGGTTATATATACCTCAACATAATGAAAGGTATCTCAAATATTATTAATGGCCATGATAAATTACAATACATTCTTGTCACATAGTGAAATTCACCAAAATATAATGAATCAAATATATATACTAACCTACAAGGTAATCCTTAACATTACAATAATTATATCTTAAAATATCTCAATTTCAATAAATAAATTTTCCACCATCATGACTATGTGTATCACAGTATCATGTAGTAAAAAAATTAATTTATCATTAAATCATATAACATTCCTAAAGAGTATTTAAAACTCAATAGATTATCATAATCCCATCACCTAAAAAATTTAATGGGGATATTGTTGCATTAGAAGATACAATAAACCTTAAACTTTTAAACAGATAATGATATCCATAACATTTAAGTTAACCTCACATGAAAAAATGTGTGCTTCCAAAATTATCATAATCTTTATTCCAAAAATAATTTTATAAATATTAAATATATTTTATAAATCCAAAAATTATATAAAATTCATCAATGAAGACCTAAGGAACATTTTATTAAATCACTAACAAATTTTAAGGGTACCAATATTTTCAATTTCAATCAACCCTTTATCCAAATTATTCATTATTAACTCTACGTAAAACACATATTAAGGTTTACAATTTCCCTTAATCATGTGTTCTCAAAAAATATCACTTTACCAATAAATCACTTTTTTGTTATTAATACCCTCCAAAATAGGGTTTTCAAATTCTTAATGAACATTTATTATGGAAAAATCCTTAGAAATATAATGATTTTATAATCATAATATCATTATTATAACACTTAAAAAAATTCTTGAATCAAAATTAATAAACATTTGAAAAACCCACATCCTTTTTGAACCATTTACTAGGATTCATCATCTTATTCTTCAATTCAAATTTCCAAAAATATAAAGTATGAATCATTTTTTAAGATTCATAAACCTAAAATTAAACACAATTCTTAATTTTAACACAAGTAATATTGTTTAAATTACCCATACATACATCATTTGTAGTCCATTCATCATCATCTGTAAAACCATTACTTATACAACCTTGGTGATTCTTTTTTCAATATTTCCCCCTAGGACATCGATTTTCATAATGCCCATACGTTATAAATTTAAAACATTAAACAAGCAAGGATATAATAGGGAGACCATTATTCTCATCAATTTTTTTAACCATTTTTTTCATTTTTCCAAAACAATTACTTTCTTTGTGACCTTATTTGTAACACCCCAAGCTTCCACGGTACGTTTCACTTCAAATAATGCAATAGCGTGTGTTGTACGCAACCTCGAGCTCTAACACACACCACAACGAATTAAACTAGCCGTTGTGAATAGTAATACCTACTTTTTGAAATTTTATAAATTTTATTTATCAAAATGGACTTCATTTATGGATTCGGAATATCGAAATTAGCTTATGTTGAATTTTTGGTATTTTTCTGATAACTTCTATTTTTTATGAATAGTGAAAAATACTTAAAACAACTTTTTTAATCAAAATAATTTATAGTGATAAGTTATACTATTGGGTGGTTTTAAAGTATAATTAGAATATATTTTTACCATTTTATCCAATTGTGGTCATTAGAATTAATTTAACATTGAAATTGGACATAAACAATTGCCAATCTTTTGATATAAATTATTTCTTAAAAACACGCTATTTGTTGTAACAGCGGGAATTAATTATAAAATTAATTAATGCAACTTATATGTTTGGAATTTTGTAAAATAGACATCATTTTTGAATTCGGAATATCAATTATATCTTAGGGTGAAATTTTGGCCTTATTCTGAAAAACTTCAATTTTTGATGAATAGTGAAACCACTAAGTGGTAGTTAAATAACTGATTTTTCGTTTAAATATTACCACTTCTGTGATTTGATTTTCAAAAATCCGACATACATGGTTGTCATTAAGAAGTAAAATGTGGTTCAATGAGATCAAAATAATTTTTTGGTGAATAGTAACTTTTAAGTTCTTAATCGCGATTAGAGGTAATTAGTGTAGTTTAAGGTAAAAATAATGTTTTAATAATATAAGATGAGTTTTAAACTTGTCCTACTCCTATTGGATGAGTCATGGCCGACCAAGACAACCCATGGGACAACTTGGGGACCCCATGGAGCCACTTTGGTTGGAAAATGACATTAATATATATTTATTTAATGTTAAAATTAAATTGACACAAGCATGAGTTGTTTTACTAAAACAGTGTTTAAGTGGGGTTACACAAGTCCAAATTCTGATTATAAATATTAATTAGAAATCTAAAAAGATTTCCTACATCATAGTATTTTTTTTTATAATTTTTAGATATTAAATAAATTAAATTATTTATGACATCATGATGATGCAGTGATGACCTCATTATTTAACGATTTAAATAAAATGGGAAGATAATGCAAAATCCAAGGCATAAACTTGTCCAAAGCCAATTGGATGAGGAGATTTCGAACCCTTATCACCTTAGCCTCGAATTATATAAGTGTGGGACCTTTAGAATCCGAAAAGCATTGTGTAATAATGTAACATTTCATTACTTTCCATAAGTGCCCCTCCTCTTCACTTATAAAAGGCCCCCACCTCTACCACCTCATTCACACTTTCAAGCCATTTGGCTCGGCCAAACTCTGCCCAAATACTCTCCCAACATTCCTTCCTTACTCCTAGAAGCCTCACTTTGGGCAGAACTCTTTCCAAGGAAGCCTTTGGCTCAAGTCAAAAAGAGTTACCCGATTTTGAGGTAATGTCTTCTCTAATGTTGTTTTATTTTATTTTTCTTCTCCAACCCCCTAAACTCTTTTCATTCCTTTCTTTTGTAACAACACCAGTATCTAAAATATACTAGGATGTTGTTATGATAAGGATTTGGTTTACACTTACACACACCTTCGTCTAATGGTTAAAGAACATACGGTTTCTGTGGATGGCGAATTTCTGCCTCACGAAACGATGATTGTTCAACACTCATATCACACCTTCAAAGGTGGCCATTAAGATATAACTATTTTTATATATGATTTATAATATGTTTATATTTTACTTATGCTTCTGTATTTCTCATTTATGGCATACTTTATGATTTCCATTATGGGTAAAACGTGATAATTTCATTTTAGGAAGTGCGGACTACCGCCCCCTCAAAGTGATTTGAATCGTTAATGCCATATGTGGGATGTATAAAGGATGGAGTAAATGGTATTATACACTATATTATACTGGAATTATATTATAAATTTATATCATTATGATTTCATTCCATTAAATACGAAATAGAAATGAAAGTAGCGTTCATGCGTACGTACGGCTTACCGTCTCCATGAACGGTGCATTTCATTTCTTACCTCTAAATGTTACGTGACATTATGAATGAATGTATATACTGTATATATATGATATATATGATATCTACATCATGAATATAATTCTGGATATAATGGATATTTCACCACATGAACAACTTGTAATTATAAGAAGTTGATTTTTGACTCAAGTACCAAAGATCGACAAAACGGCCGTTATTAACTTAAATAATTACATAATGTTCATAACATTGTAATAAGTGATATAAAAGGGATAATGAACTTGAAAAAGGTTCTTAATAAAGTAGATATTAACTCTAGTTTATTATTCAGGAGGTTAAAGAACGGTCGAATCAAGTCGGACACAAGGTAAGGGAATTTCTTAACCCAATTTCCATTCTTTGGGTTAATCTCCTACTTTCAAACTATGTCATGATATTATTATGTCCTATTTTGTATTTTTACTTTCTTTATGTGTACCTATAGTGAATACACATAATAGATCTATTTTATTTTAAAAATGATCTTTTTAAGGACTTCGTCTCAATCTCCTTTCATTGAGGCATATTTGGTTTTATACACAACTTTCTTTTATACGGTGTATAAACTCCTTTGACTTTTACGTTTATTCAAAAGGAATCTTTTTTATACGAAGCGTTTTACTAAACGACAAAAGGGAATGTTTTTCTTTCCGTACTTATGCGGCGACAATGACTTCTCCGCCGCCGTGACCATTATTTGAGATTCGGCTTCCTCTACAAGCCAACATTTTTTTAATGAAAAATAAATACAAAGTTTTAACTTTCTTTTATTTTGGTATTGAAAATGGTTTTGAAAGAATTTTTATTATATCAATGTGTTGTATTTATATCTTGTGATTGAAATGTGGAAATGTTATGTTTCCTTTATGCATGTTTTATGTGATACGATTATGTTATGGTTTATGATATGTTTAAACCTATTTATATGAGGAATGCATTGGACTTAATAAGTGACGGGTGGAGCCCGCTATAGCTCCTCGATGCATCGGCAGGTCTCATGAGACAAACTAGTGTCTTGGCACGAGGCCTTGACAAAATCTTATTTGTGGTCTTGGCACGAGGCCTTGACTACGTGGTTATGATAGTCTGGCATTATGCATTCCATCATTATGAAAGTGGTTATTGATATTGCATGTGATTATTCGACCAGTAGAATATCCATGTGAAGAAGTAAATGGCATTATCTCATTTTACTTTTGCCATATTATGTTGATGTTCAAGTTTAAAAGGCTTTTGTTTTAGTTATACATTGCCTTAAATGTTTATGTTTATTTATGAAAGCTTCCGCAATATTGTTATCCTTACTGAGCATCTGAGCTCACCCCTTTCAATGTTTTAATGTTTTCCAAGATGTGAAGAAGTATTTTATGAATGACCTACAGGGATAGTCAGAAGAGGATAGAAGTGTGGACTTTGGAGACTATGTTATTATAGTTTTTCACTTTATGATGTAATGTAACGTTTACAAATGTATCTAGTGTTTCCAAGGCTAATAAACTAATCGGTCTTTCGAGACTTGATCTTTTGTGATCATGCCAATGTTATGAAGTAATGCACCGACTCTGGGTAGCTGGGGTCGGGGCGTTACCGTTGGTATCAGAGGAAGTTTAGTACTAACCTTGGAAGCTAGATTTAGATAAACTCTGATTAGAGAAGATATCCCAAAGATAGACTTTAAGGATTAGTATAGAAGAACTTCCTAGAATTTTGTTATTGTAGAGATGTTGTGAGTTTTCCGAGCAATACATCCTTGTCTGGATACGAGCAGGTAGAGGCGGCTCTGGCACAGATGTACCTAGGGGTAAAACCCAAAAACACCGCTTTGAGCTAGACTCGAACGGGAACTGGTGCACGACAACGGGCCTTGCTGCACTCTTGGTTACGACACTCCCGGGGGATATGCTTTGGATAATTCTCATTTTCTTTATAAACCACTATGAAGGGTTATGAGTATATACTTTCTCAAAGGAAACATTTCTTTTTATGATTATGGATTATATCCATAAATAGTTCAATTTATGTTAAGTGTTTTATAAGTATGGGATTATGTATTTTGATTCATAAACTGATCTAGTTTATGCAATTGTTTAGAAATGGCGCCTAGTGGAAGGAATGGAAACCGTATCAATGCACGCACTCCGTGTAGGGATTGCCCTCCTGCTCAGGATAATTATGGTGGAGCTAGTGATACAACTGGTGCTGATCAGCTTCTCACTGTACTGGGACAACTCACTCAGGTTATGAATAATAACCTTACTCGTATGGAGCACCCTGATCCGCAACGTGGAGGATCAATGCTAGATCGTTTCATGAGACAACAACCACCAACCTTCAATGGGAGTACAAATCCTATAGTAGCTGAGCAATGGATAAATTCCTTAGAGAAAATATTCCATGCCTTGGGGAGTAGTGAAAGGGAGAAGGTTGTCATGGCAGTTTACCGCCTCACTGGAGATGCCGATCAGTGGTGGTCGCTGATTCAAAACACAAAGGAAGATGATGACGTATCGAATATGGAATGGAGGGAGTTCAAAGAGATTTTCTTAGAAAAATAATTTCCTCGTGACCATCGAGCAGATATGGAAAGGCAATTTCTGAGTCTGAGGCAGAAGGAGGATGAGAATGTCGCAAAGTATGAGGCTAACTTTACAAGGTTAGCGAGGCATGCTGCCGATTATATACGTAACCCAAGGAGTAAGATTGATCGTTTCTTTGATGGGTTAAAACCATTTCTCCGTCGAGCTTTAGTATCACAATCCTTCTCATCATACGAAGATATTGTCTCGTGTGCTATCAAGACAGAAAAGGAATTCTCTAAGTCTTATGACAACAAAGTAAAGCAAGAGAAGAAGAGAATGGTGGAACAAGAGACAGATAAAGGGAAAAAGGGAAAGAAGGATTTTCCATTATGTGATAATTGTGGGAAGAATCACCCTGGTACTTGCCTAAAAGGAATGGGAGTTTGTTATAAATGTGAAGAAAAGGGTCACCAGGCGCGTGATTGCAAGGGAAAGAAAGAGGCTATCAATGTTGAATGCTACAATTGTAGAGAAATGGGGAATTATGCAAATGAATGTCCTAAGCGTCAGGGAAACTTACCTCAGAAAAGGCCAAGGGATCAAGGACAATCTTATACTGCTACTACAGCTGAAGCAGAATAATTAATGTATTGGTGCTTTTGGACTAATGGATTATATTTCGGTTATTAGAATAATGTGATATATATATATAAAGATTGTACTACAGTACTTGTTGATTTCAGTAAGGTTTTAATATGATAAAGGTAATCATATTTTTAGTATGTGACAATAAGAGAAACTTTACTTTGTTTGGGGAATCTGATAAATTGATTTTGGAATTAAGAGACCTTTTAGAGAAAGTCTGGACAGAGGTATTTTGGATAACTATAAAGGTTGGAGTGGATTAAGTTGATCTTTGGATAGTATTGTTTAAGGTTAAAACATTTATGAAGATTATTTTTGGAATAGTATAGTACTATATTTTTAGGAAAAGGACAACCTGCAGGGTGGGGCATAACCCGTCGCGTCGGACAAAGCTGCAGGAATCGAACCCACAACCATAGTGCGACAGGCCTTTATTTCCTACCACTAGCCTACAGGAAGTCCCTGGTTATTACAAAATAATTTTACTAATCTAAATTGTATGTGTTAACATTTGGAACCTTATACAATTAGGATAAGTATAATATTTTTGGGTTCTATTATCTTTTTGAGTGAAAGGTGAGTTGAAGGTTGAAACTCTAATTGTCAAGCATAAAAATATATATAACTATCTGTTATTCAATGAATAAATTAATTCTTAAACTTTAGTAAAGGGATATTAAAACAAAAAAAATGTGTTATCCTAATACCTTATGTCTTGTTGAACTAATGATATTTTAAATCAACATAGATTGAAGGCTTTGAGGCCCTCAATTTGACAGTTGATTGTGATTGATGATCTCAATCACTCCCTACGAATATTTACGTTTTTCCCCCAATTATATGTCTCTAATTGCCACCAATGTTCTCCTAATCGAGATCATAATTGGGTGGTGACTTTTTCATTTCCCATTTCCTCTTATTAAGGCTAAATTTTATTAATCTTATTTCCGATGTGGGTTTTCCTCAAAGGTATTTTCTCTTTTCATCCTTTTATTTTCAAAGAAAATTTTCAAATTGCGAGGATGCAATTTATTGAAGGAGGGGAGAATGTAACACCCCAAGCTTCCACGGTACGTTTCACTTCGAATAATGCAATAGCGTGTGTTGTGCGCAACCTCGAGCTCTAACACACACCACAACGAATTAAACTAGCCGTTGTGAATAGTAATACCTACTTTTTGAAATTTTATAAATTTTATTTATCAAAATGGACTTCATTTATGGATTCGGAATATCGAAATTAGCCTATGTTGAATTTTTGGTATTTTTCTGATAACTTCTATTTTTTATGAATAGTGAAAAATAATTAAAACAACTTTTTTAATCAAAATAATTTATAGTGATAAGTTATACTATTGGGTGGTTTTAAAGTATAATTAGAATATATTTTTACCATTTTATCCAATTGTGGTCATTAGAATTAATTTAACATTGAAATTGGACATAAACAATTGCCAATCTTTTGATATAAATTGTTTCTTAAAAACACGCTATTTGTTGTAACAGCGGGAATTAATTATAAAATTAATTAATGCAACTTATATGTTTGGAATTTTGTAAAATAGACATCATTTTTGAATTCGGAATATCAATTATAGCTTAGGGTGAAATTTTTGCCTTATTCTGAAAAACTTCAATTTTTGATGAATAGAGAAACCACTAAGTGGTAGTTAAATAACTGATTTTTCGTTTAAATATTACCACTTCTGTGATTTGATTTTCAAAAAACCGACATAAATGGTTGTCATTAAGAAGTAAAATTTGGTTCAATGAGATCAAAATAATTTTTTGGTGAATAGTAACTTTTAAGTTCTTAATCGCGATTAGAGGTAATTAGTGTAGTTTAAGGTAAAAATAATGTTTTAATAATATAAGATGAGCTTGAAACTTGTCCTAATCCTATTGGATGAGTCATGGCCGACCAAGACAACCCATGGGTCAACTTGGGGACCCCATGGAGCCACTTTGGTTGGAAAATGACATTAATATATATTTATTTAATGTTTAAATTAAATTGACACAAGCAAGAGTTGTTTTACTAAAACAGTTTTTAAGTGGGGTTACACAAGTCCAAATTTCGATTATAAATATTTATTAGAAATATAAAAAGATTTCCTACATCATTGTATTTTTTTTATAATTTTTAGACATTAAATAAATTAAATTATTTATGACATCATGATGATGCAGTGATGACCTCATTATTTAACGATTTAAATAAAATGGGAAGATAATGCAAAATCCAAGGCATACACTTGTCCAAAGCCAATTGGATGAGGAGATTTAGAACCCTTATCACCTTAGCCTCGAATTATATAAGTGTGGGACCTTTAGAATCCGAAAATCATTGTGTAATAATGTAACATTTCATTACTTTCCAAAAGTGCCCCTCCTCTTCACTTATAAAAGGCCCCCACCTCTACCACCTCATTCACACTTTCAAGCCATTTGGCTCGGCCAACCTCTGCCCAAATACTCTCCCAACATTCCTCCCTTACTCCTAGAAGCCTCACTTTGGGCAGAACTCTTCCCAAGGAAGCCTTTGGCTCAAGTCAAAAAGAGTTACCCGATTTTGAGGTAATGTCTTCTCTAATGTTGTTTTATTTTATTTTTCTTCTCCAACCCCCTAAACTATTTTCATTCCTTTCTTTTGTAACAACACCAGTATCTAAAATATACTAGGATGTTTTTATGATAAGGATTTGGTTTACACTTACACACACCTTCGTCTAATGATTAAAGAACATACGGTTTCTGTGGATGGCGAATTTCTGCCTCACGAAACGATGATTGTTCAACACTCATATAACACCTTCAAAGGTGGCCATTAAGATGTCACTATTTTTATATATGATTTATAATATGTTTATGTTTTACTTATGCTTCTGTATTTCTCATTTATGGCATACTTTATGATTTCCATTATGGGTAAAACGCGATAATTTCATTTTAGGAAGTGCGGACTACCGCCCCCTCAAAGTGATTTGAATCGTTAATGCCATATGTGGGATGTATAAAGGATGGAGTAAATGGTATTATACACTATATTATACTGGAATTATATTATAAATTTATATCATTATGATTTCATTCCATTAAATATGAAATAGAAATGAAAGTAGCGTTCATGCGTACGTACGGCTTACCGTCTCCATGAACGGTGCATTTCATTTCTTACCTCTAAATGTTACGTGACATTATGAATGAATGTATATACTGTATATATATGATATATATGATATCTACATCATGAATATAATTCTGGATATAATGGATATTTCACCACATGAACAACTTGTAATTATAAGAAGTTGATTTTTGACTCAAGTACCAAAGATCGACAAAACGGCCGTTATTAACTTAAATAATTACATAATGTTCATAACATTGTAATAAGTGATATAAAAGAGATAATGAACTTGAAAACGGTTCTTAATAAAGTAGATATTAACTCTAGTTTATTATTCAGGAGGTTAAAGAACGGTCGAATCAAGTCGGACACAAGGTAAGGGAATTTCTTAACCCAATTTCCATTCTTTGGGTTAATCTCCTACTTTCAAACTATGTCATGATATTATTATGTCCTATTTTGTATTTTTACTTTCTTTATGTGTACCTATAGTGAATACACATAATAGATCTATTTTATTTTAAAAATGATCTTTTTAAGGACTTCGTCTCAATCTCCTTTCATTGAGGCATATTTGGTTTTATACACAACTTTCTTTTATACGGTGTATAAACTCCGTTGACTTTTACGTTTATTCAAAAGGAATCTTTTTAATACGAAGCGTTTTACTAAACGACAAAAGGGAATGTTTTTCTTTCTGTACTTATGCGGCGACAACGACTTCTCTGCCGCCGTGACCATTATTTGAGATTCGGCTTCCTCTACAAGCCATCATTTTTTTAATGAAAAATAAATACAAAGTTTTAACTTTCTTTTAATTTGGTATTGAAAATGGTTTTGAAAGAATTTTTATTATATCAATGTGTTGTATTTATATCTTTTGATTGAAATTTGGAAATGTTATGTTTCCTTTATGCATGTTTTATGTGATACGATTATGTTATGGTTTATGATATGTTTAAACCTATTCATATGAGGAATGCATTGGACTTAATAAGTGACGGGTGGAGCCCGCTATAGCTCCTCGATGCATCGGCAGGTCTCATGAGACAAACTAGTGTCTTGGCACGAGGCCTTGACAAAATCTTATTTGTGGTCTTGGCACGAGGCCTTGACTACGTGGTTATGATAGTCTGGCATTATGCATTCCATCATTATGAAAGTGGTTATTGATATTGCATTTGATTATTCGACCAGTAGAATATCCATGTGAAGAAGTAAATGGCATTATCTCATTTTACTTTTTCCATATTATGTTGATGTTCAAGTTTAAAAAGCTTTTGTTTTAGTTATACATTGCCTTAAATGTTTATGTTTATTTATGAAAGCTTCCGCAATATTGTTATCCTTACTGAGCATCTGAGCTCACCCCTTTCAATGTTTTAATGTTTTCCAGGATGTGAAGAAGTATTTTATGAATGACCTGTAGGGATAGTCAGAAGAGGATAGAAGTGTGGACTTTGGAGACTATGTTATTATAGTTTTTCACTTTATGATGTAATGTAACGTTTACAAATGTATCTAGTGTTTCCAAGGCTACTAAACTAATCGGTCTTTCGAGACTTGATCTTTTGTGATCATGCCAATGTTACGAAGTAATGCACCGACTCTGGGTAGCTGGGGTCGGGGAGTTACATTATTTTCTAAACTCAAATCATCTTCCCATTCCTTTAAGATATCCTCTTGAGTTCTTCTCCTCATATTATGAACATATTTTAATCTGAATATTATTACCTCTGTGAACTTTATGAAATTCCATCATTTTATTTTTTGGTGTTTCAAAAAACTCAATAAATTTGTGATCATTTATCATGTTATAAGATATTTGATTTGGAATAACCATAAAGTTTCACACTTCATCTCCTATTAAATTTGGTTTCTCATGAGGTCAATCATTCCAGTGTCCATTAGTGTTAACAAGAATCTTCATACTTCCATCATTTGACTAAAACTAAAATTCATTATGTGAGAAAAAATATTCATAGTGAGATATCATGAAGAATCATTTATAGGATTTATAAATATAGACACGTACTTTTAAATATATGGAACCTTAGGTTTAATTTGGGTCATCCATGATCATTACCAAAGTGTTAGTATGTTATCATATACTTAGCCTTATCCCTGGGTCTCTCAATAATTTTTTATCATCCTAGTTTCCAAAGGTTAACTAAACCTTACTCTGATACCAACTATAGTGACCCATTCTTTTCATACATAGATATCACATCTTAATAAACAAATATTTATTGCATAAGATAAGATTCTATGATATAATCGTATATGTCTAGTGACTTTGGATACATTAATATATAATTAATTGGTTCATAAATGATATAATTTGTCTCCCCCTATGTTTGTTCATAATGATCACCCATCTTAGACATTTAATACTTAGTAATTTTATTCATAAGATGCGGAAAATAAACATAAGAAAGGGTGACCTTAGATTCTTAGTAAGTGTAAAAAAGGGAGATATGAATGACCACTAGAGAATAAAATTATCATGTGGGTATGATAATATGATTATAAAATTTTTAATTCATACCATGTATGTCATAAATCATAACATTGAGTCTTGGAATAAATATTTATAGTTTATA
This sequence comes from Viscum album, assembly GCA_963277665.1. NCBI lineage: Eukaryota > Viridiplantae > Streptophyta > Magnoliopsida > Santalales > Viscaceae > Viscum > Viscum album. Next base: position 933,789,277 of record OY728150.1, on the reverse strand, counting down.
AGGCATGAATCATTATAGAATTAAAGTACACGATCCATAATGTCATAAAATTGGGATAATAAATAGGTATTTTCATACGTATAAACATAGAAAATCATTTACTTAGTAGTCTTATATCATTTACAATACTATCATAGTCTAGTGAGTTCAACATCCAAACCATTGTAGCAGTCAAGGTTCACTCCCAAGATTATTACAGTGGAACAATTACCTTTATTAAATAGTTCCACACCCCATTCTTACCCAATTTATCACATGATATATTAATATCTAAAAAATTAATTGGAGGAATTTAAATGCCATACACATAACATAATTAAAATCATACATTCATGTGTCGAAATATCATAAAGAATTTATCATATCATATCCCATGAAAAGAAATGGGTTTCATAAAAATTCCATAATAGCATAATCCATAGAAAATAAACGGTTTCATTAATATTTCATCATTATATAACAGTATAACCCATGTAAAAGAAATGAATTTCATAAACATTTCATCCTTTAATCATAGAATAACCCATGTAAAAGAACCAACTTTCATAAAAATATTTTCATTATTAACATAGACCATCTTGAGAAAAAATAAGGATGGAATCCTTGGATCTTATTCCCAGTAAATCATAGGAAAAATCAAGGGATTTTTTCTATCATGAATATAAATACTATTAATATATCATTAAAAAATTATTTAGTGAAATAAGCATAGAATTTTCTCAAAAATCACGTATTTATAAAAAACAATTCAAATATAAATGAAAACCTTCTCATTAAATAAGACAATGTGAAATTTTAATGTAATAATCAAAGAAAAATTAATCATGTTGATCTAAAAACTCCTCCATGGTGTATAAGTTAAAAACTATTCCTTTCATACTTTTGTTGAAAAAGTCACAAAGTACCTCATTTGGAGAATGACAAGAATATTCATTTAAAAACATTTTATAAAAATTAAAACATGGGTAAAAATGAATTTAAAGAATCATAAAATAATTTTATATAACTTATTCAAACTATTTTTTTTAAAATGAATATGGAATAAAAAGGTTTTCCGATTGAAGAGAGAATTGAAATTGATTTTTATTAAAAGAATATTTTTGGTTTCTTGAGTATGTAAGATGATGAAATTAAATTAAATCATTTATATTCCGAAAATAACCTTATGAGAATAAAATTAATTATTTTTAGTGTATATATATATATATTAATAATATTTCATTATTGTATAATTAATCATAAAAAAACTAGAAAAACAATGAGACTGTATCATAAAACACATACCTCTTTGGTAACATTTGAATCACAAGATCCACGAAATAAATAAACCTATATGGATATGTAAATCACCATAAAATTTATAATAATAATAATATTCATTCAAGGTAAATATATACACCACATAAATAAACAAGGGGTGAATATGACATGTGTCCAATATGAATAAAAGTTAGATGAAAACCCCTTACCATAGGCCTGACTTCCATTATATGCATTGGAACCTCCATTATAATAAATATTTTTTTTATTATAAATATATAAAACAAACATAATTATATATATCATACCATATATTATTTACTTATATCCTTTTATCACGTGTTTGTTAAAACTTCTTTATTAATACCAGAGTTCTGGGTGACATCTCCTTCATAATTAATGTATGTTCTGTTTGGTAGTATTGGTCCTTATATTTAGATCAAGGTCCCAAAAGATATATAATGTTAATGATGATATATATATCATACATATTAATCTTATACATGTTTAGGTTCATTTATAAAAAATATATATAGAGAAATGAATTACACCGTTCATGGAGACATTAAGTCATACATACATGTGAACACTGTTTTCAATTTTAATTCGATGGAATAAATGAATGGTAAATATTAACTGAAATATATAGAAATATTATTATATATTTTATTTCATATAAATTCATAAAAGAATTCTAAATTACCATCCATTTAAAATATAAATTAATAATGAATCACATCACTTCGTGGATGTGGTAGTCCACACATACGCATGAACAACGCTATCATTTCCCAAATGATTTGTTGGTTAGTAGGAAGGTGTGGTTTTATAATTCCGTAAGTATAATTATTTCATAATTATAAAATATAAACCATAAACCCCTCATAATACCCATCCATAAATAATGGTGATGAAAATTAATTGTATCGCTACATGGACATGGTTAGTAGTACGTAAGCACAAGAAATAATTTCACTTCTCATGTTATAAAAAAGAGGGTGTATAATGGTGTTTTGATAATCATAATAAAATTTAATCATTTTTTAATACTAAATTTATTATTTTATAGTAAATATTATTTATTTATAGGATTTCAATAGAATTATATAAGAAAGTGATCAGTTAAAGAGATGTTTTTTTCTTTGAAACGACCCCTTTAGACCACCACTAAATGGATATAGGGTTGGTATTTTGTGATGAATAGAACCTATAAAATGTTTATAGTGATGTTTAGAATATAAATTGGTGTATTTTGGTCTTTATATAAGGAAAATATTTGTGTAAAGAGTTGATGGAGGATGTTTCCATTTTTAATTGATGCAAGTGAAACCTTAGGAATTTAAAAACATATTCCATAATCATAAATTATCCTTAAGAAAAATTTCTCTAAATTGATAAAGATTCAATGATAAGAAAAAGTATGGTTTTAATTCCATAAAAAATTCTAATTTATACATATTTTTTCTGTCATTTTAGACCGTATCATATTTATTTACTCTTAGTTAACCACTATAAATTTTAACTATAGTAACAACATTACCAATATTAAAGGTTGTAATTTTTACATATATGGATAAAATTGTATTATAAATGGACAATTTATTAAATTTTAGACTATATAATAACCAAATTTAATTTTTTTAAGATTTTTATGATTTTCAAAAGTTTTATAATATATTTTTTTAAATATCCTTATCGTCGATTTTACCCTATTCATTTTATTTAATTATAAACATGAAGAAAAAATTGTATATGGATATAATATTTTTAACACAATAATGTTTCATATAAACCAATAAAATTATTGGAACACTTTAACTTAATTAAATTATATCACTTTAATTATTTTTAAAATCATTAATTTTATTTTTCAATTAGCTAAATAAATACCTTTTTAGTGTTGTGAATGAATTTAAGGTAATTATATCATATGTAAAAATTATAAATAAATTATCATCATGAATATAATTTCATTACTCATAATATTATTATTAATATTTCTTTATGAAACTTTTTTTCCTCTATGTGTTAACAAAAAGGATATTTAAAACTAAGAGAGTGATATTTTTACCTTTCTTTGATTTAAATAATCTATAAGTCCTTTTCATGGAGAAGTGTCCACTAAAATACTCAATTTCATGCCTCAAACGTAATAATGGTTTAATTAGTGTCATCTAATAAGAATTAGGATGAAAACTTTTGGCATTTTCACTTATTTTTAACCAAGATTACCCCGATTTAACCTTAACTGAGGTGATATATTTTAACATAGTTATTATTCATATTGACAAAAACTAAAAAGGCCTTATTTACCAAATTTTAAAATACTAATTATCATTATGGAATTATTTTTATCATATTCATAACCAATAAGTTGAAAAAAATAATTTGAAAATAGTTACACAAAATATGATGAAAATTACTTTTTATAGAAATATAGTTTTAATTATAAAACCATATTTATTCTTATCCCATGCCTAAATAAATAATATGTGAAATTTAATTTTTTTTCAATTATAGTGTTTTAAAATTTCATTAAAATAATACATGGTTAATGATAAATTTAATTTATTATGTTAAAAACACACTGCATGAATTAATTAATTTTTCAAGAAAATATATTTTTACCTATAAAATTATTTTTTACTAAATTAAAAAAATAAAAATGATTATAATTTTATTAATTTAATTACCTAAAATATTATAAAAATATTTTCACTTTGAAACCATTTTAAAACAAAATGAAATTCAATACATACATTTTTTAATAAAATCATCATTTTTTACTATAGACTAGAAATTAATTCTTCTCAGAAAATTATTAAAACATAATTCTAAGATAACTCTATTATGATATTTTAAAAAAATATTTTCATTTTAAAAAATAAAATTTAAATAGTTTATATAAATTAATCCTAATATTTTTTCACAAAAAAATTATATAATGTTTTTTTAAGAAATCATATTATTGAAGAATAAAATGGCTTTACTAAAGTTTGACTGGTTATTTTATAAGAATTTACTACTAATTTTATATTGAGGAGTATATTTATATATATTTCAAAAAGAAGTTAAACCTATTCATACTTTTAAATTGAATTACCGTGTTATAGCTATTACAAATAATGATTTTCAATAATATATCATGATTTGTTTAAACTCTATATTGCATGTAACACATGATATTAAAGAAATAAAATTATTTAAAGAGCAATATGCTTTAAAATATTAGGGTGTTATAATATTATAAATAGACAAGTCACTTATTTTCTATACAAAATTGGGATTCCTAATAGAGATATTGAAATATATTAAAACAATATGATGGAACAAAATAGTTAAACATATAAAATTTTAGTAATAATAATAAAACACCTTAATAAGATAGAATAAGTTATTAAGTGATATTTGGATACTATTAATAAAAAATAGTACCCAATTTCAATGGAATATTAAATTTTACAACCATTATCTTGAAAAATATCAATAATTGATGCAATTGAAAATATAAACCCCAATTTTCTATATCTATAGAAAATATCTATATTTGCTTGAGATACACAAGACCCTCTAGTGAAAAAAAAATATACCCTTCAAACTCTGTAAATATTAAAAACAATACCCACTGTTGATAATTAATCACCTACAAAAATATATGTAAAAATAATAATGGAAAATGTTTCTAATGAACTACAAATATACCGTCATGGGATCACTATGGCAATGATTTTGAAACATTTTAATTAATCCTATTATCCTAGAGTTACTAATCAAAACCTATAATTATAATAAATGAATAATTTAAGTATGGGTCTTACTAATAAAACACTATTTTTGAATGGGATGTTATTTTTAAAATATAATACAAATTTATTAAAAGATTTTAAGAAATGAAAACTGTTATTTCTTCTTATAAAACTCAACCAAGTTATTTTTCATATTCTATTTCCAAAAAATTAATTGGTGGATTTTCTATATAATTAATTTTATTATGGTATTTATTATGGGAACATTATTTAATCAACTCTGACACCACTATATGAAAAATACTTACAAATCAATATTTAAAGGTAAACTTATCAAGAGACTAATTAGAAAAAATTTTAAAAAGTTGTACCAACTACCCTTTTTTCAATAAAAATTAATTTCTTCGAAATGCATCAAAATTAAAAGGAATCCCTTTATAACATTTGAAAATTTTACGGTGTACACATTTTAAATATTTTAGATTGTTTAGGGATACATTTCTTTTAAAGGTTCTGAAAAGGTATGATTATAGATAATAATTTTTGAAATAAAAATTCATAGTTGGCGTAAACAAAAATGTCATAGTGAAAATGAGGGATAAAAAATTAAAAATTATAGAAATATAAAATATTATAAATTAACTTAAAACGATTTAATTGGAAAAATTAACAATGAAGAAATATCCCTATATAAAAAATTAAATCTAAAAGTTCAAATAAAAATATAATAAAATAAGACCAAAAAAGAACATAGAACATTTTGCAAATAATTTTTTTATATGAATTTTAACCCCTACCAAAATTTTGTAAACTTTATTTCTCTTATTTTAATTTCAAAAAAAATAAGGCCAAAGATAAATTTGATAGTATACAAGATAATAATTACTATTTAAAGCATATGAGTTTTAATAGATGTAAATTTAGAAAAAACAATAATAGTAAGAATATATAGAAATGTTTTAAATATGAAAAAATAATTCGGTAGAAAATAGGTTGTTGAGTCTAATGAAAAGGAAGATGAACTTGATTTTGATAATTCATAATTATTTAAGAAAAAAACATAGAATACCACATTTTTTCTTAATTTTGATTATGAATATATTAATATTGTTCATGAAGATTTATTAGAATGACCGAAATCAAATATATCATAAAGATTAATATGATGTATAAAGAACATGGTTTAATTTTATATTTTTAGATCTTATAAAAAAACATAAATATATAAATAATTTCAAGTTAGACTAAAATACCTTCTCTTGGATAATTGAAAAGTTGCAACACTAATAAATTTTGAAAAATTAGTAAAATACTTAATGAAATCTAAAGTACAGAAAACCAAGTATAATGACCATGAAATCTTTTCATTAACCTTTTGAAATTTTAAATTAAAAAATTTGAAAAATAAGGTGAGAATTAAATTCGAAAACTTTGATGTAAATATAGAATAAATGATTTATCAATTTAGGGAAAAAATATATTAAGAACAATAATCCAATAAAATTACTGAGTATATAAGATAATTTTAAAAATAATATTTAAAAATACCATTACATCTAAAAATCATTTTTCAAAATTATTATCGTCATAAATGATGAATATCCCATATAAACCGTCATAGTAAATGTTTCAAGGGAAAATTTAAATTTTATACTAGAAAATTTAGTTCCAAAAAATTACTTCAAATTGAATAAAGAATGGTTACATAAAAGAAGTGTATCCTAACTTAAAATGACATATAATCTTTAAATTTTTAAAATCAAATGATAGTATTATCATCCCACAATCATTTATTTTGGTGAAAAATTTGAATATTCATATCATCCTTATAATGAATTTTTCAATTATAGTATAATTTTTTCAGAACAAACAATTCAATTATCTGAATACTTTTAACAAAACTAGAGTGTTAGGATATTATAATCAAAATGTTTTTAAATATTTCAAAAATAAAAATTTTTCTAAAAAAGAATACAATTTAATATTCTATAACTTCTAAATGAAGTTATTATTATTGTTATATCTATAGTACATTTCATTTTGTATTTGGATTTTAGCAACATCCAATTTTCATAAAAATTTATATATTCTCTCTCTAATTCATCATATCCCATCAAATTATTCAATAGACCTTTGAAAATTTTATACAAGTTTTAAACATGAAAAAATTTCATTTTACAAGACATGGTATATATCATTAAAGAATCTAAAAATATTTTACTTTTCTATACCATAAACCTTCAATTGATACACCTTCAAGAAAATAATCCAATAGAAACCTCATAGATTATAATTTATAGTTGAGATTGTAATTAACTAGCTTCCATCCAAAAAACAATTTCCACCACACCACTTAGTAATATTATTCCAATATGTAATCCAAAATTTTGTTCTTCAAATATCATATACATATTTATTTAATCTATATGAATATGTCTATTAAGAAATTATGGGAACTGTATGCGTACATTAAAACTAGACGGATAACCCTAAATGTTTGTGGGATAAATAAACGTAGAAGGTACAGTAGTGTCTCAAACATCAATATTATATGGAATTATAATTGTAAAAAATGAGTATGGGGGGAACATCGGTCACATTCCCCCAAATGAGTATTCTTTAACTTTCTCTAAAAGAATATAATTGATTCTTGGGTTTTAAAAAATCCATTTCTTCCAAATTAGGATTCCAAAAGGTGTGAGAGTATAGTGTCTATTTGGCTACAATAATTAATAATATGAATTATAGACTCCATCAAACAATATTATTCCCGCCTTATAAAATTCTTGAAGACATAAGAGATGGTCCCACCCTTGTATCACCATGGGAGTCACTTCACCTTTCTGGAGGACCCTTATCTCACCCTTTAATGGAGGATATTTTTCACCTACCCACCTACACAAATATGGTCATATACAATCATTAAAGGAATAAAATTCAATGGTAAACTCATGACATAATAGAGGTATTCACATGAAAGAGAAAACATTTCCTAGATATTAGGAGATACCAATGAATTTTTACTGGAATATAATGATTTTGGTTAGTTTTAGGGAACTAAAAAACAAAAAAAATCATTAGAAAAAGGCAATTGGAGCTCTTAATGGTGATAAATGGTAGATGAATGAAAACTATCAAGTGAATGAAAAATATACATACAAAAATACTTTGATGTGATCATATCTATGTTCCCCTTTGAACCCCTTCCTCTCTTACCATATATTCACCTATATTTCATCTTCTTAATAAAAGATATCCAATCAAGGTTTTACTGAGGGTGTAGACAGTGGTATCACCATTCCAAATTTGGTATAAGTTTTAAATTTGATGTTATTGATTCTATTATCTATTAAAATTTCAATAATGAATTATTTAAATTTTCTATCTCCTCAATTAAATTTATATACAGTCATCCCATGTATTATACACTACCTATGTGAATACTTTTATTTATCAATTTCCACATGTCAAGATTCATAAGGACCAACCGCGCACTATACACTCTAACCATGAAAATTATATTTATTCACTGTATAAACCAATGATCTATACACTATATAAAACCACTTATCTAACATATATGGAATTATAACCAATTGATTGGGGTTGTTTAGTAATTAATAATCTTTAATAAAAGGTTTCATAATTGGTTAACATGTTCACCATTGACCACTTTCATCCCACTATTTCATTAATTTTGGAATTTTAGAATTGGTGGTGTTTAGATGACATACTAACATAAGGGAACCAAACATCACTTTGTGATTTATATTCAACCAATTAGTCTTCATGTATGAGGTATCAGATAGGACTGATATATATATTAAATAAAAAGACTTACTAATGAAAAAAAATTGATTAAAGCCTAAAAGATTAGAGAATAATTAAGATTCCAAATTCCAAATTTATATTCAATATGAAAGATGGTTTAGGTTTCTATAACATTATATTATAATAACTATTGAGCAATACATTCCTATTAAGGAAACCTAAAGAAAATATTTACTAATACAAAATATAAGTTAAGAACATAACAAATATGGCTACATTCACATTGGATTAATTAGAATTATAATAAATCCTATACATATTAGTGTATTAAATTAATTTATATTTTTTTATTTCAAAGGATAACTTTATAAAAAATGTGATTTATCCCTTTATAACATCATAGGAACAAGTTTGTATAATGTTCCCATTCACTTCTACTTCCATTCTAATATAGATGTTGTATCAATATACCTAAATATATATAATTTATTGGCCATTGATATAAATATAAAAAATTATTATTTAGATAAAATTAAAATTACTAATACTATTACTTACCTAATTTACTATAATGTTTACAGTACAATATTTTAAAAATGCACCCAACAAGTTAGAACAAATCTTATAAGTGAAGCAATTTTATTTGAATCAAATCTAATAGAGTAAAATACCTTAACTACTAAAACTATTACCTGGAAGTAAGTTGACCAACCAATATCCTAGAACTTTAGATATATTCTATAACAAACAACTATTAATTAAAAATATACTAGATATAGGGTACTATATTGTAGGGTCCTGAACATTCCGCCAATGAGAGGAAATACCCCCACAATAACTTTGCAGAAGGAATCAAACACTTATATAAGTCTATCAAGGCAAAGGGACTTAAACAGAGTTTCATTTCATTGAAGGAACTTGATAGAATTCAAGTTTTCAAGTGGCCCACGAACCATCACTGGAAAAGGTACGTAGAGAAGATGGATCGCAAACCGCCATGTATGCGGGACGGTCTGCGAACCGCTGGCCCGAAAAGCAATGGCCAACAAGCAAGGAAAACTATGAAGCGCGTCAACCAAAAGTGTTGTTCATAGAAGACAGTCCATATACCATAATTCAAACATATCAGTTCGTGTAATAAGTAAACTTTCATGGTTCTTCAAACCATTATTGTTAACCAAAGCCTCTTCAAACCCTAGTTAACCAAGTCTTCGGCGGGTCGGAATATTGCTTTAATGGGCCTCTACAAAAGGTGCCATGTGCCCAATTGATATTATTGCTCCGATGCTCTATAAAAGGATCACAGTATAAGAATACAAGTGGTAGAGGTATATAGAGAAGGAAAGATGACGAAATCTTGAGGGAGAATTAAAGGTTCCACTTTGGCTTCCGTCTTGTTTCATTGGCGAAGCGCAAAGTGCGAACCACTTCCTCCACAGGTACAACCGGTTGCAAACCATAAAATGGGGGAGTTGAATAATAATAATAATAGAACCATGAACCCAAATGATAAACCAAGAACCAAAGAATTTTCACAGATGAATTTCCTGCGAATGGTAATCCCCCTGACCCTCCTTCAGTATGGTTCTCCGTCTAGCATATCGCTACATGGACTGAACCCAACACCACGTACCCAATCGGTACGTGAATGTAATCCAAAGCGGCATGGTGAGTTGTGTACCACTTTGGTACACAGTTGGAGATACTCATGTCCACGTACCACATTGATACACGGATGTCCCTTCTTCCTGCATTCCAATACGGTATGTGGAGCCTTCCCTATACCGTATGAGAAAGCAGTACGCAGAATAGGGTGTTTTTGGGTATTGTTCCTTCCAGTTCCAATCTCACCCCTCCATTATCGTCCAGTCCTCCATGATCCCTCTACTAACCAGTTATCCAGTTCTAGGCTAAATCCTTCTCCAAAGCCGCCAGACTCATATTATTAGACCATTGGGTCCATCAGCATGCCCCATTGATTCTATATAACCATGGTAAGTGGAGCCATGAAGGCCCTCCCAACAAAGGTGCGAGCTTCAGGAAATCCTGTAAGGCTTCATTACCATGGTAACCTGGATTCCAACTTTGGGATGCTGACATGAACATCCCTATTCTCATGATTAAGGGTGATCACTTGATTTTCCATTTAATGAGGAATAGTTATCAGTCGAAGGGGTTATGTTTGCTCCCCCTTTGATGAGGACGAAACTACTCCCCTTCCTAGAACATGCTCTAGGGCCCTCCCACTGAGGTAAGTTACCAATCCTCTAAGGCCGGACCATGTGACCTTTAATACTATTTCACATGAAAAGGTTCATTGCTCCACGCCCTCAGCCATTATCGCCCTGACTTCTTCTTCCATAGGCTCTACCTACCCCACCAATAGGGGAGGAGGCATGTGCATTTTTTAATATTTCAAATTATCTTGTTTCTCACATTGAGAATGGCTCATGTGGGCTTAGAGGTTTGTGAGGATTACAACATCATCACACATTCTGAACTATAATAACTATGATTCTTGATCAGACCAGGATACGTAAGATGCCTTCTAGAAGGCCCAAGATCAAAAGGGTGCCCATCCCAAAGGGTCCACCCAATCATGTCTATCAAATGGGCATATCTCATGTGTATTCCCCACACATTATGAACTATGAGAACCTTAATTCTTGATTAGACCAGGTTATGTAGGATGCCTTCCAGAAGGCCCAAGCTCAAAATTCTTCCCATACAAAAGGTTCCACACAATCATGTCTTTCAAATGGGAAACTCTCATGCATAAGCTCCACAAAATCTGAACTACGTGGGTTTTGATTCCTCTCCCAAGGATACATAGTAAGACCTCCTTGTGGGATCGATCCCAACATCCTGTCAGCCTCCATCCCCCTGGAAGATGACAAACTCTAGAGCAACTTATAATATGGCTAAGTAGGCATCGCCTCCATAGCATCAAATGTATATGCATGCTTATGAAGATCATGCAAACCAAGGGTAGCCCATGGACAAACTCTTTGAGAATCAACCACGGATTCACAATCATATGAACAATACTTAAGTATATAAGAGAGTCCAGGAACATGAAAACATCCTCCCAGAGAAGGGTGAGGTGATCCTACCCTCTCATCCTCTCGACCAATGGAGTCCTTAAGTGTCGTTGGCCAAATCATCAATTAAAGACTGCCTACCATTGGAAAGCAGGTCCATGAATCATGGATACCAGGGCCATTGAGCATTCTTGGCTCCACAAATAAACCTGTTGGAGACCATCCAAGGAAGTTATATCCAAGAAGGACTGATTTAATGAGTTCTTGACCCCCCACGCAATCATCCATTGGGACCAAATATTCCCCACATGGTTAATTAAACCTTCTTTTAAAGAATACTGACGCTGAAAGGGTCAATTCAAAGGAATGGTAAATTCTTCGATAGCCCGTCTATATGGAAAGAAGGATGGGTGATGATCCTTGTCATTCCATTTCTGCATCCCCTATAAACACGCCACCTCGTAGGAAAAAAAATGGTGAACCCAATGTTAATCCTTAACCAAGGTGGCGGTTCTACCCTAATGATAAAAGACAAAAGGATACTCCACGTCGGACCATTTGTTTCGACCTAGTACACACAAAATGAGCCACCTCGAAGGTGGAACAAAAATGGTGAACCCAATGTGAATCCTTAACAAAGGAGGTGGTTCTACTCCAAAGATAAAAGACAAAAGAATATTGCATGTCAGAACATTTTTTTCAACCTGGTACGCGTAAAACGTGCTACCTCGGAGGCGGAAAAAAAATGGAGAACCCGACAAGAATCCTTAATCAAGGGGGAAGTTCTACTCTAATGATAAAAGACAAAAGGATCCTACATGGCAGACTATTTTTTTGCCCCAGTATATGCCAAATGTTCCACCTCATATGCTGAACAAAGATTATGAACCTGAAGTGAATCTTTAACCAAGGTGACGATTTTACCCACATAGGCCCCTTGGCCCTGCAGTAAAAGAAAAGGGGAAGGGGGCCAAGAAGAATCACCAAATATGAATATGTTTACAGGAATTCTACTTTGACGAGGTTTTTTTGTTTGTGTGCATATACGTATATTGAAGGTTCCTGTAGATAAACATTCGATCCAAATGAAATCCCAACAACCCAAGAAGACACGCACATCAGCGATCCCGCAGGCGGTCAGGGCCTCAGCAAAGAGCAGTTCCTCTTCGCCTACCCAGTGTCTTCAATGTTGCGTGTACAATAATCTAGTCAAGGAGTACCTCGAAAATGGTACTCTCCCCACACTTGAGGTCGCAATAAAATCCTCTAGTCTGCAAAGGTCCGATTGTCGCCTCTTCATCCGCTGCCGACACCTCAGTACAAGGCATCCCCGGGGGTCATCTCAAACTGTTTTGTGAGCCTTCCTAAGGAACATGACAATGAGTACCTCCCTTATCTTAGAGAGGCAGCTGAATTCAATCCCGAAGACTTCATCCCAACTGCACAGGGGCCCTACCCAAGAGCTCCCACCGAGAGCATCACAGCCAACACCAGATGACCAAACCACCTCCCGCCAAGAAGGACCTTATGTCGAGGTCACCTGCCAATGTCCAGGAGACCTGGGGCACTGGGTCTACCCACCAAGGGCAGCCAATATATAATCAAGACCATGTTATCACCTTGGTTATTGAGGAGAAACTCTGCCATACTAGCGCAGTATCATTCAATGGGAACACATATGAATCTTCCCTCTACACTCAAGCCCACCACTGAAATAAGGTGGCACAATACGAGAATATACACATTCCTCCTAATGATCATCGGTCATGCCATGCAGACAGGGCAGAAAACTACAAGAAGATGCAAATATATGTCGAACCACAACAAGTCTTCTATCCAAATAGGGTGACACTCAGCTACACGCAGGCACAAACACCTGCTGACTCATTTTAGTCCTGGCATCTAAATAGGGAAACAATAGGCTATACGCATGCAAAAATACCTTCTGATGCATATCAAACCCACCATCCAAATAGGGAGTCAACCAAATATGAGAAAATTCAAATTATTGCATATGCATATAAATCCCATGAGACAAATACAGTGGCAATTCAGTGGATGAAAACCCCCGCTCATGAATATGAAGACCACCAGTCAAATATAGTGGAAATCGGAGAAGACAATTGGTGGAATACTTGCTCCTCTATCCCAACGTAGGAAAACTCCCAGTATCTACTAGAAACTCATGGAGGACCAGAGTAGGAAAAATCTCCTTCTCTGACATCAGAATTGGCCTTCATACCTGTTCCAACCAAAAATGTATCTCAGAACATCTTGGAAATGATGTAAGATTGGATGTTTATCCTAGACCATATCCTCTAAAAAATCCCAGATACAATTGCATCGGTGAAAAAGGTGAGAAATCGGGCACGCGACCCGATTTCCTCAAACAGAATGACTCACTCACAAAATTATTTTGTCACTCTCGAGTAGTTATGCATCCCTACACCAGTCTAGGAGGGTCGATGGAAATATCCCGCGACATACGGACAACTAAATTGGGAAAAAAATTCATATTCCAACTAGGGGACATCGGTCCAACATGTTTGTCACTCTAGGGAAGTCATATATCCCTTCCAAAACTCAAGATGTTCATCGGCATATCCCAATGACATAAAGGGACCCAAAAAGGTAGGTAACTATGTATAAAGTCCATTACCAACAATAGATGGCCCTGGTTACCCACAAGAGAGCGCCTAAAAATGAAAATCTCCAAATGAAATGGGAAAATAAAGAGCACAAACACAATCCTGCTCTGTTGTAAGCTGGTGTTCTTAACACCCTCAAATATATATCAACAAAGGATCAAGACCCTATAATTTAATTACCAAATTATGGAAGTTCTAGTAATAGTTGTGAAGGTCCTCCCCGCAATGTCACTACCAGCAGCTCTAAATGTCCTCCACAGAGCACCCTCGAGGGCTTACTCTATGGGTTAAGAATGATCAGTCACGAGAGCCTATCTCCTGATGCATTTTTGGGTATCCCTACCATCTACCTGAATATCATACCACAAGAAGGTCCTCCCCTTGTTTTTGTCGGCCTTGATAGTCCTCCCTAGGGTATACACTACATATATGATTCTCCCTATAGTCAGACATCAAGTTATGATGGTATCCCTCGCCATGATGACATTGATTGTAAAGGACCTCCCAACAATGACAATTTCTATGAAGGCCCTCTCCACAATGAATTCAAGTAGCAAAAAGGTCCTCTACTTTCTATAGCCCTCCCAGAAGGTCCTCCCTAGGGTATACACCGTCAGGAAAATTCCCGTAGTCCAGCATCAAGTTTCCATGGTAGTCCTCACCATTGCATCACAACTTGTGAAGTTCCTCCTCACAACAAAAATACATGCTAGAAAGAAGCTCCTCCCTTTTCTAAAAAAAATATGAGAAATCCATCCTATAAGGAGGCACTCGAAAGGGATTCACCCACATTGGTCACTTCGTCAATAACGAGTGACATTATTTCTCAACCAGAGGATGGCATGGGGCCATGATCATCTTTTGATCTACCCCTGTAATGTTCGCAAATCAATAAGGCTCCCACCAGCTCGGTATCTTGGAACAAAATTGTTAAGAAGCGGTCGAGTTGGGAATATCAAGTAGAGTATCCTAAGGAAGAACTACAACATGATATGTTTCTTGTAAGAAGAAATATAGATAGGGATAATATATCAGTGATGTATTGGTCTAGGGACACTTCTCACTTCGACATACTAATAGAATTTTCATGGGAATACATGCATGATATTATCCTCAATATATGAACAACTTTCTAAAGATTCCAGAAAAATTCCTACCCTACCAAGGGTATGCAAACCATGTCAGCGTGATGGGGGAGCATCACCGTATAAATGACTTGGAAGACCACTTGTCCACAAGGCATCCACAATCATAAAGATGAAAGAATAAAATTGAATTGGATGGCCTCCATGCATAGCATAAATTATGTTACCACATTGGAAACACCCCGACTGAAGTCCACATTTGGGGTTGGGGAGAACATAGAGCATTACAGTTCGACCCATGTCCCATCCAGTAGGCCCTAATGGAAATGACATCCTAAAATTTCATCACCCAGAGGAAGAAATCAAATGAAACCCCTACTCAAGAAATATGGTATAGACAACAAAAGATATCCTAGAGTAAGTCTTAAAAGCATATGGGACAAAGAGATCAATCCATCTAAAAACTTCTGAGTGAGGTGGCTAGGAACATCTAGCTGGCTTTCTACCTCAGGGAGGTTGACCAGCAAGCAGTTCTGATGTCTTTAGAGGGCCATAGAATCCACGTAGTCCTGATTCCATACTTGGATTACATCCATGCGAGAGTACGTGAAATTGAAAGGGTGGAAATAGTGGAAGCTAAGGCTGTTATACGGGTACAAACCCATCCCCTAGGGATGGGGGAATTTTTAAATCACAATTCCCCATTAAAGCCAAAACGATCAAGGCCGTAGTGCATCAAAAAGAGAATGGTAACAACCCCAAACCATAGGGATGGCAGAATTTTTACCTAAACTCCCCGCACGGTGGACTTCTGTCTTCCATTATCTAGGAAGAACGATGGATAGAGGAATTACCCATTCCACCCCTTCTCGAAGTTCACACCCTCCGAGATAAAGGCGCATTACGAGGTCAGACCAGGGCTTCCTTCAGGTCAATATTTGTCAAGAAGCCCGAATAATACCTCGGAATGGAAGTATAAAGTCCAATAAAGGGTGCTAGAATCCTTCCTACCATTCGGCACTGGGTACACCACTGTCGATGTGGTATGCCTTAGTAAAAGTGGTGAACGTCAACCCCATGGATCTCACAAGAAATGAAGAAGGGGGGGAAATGGAAATTAAGATGGTTCCCTCCCATAGGCATTACACACCAAGCCTGATGGTGTGCATACATGGAACTAGAGGGTGGTTCTAAATCTGGTGCCCCCTAAGTCAATCTGACATTACCTCCCCCGTAAAACTCAAAAAAGAAGAAAAATAATTCCAAGGTCAACTATGACCCGCCCCCTCCTCCCCATGAGAGTGTTTCCATCACCCTCATGGAAAGGTTATCGAACAAAGAGGAAGAAATGAAAGAGCTCAGACAAATTAATGTTGATCTGCGTTAAGGGAGTTATCTTGCTGGATGTGTTCCCTCTGCGGAACGTCAGTAGGTGCTCCCAGAAGAGGAGACCATAGAACTGGCACTTATCCCGATGAATGAATACAAGCCAAGAGGACCATTCAACCAGGCCCTGGAAGGACATAAATACTTCCCCCTATTGGGAAGGCAACCAGAATATACCCAGGTAATCCCACAGATGATGCCCCTAGCTGGGGATCCACCCCAAATTCCAGCAGCGCCGGCACACCCAACCTTGGCCCTTGCCGCACTAGCTCAAGCTCAAGCCCAGAAGGATATGCATCAAGGGATCTTAAACAACAAAGAGCATCTAACAGATTAACTAGAATCCATGGAGGGGTGTCACGCTTTGATACAACCAGAGCGCAAACCCTACCCTGAGTGGATGAGCAATGTTCTGCCACCACCAAACTTTGAGAACCATGTATTCTCAGTATTCAATGGATTGGGGACCCAAAATAACATTTGATGCACTATGCCTCTTATATTGACCCAAATATGGGAACTTTAGAGCAGAAATTAGCTGTAAAACTTAGTGGTTTCATACGAACCCTTTAGGGATCATCTTTCGTATGGTGTACTCGCCTTCCAGCCAATTAAATCATAGGTCAGGAGGACCTTTGGTGACAGTTTATTTTCCATTTAAGTTCAACGCTACCCAAGACAATGGTCAGTGATATCATGAACTATAAACATAGATATAATGAAAGAGTTTCACACTTCATTGCCAGATGGAAAGGCTTGACATATTCCCTGAACTGGACACTCCCCCAAGATGAGATTCTTTCCATGTGCATCGATAACCTTCCGGATGAATTGCGAAATCCACTCATCCAAGTGAAATACACCAGTGGGTTTAGAGACTTCTCTTTCATTTCCAAAAGGATAAAATAAGCCTTGAAAATTAAAAAACTTAAGTCTTGAGTTTCCCCACTAGCCCCTGGGAAAAGAACCGGAAAAGCTGAAGTGGCTTCTGTCATGCTGAAGCCACCCTCGGCACTAGCCCTAGTTGTGAGGCCCCCACCAAATCGTGTGGGACCCCTTGGACACCAAAAACCACCCCGTCTTTACAAGACGAGTGACTTGGTGCTGAGAGAAATCAGCTTGAAGAATGAAGAAAGAAAGCTTATTTTTTCCGATAGGACCACGTCTACGACTATTTAATAGCCTACATGAATTGTAATCTGCTCCGACTGGCAGAGCCAAACCGAGCCAATGAAGTGGGTCTTGAAGTTCATCCAAATTATTGTCTGTATCACCATATACTATGAAAAACCATCCAGGAATGATTTGTTTTCAAGGATCTCCTGAAAAAGATAGTAAATTATCGGAAATTCCAGTTGGGCCCACCTCTAGCACAAGGGACATATGTTTCAACCTCATACTCAAGAGCGGAAGAAGAGTGGAAAATTGTCACCAGAAAGCAGGAGAAAATTTTTGAAAACTAAATGACCCAGAAGACCGTCAACCGAGTCCACAAGGCCCTCCAAGTGAAGTTGAAACAACCTACTGTGTCCCCAAAAGCTCCTAATAAAGCACAACCATCCTTATAATACCCTTAGTCCTCTAAACGCCATAAGGGCAGAAAGAAAGACCAAGAATATGAGCTGGTACCAAATCCATGGTCAGTGTTGACATTTTCGGACATCATATCAAAATTCTTGGTTCAACAGGCACCGCCCTTCCAAACGGTTTAACGGGAACCACCTCGCCAAATGGTACCATTAGAAGGAGGCAGTCAGATAGAAACGGTATCGGGTTAAGAACTAATATTTGGCTCCATTAAAGTCATTCACTTGATCGAACCCTCCACTGATAAAGACTATGGCCACAAACCCGAATTATCCGCGCCCAACTAGAGTGCCAGAGGAAGAGTCCACAGAGGCCAGAGGTTTCCCTAAAGGCATGATCATAGGAGGAGTAAAATTCCTAGCCACACCACATTCCAAACTGTTTACATCGAGGAAACTCATGGAAGGAACTTCCGACAGACACAAAAAAAACCGGAATTCTCCTTTGCCCCCACTGGAAGAAACCCAAGCCCAGTTATCTTGGAGTATCCATCAGGGGAAGAACAATTTTCGAACTACCCAAGGTATACATGTATACTAGTCTAGCCAAACGTGGAAAGGACTGTAGCACCACCGACCCCTACTATAGTGGCCGAACCATCTACATCCAAATCTCAAACCCTGAAAGTGTCTATGAAAGAGAAACCTTGATACAATAAGCACCGACCTTTAGAGAGAAAGAATGAAATTTTAAACAAGCTGGCCTTAGTACCAGTGAATCTTTCAATCCTTGACACATTGAGTTTGTCTGTAGATCTTAGGGAGGCACTCATTGATGCCTTACTAAGTTCCCAGGAGTTCTAGGTTGAAGTAGTAGTGGTTGAAGTCAACCTAACGGATACCAGTCCAAAAGAATTTCACACCATCTTTTCCTTCACAGACAGGGATGAATAATCTATCATGAAAGGGCACATCAAACCCTTATATGTGTCTGGAAAGATAAATTGAATTGATGTTCAGAGGATCTTTATCAAAAATTGATCTACATTTAACCTCTTCCCACTGAGAACACTTCGTCAAATGGGATATGAAGAAGACAACTTGACACCCTACACTACAACTCTACTGGTATATAACAAAACAAAGCTGAAACCATTAGGATGAATCAAGCTAAAAACATGGGTCATAGATATCATATCATATTCTGAGTTTCAGGTGGTGCGAAAAAGTATGGCCTTAGATGTTTTGTTAGAAGGCATTGGATGCATTAGCATGATTCAATTCTGTCCTCATACCATTAGTGCATTAAATATTTCACTAATGGGAAGAGCAAGAAGTTGCATACTGATAAATATATGTTTGAGTTCTGTGAGTCACATTGATTGGATCAATGCCCTGAATGGATTGGAGATGACTCCCGCCAACCCCTTCCAGCATCTTGGGGAGAAGTATGTACTACCCATCAACCAAGTTGAATGAATAAGTACAAGTACATATAAAAACTCAGTTGTTGGCATGGCCTATGTTACGGCACCCAACTTCAAAGCCCTAAAAGAGTGGGCTGACTCCCATGTTGTTAAGAAAATCCCTGTCGAAGATGCACTCGGACCATCCTTAGGACGTCAAACTTCCCTTGCCTCACAATCTAAGGCAAAAGAATATTTCTTTCCTAATATTGGATAAGTTATCTAAAAAATTCTTTATCCATTAGAAGAAGAAGAAGAAGAAGAAGATAACGAAGTTTAAGAAGAAGAAGAAGAAGAGTGCCTTAATGATTCCCCTCCTGCGTTTGAAGAAGGTTTTTCCACCACCATCGATGAACTTACAGAGATAAATCTGGGCCCTGAAAATGACTCAAGTCTCACTTTAATCAGTGGGGCCATGAATATTAAGGAACATGAGGCATATACCTCCTTCCTAAAGATGAATAAAGATTTGTTCACCTATAATTACACAGATCTGCTAGGCCTCGATCCTGAAGTTTCCTCCCATCATCTGGGATTACCAGAAGATCATTGGGGATATAAATAGGAAGTTATAAGGACCCACCCGACACATGCTGCCAAAATAGAGGATGAATTTGACAACCTGATTAAAGCCAACATCATACAGGATGTCCAATATCTTATCTTTCTAGCCAACATAGTCCCTATAAAAAAGAATAATGGACATGTTAGAATCTGCATTGACTTCAGGGACCTTAAATGGAATTGCCCAAAAAATGACATTTGGCTCCTGATCACAGAATTGTTGATCGATGCAACAATAGGATATGAAGAAGTCCCCTTCATGGAAAGATATTCTAGATACAATCAAATCTGGATGGCCCAAGGAGATGAAGAAGCTTCCACTTTTAAGGCCCCTCAGGGATTGTTCTGTTATAAAGTGATTCCCTTTTGTCTTATGAATGTCGGCACCACATATCAGTGCACCATGAATCATATCTTCATTCCCTTTTTGGGAAAATTCATTGGTTGTTATGTTGATGACTTGGTGGTTAAATGATGACAGTGTTCAAACAACATGGGTGACATTGAAACTTTCTTAAACAAATTGAGAGAACACAGTTTGAAGATGAATCCCCTGAAATACACCATTCGCGTTACCTTGGGAAAATTACTAGGCTTTGTTGTATGCCATTATGGAATTGAATTTGACCCCGAGAAGATGAAATCCATTCTTGGAATGTCCCCATCTCGCAACCTCACCGAGTTGAGTGGTCTCCTGGGGCACCTCTTCTACATTTAGTGCATTATAGGAAACCTAGCAGATAAATGTTTACCTTTCACCAATGTCATGAAGAAAGGAGTTATGTATGAATGGGATAATTATTGTTAAGAAGCATTTGAAAACTTAAAGAGATATCTCCTAAGACCTTCAATGCTCATGCTGTCTGTTGAGGGGAGACCACTCATTTTATACATAACTGCCCTGGAATGGTCATTAGGTGTCTTCCTCGCACAAAAGAATGATGCAGGCAGCGAGATTAGCCTCTACTACCTCAGTAGGACAACGATTGATGCCAAAACTCAGTATTCGATGATTGAAAATAACTACCTAGCCTAAATATTCAGAGTTATGAAGCACATACATTACCTGCACACCATAAGGTCCACCCGGTCTCCCACTAAAACCCACTCAATTATATCATCAATTATCCCATGCTAAATGGGTGCCTATCACGATGGGTGGTAATCCTGCCAGAGTTTGACATATGGTACGTGACCCATAAGTCCATCAAAGGCTAGAAGTTAGTAGAATTCCTGGCTGAGCACCCCTCAGAAGAAACATCACTATTGGATACTGAATGTCTAGATGAAGAAGTGTTTTCCTTCTAGGGGAACCCCCATACGTGGGAAATGTACTTCTATGGTGCTTCCCAAATCCCAACAAGGAAAAGGATGGAGGATCCCAAGTTCAAAAAAGTGGGGCTGGGATTCATACTAGTATCTCCTGAAAAGGACACCTTTCCTTACGATTTCATTCTTTTTAAAGGATGTATGAACAACGAAGTGGAATATCAGAACCTCATTGCAGGCCTGGAATTAGAACTCTAAGTGCAAGCTAAACACAGAAAAATAAAAGGTGATTCAGATCTAGTCATCAAATAGTTTAACAGTGACTATGATATCAATAATGAAGTGTTGGTTCCTTTAATGAACCATTTTCAAGCACTAATGGAAGAATTCACATTATAACAAACGTTGAATCATGTCCCCCAGTCATAGAATTCTCAAGAAAATGATTTAGAAAATACATCCACATCCTTGGCCCATCCTGACTTGGATGAAACAGTTATTAGCATTTCTCTCCATTGGATGGTATCTCCATTCATCTAGATAAATACGGAGGAAATTGATGAAGTTATCCCCATTCCTAAGCCTTAGGGTCACACCACCGGTTGGATGACACCAATTAATAATTACCTTCGGAACTAGGAACTCCCACCAGTTAGGGATTAAAGGTATCGGGTCCGAAGAAGGGTTGTCAATTTTACCATGTATAATGGGGTTATGAAAGATGAGATTCTCTATAAATGAGGCCTTGACATAGTCCTTCTCTAATGTATTGATGTAGAAAATATTGATGACGTCATGAAAGAAGTGCTCACCAGAGCTTGTAGAGCACACCAGTAAGAAACCAAGATCCCTCACCAAATTTAGAAGCTTGGGTATTACTAGCCCACCATGATACAAGATTGTGCCATATTCACTAAGAAGTGTCATTCCTCCCAAGTTCATGCCAATTTCATACACCGCCCCCTAGAGTTGCATCATGCAACTAAGTACTCCTGGCCATTATTTGCGTAGGGGATGGAATTTGTAGGACTATATCCTCCCGCTACAGCCAAACAATTCACGTTCATACTCACAATGGCCAAATACTTTACAAAATGGTCTGAATCCATACCCCTTAAGGATGTCAGGGAGAAAAACATTATCATCTTTGTAAAGGCAAACATCATCCCCAGATTTGTTGTCCCTCATACAATACTTATAGAAAATGGAACCAACTTCTGCTCTGTAGAGCTGGATAAGTTGTATCAGGGGTATAGAATCAAGGCCACCATGTCATCCCGCTATCATGCAGTGGCCAATGGGTAGATAGAGGGTTTCAACAATAATATGTCAAAAAATATTCAAAATATGGTTGATAAGGATAAGAAATAGTGGCTAGTTAATCTCTTTCATGCCTTTTGGTCTTACCAGACCACAAACCACATGACCACTCATGCAACCCCATACTCACAAGTATACGAGGCAGAATGGGTTTTTCCTATCAAAATCCAAGTGACATCACTTCGTATGGACATTTGAGATCAAATTTCCATGGATAAAAAATCCCAGAGATGATTTAAGGAGTTGGAGCAGCTATACAAAAAACGGTTGCACACTATGCACTATTTGGAAATCTACCAAAACTAAATTGCATGAGTATTCAATAAAAAGGTTCGCCTTTGATCTTTCCTCAAAATATAAATGGTGTTAGTCCTCAGAACCCCAATGATAATAGGGAAGAAGCCCCCAAAGCTTGAATCAAAGTGGTAAGGACCATATGTCATACATAGGGTCTATTCCAATAGAGCATACACCCTGATATCAATAGACGAAGAGCTCAGCACATCTCCCACATGTGTGAAGTTCATGAAGAAATAGTCTGCATAAAAATGCCTCTATGTATTGGTTTGAACTAAATGACCTTAAACTATGAGTTATATGACCCTTCTGCATAGTTCCAAGCTCTACGACCCTAAACTATTAGTCATAATGGATGCATCTGATGCCATGGTCTGAACTCAATGACCCTAAACTATGAGTTTGATCACCCATATGCATAGCTCCAAGCTCTATGACCCTAAACTATGAGTCATAATGGATTCATCTGATGCCATGGTCCCAAATCAATGACCTTAAACTATGATTCATTTTCCAGGCCACATGACTCTAAACTATACGGTATTAGTCCATGCAATATGACATTAAACTAAAATGCCCACAATATTAAGGTCCAAGCTCTATGACCATAAACTATGAGTTATTAAAAAACTCCCCCCATGTTATGGTCCAAAATCTAAGACCATAAAATATGAGTAACGACAAAACCCCCATGGTAAGGTCCAAGCTCTGTGACCCTAAACTATGAGTAAAAATACCCCCACAATTTTAAGGTCCGAACTCTAAAGACCTTAAACTATGAGTCATCGTCCTTTCCACATGACGTTAAACTGTGAGGAACTCATACTTGGAACATGACAATAAAACTGTGACTTGTGTCCTCGTCATAAGACATTCAACAACATAGCATAAAACATCCTAATTGCATGACAATAAACTACATGATCTTTCACAGAACTACGTGCAAATTGATTCCTTCTCGTGCAGAATACGTAGCGATGCCTCGATCTTCGATCCTGGCCCAACCCCCATAAAATGCCTCAATCACGCACCCTATCTACCCATATTCATAAAAGAAAAACCTTATCACTCCTTGTTTCTCACAGCGAGTACAACTCCCATGAGCTTAGGAATGGTGATAGAGATTATCTTACGATGTTAAACTATGGGGTAACATGGCAAACCTGAAAACCATAATGGGTATAATGAAAGTTCCCCTACCCTTTGAACCGAGACAAACCTAAATGGGGTACACGCAGAACTATGTAGGGCTTGATTTCATCCCTCACCAGATACATAGCGACGCCTCGATCTTCGATCCTGGCCCAACCCCACCATGAAAGAAAAGGAAAATTCCCCCATCATATTCTCTGCCTCCTTACACTTGCGAAGGAGACTCTCTTACCACTCCTTGTTTCTCACATCTAGTATAACTCACATGTTCTTAGGATCATTAGTAGGGATTATCTTACGCAAATAAACCATAGGGGCATATGGTAGGCCTGAAACCCATATCATGTAAAACAAAAATGCCCATAAGTGTCCCTAACATGTCAAAAAAAAGTTTTTAGGGAACATCCAGAACTATGTGTGGCTTGATTCCTACCCTCATAGAATATGTAGTGATGCTCAAATTCAACATCCTGGCCCAAACACCAGTAAAAAATGCCCCATTACCCCGTGTGTGGGTAAGACCTTTATTGAAGCTCCCAGAAGGTCATTTTTAATCATGGTCTGGGTATTCTCACATTCCCAAGAACACCATTCCCATTTGTCACACTCCATACCTCTGGAAAACTTGGATCCTCATAATCATCCAAGTCCATCTGATATGGAAGGCCAATGTCCTACAGACACCTTTGATTGACTATGCACATCATGCCCAGGTGGCTTTGTATATGTCACCAACAAAAATGGATGTCAATCAAAGGAAAATTATTCCTCATGAGAGTCTTCTCCTGCCTAAGTACACCCAATGGATTTCAAGCCTTATTTTATCCATTTGGATTCAAGTCTCCTCGGGGACTATGGTTTAAACCTTCAATCATCACTCACATCTATGGAACGCTAGAACACCCTGACTATGATTAACCTTAAACGTCTGAAGACCTTTGTTAGGAAAAAATCGTCATCACTACATGACATTAAACTACAAGGCTATAATTTTCCTCACCACACGACGTTAAACTTCAAGGCTATAATCGTCCTCACTGCACGATGTTAAACTGCATGGCAGGAATCGTCCTCACCGCATGATGTTAAACTACAATGCAATGGATTTATCCTAAAAATAACCCCTAATATTGAATTCACTATTCTTACATGATGACATGGTACCCTTCTAGTCCTTTGTTTCTCACACTGAAAATAGCTCACGTGACCTTAGGTATCTTAGCGAGAGATCCACCATGACATTAGGGAAAAACAGCCTGAGAATTCGGTCCTAGCATCATAACCCTAAAAGGCATGTCATGGTTCCCTCCCTTGAGAGGAACCCCCATGTCTTGGCCATGTGATGTTAAAAGATCAATAATATCAAAGATAAAATGAATACCTCACCATGCGTATGGGTCGGATCTACGTACGGGACACAATTCCATGAGTAATTAACATCCCCAATGTCCCCAATATGTCATGGTACACCCCTTTTATATTTCAAACTCTATTATTTGAGCGATCTTGAATCCCCATAACCCTCCCAGGACATCTGGTGTGGAAGGCCAGTGTCCTACGGATACCTTTGATTAATAATTCACATTATGCCCCAGTGGTTCTGCATATGTCACCCACAAAAATGGTCATCAATCAAAGGAAAATTTTTCCCCATGAGATTCTTTGCCTTCCTTAGTATGACCAACGACTTCCAAGACTCATTTCATCCATCCTGATTCAAGGCCCCACAAAGTCATGGGTTACATTCTAATCCATTCACACATCCTATATATATCAGAGCATACATGCCTAGTTTATCTCTGGTCTCTTTTGAGGTTTCTAAATGATATCCCATCTATATGTGTGAAGTTGATATGAATGCATCGGAAGAGTTTCCATACTCATTTCTGGGTTTCCCTGAAGAATTTCAGCAAACAAAAAGCGCCTTTTTGTGATTAGGGGCACCCATGGTCGAAGGTCACACAACATATTAAAAAAGATCCCAATCTCCATAATCCTCCAAGTCCATCGAAAATGAATGGTCAGTGTCCTGCGGACACCTTTTCTTGACTATACACATCATGCCCTGGTGGCTCTGCATATGTCAAACAGAAAGAATGGATATCAATCAAAGGAAAATTCGTCCCTAGGAGAGTCATTTCCATCCTTCGTATGCTCAAATGACATTCATGTCTTGTCACACCCTGAGATTTGGAAAAATCCAGAATGATGGCTTATGTACCTCCTTCTTCCCAATTTCCCCTAACATAGAAAAGACTCTTAACTACACTGACCACTTACCAACTCTCCCTCATGCAAGTATTAAATGTGTGGGAACAGATTCCCACTCAAGGATGATATGAATGTTCCTAATGTTCTCAGACAACACTACTCAAGTGAGCCACCTATTGTGGCTCCCAACATCAAGATAAATCCAAAATGTTTCAAATCCCACCAGGCCATCGGAAATGGAAGGACATTGTCTTAGAGACACCTTTTATTGACTATGAACATCATGCCTTGGTGGCTCTGCATTTGTAGCCAACAAAAATGGCCATCAATCAAAGGAAAATTCCTCCCCAGGAGAGTTTATTCCAACCTTTGTACGCCTAAACCGACTCTTGAGCCTCATGCATTTCCATAATCTAAAAATCCAAGATCAAGAAAAATCCATAACCCATGTATGAGGGATACTATAATATTCCCGACTAACGGTCCCGAGTCGGGGCCCTACCCTATTAAGTTTGTTCAAAGCTATCTGACCTAAAACATCAGTATTAAGTTTGATTGGTAGGACTGTGAACTGCTAGAAAGAAAACGACGCTATACTCACTTGAGGGAAAATCCTATAAAGGCACCTTTGGGTAAAAGTCGAGTATTGATTCACTAAAAAAATGCATTGATCCATCAGAAAGTGTGCAAATCTTGTTAGGTCGTAAACCCACAAAGGGAGGCCTTAGAAAAATCCAAGTTATGCCCACTAAGCCGGTGTCAAGAAGTCTTTGGAAAAATTTAGGGTAATAATGAAAAAGACATAAACATTCATGAGTTATTCCATCAAACCTCAGTAATAGTCTAACTACACTCGTTGAGTCCCTTGTCCCAAGCAAAAATTAGAGCATGATTCGGTTATCTGAGTCTACTGATTTCAAGTCATGGTTTAAAATGAACACTTGATTCAAATGATGTTGACATGAAAAGGAAAAGATAGGGAATTTAGAGGTAAATCATTTCCATCACATTCCGTAAAAATATATGGTGGGAATCTAAAACCTGGAGCCTCTCCTTGAGAACAATATAAGACTTTTACATGAGACATTCAGTAGAGTCTCAAAGATGCATCAATGATTGGTGATATTCTTCAATGGCTTGGTGAAGCTTCAATATGTCTGTTGTATCGTCTTATACACTCACTCGCAGCACCTCAACTTATCTCACATCTTGGAGTCTGGTTCTCTATCCCTCCCTCATTAACCGTCGTCATTCCTCAACCGCACCTACGGCCTGAGCCTGCTCCTGTTTCAGTCATTCCAGTTTTTTGATTTGTTGGTCTACTTTCTGGTCAAGCTGCTCCATCATAGTCTCTTCATTCTTGATATTGTTTTGAAACTTTTCAACCATCCCAACATGAGTGTAATCTTCATAAATAAGGATTTGTCATGTTTCCATCAAATAAGTTGTCGACTCTGCCATAGAGATTCGAGACTCAAGTGCACATGTTGCTTCCTGAGTAGCAACCACTTGCCTTATTATATCATAAATTCCATGATAGTTAAATCCAAAAAACCCAATAATACAAATTAGAGGTGTATCCTTGACAATTTTTCTGACATATCTTCCAATGGAGTCTAGGAGATTAATCCCTAGATGTTCCTCCACACTTTTTTCTGAGTAGGACGAAATTCGTCTAGGCTCTCTCAGGTAGTCTCGGAATCACTCCAAGATAATGATATGTAGTCGGGGATTAACGTCACCAGAGAGGTACTTGGTTTAGCATCTATAGCATGACTGGACCCTACAACAACCTCATCTCTATTTATTATAATAGAAGGAAATCTAGGGATGTCTTCCATTTCCAAAGCTTGTGGTTGTGATTCCGAGGATGGATAGGAGACAACAATACCTCCCACCCCCAAAGCAATATCACTGTCCAAAATAGGTGGCTCTACATCTTCAATCATTAATTGTGCTCCATGGATATGAGAGAGTACTAACGACCCAGAACCATGATCGTCTAGAACAGAAGTCCTCAAGATGGCCCTTTAAAGGTCACTTTTTATTATAAGACTTGTAGGGATATTAATTCCGAATAGGGATATTAGTCTCAGAATATTGGAGGCTAAAAACATAATGCCTCTCAGAACTGAAAAAAATGGCACGATGGCCTGCTCTAGATTTTCAAGGGACAAAACATCAGCCTCCCCGACCATGACTTTCCTATATCCACCATGAGCAGGTGGAGTATCATCTTTTGAAGAAATTCCCTCTATAGGGACAAAATCCATTTGGTCAAGATTTATTGGATCAACGATATTGAAAGCCCCAAAAAAATCTAGAAAAACCTAGTGATTGTCATTGGACTTAGCCCCCTCCACAAAGACCACCTTGTCCCTCTCCATGAGAATTGGTTCGACACGATCAAATGAACCCTTAAGTTCAAGATGACCTTCCACTAAACGGGTGGAAATTGTTGGAGCAGGGGCAGGGATATCCGATGGGTTAGCAACACCCCCAGTCTCCTCAAAAGGCCCTATTTCCTTGTTCTGATTAGATGTAAAAGGTGGTGATCCTTCCTCTACCCTAAAAGGGACAGGGGCTATAGATGCCCGAGCTATCATCGTCTAATCACCAATGGTCCCTGAGTCAAAGCACATATATGTACCAGTGATTCAATAAGGTAAGGATATTCGGTTCAATCACTAGGTGAGCAGATACTTACTTGTGATCCCCTTTCGAATGAGCTTTGATAGCTGGGATGCTTGCTTACATTCCTTTGACTGTTGGGGAGATGGATCCTGAATAAGATCACAAAAAGGAGTTGAAGGAGGATACATTGTAGAAGGGTCAGCAATCACCACCTCCATATTTGCTTAGGCTTCGGGAGATCACTCAGTAGTACACCCTACTGGTGAAGGTGCGTACTCCCAAGCTACAGTAACTCTGGGAGAATAAGTTAGGGAAAAATTTGTCTTTCGAGACCCGGTAGGCCCCTGAAAAATAAGAAGGAAATGGGGTAATTTTTTCACATCTTTTCAATAAATTAATTTAAGGCCAAATGATGCAGATAAGACCTCTCCCGTCAGACGTCGAAATTATATCATCAATGCCACACTGTCAGACTAGTAAAGCCTTTCTATAGGTGTAACAGCCCGAGATTTTATGAGATATATTATTTTTAATTTCTTTGATGTATTCTATTATACACTACACCAAGATTAGCTTGTACTATACGCAACACCGTATTAGCTTGCAGTATACGCAACACTATTCTTGGCTCGTGTTACACACAATTTCAAGTTCGTTTTTTGGAAATTATTCTACGCAACATTAAGTATAGATTTTGTTTAATGTATAAATGAAATAAGTTTTGATTTATACACAACACTAAATGGAGCTTTCACTACACGCATCCCTGACATGGATTACATTACACACAATCAAGACCTTCCTCGATAGCGTGTGTAGTACGCAATACCGAGTTTCACTAAACGATATATTATTATAATATTATTATGAACTAGCCGTTATGAATAGTAACACCCACTTATTGAAATTTTATAAATTTTATCTTTCAAAATGGACTTCATTTTTGGATTCAGAATATCGAAATTAGCCTAGGGTAAATTTTTTGTATTTTTATGAAAACTTTCAATTTTTTATGAATAGTGAAAACATTGGGTTACTATATAAAAACCGACTTTTTATTTAAATAATTATTTATTTTATTTAAATTTATTTTATGTAAAAATTGATACATAATACCTATATAAGTTCAATGTAATTCATTGGAGTCATTTTATAATAATTTTAGATATATAAAAATTTTATTGAACTTTTCACCGTCTTTTACCCACCTCCTATGAGAATTTGAAAATTTACATAAAACTTAATTTTACCGCTTCTGTGAGTGGAATTTTGAAAATCCAAGAGACACAGTTAATATCAAATAGTAAAATGTGGTTCAATAAGATAAAAATAATTTTTGGTGAATAGTAACTTTTTTACTTTTATTTACCACGGTTAAAAGTAAATAGGGTAATTAAGGGTAAAAATGATATTATTATTACCCCAACACATGTCCTAATTCTATTGGATAAGTATAATTCGACCAAAAACAACCTTAGGAATATAATATTATCATTTAGGTCTACTTGGATTAGATTAGGACATTTATTATTATTTAATTCAAAGAAGAGTTAAAAGAGTTAAAATCAAAGTTTAATAACTAAAAAAATTTTAATATAGGGTTATACATAAGATAAATTTGACTATAAATATTCATTAGAAATATAAAAAGATTTAATACATAATGGTATTTTATTTATAATTTTTAGACATTAAATAAATTAATTTATTTATGACACAATGATAATGCAATAGTTACCTTATTAATGAAATATTAACATAATTGGTGTTATAAATACCCAAATAAAATTAATTTGAGACTTTTTATAAATTAAAATAATTTTTTAGGTTAATATGACATGTTATTATTTCTTTATTTAACTTTTTTTGAACTAATCATGCTGTTATGATTTTCACAAAAAATCAATTACCAAATTGTGTCAAAATTGACATAAAATAGTTTTTAAAACAAATATTATATTATTAGTTGTTATTCTATTCCTAAAAATCTAAGGTTCGGAAAAATGACTTATACAAGGTTATATATATTAATAATGAACCACTTGGATTTTTTTGTCTTGTTATAGTAAGTTTATTAACCATATAGTGTAAGAAAACAAGAAGACACTGTAAAAGTTAAATTATTTAACTTAGAGTTAAATCTAAATGATAAGGTTAAAATAGTAATCTAAACTTGTCTAAAACCTATTGGTTGAGAGGATTTAGACCCATCCCCACCTTAGCTTAGAAATAAATCAATTTTTAGCTTTTATAAACCGAATATGACTTTATTATAAAATAATATTTTAATCTTTTCCTAAGGTGCCACTCTCCTCCCTTATAAAAGGGCACCTCCTACCTCTTCTCTTTACACAATTTTGAGCCTTCAAGCTCGGAAAAACCCTGCTCATTTCCCTTATCAACTTTCCTAAAAACATTATAGATGTTATGGTCTCCTCAAAATACCAACTCTAGTTCCTTAAGAGGGATCTTAAAAGAGGTGTGTCGAAGAAGAGATAATCTCTTCTACCGATTCTTTCATGTTTCTTTCTTCTTCAATTTATTCTTATTTAGTTGTTTCATTATAAAGTAATAACATCAGTATAACTAATGTACTGATATGTTATTATAAATATGAAACAACCCCATTTCACCTTCTATCCATCCTATGGAAAACGAAATCACCGCGCGTGCGTACGTACGGAATACCGTCTCCACGCCGTGGTGTAATCTATTTTTCCACCACCACCTTACTTGGATGGATATAATGGTGTAAAGAATAACTATATATGGTTATTATAACATCATCCGGATTATGATATATTATATCATCTACTTCAATTCCATTCAATAATTATGGGAACGATATCATCGCTCGTGCGTACGTACGGATTACCGTCTCCACAACGGGATGAGATTCATTCTCCATGTTAACCATTCAAGAATGATTATAAAGTATATATAATGAATAATAATGAAATATATGACATAATGAAGCTACTGTATTTATGTATATATATATATGTCATCTACTTACTTACATTCAAGTCAATAAGGAAAAGAAAACATCGTTCATGCGTACATACCGTCTACCATCTCCATGAACGGTATATTTCATTTCATTCATCTATATATTATATATATATATATACTGAATATATATGATATATAAATCATGATTTACATTCTGTAAGTAAGTAAATAATGTTATGAGTAAAAATAATATCAAGAACAACAATTCCAAACACATACAATAAATAAAACAATTTTACCCAAAATGCTTCTCTAACATGGAATTTACAAAAGAACGGGTAATATAAAGTCATAAGTAAACCATATATGATATCATAACAGTGAATATGATTCTGTAATAAGTCAATGAAATTATTTAAATCATTATATAGGAGGTTCGGATATGTACGAAGCATATCGGACTTAAAGTAAGGGATAATTTTTCAATATCATTTTTATTTGAGATTGCTTATACGTAAGTATTTACTAGGGTTATATTTTTCATCCATGTCCATAAATTTTTTTTCATAAAGTGTTTAATATTATTACATGTATATTTAATGTCATGTTTAC
This sequence comes from Viscum album, assembly GCA_963277665.1. Classification (NCBI taxonomy): domain Eukaryota; kingdom Viridiplantae; phylum Streptophyta; class Magnoliopsida; order Santalales; family Viscaceae; genus Viscum; species Viscum album. The sequence goes on along the minus strand of OY728150.1, from coordinate 933,756,337 downwards.
CCCTCTTTGACTTTTACTTTGTGTTATGGAAGGAATATTTCTTTTGTTTACCACACGTGGTACTTTTTGACTTTTCCATTAAAAGTACGAGGAGAATGTTTTTTTAACTTATACGGCATGAGAGGATTTTTATGGTTTTATAATGCCTTATTTTCAAGAATCTTACTCTAAAATATTTCATTATAATTTTCAACAAAATAATTTTCATTTAAAATTGCATGGCATTTTGTGAAAAGAAAATCATTTTGAAGAAGAAATAATATTTTCCTCAAGAATTCCTTTCAAGTGTTTTGTCAAAACTATTTTCTATCTAAGATGAAATTATTTAGTATGATTATGTTTCAAGTATAATGTCTCTATGATTTACATGGTTTCATTTTTCTTATGATGAAATGATATCCATTTGTTTTATATGGATTATGTTATGTTGGGATGATGTTTATGAAACTCATTTATTCTTTGGGTTATGATGAATGATTTTGTTTATATTGTGGCACACGTAAGAATGATTTCATTATGAGATGGGTGGGACCTATATCTCCCTCCAATGCATTGGGTAAATATTTATATCTCATGAGATAGACATGGCTGTAACTTCAAGTAAATCTGGTTCAGTAATATAGGGCTGGAACGACAAGTAAACCCGGTTCAGTAAGGGACTTTGTCCACTAAGATGGTCTTGGCAGCAATGACTTGGCTACTATGGAAATCATATCATGTGCTTAATTTTTTTCCACAATTACAAGTTTTATTCCCATGCTATTTTATCATAATTAATGTTCTTTTATGATCTATACCTTATGCACTGCAATGTTTTATGTCATTTCTCAAGATTTTTATGTTTAGATTTTATGATCATGTTTTTACATTCAAATGTTTATGGATTGTTTTATGTTCTCTATGTTTACCCTTACTGAGCATTTGAGCTCACCCTTTATATTTTTCCTTTTCCCCAGGATATAAAGAAAGGTTTTAGGTAAGAAAAAAAAAGGGAAGATCTTTATGGGAGGTGTTGAAGATATTTAACCCTGATTAGAAGATTATGTTCCGAGTTTCCAAAGACACTAAACTATTACGGTCCTTCGGTGTCTGTTTTTGTTATGTATTAAGTATTCCGCAAAAGTAATGTATTGTCCATGTTTTTCAAGATATGTGTCTCTACAGTTGGTATCAGAGGAAAGATTTAGTTAAACTTTGGAAACTAGGATGTGAAAACTTTATTGAGATCCCTAGAGATATTTTTAAGGTATGTCTAGGGATGTCCCTAAGGTTTAGTATAACTATAGGTTACAGTCCTAGAGTTATGTTGATGATCATGAATAACCTAGGGTGAACCTAAGGTATCATGGATTAAAGAATGTGTGATAATTTAGGCATCCCATAAGTGACTTTTAATGATTATGTGGTCCCTCATTATTTTAAATGTTTCTTACACTATGGTTTCTGGTTTTAGTCAATGGAGGAAACGAGAAAGAATTCATTTAACGTTGATTTTGATGGACAAATTGTTATTGTGATCAATAGAATTGTGTAATGCCTAGAGAGAAAGATATTGTGATTATGTCGAATCAATCATCATGATATATGATTAACAAGGTGAACTTTGGTGGTATTCCTAAGTCATTAAATAAGAGGAAGATGAACTTTTATACATGTTCTAATGGAGAGGAACATAGAGGAAGGAAGATTAAGCTTTATACATATCAAGAAGAAGGGAAGAAGATCCTTGAGGAATACCTCAAATGGAGGGGAAGATGTTATCTGTGTGGAGAAAAGGTTCATAGAGTGACAGACTGTTATGGAGTTCAATGTCTTATTTGTGGAGAACATGGGAATTACCCAACTCAATGCCCTGACCTAAGAGGTTACCTCTAAATCAAGGAAGGACGTATTCCATGACAATCATTGAAGAGGATGGATTGAAGTGTTTATGTATTGGTATTCAAGAATAATGTTGTTGAGGTACTTTTATGGTATATTGGAATATTTTTGTATTAGTCTATTGTGGTTTTCGATAATTTTATGGTACCAGTAACTATGAAAATTGATTGAAATATTTGTGGAAAGTAGATGATATGCGCATAATGAAGGGATAAAGAGAAAATGAAATTTTTGATAGTATTAATGAGCTCATGATTGATATAAGGACAAAGTGATATCATGGTTTGAGTATATAGAAATTTTGGGATTTTGGTATGTGGAAAGAGTTAAATTTTGAAAGCATTCATGTTTTCACAAAGGTTCAATGGGTGTTCATTTTTCAAGAGAATACATGATTAAGGTATTCACATGTTTGGAATGTGACCAACAAGATATATCATATGATATATGGGGATAAATGATGGTATTCAAGTGCTTGTTATGTGACCTTTCAATTAATCGTTTTCTTTATACTATGAGCTTGGACCGAAGTATTTTGGATAAGCCTAAAGATTGGAATGAATTAAGTTAGAAAAAAGTTAGTATTGTTTAAGGCTAGAACGTTTTTCGATATTATTGATGGAATGTTATAATAATGTAGTTTTAGAAAAAGGACAACCTGCAGGACGGGCGACAACCCGTCGCGTCGGACAAGGCTGTGGGAATCAAACCCACAACCGAAGTGCGATAGGCCTTTATCACCTATCACTAGCCTACAGGAATTCCCTGGTTAGTAGAAACTAGTTTTATTATATTAAGCGGTATGATATATGAAGTATAAGTCAATTTTAGGAACCATATACTATTAATCTCACTATATATGGACTTATGTATATTTAATAACTTTTTCAATCCTTTTGTTTGAGACAGACGGAATAAACTATCATTCTATCACATGATCTGCTAACTCTTCACGGAAGACAAATTCAACTTCATTTCTTTAAGAGATGAATTGGAAATTGTTCAAGGCACAAACAACAGTAAGATTGTACCAAAATCGAGTAAGTATTTCTTTTAATTCAACAATTCTTCAACTTTAGGGAAATGACCTTGAAAACAAAAAAATGTTGTCCTAGTGTCCTTATATCCGATGAATCAGATGGTACCTTAAATCATCACAAATTTATGGCTTTGTGATTGTTGTCTTTTTTGAAGCCATGATCTCTACCACTCTTCATCTAAACATGATGGTTAGATTTCTCTTTCGTATCCATATTTTCACCTATGTTGTTCTATGTGAAAACCCAGTACTGAGTTACTTTGGGTGACCATTATGATTTTAACTTTCCTTTTTAAAATGAAGTTTTACTATTCCTTTTTATGATGTGGGTTTCTATGAAAGAAACTTTCAAGTAGTAAACCATTTATAACCCTGACGAATTCAATGGCGAAATTCATTTTAAGGGGGGTAGAATGTAACACCCCGAGATTTTATGAGATATATTATTTTTAATTTCTTTGATGCCTTCTATTATACACTACACCAAGATTAGCTTGTACTATACGCAACACTGTATTAGCTTGCAGTATATGCAACACTATTCTTGGCTCGTGTTACACACAATTTCAAGTTCGTTTTGTGGAAATTATTCTACGCAACATTATGTATAGATTTTGTTTAATGTATAAATGAAATAAGTTTTTATTATGTTATACGCAACACCAAACGGATCTTTCACTACATCCATCCCTGACTTGGCTTACATTACACGCAATCAAGACCTTCCTTGATAGCGTGTGTAGTACACAATACCGAGTTTCACTAAACGAGATATTATGATAATATTATTATGAACTAGCCATTATGAATAGTAATACCCACTTTTTGAAATTTTATAAATTTTATCTTTCAAATTGGACTTCATTTTTGGATTCATAATATCAAAATTATCCTAGGGTGAATTTTTGATATTTTTATGAAAACTTTCAATTTTTGATGAATAGTGAAAACACTAGGTTACTATTTAAAAACCGATTTTTTATTTAAATAATTATTTATATTATTTAAATTTATTTTAGGTCAAAATTGATACATAATACCTATATAAGTTCAATTTAATTCATTAGAGTCATTTTATAATAATTTTAGATATATAAAACTTTTATTGAACTATTCACCGTCTTTTACCCACCTTCTAAGAGAATTTAAAATTTTACATAAAACTTAATTTTACCGCTTCTGTGAGTAGAATTTTGAAAATCTGAGAGACATGGTTAATATCAAGGAGTAAAATTTGGTTCAATAAGATAAAAATAATGTTGGTGAATAGTAACTTTTTACTTTTATTTACCTCGGTTAAAAATAAATAGGATAATTAAGGGTAAAAATGATATTATTATTACCCTAACACATGTCGTAATTCTATTGGATAAGTATAATTAGACCCAAAACAACCTTAGGAATATAATATTTTCATTTAAGTCCACTTGGATTAGATTAGGACATTTATTATTATTTAATTCAAAGAAGAGTTAAAAGAGTTAAAATCAAAGTTTAATAACTAAAACATTTTTAACATAGGGTTATACATAAGATAAATTTGACTATAAATATTCATTATAAATATAAAAAGACTTACTACATAATGGTATTTTATTTATAATCTTTAGACATTAAATAATTTAATTTATTTATGACACAATGATGATGCAGTAACTACCTTATTAATGAAATATTAACAAAATTGATGTTATAAATACCCAAATAAATGTAATTTGAGACTTTTTATAAATTAAAATAATTTTTTAGGTTAATGGGACATGTTAGTATTGATTTAATTAATTTTTTCTAACTAATCCTGCTGTTATTATTTTCACAAAAATCAATTACCAAATAGTGTCAAAATTGACATAAAATAGTTTTTAAAACAAATAATATATTATTAATTTTTATTCTTTTCCTAAAAATATAAGGTTTGGTAAAATGACTTAGATAAGGTTATATATATTAATAATGAACCACTTGGGGTTTTTTTGTCTTGTTATAGGAAGTTTATTAACCATATAGTGTAAGAAAACAAGAAGACACGGTAAAAGTTAAATTATTTAACTTAGAGTTAAATCTAAATGATAAGGTTAAAATAGTAACCTAAACTTGTCTAAAACCTATTGGTTGATATTATTTCGACCCGTCCCCACTTTAGCTTCTAAATAGTTCAATTTGAAGCTATTATAAACCGAATATGACTTTATTATAAAATAATATTTTAAGCTTTTCCTAATGTGACCCACTCCTCCCTTATAAAAGGGAACCACCTCCCTCTTCTCTTTACACAATTTTGAGCCTTCAAGCTCGGCCAAACCCTACCCATTTCCCTTCTCAACTTCCCTATAAACATTATAGAGGTTTTGGTCTCCTCAAAAGACCAACTCTAGTTCCTTAAGAGGAAGCTTAAAAGAGGTGCGTCGAAGAAGAGGTAATCTCTTCTACTGATTATTTCATGTTTCTTTATTCTTCAACTTATTCATCTTTAGTTGTTTAATTATAAAGTAATAACATCAGTATAACTAATATACTGATATGTTATTATAAATATTAAACAACCCCATTTCACCTTCTATCCATCCTACGGAAAATGAAATCACCGCGCGTGCGTACGTACGGAATACCGTCTCCACGCCGTGGTGTAATCTGTTTTTCCACCACCACCTTACTTGGATGGGTATAATGGTGTAAAGAATAACTATATATGGTTATTATAACATCATACATATTCTGAGATATTATATCATCCACTTCAATTCCATTCAATAATTATGGGAATGATATCATCGCTCGTGCGTACGTACGGATTACCGTCTCCACGACGCGATGAGATTCATTCTCCATGTTAACAATTCAATAATGATTATAAAGTATATATAATGAATAATAATGAAATATATGACATAATTAAGCTACTGGATTTATGTATGTATATATATATATGTCATCTACTTACTTCCATTCAAGTCAATAAGGAAAGGAAAACAACGTTCATGCGTACGTACCGTCTACCGTCTCCATGAACGGTGTATTTCATTTCATTAATCTATCTATTATATATATATATATATATACTGAATATATATGATATATAAATCATGATTTAAATTCTAGGAGTAAGTAAATCATGATATAAGTAATAATAATATCAAGAACAACAAGTCCAAACACGTACGATAAATAAAACAATTTTACCCAAAACGCTGCTTTAACATGGAATTTACAAAAGAACGGGTAATATATTGTCATAAGTAAACAATATATGATATCATAACAATTAATATGATTCTGTAATAAGTCAATGACATTATTTAAATCATTATACATGAGGTTCGGATACGTACTAAGCATATCGGACCTAAGGTAAGGGATACTTTTTCAATCTCATTTTTATTCGATATTTCTTATACGTAAGTATTTACTGGGGTTATATTTTTCATCCATGTCCATAAAATGTTTTTAATAAAGTGTTTAATATTCTTACATGTAAATTTAAAGTCATGTTTACCCCTCTTTGACTTTTACTTTGTGTTATGGAAGGAATCTTTCTTTTGTTTACCATACGTTGTACTTTTTGACTTTTCTGTTAAAAGTATGAGGAGAATGTTTTTTTAACTTATACAGCATTAACGGATTTTTATGGTTTCATAACGCCTTATTTTAAAGAATCTTGCCCTACAATATTTCATTATTATTTTCAACAAAATCCTTTTATTTTAAAATTTCATGGCATTCTGTGAAAAGAAAATGATTTTGAAGAAGAAAATATATTTTCCTCAAGAATTCATTTCAAGTGTTTTGTCAAAACTATTTTCCATCTAAGATGACATTATTTAGTATGATTATGTTTCAAGTATAATGTCTCTATGATTTACATGTTTTAATTTTTTTTATGATGAAATGATATCCATTTTCTTTATATGGATTATGTTATGATGGGATGATGTTTATCAAACCCATTTTATTGTTTGGGTTATGATGAGTGTTTTTTGTTTATGTTGTGGCACACATAAGAATGATTTCATTATGAGTTGGGTGGGACCTATATCTCCCTCCAATGCATTGGGTAAATATTTATATCTCATGATATAGACATGGCTGGAATGACAAGTAAATATGGTTCAGTAATACAGGGCTGGAATGGCAAGTAAACCCAGTTCAATAAGGGACTTTGTCCACTAAGATGGTCTTGGCAGCAATGCCTTGGCTACTATGGAAATAATATCATTTGATTAATGTTTTTCCACAATTACAAGTTTTATTCCCATGCTATTTTTTCATGATTAATGTTCTTTTATGATCTATGCCTTATGCACTACAATGTTTTATGTCATTGCTCAAGATTTTGATGTTTAGATTTTATGCTCATGTTTTTACATTCGAATTTTTATGGATTGTTTTATGTTCTCTATTTTTACCCTTACTGAGCATTTGAGCTCACCATTTATATGTTTTCTTTTCCCCAGGATATAAAGAAAGGTTTTAGTTAAGAAAACAAAAGGGGAATATCTATATGGGAGATGTTGAAGATCTTTCACCATGATTAGAATATTATGTTCCAAGTTTCCAAAGACACTAAACTATTACGATCCTTGAGTTTTGGTTTTTTTTTATGTATTAAGTATTCTACAAAATTAATGTATTGTCCATGTACGTCAAGCTTCAGGTCTCTACAACAAGAGCATGAAGACATCTGTCTATTTCATTCTAGTGAGCTGCCACCTCATCAGGCTCGTCATCGGCTGAAATATAGGTAGGAGAAATGGCTCCCCAAAAACCTAGAATATCAAATTGTTCCATCTGAATAAGTCTCCATATATCTTTATCTAATGCACTCACCCTCAACTCATCTTAGAATCTCCAAGCCTTTGGAAACACATACGTAATTAGGATGGCCAATGCTGGGGGTTAACATGACAAATCGAGGTAGGCTTTGGCAACCATAAATGATTCATGGGTGTCTCTACAAGCTCCGGACCTCTAGAAGAGGAGCGTTTATGAGATGATGGGGGCGAAGAAGAAACCTCTTTCTTGGCGGTCGTAGTAGGTAAGCCAACAATTTCGTCATCCACAATGGTGGTTCATGGTCACAGTAGGGAATGTTCCCAATATGAGTACCTCTGGCGACCACTTAGAGAGTTTATAAGGGTCTCAAGGTCCTTAAGGTAGTATCCCACCTTATTTAGATCCTCATCGAAAGAAACCTCATTCAGTGCTGACACTAAACCAATACCAGTTGGGAAACTTCCCAAAGTCTGGAGGAGTTTCCATAAATCGTATGAGGACCGGCCATGGGAAGATTGATGAAATTTCAAAAGGTATCATTGCTTCCAAGTGACTACTAAATTGGCCTCATAAGGATTGGATGATGGACTCCCGGCAATAGCTTCAGCAGCTTGTTCGGCTTCCTGTGAGATCGTAACCCATCTTTCCCAACATTCCCGGGGAGGGAGTAAAGAGACCTTCCAAGAAATTTTCCAGGATGAGAGTGTTTATTAACTTCCTTTTTCTTCCCTTTTCCCTTCACCAAGGATGCCCTGGGATTTTCCACAATGGGCACCAATTTGGCCAATTGGTAATCTGGATATGACTTAACCAAGGCCCCAACATAATTCTTGGTAAGGAAGGGGATGAAATCCGTAGAATCTGGAAATCTGGCCTGGCTCTGGGTGTCCTCCCGGGTGAACGTTAGCCATAATTGGTGAGCTATCATAAGATGTTTCTCCTGGAGAGCACTGTTAAGTGAAGGAGGGCATAACTTATGAATGCAATTGAATCTCCAACTAAACCTGTAGAGTGCATAGACCTCGAAGATAAGTTCCCCTCCGATACAGTCAACCAAGACACCTTCTCGCAAAGAAAAGAAGTAACCTTGATTGATGATGTATTCAGATGCATTGTTTGTAATTGTACCAATGGGGGAATCAAAATTGTGTTAAGAGAAATGTTCATAAACTTTGAGGCAAGACATTAAGTCTTTCTCATTCCTTTCGGTCTTCTCCCCTTTCTTATCCTGTGAGGCCCAAGCTGCTGGCATAACCCCGCTGGTGCTCTGAAGATACAGTCGAGGGGTTGAATGTAGGATTGTTAAGGAATTGATAAAGGAATAATCCCTATGTGGACTCCCATCCATCCCCAAAAGAATTTGAAAAGGGACGACCATCCGGTTGGGTGACCCCCCTTCGCTAATTCGGCCGAGCAGGTGGTATATCTTGGCCAACACGGGGATATCCAAATTGATTCATTTTCTGGTGGCCAACTGAGCGTCCATGATAATGGTTGAGGCACTTACACTAAAAAATTCTTTCACTGGTAGAAGCCACGAGCTCAAGAACATGGCCATGAAAGCCTCCAGTCAAAATAAGCGCTCAACGTCAGGGATGATCCCCCATCCTGATTTCCGAAAATAACCCTCTTCTAAGGAGGGACTTTAAATACCTGCTCGCCTTCGGGGGGATTTGGTAGGACAAGCCCTAGGTCCCCGCGAATCGGGCTCGAGACTAGTATTCTTAGAAAAAGTAAAAAACTAATCATCGAACAGAATGTACTGCTTCAATTAGGGATCACTTTCCTTCAAAAGTGTCTTCGCTTGGATGATGAGTTTCCTAGACAAAGGGTGGGGGGTTCTTTCCTCATCATCCCAAACAGTAGAGGGAAAAAGAAATTCATCATACATGTCCCCAACAATAGGGACTCCCGAAATTAGACGAATGTCGAAAAGGCTAATGTCAACCTATCCATGGGTCAAATGGAATGTTTTGATATCTGGACTCCACATGTTTAAGTGATGTGAAATATGGGAAGTATGATGATGGGTGTATGTCTGAGAAACCCAAGCGGCCACATATACTCCCACAAGTTGTAGCTCTGCTCAGAATTCTTCACAGCTCTGGCGAACCCAAAAGGGCCACCCGCAATCCAAGCCAAACGAGCCTCTAGGGAAATGATCCCATCAAGATCACCAACCAAGATGCTCATTCGTTGCAGCCTTCCTTACGATGTTCTGATAACAGTGGGCCTTCTAATCAGGTTTCCGCTTCACCGTTTCTAACGTCTGAGGTGAATAATGTAGAAATTGACCGGAAGTAGTCTTTCTATGAAGGTGCCTCCCCTTGGAAGAGATCAAGGCCTTCGAAATAGATTTTTTAATTATCCAGACAGAGGGCTGATCGATTAGGTTTGGCACTGGGATCGCTGTGTCAGACAAAAGGCCAAACCCTCAAGAAGGAAGCATGTCTGAGACCGGGTACACATGTTAACCCACTATGAGAAGATTTGCCAAGGATTGGTGAAATGGAGCGACCAGAGTCTTGTTGTCAACCAATGCCGCGATATCCCTTGATCTTTCACCCGCAACTAAAAAAGGAGCAACAATTATCACAACCTGGCATTTAATTTATTTTTATTTTATTAATTCTTGGCCTGGTTTCTTGCACCAAGGACCAAGCTACGTCTCAGATTAAAAATTTTGTTGTTTAATATTTTTACTAGGCTTCAGACCCATGTGCGGTCACCGCACGGTCAGTGGTAGCTGGGCAGTCAGCCCAGGAGTCAGGAAATTGCTCATTTTTATTACTATTCTAATTATTGTATTCATTTCATTATTATTATAATTATATTTGTTATTAATTTTTATTATTGTTGTCTTTATTATTTTCATTTTTATTATTATTATTTTAGGTTTTATTAATATTATTTTTATTATTTTTATTGTTATTATTATTATTAGTATTATTATTGTTTTTTAATATTAATATTATTATTTTAATAATATTTTCATTAAAATAAGGGGAAAAAACGTAAACCTAGTTTTACCTGTCGCCCCCCCCCCCTATTTTTCAATTCCCCTGCTGCGCGAGACGCACCCAGTGCACCCCTCCCCTTCTCTTTCGTGATCTTCTGCCAGCAATTTTAGGCGATAGGTTTTTTTTTAATTTTATGGGGTAGGGTTTAAATTAATTGGGGAAATGGGGTTGTCCAGCGCCAAATGAAGTGGCGCTGGACAAAAAAGTGACAAAGCGCCACTTGAAGTGGCGCTTTGACCACTTCGGCCCCACACCCCAACCCCATATATATATATATAATAAACTTATTTATTATTATAAATTTAATTACTAAAATAAATACAATAATTATAATAAATATAATTAAAAAAATAAATACAATAAATACATAATTATATTTTTTATAATAAATATATAATTATGATAAATTATATTTATTATAATAAATTTATTTATATTTAATATAAATATAATACATACATTAATTATATTATATTTATTATAATTATATATTTATAGTATTTATAATTATACATTTATTATAATTCTATATTTATTATATTTATAATTATATAATTATTATAATTAGAATTATAGAAATTATAATAAATTTATAATTATAAAAATAATAATTATGATAAATATATAATTATGATAAATATATAATAGCAATAAATATATAAATATAATAAATATTCAATTATAATAAATATTTAATTATAATAAATGTATAATAAAATAAATATATAAATATAATAAATATAGTAAATATAAAATTATAATAATTATATAATTATAAATATAACAAATCCGTAAAATTATATATAGATATATAATAAATTTATTTATAATAAATTTATTTATTATTATAAAAATAATTACAAAAATAAATACAATAAAATAAATATAATATAATCAAATATAATAAATATAATATAATAAATTACAAATATAATAAATTATAAATGTAATAAATTATAAATATAATAAAAATTATATAATAAATTATGAATATAATAATTATTATATAATTATAAATATAATAAATATAAATATAATAATTATATAATAAATATAAATATATATTACAATGATAATTATATATTTAAAATCATAATAATTAAATAATTATAAATATAATAATTATATAATTATATAATTATATTGTATTTATTATATTTATTTATATATTTTAATTATAATTAATAATTATATAATTATAAATATAATTATTAGATAATTATAAACATAATAAATAATTATATAATAATTATATAATTATAAATATAACAAATATAAATATAATTATGTATATATTGTATTTTTTTATTATATTTATAATTATATAATAAATATACTATATTTATTATATTAGTTATATTTATTTTAATTTATTATGTATTTATAAATTATTATATAATAAATTATTAATCTAATAATTATTATATAATAAATTATAAATATAATAATTATATAATTATATATTTATATATTTATATATTTATTTTATTTATAATTATACATTTATTATAATTATATATTTATTATATTTATAATTATATAAGTATTATAATTAAAATGATAGAATTATAATAAACTTAAAATTATAAATATAATAATTATAATAAATATATAATTATGATAAACATATAATAATAATAAATATGTAAATATAATAAATATAAAATTATAATAATTATATAATAATAATAAATATATAAATATAAAATTATAATTATATAATATTTATTATAATAAATATCTAATAAATCTATAATAAATACTATTATAATAAATATTATAATAAATGCACAATAAATTATAATAAACGTACAATAAATATTATTATAATAAATATACATTTATAATATTTATTATAATAAATATATAATAAATGTATATTAAATATTATTATAATAAATATTATAATAAATGTATAGTAAATGTATAGTAAATGTATAATAAATATTTGTAATACATTTATTATAAATGTATATTTATTATAATAAATATTATAATATTTAATTATAATAAATGCATATTTATATTTATATTTATAATAAATATTATTAATCCATTATAATAAATCTACATTTAGTTTGTACATTTATTATAATAAATATGTATAATAATTGTATAATAATTATTATAATACATTTATTATATAATTATAATATAATAAATGTAATATGTAATTATTTATATATATTATATAATTACCATATCTATATTTATTTTATTTATAATTATATAATAATAATAATATTTATAATTTATTATATAATTATATTTATTATATAAATATATTAATTTTATAATTTATTATATTTATTATGTTTAGAATTTTTTTTTATATTTTTTTATATAATTTTATTATATAATTATTTATATTTATATTTATTATATTTTATTAATTATATTTATTATATTTAATTATATTCTATTTATAATGTATTATAATAAATTTATTATATATATATATGGGGGTTGGGGGTGGTGTGGGGCCGGTCAAAGCGCCACTTCAAGTGGCGGATGTTATATTTAATTATATTTAATTACATTATACTAAATTTATTAATGTATAATAATTTATTATAATAAATTTATTTTATTATGTATTATATTATATTTATTATATTTGATTATATTATATTTTATTTATATTATATTTATTTTATTGTATTTATTTTTGTAATTATTTTTATAATAATAAATAAATTTATTATATATCTATATATAATTTTACGGATTTGTTATATTTATAATTATTATAATTTTATATTTATTATATTTATATATTTATTTTATTATACATTTATTATAATTAAATATTTATTATAATTGAATATTTATTATATTTATATATTTATTGCTATTATATATTTATCATAATTATTTATTTATCATAATTATTATTTTTATAATTATAAATTTATTATAATTTCTATAATTCTAATTATACTAATTATATAATTATAAATATAATAAATATAGAATTATAATAAATGTATAATTATAAATACAATAAATATATAATTATAATAAATATAATATAATTAATGTATGTATTATATTTATATTAAATATAAATAAATTTATTATAATAAATATAATTTATCATAATTATATATTTATTATAAAAAATATAATTATGTATTTATTGTATTTATTTTTTTAATTATATTTATTATAATTATTGTGTTTATTTTAGTAATTAAATTTATAATAATAAATAAGTTTATTATATATATATATATATGGGGTTGGGGTGTGGGGCCGAAGTGGTCAAAGCCACTTCATTTGGCGCTGGACAACCTCATTTCCCCAATTAATTTAAACCTTACCCTGGACAACCTCATTTCCCTAATTAATTTAAACCTTACCCCATAAAAAAAACCCTATCGCCTAAAATTGCCTCTTCTGCCCTCTCCGAGGCCCTCAGCCTCTCCCTTGTGCCCAGGCCCTCCGCTATTAGACTCCCCACTTTGCTTCGCGACCTCTATGGTCGAGCCCTTGCTTTCGTTCCAGGGGTAATTTTTTTTTCTGGGTTTTAAAAAACTTAAAATATGCTAAAGGGGGCTAGGGTTCGGATAATTTTAAAATTGGGTCCAGGATGCGTGAACGCCGTTCACGCATCCTTCGCCGCGGAAGGATGCGTGAACGGCGTTCACGCATCCCGGACCCCGACGGTAATGCGTGAACGGCGTTCACGCGTCCTTTGCTGACCAGCTGAAGGAAGCGTTCACGCCGTTCACGCATCCTTCGCGGACGATCTGAAGGATGCGTGAACGGCGTTCACGCATCCGGCTGAGAAAAGTTATAAAAGGAGGGGTCCCCCCCCCCAATACCCATTGTTCTCCTCTGATTTTCGTTGCGAAGCTCTGCAGAAATTCTTTCTCAACAAATATTTGCTGCTTTTATTGAGGTAAAATTTCTATTTAATAATTTAATTGTTTATTTGTGTTTATTTATTTCATTTGTATGTTTAATTGTATTTATTTATTTCATTTGTATGTTTAATTGTGTGTATGATTTATTTATTTCATATGTTATGCATGAAATGTTTTGTATGATTTAATTTTCTTGATGTTGAATGTTCGTATGATTTAATTTTTTGAATGTCTGTTGTCTAAATATTGAATGTTTTATGTTATGTCTAAAATTTTTAATGTTTAGAAAAAGTAATTTATGTTGGAGAAATTTATTTTAATGGATGGTTTTGATGTAAATGTAAATTAAATTACTTTTATTTACTAGTAATAATATTTTTAATCAATAAAGTATAAAATATATTTACTTATATTTTGAAAAGTAGAAGAATGCCCAAAAAACATTACAATTTCATAAAATTTAAAATAACAAAAGTGTTTATTATGTAAATCTCAATTAGATCAGTTATAATAAAATTTATTTAATGTTTTTAATAAATATATATATATATATATATATATATATATATATATATATACACATGAAGTTAAATTTTTGTAAAAGAGGTGTAGTATTTAATATAGATTTTATATAATACGGATAATATAATAAATATACCAAAAAATACGGTATGAGTGATGACTGATCTTGAGATGACCGACCATGCATAATTGAAATTGCATGTTTTATTTTGTGTATGTTGTTATTCAATTTGTAATAATTGCATTTTTTCGGTATTGATGACCTGCGAGTCATCTCTCAGTAAGTGTAAGGACCTGCGTGTCCGTTTAAATTAATTTATGTATTTCATACCCCTAGACCCTCTCACATGCATGTGAGTAAATTTGTAATTAAAAGACTGACGCCCCAAAGAGGTGTCGACGAAGAGGCATCCCCGAAGAGGCATTTGAGAACTTGTTCGAGAGGAGGCGTTGCTATTTGACAGGAGATTGGCGGTTGCTGCAATATTTGATAATAGAGACAGGAGTTTACTCATATAAATTGTGGTTAGTTTATCAGATAATGATAAACTAATCGCAAGTCTCAAGATCAAGTCATGATTATATATTCATAAGTAATCAAACTTTATGAAACATTATATTAAATTTGCTTTTGTGCTAAAATCACAATCACTATACCTTAACAGTGATAAATCAATACATAAAAAAGTCTCAAGATAATCAATTATTCAAAACCAAATTAAATAATTTAAAATTTTAATGTAGTGTATAATATTTTTAAATTTTTTTTAATAGGTAATTATGTCTGCTCAAATATATTGCAACGGTGAGGTAATTTGTACCGAGCAGGGTTTTAGCTACAGTGTGCCACCTGTCAAAGTGGTAAATCTCCATGGTTGTATGACATTGGATGCAGTTCGTAATAAGATTCATAGTCGGTTAAAATTGAGTGCAGGACAAGCAATCACTTCAATTAGATACCGACATCTTCAATATCCTGAGTGTATGTGGCACAGCGACTACCCTATAGTCGATGATGAGGATTGGATGGAGGCTTCTCAGTTATTCAGGCAACAGTGTATTAATGGTTTGATGGAATTATTTATTGTCATTTCTGATATTGATGTGGTGCAATCGATTACTACAGAACCATGCTTTGTGACCTCTATAGAAGTCGGTCCTTCACAACAGTCTTCTTTATTGCCTCCTTCTCATACGACTCCTGTGGAAGAATGTAATGAGGAAGTTCATCAAAATTTGGAAGGAAATGTAGATGACATCCCTTTCTGTGCTGATATAGTGCAAGAAAGTTTATCTGAGGAAGAAGAATCTGGGGAGTCAGCAGGAGATGATGTGGTTAGAAATGAACCTTCTGAGGTTCCTTTGAGAGACAGACATCTACTACATCCACCAGTTAGTGGTAATCAGCCTTCAGTTTTGAGTTCCTTAGTTGGAGGAATGTCTCGTGAACAACCTTTTGATTGGGATGTCATTACACCAGCTTTTGAATTCCCTGGCATTATAGGGAATATGCCTGCATCAAATGATAATGCCATATATGTTGGGCAGGAGTTCGAAAGTAAACAGGTCATGAAAAATGTGATAAAACAATACCACATTGAGCGACATTTCACATTTGTGGTTTATGAGTCAAAGAAGACCAAATATCTCATTCGTTGTGAAAAATATGGGTCAGAATGTAAATTTCGATTAAGAGCAGTATTTGATAAATGTTATGGATGTTGGAAGATAACCAAATTAGAAGGCCCACACACTTGTTTGCATCCCAGCTTGGCACAAGATCACTCTTCTCTTGATGTAGAGTTTATATCTACTGTTATTTGTGAGATGATACGAACAAGTCAGGATGTTCCTGTTGCCCTTATTCAGGAAAGAATTCAACAGTTGTATAACTATAAGGTATCATACAACAAAGCTTGGAATGCAAAACAGAAAGCCATTGTAAAAGTGTATGGTGATTGGGATGAGTCTTATGTGTTGTTGCCACAACTTATGGAATTGTTGTCTCTCAATAATCAGATTGTTTATCAGTTGGACACTATTGAGTATGTATCCCAAAATCATCTATTTGATCGGTCAAAGGTGAAGTTCAAGA
Source organism: Viscum album (assembly GCA_963277665.1). Classification (NCBI taxonomy): domain Eukaryota; kingdom Viridiplantae; phylum Streptophyta; class Magnoliopsida; order Santalales; family Viscaceae; genus Viscum; species Viscum album. The sequence goes on along the minus strand of OY728150.1, from coordinate 933,739,141 downwards.
GGATTTTTTGGGCATTCAGACCGTGCATTGCTGCATTTCCCTTTTGTAAACAATTTATTCAGGTAGATGGCACATTCCTTTATGGAAAGTATACAGGTGTTCTACTCATTGCTGCCACACAGGATGGTAATCGCGCTCCTCTGCCACTTGCTTTTGCTGTTGTTGAAAAAGAAAATTTTGAATGCTGGAGCTGGTTCTTGGCATGTGTACGTGTTCATGTCACGCAGAAATAGGGCGCGTGTCTGATATCTGATCATCATCGAGCGATTATAGAGGCCGTGAGTAGTGATGGGGTTTCTTGGACTGAGCCGAATGCTTATCACCGTTATTGCATTAGACATATTGCAAGTAATGTGCATAAGCAGTTTAGAGATGAGGCCATAAAGAAGGCGATCCTCAAATTGGGTATGGTTTTCTAAACTTTCTTTTTTTAACAAAATTTACTATCCATTTTAATACATTATTATGTTATGCTTTCAGCATATGAACCCCAACAAGAAAGGTTTGATCGGCGTCTTGAAGAGATCCGAACAGTTAATGAGGAGGTATATGAATATATGGTACAAATTTCAAAGGAAAAATGGTCATTAGCATACGATGGTGGCATGAGATATGGGCATATGACCACTAATATAGTGGAGTGCGTAAATGGGGTCCTCAAGGGTGTGCGCAAACTCCCAATCACAGGGTTAGTGCAAGAGACATTTTTTAGATGTGTTCACTACTTTGTTGACCGGTCCCAAAAGGCCTACCAGAGGATGGAAAATGGAATGCTTTTTACTCAGCATTTTCAAACTGATATTGACCGGATACGGAATGAGGCTTCACGATGGAATGTTATAGCCTTTGACAGGGAAAAGAGGAGTTTTCGGGTAACAAAGTGCTACGACCAGGGTGCATGCACTAATGGTGGAGTGTTTGTCGTGATGTTGGATAACAGGTACTGTGATTGTGGCAGCTTTCAGGCATTGAGATATCCATGTGTACATGTTATTACAGCTTGCGCTTCGGTAAATATATCGTGGGAGCCATATGTTGACCTGGTGTATCACATGAGCACTTTGGTTAACTGTTATAGTGCTGCTTGGATGCCTGTTGGTGACTTCCATTCTATCACATTGTCTGCTGATCAACCGACCATTGTCCCTGATATTTCCAGGTTTTCATAAGTCGGTTTTGGTATCATTTATAATTTTTTCAATGTGTGTCATTTTTAAAATTATTGGCTTCATGCTACTAGGTTGCGACCTCGAGGAAGACCGAAGTCAACTCGCATCAGAAATGAGATGGATTGGCCTCGGCAACGAGGAGGGAGAATACGATGCAGTATCTGCCACGCAGAAGGACATACTCATAAGAGATGTCCCCAAGTGGCAGGACAGAGTTCCAAATCTCATCATCCATGATCGAGTCTGTGTACCTGCTCTAAGAGGAAGAGGTTGTGGTTGGTGTCGATGATGAAGAAGAAGAATAAGAAATAGAGGATGAGGATGAGAAGAAGTAGAAGACTAAGAGGAAGAGGTTGTGGTTGAATAACCTATTGTGGAAGTTTCTATATTTACTTAGGAACTTGATCTATTTGGAATAATGTTAATGGTTATCTAATGGATAATGGATAAATTAACAAACGTAATTTCACAAATAAGAAGAAATAATTAATTTTTCACTTTTAATTTTTAATGTGGAATAATGTTAATGGTTATTTAATGGATAATGGATAAATTAACAAACGTAATTTCAAAAATAAGAAGAAATAATTAATTTTTCACTTTTTCCTGTTAATTTTTAATGTGGAATAATGTTGATGGTTATTTAATGGATAATTGATAAATTAAGTAACGATGATATCATGTGTGCAGATGGCAGGTTTTCCATTGCTTACATCTCAGGCTACTCATGTATCACGACTGCTTTTAGAGGGACGTCCTGTGGCTCCCTTGAGTGTACGTAGATCTCACCATTTCCATCATACTGCACCACCTCCCACTATCGTCCCACATCTTCGTCGAGCTGGATTTTATGGAGTAGCGATGTGCGACTTCACGTTTCTTGATCATCAGCTCATTGCCGCACTTGTCGAGAGATGGAGACCAGAGTCACATACTTTCCATTTCAGTGAGGGAGAGATGACTATTACATTGCAGGATGTGGCTATTATGTTGGGCCTCCCTATCGACGGACATGCTTTGACAGGCCGAGTTCCATCAGATTTTCCTGAGCTTGTTCATAGACTTCTGGGCATAGAGGTCCAGGATGATGGCAGGACCATCGTCGGTGGTAGATTGCGGATGCCTTGGTTAGACCAGCACTTCACACATTTACCAGATGATGCTGATGACGTCACCGTGCTGCGCTTTGCACGGGCATATATTTTGAGGCTGATCGGTGGCACGCTTTTTGTTGACCACTCTATTACTTTTGTGCACCTGATGTATCTATCTTTTTTAGAGGATTTGGACCAGGCAGGTCGATATAGTTGGGGGTCTGCCTGCCTAGCATATACATACAGAGCCCTATGCAGTGCATGTCGCATCGATAAGATGCAGATCACAGGATGCATGGTTCTTCTACAGATGTGGGTATGGGAGCACATACCTCGTTTAGCTCCACATGCTCGTGCGCCATTACCCGTAGATATTGTAGCAGAGGCTCCACGTGGATGTTGGTATGTTATTAATTCTTTCTAATATCTAACTTACTTGTATAAAATTCTTTTATGAAATGTAAAAAAAAATGTTATCTACAGGTGGAGTCAGGCGCATCGACATTCAGATTCTCCCAGACATGATGTTCACGCCTACAGACTTATGCTAGACAGCATTCGACCAGACGATGTAAGTGATTATTATTTATATTGTTAAATCTTTACTATTTACTGTAAATCTATTCATTTATTAATTGATTATTCATTTTTTCTTTCAGATTACATGGATGCCATATACAGATGCTATCCTTCAGAGTCTGCCCCCATACTGTACAGTGATGCTTGATATCGGCTCCTGCATGGTTCCACTGATTCATTTTCATATAGTCGAGTGGCATCAGACGAATAGGGTTATGAGACAGTTTGGATTCCTTCAGCCAGTTTCTGACCCGCCCAGTCAGTTGGATTCATTGCATTCCCTGAAGATGTCAGGGAAGAGATATTTTGATTGGAGGAGCTACCATGCGAGATATGTTGCGTTATGGGACAGGCGACGGGAGTCCCAGTTGCGAGGGGCAGGGACAGTACGCTTTCATTTGATTGATCAGATGGATTATGCAGGCTGGTACATCAGGTCTACCGTCAGATTTCTGACACGGCACAGACGGGGCTTCCATGACTTGGTATGCATTCTTTCTTTCACAGTTCAACATATTTTTTATTCAAATTAGTTAACAACAGAATTTGTTTTCGCAGGATGCTCGTATTTGTCATCTACTGCATATGTCTGATCCAGTGGAGAGAGCTGCCTTTGACCCAGCATATTTTCACAGCCTTGTATGACAGATGCTACCGTCGATGGATGAGATTTATCATGGCATTTTCTTTGATCCACCACCTGCTGCGGAGGCCGCGGAGCCTACTGCGGAGGCCGCGGAGCCTGCTGCGAAGGCCGCGGAGCCTGCTGTTGTTCCACAGGATGAGGCTGCTCAGCTTGCTCAGCCACATGATATTATTCCACTGGAGGAGGGTGTTTAGCATGACCAGTCATATGCTCCTCCAGCTTCTCAGGCACAGCCACAGGTACTTACAGACGCTGACTGGATTGAGTTCGATGTTTTATTGCAGTCATCCGCAGCAGAGCAGCCATCTACTTCCTATATTGGTGAGAGTTCCAGCCAGCTTCCACTATCCTTAGATGCAGGCCAGGGTATAGGCGGTGAGACTGTACATCCACCATCTGTCACACAGGAGGATGTGGAGGTGGCTGTCGATGAGGATGCGCAGCGTACGCCAGAGCACAGACGTAGACAGACACGGCGTGGACGCATCCAGTATACGCCTGACTGTGGGACAGAGGAGCATCCACACCGGAGGCGTAGATTAGGTTGACATTTGATTTATTATACGTTTTGTATGTGTATTACTGTTATCTAGACTTCTATTATACCTTTAATAAGTGTCTTACTGTTATCAAATTATCTACCAATGTATATATATATATATATGTGTGTATAATAAATAATATGATTAGAAATTCCATAATACTCATATAAATTCAATAAGTTCAAGATAAAGGTTAAATAATAATCCAAGGCTATTTATTTTATGAATAACATATTAAAAGACCAAGTAAAATGTATTGAAGAACTTTAGGAGGATTTTGTTGGCCTACAATAAAATATAGGATCAAGAGAAAATCTTGACTCCTAATATGATATTAGGAAATTAGGTCACACAAGTGATGGAAAAAAGGGAAATTATGGTTCATAGGTCCAAAAAATAGTTAATAAATGTTTAGGGAAGAAAATGATACATCGTAATGCCACAAATGGTATGGTTATTGTTCATAAACAGAAAGCAGTAATGATTGGTGTCAGAACACAAGATCCTGTTATGTGGATAAAGATTTATTTTGGTATGAATTAGAATCAGAATATTTAGTGATCTTAAGGAATAATGAGTGGTGTATTAGTGATGCACATGAATAAACCATTTATCAAATATTATTTTTGTGGAAATATGGGGAATTCTTAGAATGCTCATTCCATAGCCTTGAGGGTCACTATTTTAGGTTTAGAGGATTTAGACACATGGAAAAATATTTCTCATCAATAATGTAGAGAAATTTACTAAAGTATACCCAAAGTGGTAATATGCAGTAGATCAAGGGATCATCAAACAAGATGATAATGAAAAATAAATTTGCATCTTTTCAGGATGACGTTAGACCATAATAATTTGATTAAGATTGATAATATTAGTCAACATCAAGTATGAATTCAAATACATGGATCAAAAAGAATATTTGAGAAGGTAGTGATTGTAGAGATTTCCTTTAAACCATCAAATCACACAATATTATAGATCATTTATAGTGGATGCACCTCCCATATGATGAGAAATAAGGATCTAGTTATAAGAATAATGTATGGAAGGTAAGGTGTTGATATATTTTTCAATGATGAAGGCCTAATGATTATTGGCTTGGGAGAAGCCAAATTTGGGGGTGGGGATGAGATAAGCTGATTTAATGGTTGTTGAAGGTCTCAATAAAAACTTGTTAAGTGTTAGTTAACTATGTGACTTGGGACACACTATAATATTTACAAATAAGGTGTGTATTATCAAGGGAAAATATAGTGGAGTTGTTTTGTAAGGAAAACACACAAAGGGGAATCTATATCTTGTGAGTGGACAAGAAGATATGTATTTTATATCCAAGGAAGAAGAAAATAGGCTGTGGTATAAATTTATTGTTTATATGAGCCAATCATACATGGAAGATCTGTTGAAATGTGACACTGCTCAAGATCTCCCTAATTTATCATGTGATCATACTCATACATGCGATTCTTTCTAACAAGGGAAGATTATTTGAAATATATAAAAGGTTAAAGATCAATGGTCAATAAGAGTGATTGAACTAATGCAAATTGATGTGTGTAAACCTATTTCACCAAGATCTATTGATACGAAGAGATATTTTTAGTGGCCAAGGATCAATTAGGTGGTAATGAGAGGGAGGTGAATCAGTGGTAGCCTTATTTTACTAATTCTTTTTTTAAATTCAACCTATTTAAATTTGTTTAGGTTTTTGATCCACTCAATATAAACTCTCAATCATTCCTCAAGTGTAGTTGTAATGAAATAGGGAGAATCACATGTTATTTACAGGGTTATTTTGAAAATACTACTCATTTCTATATTGGTTATACCCCCCAACATGTATTATTCACTATCTCCACAAGTTAATACAATGACATATAATCCATTTTTCCTCTCTATAACAAAAAATAATCCACTATACACTCTCTTTCTCCATAATACATTGGAGATTCATTCTACTCTATAATCCAAAAGATACATCTACTTCCAAATTTAGGAAGAAGTTCTTCTTCAAATAGACTTACTCTATAAGAAATCTAGTCACTCCTACCTTGTGTACTTTATCAATAATTTTAGAAATTATTATATTAAGACTCTTTTCAGATTTTGTGCAATCTAGATTCTCCTCAATATTCAAATACTCAAGAACTCATCAATTCATCTTTCTGTATTTACCTGATACATTATTGTATCGAGTTATCAGAAATAATATTTCAATTCAACACAGAGTCTTCATCACCTTCATACACACTTTATTCACAAAACAAACAATAATTGTTCATGGGTAATATATCATTATTACATGATTTAAAATCAATCATTTAAATCCTTATTTAAATTTGTTTAGTAATAACACATTTAATTACACATTTATATATGAATACTCATCAGTAGTGGTATCATATTTTCCTCATATTGAATGCCCCATTAATTTCTGTGGGTATTTTGTTTCATGCAACTCATAAAGAATACTAGAAGGATTAAGGTTCCCCTCTTTCTTCTTAATGTGGTGTCTATCTCTATGAATCATTATCTATATTCATACATGTAACTCATATTTAATTACATAATAAAATACAAAAACTCATCAAAAATACCCAATGCTCGGGTCTTCTCCATTCTTCACATAAATGTTACAACTCATGTAAGAATCTGATTCACGTGGATTCATCAAAATATGATCTTCTAATCACCCGAATACTTATTGAAATATTGATAAAACATACAACCATTTTTTCCAACAATCTCCCCCTTTATCTTCTGTTGTTAATATCCATTCATATCATAAAAGTTAATATGTGGTAACATCAATTATTCTCCCCCTTATTTAAAATAAAATGAAAAGGATAATTGGACAATTTTAAACTCATATTTCTTCTCAAAAAAATCTTCACATATATTTTAAATAAGGGGATGATATGACATGATACTTGGAACAAATCTTTTAGTTAATAAACACTATATCTATATGATCCATCCTAGTGTAGAAAGAAATAATTAAATAACCAATATAATATAATCTACCTATAACACATACTCATATGTGATACTAAAATTAGATATTCTCAATTATCAGGATGAGTAATTTTAAGATAAGAAATACATGATCCTGAACACACTTCAAAAAACACATTAGAAAGTTCAAGTGCAAGAACAAATCCCCCTTTTCTCATTTTTTCATTAAATAAGTACTCAACCTTAATGAATATAATTAAGAAAAAATGTAAGATAATGTGATTGGAATACCTCAAATCTCTTATAAGATCCTCCTCAAGAGATGAACTCATTCTTCATCATGGGAATTTATGTACTCCATGATGAACAATACTTCTCCTTCAATTCCATTCAAGTAAACTCATAACACATAAAATAATAAGTAATAAGGAGGAACCTCTTGTATTCTATAGAGGAAACATTCAATGTGAGAGTTTTCTCTCATCCTTTATTTCTTCTTATTTCTAAGCCAAGCATGGGATGTGATTTATTTCTTATTACATGCTTCATGGATTATGCACATATTTCCTTCCCATGAATTTCCTCTTTATTTGGAATACATTTTCCCCCTCCTCCACAGCTGGTACAACCTCATTATTTTTCTTCCAAATTTTTCATCTTCTCTTCCAAGATTCTTATTACGAGGGATTTGATTTTGGTTCTTTAAACACCATTTTTTGATACTCGTTTTTATCTTTAAAAACATTGAACTTATTTTCTATCTTAATATGACTTCTTTCAGGATACAAAAATTCCTTGTAAGTCATATGAGTAGAGTTTCTCCACATAGATTATTTACCCTTGCATGTTTTTCTCTAAGTGAAATACCTTTCCATATGATCTAGGTTCGAAAAAATGAATCATTTAGGTATTCTGTGAGATGCGTGAACGACGTTCACGCATCCCTTCTCTCGGAAAGATGCGTGAACGGCGTTCACGCATCACGCCCGGGTCCGGGATGCGTGAACGCCGTTCACGCATCCCCGACCCCTTTTTAAAAATATTCGAACCCTATACCCTTTTATCAAAATTTAATTTTTTAAAAACCCAGATCAAAAAATTAGCCTCGTTCCAGCCTTCCGCGCTCTAGCAAGCCATCGCACCTTTCCCCTCCTGAATCCAGCTCTCCGCCTACATCTGGCCCACACACTTCCTCCACCCTCTTCCCCCATCCTACGCTCTCCCTCTACATTGGCCCCTTTCCCCGGCCGTATCCCAGATCTCCCCGCACCTAGTACCGCCTTCACCCTAGAGCTCCTGCGCCAGCAACCCTCTAGGCCTAAACCTCTCACCTCACCACTCCTAACCGGGCAACGATGCCCCGGCCTCACGCTATACAGGTTTGCGCTCCCTCTCCTACTCTGCAACCAGCCGACAACAAGCAGCACACCCACCCCCTACTTGGCTCCACAGCGTGTGCCTGCTCCCGCCACATCATGCCTCAAGCCCTCTCTTCGACCACCCGACCTAGCCAGACACCCTTCAGCCGCTCCCCTTCGGTTCCCGGCTAGGCCGCCTCCATCCTCTCCGTACTTCTGTTCAGCCGTTCCCTCCCTCCCGGTGGCAATCTGACTTCCACTCAGTTCCGGCGGTCTTCGCCGCGCGACCCAACAACGAACTCCATCTTCTGCTCCGGCCAGCCACGAGTTCTCAGTCCTGATGACCTTGCATGCAGTGGTTTTCCTCCCTTTTCCATGTTTTTATTTAAGTTGTCAAACCCCAACATCTTGAGTATTGGTTTTCATGCTTTTCTAGTTGTTTTAGCTCTATATTGGTCTACAGGAGGTTATTCTTCTTTCCACTGAAGCAGTGTCACCATCTCTCGCTACGCCCTTGAGGTACGTGTTTCCAATCTTTTCTTTCCAAAATGATTCATTGGCACTGAAGCAGTGTCACCGTCTCTCACCCTTGAGTTCTTCAATTGATTCTTAAAGTTCAATTTCACATCTATTATATCTATGGTTGGATGTGATTATTTTTTTGTCTGGTTAGAACTTACTAAAAATGAATTTTTCTTGGGAATGGTGTAAATTTCTCAAGTTAAGATACCTAGGATGTTTATTTTAGATTTTGTTGTTCTTCAAAGTGGGATTGGGGGGCTTCCACTAAATTGTTTTGTCTATTTATAAAGTTTTTTATTTTGTTTATATAATTTCTTGGTTTATTTATAAAAGTGTTTATAAATTGGTTTCATTGTTCATAGATTTTTTTTATAAACTTGTTGGATTGTTTATAAAATCATTTATAAACTGTTTGGTTTGTCAATGAAATTATTAAGAAATTGTTTGGTCAATTATGGTTTAAAGGAAATTAGTGTTTTGCGGAAAAAGAATACGAGTGTATCTTTGGATGGTTGGGGTGCCACTAGGTGTTGGCACATCCATGGTGGAACTAGGTGCACACATGGATGTGTCGTCAAATGAAGGAGGTCTTTTAAATTGACATTTCCTTAAAAGTTTGGTTTTCTAAATGGTTCATGCCTTCCAGATGAGGTTGGGTATTTTTTGTGGTTCTTAAAATGCTTTTCAATGTATTCCTTAAGGTTTGGTCATTTGGCCATGAAACATCCTTTGGTGTGAGTTTGGAAAGAACCATGCATGTTTCACTTTATAAATTTAAAATCGGTATTGGTAAGATGATTTGGGTAAATGTATTTAGATATGTCGAATCAAAGGCCCATTTGGCACTATCATCTTTAGAGTAATGTTTGTGTTGATTCTTTGAAATGACGACGTTTTGATTAGTCTATGTCCACTTAACAACTTTAATATTTTGAAAAATGTATCAAATGGTTTTAATGATTTCATGGTATGACGGCCCGGTTGGCACTTTGCTAATGGGAAATGATTTAATGTGTATTTTGGGGTGCACCTATATAGGGTAACCGTTTATGGGTGAATTCATATGAAGCGTCCGTGTTTGGGGAATGCAAGTGTAGTGAGATGAGTCACGCGTGTGAGGGTCTTCCTACTTACACAGTATTATTATAACCACTATGGGTTCCTGGGTGACTTTCAGATGATCGAGTGACCATTGTTGATCAACCCTGATTGGACCAGTTGGTACCCCTTGGATTGGTTGTTAGGCCAAGAAATATTTTCCACTGGATTGGTCAGTTATAGGGCATCTGGTTTGTTATAGACATAGGAGCTTCACCATACGCCGTTAGTGTTTCCAAAACTGATTACGTCCCGGGGACTTCTAGGGATGTTTATGATCACCCATGGAGTTTCCATGCTTCACTTGTTTACTTTTAGATATACTTGTTTTTCCAGATCACACTATCACCTATTTCATTTAGCACTACCTTGTTTTCCTTGTTTGGATTTTGTTTGAAATTTTTTTAATTTGTTTCAGAAATAGAACGTGGTGTGTGTTGGGTTTTTAAAATGGGTAAATGATATTGTTTTATTAAAACATGGAAAACCTACTTTTATACTTGTATTTCAAACCTCTATTAATGGATTGTTTCGAGAATGTAGAAGATAGATTCTATGGTTTATCTTGATAACCCTACTGATCATTTTTAATGCTCACACCTATTTTATCATTTCAGTTGCAGGTTCCCTTTTTCTCTAGTTCTCTTGATTGAGTTTCCCATTATTGGAGCAAAGTCGGCCTTTGGTTGGGTGGTGACCTAGAGGGTCACATGCAGGTATGTTGAGTTGTTCTATTTATTTCTTTTTACACTACTGGATTTTAGTTTTACTATTTTGTTAATTCTTGTTTATTTATTTATCTTTTATGGGCCAAATCATTCCCATCAATTAAATTTTGATTCTCAGCATTGGTTGCCATCCCGTAGGGATCGGGAATGCCCTTAGAGCCATGTCGCGGGCTCGCTCGGGTGATAGGATCAGGGTCGACCTGGGTTGGTTTATGACCAAATTGTTTGAGAGGAAGTTCCTTGTTATTTGGGGTGTCTGTAAGATGGATATTAGGATGGTCAGGACTCGAGAGGTAGGTATGGGAATTATGTCATGAAACCTAACTCGTTCTGAAGCTTGAGTCACTGGGGGTAGTTCGGGAATTGAGTCCTTGTTTTTTTCGGGGTTGTTTTAGATTGAGGGATGAAAACGGAGTCAAGATGTTTTTACATCGTTATTTTACATGGAGTAGTGACCCATGTGGAGTCCGAGTACGCGGTTTAAGTTCCTCATATTTGTTGATGCTTACTTGGGGTATGGACCACTACCATGTTGCCATGTGAGGCATGTCTACTAGTCCCTCACTCTGGTAGTTTGATGAAAGTTAGGTGTCATCTTGGTTCTGGTCGGTGTGATTGGGATTTGGAAAATGAAAAAGGGGTTTTGAAATAAGAATTATTACTTCTAAATGGCTTCAAATTCGTGAAATGGGTTCTAAAACCAAAATCTCTTGGTCTAAAAATCTGTTTTTTGATTGGAATTGGTAGAGAAATTGTTTGGGTGAAACCTTGGGTACTCTATGAACATTCTCACATGTGAGGGAATGCATGGGAAGTGCGTGTTGGTGTGTATGGATGAAAGCAGATGAAGACATGTGCAATGGTTCATGGGATTACTGGGGTGTGTACATGGAATTAAATTATTGACCATGTTTTTCGAAAGTGATTTTAAAAAGGGGAAATGATTTTTGGAAATTGAATTTGGTTTGAAAAGTTGGTTTGGTATTCGGAAAGTGGCCTTGAAAGAAGGCGGTTTTGAAATCTAAAATGAAAAGGGAATTTTGGGTTGTGTTTGTGTTTGTTTGGTTTTTGAGCCGGTCATTTTGGATTAGGATGTTAATTTATATTATACTTTGTTTTGATATCGGTTTTGACTTGGTGTTTTATTTGTTGTTTAGAAAATGCCACCCAGAAAGGTCCCAATATTTTCTGATAAGTCATGCGCATTTTTTGGTCCTTCTTGGACATTGTCTATCTTTTACAGTGATTGAGGTCCGTTAGAGGTAGCATAGTGGTCTAAAGAGGTCGAGCATGTCTTCAGGGTATTGGGAACTCCCGGAGCTGTCAGAGTGTGTGTCGTTTTGGGTTTGTTTGAAGGTCCAGCTCTGGACGAATGGGATTTGGTTGCCCCATTGTCAATGCAAGTTGGGATAAAATGGCATGTCTTTAAATCCATCTTTGTCTGATGGTTCAAACCTGAAGAGGTAAAGATGAAGGAAAGGGAAGATCTCATGTGTATTCAACAAGTCCAATGGACGGTGAAGGCATATGTTGACCATTTCAAGGAACATGTGCCCTTTTCTCTAGAGGTAGAGTCACAGGATTTAATGAAGACTTCTCCCTTCACCGGGGGTCTTCATCAAGAGATCAAGAAGATGTTCCTCTCTTCTAATAACCATTATTTCGAGATGCTGGTGGATGAGGTGTTCTTAGATGAGTTGGTCTCCAGAACGCAAATGGTCGGAAATCCAGCGTACCTAGTTCTCCATGAAGGTTCCCCATCTAGCGAGCATGGTGTTCTAGAAGGACCTATTTACACAGATTCATTTTTAGTGGTTCTAGCTTGTGTTTTTCCACAATGTTCGGTGGTGTGCCACCAGTGTGGCCGGTTTGGGCACGTGAAGCCGTCATGTCACAACCCTCCGAAGATGTGTCATCATTGCAGCTTTCTGGGTCACTTGGAGAAGTTTTGCAGGAAGCGTCGCATGAATAAGATTTTGTGAATGAAGGATTCTATTACTTGACTGTGAGATAAGATATGCTTTAGTCATCAGATCCTCATCCACATGTCTTCGGGTGAAGCTCGCGGGAAGTCAGGAGTTTCTAGGGGTGACAGTCCTCGGTCCGGGTTTCGTGTTCCCTATTGGGAGAAGTACATTTAATTTATTTATGTTCCTTTTTTTATGATACTAAAGTATTTATGTTGTTGTCAGTTCATTGTTTCATCGGGAAGTTATAATAGAAATGTTCTATTTTAATCCAAATAGTTTTGTTTGTCTGATTATTGTTTTTCGAATCATGTGTTTTTCTTAAAGGTGTGTTCGGACCTATATAGGTTGATCTTGGTTTATCGGTGTTTGTTTAGATATGCATGTGCCATAGAAGGAGTCAAGGTTTGTAGTTATTCTTGGGTTTACTGTTGGTATTACGTTCTTCTAGGAGGTTTTTCTCTAGTGTCGGGGGTTTTTGGTCTGGGTCGAGAGCTCCAAGTTTCAGCGGAGGTGTTATTTCTCTCACACTATAGAATTTAGTTTGGATCAGTTGAGAGTTCCTGCATCACCTCCCCCCCCCCCCTCCCAGGGTGCTATATTTGGGTGTTAAATTTCCATGCTAGCTGAGTTCTTCTAGTGTGGAGAACCCTCTCGTGTTCTCTTGTCCTCTTGTGTTGTGGTTGCTTTCGGTTTCAAACAGGAATGATTTCTTGTTTTGTCTACTGTTCGATTGGGTGACTTTCTAGGGGCAGAAAGTGTATATGTTGGAGAGAATTGTAACACCCTGACATTTAATTTATTTTTATTTTATTAATTCTTGGACCTGGGTTCTTGCACCAAGGATCGGGCTGGGTCCCAGATTAAAATTTTTGTCGTTTAATATTTTTACTAGGCTTTGGACTCGTGCGTGGTCACCGCGCAGTTGGAGGTAGCCACGCAGTCGGCCCATGAGTTGAGAAATTGCTCATTTTTATTACTATTATTATTATTATTATTTTATTTATTGTATTATTATTATTGTTGTTGTTGTTTTTTTTGTTGTTATTATTTTTTATTATTGTTGTCTTTATTAATTTCATTATTATTATTATTATTATTGGTTTTATTATTATTTTTATTACTATTATTATTTGTATTATTATTATTTTTTAACTATTATTTTTATTATTGTAATAATATTATCAATATAAGAATGAAAAAAATCCTACCCCCCCCCCCCCCCCCCATTTTCCGTTCCCCCTACTTATACACAAGGCACACCCAGCGCACCCCTCCCCTTATCTTTCATGATCCTCTGACCACACCCAAGACCTCGGCTTCACCCCATATTCCTTCCCAGCGCTGAAATCTGTGTGCAGGCCCTCTTTCGTTGGCCTTCCCTCTTTGCCTCTCGACCTCCGTGCTCAGGCCCCAACAACCATTCCGGCCTTCCGTGCTCCAGCAAGCCTCTACACCTCACTCCTCTTGATTCCGGCCCACTACCTACATCTGGCCCACGCTCTTCCTCCACCCTCATCCCCCACCCCATGTTCTCCCTCTGACTTCTCCCCTCTCCCCCATCGCATCCCGGATCACCACGCACCCATTACCGCCTTCACCCTCGAGCTCCTGTGCTAGCCACCCTCCAGGCCTCAACCTCTCACCTCACCACTCCAGACTGGCCAGCGATGCCCCATCATCACACCCTGTAGGTCCGCACTCCCTCTCCTCCTCCACAACTATCTGAATTCCAGGAGCGCAACCACCCCTTCTTTGCTCCACGACGCATGCCAGCTCTCGACGTACCAGGCTTACAGCCTTCTCTCTGGCCACCCGACCTAGCCAGCCTCCCTCCAGTTGCTCCCCTCCGATTCTAGGCCAGGCCGCCTCTGCCCTCATCACACTTTCATCCAGTTGTCCCCTCCCTCCTGATGGTTGTCCCACTTCCCCTCAGTTCTGGCAGTCTTTGTTGTGAGACCCAATGGAGACCTCCCACTTCTACCTCGGCCAGTTTTGAGTTCTCCGACCCGATGACCTCGCATGCGGTAGTTTTCTTCCCTTTTTAGTTTTTTTATTTAAGTGTTCAAACCCTAACATCTCGAGTATTTATTTCACACATTTCTAGTTGTTTTAGGTGTCCTTTTGGTCTGCAGGAGGTTATTCTTATTTCCGTTGAAGTAGTGTCACGGTCACTCTCCATTGAGTTAGGCATTTCCAGTCTTTGCTTTCCAAAATTATTCATTGGCACTTGATTGTCTTCAATTGATTCGTAAAGTTTAATTGACCCTCTATTATATCTATGGTTTGATGTGATTATTGTTTTTGTATTGTTATAATTTACTAAAAATGAGTTTTTCTAGGGAATGGTGTAAATTTCTCAAGTTAAGATACCTAGGATGTCTATTTTAAATGTTATTGTTCTTCAAAGTGGGATTGGGGGGACTTCCACTAAATTGTTTGCTCCATTTATAAATATGTTTATAAATTTTATATTCTATTTATAAAATTTCTTGGTTTATTTATAAAAGTGTTTATAAATTAGTTTGATTGTTTATAGAATTTCTTTTATAAACTAGTTGGCTTGAATATAGAATCATTTATAAACAATTTGGTTTGTTTATGAAATTATTTACAAATTGTTTGGTTAGTTATTGTTTAATAGAAATTCACATTTTATGGACAAAGAATCTTAGTGCCTCTTTGGATTGTTTGGGTGCCACTAGATGTTGGCACATCCATGGGTTCACTAGGTGCACATGTGGATGTGTCGTCAAATAAATGTGGTGTTTTAAATTGAAATTTTCTTGAATGTTTGGTTTTCCAAATGGTTCATTCCTTCTAGATGAGGTTGGGTCTTTTGTGTGGTTCTTAAAATTGTTTTCAATGTATTCTTTAAGGTTTGGTTGTTTGGAATTGAAACATTCTTTGGTGTGAGTTTGGAAAGAACCATGCCCTTTTGGCTTTATAAAATTAAAATCAGAATTGGTATGATTTTTTGGGTAAATGGATTTAGACATGTCGACTCAAAGGCCGATTTGGCACTTTCAGCTTTAGTGTAATGTCTGTGTTGATTCTTTGAAATGACGATGCATTGATTATTATATTCTCATTTAACAACTTTAATATTTTAAAAAAGTATCTATTGGTTTTAATGATTTCATGGTATGATGGCCCGATTGGCACTTTATTAATGTGAAATGATTGAATATGTATTTGGGGGTGCTCATGTCTAGGGTAACCCTTCATGGGTGAATGCATAGAAAGTGTCCATATTTGGGGAAGGAAAGTGTGGTGAGATGGGTCCCTCATGCGAGGGACTTCCTACTTACATAGTATTATTATAGCCACCATGGGTTCTTGGGCATCTTTTAGATGATCGAGAGACGATTGCTGATCAACCCCGATTAGACGAGTCGGTAACCCTGGGTTGCTTGTCAGGACAGGTGGGATTTTCCACTGGATTGGTCATTTATAGGGGGACCAGTTGGTTATAGACTAAGGAGCATCACCATATGCCAAAATGTGGTTCTGAAACCGAGTACGTCCTGGGGTCTTCAAGGGATGTTTAAGATTACACATGGTTTTCCCTTCCTTGGATTTTTTAATTTTAGCTATACTTATTTTCCATCTCATATTGTCACTTGTTTCTTTTATCATTGCCTTGTTTTCCTTTTTTGGATTCTGCTTGAAATTTTTTAATTTATTTTAGAAATGGCATGTGGTGTGCGTTGGGTTTTTAAAATGGGTAACTGATATTTTTTTATTAAAACATGGAAAACCTACTTTTATAATTATATTTAAAACTTGTGTTAATGGATTGTTTCAGGAAATTAGACATTGGATTCTGTGGTTTATCTTGGCTACCCTATAGATCATTTTAATGCTCACACCTATTTTATCATTTCAGTTGAATGTTTCCCATTTCTCAAGTTCTCTTGGCTAAGTTTCACATTATTGGAGAAGGGGAGGCCTTTGGTTATGTGGTGACCTAGAGGGTTGCATAGAGGTATGTTGAGTTGTTCTGTTTATTTCTACTTTCGCTGCTAGAGTTTAGTTTAATGTTTTTTTATTCTCGTTTATTTATTTATCTTTTGTGGGCCAAATCTTTCCCAGAGATTAAAATTTTATTTTTGGAAATGGTTTCCAGTCCATGGGGATCAGGTATTCCCTTCAGGCCATGTCGCGAACAGGCTTGGGTGACCAGTTCAGGGTTGACCTGGGTTGGTTCATGACTGCAATAGTAGCCCTAGAAGAAGCACTGGCATTATCAGCAACCTATGAATCAACGATTGAAGCCTGCATAGGAAGATCCAGAAGCCGATGAGATGTTAGTCCGATAAAAATTATTGGGAAAAGGTTATGAAAAAATGGATAACATACTTAAAACATGTCTGCGAAAGGCTCTGTGTACTGTTCCTAGAAAGGTTATGCGGAAAGAGAATTTTGTGTACAACATGACAAGCAGATGCTACTCCACCTACAACTATTTTACACAGATGCAATTTTCTGTGTATAACCATGGTACCTAAAATGACCACAAGGTGCAGGCTCACGAACCGATGGCTGGAAAACAAAATGGTTCACAGAAGGAAGAAACTGTGAACCTAGACCTCTGTTAAGTTTGTGTTCAGAAGATGTTGATTAAATTTTAAGTCCATATTAATATTTCTTGAGGTTCGGTTCGATGATCCAAGTTCGGTATGCGAACAAGTCAGACGCATTGTGTTATTCCATGTAGAATCTGGAATTTATGTTTTAAAATTCCACAGTCCCATTCAGGGAAACCAAAATGTGGTACTCAGATAGGAAAATGGAGAGTAAATCAGTTCACGGAATGTACCGAGCAATTCGTGAACGCAGTTTTTGCAAGGAGAATGGTACGCCAGAGTAAAGAAGGCCGGTAAATTGTGAGCACACTTCACCATGAGAAATGGTAAAATACAAATGAAATAGGCCCCTATATATAGGTGTGGTACCCTCCTAATGGGTCTACCTATTTTACCGTGGACCGTTTCAGTTTAGGACCAATTCTATATCAGAATAGTCCCGTTTTTGTTCCATCAGACACCATTCTGATGGTGGCATTTGTAGGGTCCTAAAAATACCACCAAGGAGAGGAAATAACCCCACAAATGCTTTTTAGAAGGAATCAAGACCTTCTATAAGTCCATCAAGGTGAAGGTACTTAGATTGAGTTTCATTTCGTTAAAGGAACATGAAGGAAATAAAGTTTTCAAGTGGCATACTTACCATCACCGGGAAAGGTATGCATAGAAGACGGATCACGAACCGCCAGGTATGTGGGACGGTCCACGAACCACTGGCCTGTGAAGTGATGGCTAGCAAGCAAGGAAAACTGTGAACCGCATCAACCAAAAGAGTTGTGCGCAGAATAATGTCTGTGTATTGTATCGCGAACCCATCAGTTCATGGAATAAGTGAATGAGCAGGGTTCCTTGAACCATTATCACGAACCGAAGCCTCTAAAAACCCTGGTTGACGGAGTCTTCTGTGGGTCAGAATATTGCTTCAATGGGCCTCCGCAAACAGTGAAACGTGCCCAATAGATATGATTGATCTGATGCTCTATAAAAGGAGAAGAATAAGGGAAAAAATAGGGAGAGGTACAAAGAAAAGTAAGGACAATCGAATCTTGAGGGAGACTTAAAGGTTTCACTCCGACTTCCGTCTTCTTTCATCGGCAAATCCCGAATTGCGTACCACTTCCTCTGCATGTACAGCCAGCTGCGAACCATAAAATGGGGGAATTGAATAATAATAATAGAACTCTGAACCCAACTAGTAAACTACAAACCAAATACTTCTCATGGATAAATTTCCCGTGAATGGTAATCCCTCTGACCCTCCTTTAGTATGGTGCTCCGCATAGAATACCACTACATGGACTGAACCCGGAACCGCGAACCCAATCAGTACGCAGATGTAACCCAAAGAAAAATGGTGATATTTGTACCACTATGGTATTTAGATGGCGATAACCATGCCTACGTACCAAACCGGTACATGGATGGCCCGTCTACCTGCATACAACTATGGTATGCGGAGCCTTCGCCATCCCACGTGAAAAAACAGTACATGAAATAATGTTTTTTCAAGTATTGTTCCTTCTGGTTCCAAACTCACCCCTCCATTACCGACTAGTCTTCCATGATCCCTCCACTAACCAGTCCTATAATGCTAGGCTAAAGCCTCCTCTAAAGCCACCAGAGCCGTAGGATTAGACCATCGGGTGCATCAACATGACCCATTGAGTCTACATACCCACGGTAAGCAAAGTAACAAAGGCTCTCCCAAAAAAGGTGTGGGCTTTGGGAATTCCTATAAGGATACATTCCCATGGTAACCCAGAGTCCAAACTTGGGATGATGACGTGAACCTCCCTGTTCTCTAGATTAATGGTGATCACTTTCTTTTCCATTCAATGAGGAAGAGTGATCGGTCAAAGGGGTTATGTTTGCTCCCCCTTTGACGGGGAAGAACCTCTTCCCATTCCTAGAACATGCCCCGAGGCCCTCCCACTGAGTTAATTCCTGAATCCATCTAGGTTGGACTGCATGAACTTTAATACCATTTCACATAGAAAACTTCATCGCTCTACGCCCTAACCCACCGCCGCCCCGACTTCTTCCACAGTAGGCTCTCCCTCCCCCACCAATATGGGAGGAGTCATGTGCATTGTGGAATCTTTAAAATCCTCTTGTTTCTCATATGTAGCATGGATAATGTGGCCTTAGAGGTTTTTGAGGATTACAACATCATCACACATTATGAACTATGAGAACTTTGATTCTTAATCAGACCAGGATATGTAGGACGCCTTCCAGAAGGCCTAGCTCCAAAGGGTGCCCATCCAAAAGGGTCCACCCAATAATGTATATCAAATGGAAAACTCCAATGTTTAAGCACCAAACATTATAAACTATGATAACTCTGATTCCTAATCAGACTAGGATACGTAGGATGCCTTCCAGAAGGCCTGAGCTCAAATGGGTGCCTGTCCAAAAGGGTCCACCCAATCATGTCTATCAAATGGGAAGATCCAATGTGTAAGCCCCACACAATCCAAACTACTTGGGTTCTGATTCCTCTCCCGATGATACATAGGAATCCCTCCTTGTGGGCCCGATCCCAACATCATGACACCCTCTGTCCCCCCTGGATGACAATAAACACCAGAGCACCTTATAATATTTCTATGTCCGCATCACCTCTGTAGCATCAAAGGTATATGAATTCTTATGACGATCCTGAAAACAAAGGGTAGCCTGTGGAAATAGTATTTGGGAATGAACCAAGGATTCATGAACATATTACCATGAATTAAATCTATAAGCGAGTCTTGAAACATGCAACAATCCTCCCACATAAGGGTGAGGTGAGCCTGACCTCCAATCCTCTCAACCAATGGAGTCCTTAAGTGTCATTGGCAAAATATTTAGCCAACGAGTGCCTGCCTTTGGAAAGTAGGTATATGAATCATGGATACCAGGGCTTTTAGTAATTCTTGGATCCATGAATAAACCTATTAGAGACCATCTAAGGATGTAATATCCGATAAGGACTGATTGCATGAGTGTTTGACACCTATGCAATCACCCACTGGGACCAAAAATTCCCCACATGGTTAATTCAAACTTGTTTAAAGGATAATGAAGTTGAATGGGTCAAAACAAATGAATGGTAAATTTGATGAGACCCTTTCCCTATAGAAAAGGGATGGGTGATGATCCTTTTCATGCCATTTCTAAACCCCCCGTAAACGGACCACCTTGGAGGCAGAACAAATGGACAGATGGAAACATAGAAGTAAAATTACCAAGATCACATTCCTTTTCAAGACTAGTGGAATACACTACATTCATTCCACCAATAACATCTTGTTCGTCATCAAATATCCCACCCAAGAAAAGGTTTCCATATTGGTTACATCGTAAGCTAGAAAAACACAATAATCAAGACTTGAATCCATCATCCAAACATAAAGGTATTAAAATAAAACTTGATTCCTAAATTACTCACCTATTTTAACTAATTAAAGTAGATTCAACATATGGTCTCTTAATTTGTTTTGATCTGTAAATAAATATTCTTTTATGTCAGTTTATAATAAATAAACAATAACTATGATATTATTTTTCTAAAGCTAAAAATAATTTCAAAAGAAATTAATTCTATAACATGTTTAACTAAAATAAGACACATAGAAGTAATGATAAATATTAAAAACTACTAATATATGTAAAAAGGATTATACCATTATTTTATTTATTATAAATAATTCAAAGACATTCAATACCTATGAAATATTAATACGACAAAGCATTTCCCAAGAATAAAGATCTTATAAAAAATCAATTTATCCAATAAAATTACCCACCACTTGAAAAACTCGAATTATATTTTAGACACACACAAGTCATTGCTTTACCATAATAATTATGAATAATAATTAGGATATAGAAATGGGTCTAAAAATTTAATAAAATAAAATAATTATACCAAATGAATTTTTGTAATAATTAGTGACCAACATGATCGGCTTCAAATAGTTATTCAAATGCTGTTGATATCTATTAATATAAATAAACACCCAATTATAAAACTATGTGAAATTACATATATATTTTCTAAAATAATTTAAATTAATTATGGATTAGAAAAAACAAAAAAATTATCCCATAATGAGGCCACATATATATTTTTTCAAATATCCTAGACCCATTTGGGACAAAAAAATGTCTTTCCAACTCTAGAAATAAAAAATATTCAATATAGATAACTCATCACCAACATCAATAAATATATAAATAACCAAATAGAACATTAAATGATCCAAAAAATGGACCTTCATGGGACAACTAAGTTTCATTACAGGAAATTTATTAATAAATTCAGTTATTCTAGAGTTACTTACATTTAACTGAAATTTGAATAAAAACCCACTTTAAACAATAATATTTCCAATAAAATACTATGTATGAATGAGATACTGATGGAGAAACTGAATATTATGTTCATAATAAATTACACTAAATGAACATTTTCATCACATCATACAAAACTAAAAAAATTATTTTGACCATGATATTTGCTGACAATTAATAACTGGATTTATATTATAACTAAAATTATCATGGAAAAATTATCTCAAAAAATCAAAAAAAATATATTTAATAAACTCTTACAACGAATCACCTAAAGTCGTACATATATTAAAAAACTTGATAGGAAAATGAAAATGTTATAAAAAATCTCTATTTTGATATAGAAAAAAAATTCTAGGAAACACATAACAATTCATAGATTTATCATCCAGAATTTTATCAAAATTAAAGCATTGGAAATTAAAAAATTTGAGATGGTATATAGATAATTCTATTTTAAATGTTATATATGAGATGATTTTATCCAATTATGATGAAAATAAAAATTAATAGTTATCCAACCACCAAATTTCATAAAACAAATAAAGAATTATATTAAAATGTTATTTAGTAGAACAACAAAATGTGATAAAATAAATTATAGTGATTTAATTACAATAATTGGATACAAAGTATTTGTAGTATGTAGTAATTGTAAACTAAATTCTTAAAAGAAAAGAGAAAAAATAAAACCAGAAAATAACTTGGATATGTTTTTGAACAATCTATCTATATGACTTTAACCCTAGATATAATTTTATATGAATGATTATAGATTTTTAAGTATTAAAATAAAAATAAGGCTAAAATAAAAATGATAAACAAATTAAATCATAACTAGTATTCATTTCATGGGAATTTTAATTGAAGAACATTTGAACAAACAAAAAAATAACGAAAATAAAAAAAATGAATTAATTATGGTGGAATTAGTCATCAAAAATTATTTTATTTTGTATAATAATAAAAAATTGAGCTTTATTTTGATATTCAATAATTATTTATGAAACCATTAAAAAATACCACAATTGTTTATAATTCTGATATAGAGGTTATTAATTTTATTCTAGAAAATGACATATATATCATAACATATAATATTTGAAAATGGATTAATATTTTATATATAGAAAATGATTCGTTTTTAGGTTTTTATGAACATATAAAAGATCCATAAATATATATAAAATATTAAAATAGAACAAAATCCCAACATATTGATAATAGAAAATTGTCAACACTAGTATGAACACATAACCTTATGAAAATACTTAATCAAATAAAATGTATAAAAAAATATATTAACCGTAAAATCACATCATGATTAGGACATAAATTTAAAAAATGAAAAATGGAAAATGAAAAATAAGGTAAACTATGGATTCAAATAAGATAATGAAAATATGGAATAAATGCTTCATCTATTTTAAGAAACATTATCTATGACATTGTAATCAAATGAAATTGTAGAGTGGGAAGAAACACTTTTAATCATATTTTTTAAACACCATTTAAAAATTAAAATTTTATATTGAATTTAATACATTTAAAAATAATGAATATACCATCATAACCATTAAGTTAACAAATTTAGGAGAAATTTTCAATTTTTTATAGGAAAATTTTATTTCAAAAATATATTTCAAAAAATATATATAAATTTTTCACAATACAAGTGAATCTATACTTGAGGTAGAAAATTAAATTTTTATATTATAAAATCTAAATTTATAGTATTATCTGCCAAGAATGATTTTTTTAGTTAATAATTTTAATGTATAGTTCATCCTAGGAATTTCATTTTCAACAAAACAAGTGTGATTTTAAAAAATAATTATTTTTTAAAAATAGATTTGTTTTACAAATAAAACCTAAAATTTAACATTTTATACACAAATATTTATGTTCTTACTATCAATATATCAAAATAATTAATAGAATAATGATTGGGTGGTGTAAAGATGGAGAGCTTGTGGGAGGGACTGGTTGGAAGTTTAAATTTTGTAGAACCGATAGGGGAATTGAATTAATTATAGGAGTGTGTTCCTAAAGAAGAATATTTTTAATTTGAAAAAATTTAAATGCATAGTGGGAAGCCTAACTTTGCTCAGGGTTTATCTAGTGAATGCAGATTAGGCTTTTCCTGTAAAAGATAGATAGTCTAAGAGTAGTCCACAAAAGTTTTCAAATATCAATGATGATGAATACCATTCATGAAATGTCACAAAAAATTAGTTTAAATCATTGGGATATAGACTAATAGAATATAAATATAATAACGGATAAAAATAGTGCATTATAGGAAAAAGAAGAAATAGATCTAGGCTGCTAGAGTGATGGGTGGTAGTTTGGTCTCTCTAATGTTTGAGAATGAGCACATAACCCAGAACATCATAGAGTATTCCAAAGAAATTAAGGAAACACAATATTTTTAATATAGCATGAGGAAATTCATAAAGCCTCATGTGATGTAGAGTGATAAAATATGGCCCAAGATAAGAAGGAAATTGTTTCTAGGATTACTCCAATTTTTCCAAGACCATAAAGACTAGATCGGAAAATAAAACTAGAGTTTGAAAATAACATGATCCTAGAAACAATAAAAATAATCAAGGTAATAAAATGGGATAATAATTATGGTTCTTACTGAGGGAAACATCCTACTGTTAAGAAACACATGATGTATCTTTTAAAGTCCAAAATTCTAGAAATAGTTCTCCTTATGCAACCTGCTCAGTTGGTTTCAGATATATAACTTATAGAAGGGGAAACTAACATCTACCTTCCCCTAAGAGATATTAATTCAATTTATTTATATTTTATTTAAAATTTCTATAAAATGATTATAAATATATATAATAAATTTGGTAATGTATCACAGGAAATAATGTTCAATATGAATAGTAATTATATTGTTCTGTCACATGAGGATCAATATAAAATTCCTTTGGAGGGATTCTTCTGGGGTCTTCAAAAACTCCATGAATATTTTTTTTAATTTTTAGCTTGGTTATTCTTTTGATAATATAGAATTCGATTTATTCTCCTTTGATGACTATTTAAGTGTTCCCAACACTTATCCCCACAACACATTAAGATAATATTCAAGAATATCCTAGGAAATATATTGCTGAATTTTTATGGAAATATTGGTGATCCCCTCCATGCAAGTGAATTATTATCACTTTAATTTTTTATCCTTTAGTGGTAGTGACTTTTTTCCTTGAATTGGGATGTTTTTTACCTACTTAACCCACATTTTCATTTTGAAAATCAATAAAAAGGAATTAATATGGAGAAAAAAATTCTATTCTCTCTCTCAATCCTTATATCTCCTAAAATTACTCAACACACTATTTGAACTTATTTAGATTCATTTTATCAAAATAACTTTTCCTCAATGAAAATCATGGTAATTATAATTCAAGTATTTACAAATATTTTACAATGGTTTACCAAAATCCTTCCCAGGATACCCTTTTTATGGAATCGTCCATGAGAATCCTCAATGTTACTTATTTTTATCTTATTTTTGAATTTAATATCCTCTATAAATAATTTTGTTAACCTAACCACTTAAGAACCGTACATAATTTTATAATCCCAAATTATATTCTCTTGTGATCATATATTGGTTTTATTTGATATATCAAAACACATTAATTGGAATTGATAAGTTTACTGACCAAGGATGAAGAAGTTTCTATGAATTCCAACCTCCATAACTGCCAAAACTGCTGAAGTTAGTATGGGAAGAAGAAAATTGGATGTTATAGCTATGGCTCAACCATCATTATTAGATGGGACCATATAACTAAAAAATATTTTATGGGAGAACATGATTCTCATGAATCTTAGTTAGTGATATTTACCTTCACATAAATTCATTTCAACAATTCAAATGTTTTAGAGAAAGTCATGTTTCCATACAAATAGAAACCTAATGGCGCATGATGAGGGACCCGACACGTCTACCACATATATGGATATTGATTCCACTCACTATAATATAGTAATATTCACACCTAAAATGATTCTAAAATAGATGGATTAGGGACCCATCTCATCGATTAAAAATGATTCCAATGTTACTTTAACACATAATGGTGGTCCACACACAGAAAAATAAAAGATTCACCTAACAATAAAAGACACCCATCAATTATCTTTGGAATCTAATGTTGTCTTCTAGAGTTAGAGAGATTATAAATAGAAAATAAATGTATACCTCATAGAAACTAAGAGTCCCTAATATTTATTAAAGGAAGATAAAGGAAAAATTTCAATGTGTGGAAAACTATTATCACAGTACACACATTACTTGATAATATATTTTGTCTTATATGATCCCTGAATCCGCTTGTAATACCTTCTACAATCATCTGTATTCTTTTTCTACTATCTCAAATCAGTGTTTCACTATGGGTTTTGGTGATGGTGTCACCATAAAAAATCTATTATATTTTTTAAACTTTTTTTTCAATTCTATTATGAATTAAAATTTCAATTATTACTGTTTCTAATTTTTTGTTTCTTTAGGTTTAGATTCTTGAAATCCCACCGCAATACCATTAACTACACACAATAGAAATAAACTTATATAATATATAAATTCCATGATCTATACACAAAATAAAACCCACAGTCCTATTAGTATGATATTAGATATAATGGGGTGTAGGTTTGAGAAGTTAATAATATTTTATTGATGATTCTCTATTTATATAAAACATCATCTGGTGGAAACCGTCAGCCAATTTTTCCTTGATTTTTTTTTTGTTATTGGCGTTTATATTTATTTCTAAAATAGGGATTGGACTTCACCGAATTACTCATCTTTAAACCTCTAATGTTCATAACTGAGGTATAATATATAAAATTAAAAATTATAATAGAGAGATACCCCTCTAAATTTAAAAATTTAAAAATAACAATAAATGAAATTTTTTTACTCCAGTTAAAACGAAAATAAGGTAGAATTATTTTTAAAAAAATAATATAATAGAGAATAAACATCCTAATTTTGAAATCAATATTATCTATTTTTTAAGAAAAAATTGTCACGACCCATCCCCTGAAGCCCGTGCCATGACTACCCCAAGCCCTCCTTCTGAAGGCTAGGGCTGGTGACTATTGCCGAAGGAATCAACAAGAAAGTGGGATGCATTTTCTTGAGTACCTATACACACACAAACACCCAAACATGTCCCATAAAATGTAAGGTGAAAACAAGTATACTAAAACAAGTGTTGAGTACAAGTACAACTGAAAACAAGTGGGTCAGAATACATACCCAACAAAAGAACTAAAAACAGAAAAGTATAAAGGGACTAGGGTAGCCATCCACTGAAAACCACACCTGATGGTAAGAGTAGTGTAGCCACTAGAATCCGATGTAGTACGTCCTGTCTGCCTGATTCAACTGGGCCCTGCCTGGTCCTAGGCCATGAAGTCCTTCGTCAAAGGGTTGATCATCTGCACCAGACACAACATGTGTAGGCAATGCCTGTGCAGGGGTGAGTAACCGAATAATTATTAGGGGAACCCAAAAAACATAGGAAAGATCACAAAGCAATCCTAAAAAAGAAGCACAAAGTATAACCATGATGCACAAGTACAAAGTACTGGAAAATTCAAACCAGGTATATTCTAGAGTATGAAAGGTTCATCAGTTATAGTGAATAACATTTCATACTGTTGAGGGACTCATCCCTAATGAGTCATTGAAGTATTCCAGGACACTGAGGTCTACAGGGTAGCTACTTGTCTGTCGGGACACTGAGGTACACACATCTCTGTCATTCCACTGAGGTCCAGATGACTTCTGGTCTGCTGGGCCACTAAGGTCTACACGGCTACTCATCTTCCGGGCCACTAAGGTTCACACAGCTTCTTCTCGATTGTGCTCTTGGTCCTGGGAGAACCTCTACCCTCAACCATACGTTGATAATAAAATTACTTTGAAGTTTCCTTAGAGTATACCAAAATATTTGCCTCTTCGAGAGGGCCTGAACACCATAAACGACTTGTCAATCAGACACTTGGTTTGAATGTTATTAATGTTCTAGTAAATAGGGGTCGGTTGCATCTGGGCATGGTTGGACCCTGTCAGAATGAACCGACCAACCCGGACCGGGGGTCCCACATACCCTAGTTTAATTCTACTAACCCTACCTGGCCCGGTCCTGGTCTGGGTTCATTCGGTCCATCCTATCCGGTCAGTCAGGACCAATGGGCCTCGCTGGGATTGGCCCGGTTTTCCAAGATTCTACACTATCGGGTAGCCTGGTTCGGCCTGCCAGGAAGGGTCCAGCCCTCTGGGCAAGGGCCCGACCAACTAGCTGGGATCTCAAATCCCTAGTTGAAGCCCGAACGCACGTGTGGCCAGTGGTGTGCGCCCGGGTCATGGAAACCTCCACCACATCCCCTCTTTTTTCTTAACATAGCCTATAAGGAGAAAGTCACTCCTCTTATGCGGTGCATGCCTGAACCCACATTTAGTACCTTCCGCAGCCTCCCCTCTGCAGCGGTCGAGCAACCATGGCTAGCCAGGTCGCCCGAGCGGCCTGGACATAGGCCGTCGCCTCCATGCGGCGCCGATCGACACTGCTCCTCCATGATACCACAGCCAGTCGTCTACAGTCTCTAGCTGTCGCAACACGCTGATAGGCGCACCAGATCCCTTCTCCCATAGCCGCTGTGGTCCACCAAAGTTTCTCTGGTGGTCCGTTTGTTGATCTTCTTATGCCTACGGGCTCTATAGGGTGTGACCATCACTGCAATGGTCTCAGATTCACCATGTTTCCATCTTGGAAAATCCATTCAAAATGAGTGCACATGCAGAGGGGCTCAGGCCTTGGTCATGTTGGCTCGCGCCCTCTACATTAGAAGTTTAAAATCATGGGGGAGGTTCATGGAATATGTTCAATCCATGGTAATTCATTCCTGATGTTGAACCCCAAAAGAGTACCCTCCTGTAAGAATGATTGAATTGCGGATCAACCTGTTCGTGGGTTGATCTGTGTTCTTAATTTAGAAAAAAAAGGATGGGGAATACTTGAAAATAAACCCCCTACCTCATTGACATTCGTTTTCATGGAACTTCACCCTCGATGGTTCAAGATGTTGATGGAGTTTGTCATTCTTTAAGGTATTTCAAAGTTAATGACATCCCACCAACATTATTCATTCTTCATTGGGGAGGAAATCCATCAGAGGTTCGTCAATAAATCATCATAGTTTAATCCTTGTTCCACCAACGAGTAAAACTATTAAAAAAAACACGTCGCAACATTTTTTTATGTTTTTTCATTTATGAAACAATGTTTCTTTTACGCATCATTAAAGTGTCGTTACACTGTGGGTTTTCAAGCTATTAATGAGTCCCATTATTGTGCCTCATCATCGCATTACAACATCGTTGTGTCACCACTTTTTGGTTGAGTAAACGAAATAAAATATCTTTTTAATGATTTTTTCCCGAAAGGTCTGAAAATTAACTTTTTCGTTCGCCCCTTGTCGGACGAATATAAGTTCTTTCTAGGTGAATCCTAACATTATGAGTTCAACCGTGCCCTCATATTTTTGATCTGAGAACTATTTCAATTTTTTAAAAAACATGCTCTCATTTTTACTGAATGTACCATAGAAAAAGTTCAAAATTCTATTCTTGGCTCACCGGGCCTCAAAATCAAGTTGTGTTAGAGCGTGTAGTCTTGAAATAATTCTATATAATTAAAAAAATTACACAAGAATTATGAGATGCTACATTCTCCCCACCTTCGGGCTTTACATCCCCAAAATCCAAAACAAGGGCTAATCCATCAAATGGGGGTAATGAGAACGAATATGAGCTTCCCGCTCTCATGTTCTCTCCTAGTGATTCTCGTGCTTCCACCGAATGCACACCAGATGAATCAAACGCCCACACTGGACACACTCTGGTCAATCCTCTTTCTCCAGGGGAACTCCAAAAATGTCACCCCATCGTTAATAATCAGCTCGCCCCAATTGATTATGTGTGATGGATAATGCATGTATCTCCTCAGCATTGACACGTGGAAAACATCATGAACTCGATGCATCTGTGGGGGAAGAGATATGTGGTCTATCACCTCGACAACTCAGCTTAGGACCTAAAAAGGTCTGATGAACCTCGAAGATAGATTTCCACCCTGGGCAAATCTCTACAACCCCCACCGGGGTGAGACCCAAAGAACACATGGTCTCCCTCCTCAAACTCCAAGGTTCTCTGTGTTCTATCAGTATACTATTTATGCCTACTTTGTATAGTCCCTATACACTCCTGAATGATTTACACCATCTTTGTGGTATCCCATACCAACTTTGGACCCATGAGTTCCGACTCCCCTGGGTCTGTCTCGCATAGGGGTGATCTGCAAGGCCGCCTGCACAAGGTCATGAACCATGTCATCCCAATAGTGAAGTGATAGTTGTTTTTGTATGTGAAATCCACCAGTGGAAGGTGGTCCACCCATCTTTGACCAAAATCCAGGATGCAAGCATGAAGCATGTCCTCCAAGGTCTT
Source organism: Viscum album (assembly GCA_963277665.1). Classification (NCBI taxonomy): domain Eukaryota; kingdom Viridiplantae; phylum Streptophyta; class Magnoliopsida; order Santalales; family Viscaceae; genus Viscum; species Viscum album. The sequence goes on along the minus strand of OY728150.1, from coordinate 933,709,005 downwards.
TATGGTCTACTCTGTCTTACCATCCTTCTAGGGATGAAAATATATTCTCAAATGCAGCTGAGTCCCAAACGCCTCCAATAATCCCTTCCAAAATAGGAATGTAAAGCAAGCATCACTGTCTGAGACGATCATCGAAGTCACCCTTTGAAGTCACATTATATCCTGGATATAGAGTCATTCCAAGCACTCTACTAGTCCCTACTCCCAGATGGGTAGGAAGAGAGATGAATTTTTAAGTCAGTCATGGATCACACCGATAGAATCCAAGACTTTGGATGTACATGGTAACCCCATCACAAATTACATTGAGATACCATCCCATTTCCACTCTGGTACCTCAAGTGGATGAGCTAAGCCTGATGGAACTTGATACATGACCTTCACTTGCTGACAAGTAAGGCATTATGAGATGAACTCGGCCACTTCTTCATTCATTCCTGGCTACTAGTATTGATGCATAGGTCCTGGTACATCTTCCTCACTCCAGGATGTACCACCAAAGGGGATGTATGGAACTCCCTCAACACCTCCTCCCGCAAAACCACTAGTAATATGGTGCAAACTCTGGAAAGGAGTATACCCTGGGGAAAACTGAGCATGTCGGGACTCGACTGAAGGTAAGATTCTCCATCATCATCCACGAAGGATATCTACATCGTGGCTAGATACTCTGTCACCTCACTCAGCAGCTGAAAATCGGTCCTCCAAGTAAGCGTGTATGCTACGATGTTCCCTTTCCAAGGAGTATAGACTATCTCAAAGTCATAGTCCTGGAAGAACCCCAGCCACCGCTGCTATCTCAGGTTCATGTCCTTTTAGGATAAGATATACCTGAGACTCTTATGGTCGAAGTAAACTATAAACAGTTCACCCATCATGTAGTGCCACCACATATTCAAGGAAAAGACCATTGTTTCTAACTCTAGGTCATGGGTCTCGTTGTTCTTCCCATACTGACAAAACTTCTGTGAGCCATAGGAAATCACCACTCACTCTTACATCAGGAAAAAACCTAGATCGGTCCCTAATGCATCGCTGAAAACAACATACTCAGTGTCCTTCTCTGGTAGTCTCAATATGGGGGCACTTGTCAGCCTCCGCCTTAGATCCTAGAAACTCTACGGGCATTTCTCTATCTACACAAAGGGATTTCCCTTCCAAGTAATAGCTGATATTGGTTCCGCCACTCTGGAAAAGACATTCATGAACTTACAATAGTAACCAACCAACCAAAATAATCTCCGAACCTCAGTCACGCTATTGGTGGATCCCAAGTGAGAAATGCCTCTATATTTGACGGATCCACTACAAATCTAGCCTCTGAGTTGATGTGAACCAAAAAGTAGAACTCCCATATCATTAATTGGCACTACAAAAGCTTACCATAAAGATGGTGCTCTCAAAGGGTATCTTGGACTATCTGCAGGCATGTATTATGCTCCTCCTCAAATGCCGAGTTCACTAAGATGCCATCAATGAATACCACAACAAACTAGTCAAGGTAAGGCTGGAAAATCCTATTCATGATTCACATTACCACTGTTGGGGCATAGGTCACGCTGAAAAGAATCACCAAGAACTCATAGTGTCCATATCATCATATGAAATCTTTCTTCGGTACATCCTCATCCCATACTCGATACTGATGATAACCCGAGTTGAGGTCTATCTTTGAGAACCACATCACACCCTTCAACTGATTGAAGAGATCATCAATTATCGTTAGTGGATACTTGTTCTTCATGGTCACCTGATTTAGGCACCATAATTCTATGCACAACCTCAAAATCTCATCTTCCTTCGTGGAAAACAACATCGGGGTTGTCCAGGGGGATACACTGGGCCTTACAAATCCCTTCTCCCTAAATTCCTTTACCCATAGCTCATCTCGTGAAGCTCTGTGAGAGCCATCCAATATGCCGGTGTGGATATTAGTTCCATCCTAGGGTACTTTTCGATGAAAAATTATACCTCTCTGCAAGGAGGTAGTCCCGGAACATCCTTAGGAAAAACATTCTTGTACTCCTCCACCACTGCAGGAAAGCTTGGACTCCTCTCTTCCACCACACCGAGTGTGAGGATAGCAAAATGATGAGTGATCATCTACAACCTTGTCCGATAATGTCCATCATATGCTTCAAAGGTTACCTTTTTCTCCGGTGAAGGAAAACCCAATTCCATCCTCACAGACACACTACACTTTGTGCCTAAAAAATTGATCTGAGCATGGACTGTAGATAACCAATCCTTACCCTAGATGACATCGTAAGGCCTTGAAACTATTTCTAGGAAATACCAGATGAAGATCAAATCTCCTAGAGTTAGCTCGCACTGCTGGAACAAGTGTGTAATTGTATAATCCCCTCACATAGGAGTCTCTTGCCATAATTATTGAGCCAATGGCTCAATTATAATCTCTGATCTCTAAAAGAGAGTTGTGGAAAGGAAAGAGTGACTGGCACCTATGTCATCTAGGGTGGAGAAGACACAAATCATACCTCAAATAAACTCTAGAGAAAAATGGTAATATTCATATATTTCTTGATGTTGAGCTCTCCCCTTTTCTCTTACTCCTTGAGGATGGGGTGGACCACCTAGAGGTGGTGAAGGTAGTACCTCAAACCATCACCCACTGCCTACTACCTGCCCTACTCCCCTTCCACATCCGCTGCCCTACGACCCTCCTCACTCGAACTTCTGCTTTTGTCTTGGTGGTCCCTTGACTATCTGCTGATCATCTATATGGCGGGTCAGGTAGTCATGAGCCATGTTTCCTTTCATGCTACATGAGTAGCACACCCTACTCCTCTACTGTCTCCCGCTATCCTGGCGGCCTTTCACCACTGATCCTAAGTCATGGGGTTGTCCACTAGATAATCTGACCCATTTGAACAATTTTTACATTTTGCGGCTACCTTCCATGGATGGATTGGCTTCCAATAACCTAGTGGTGTCTCCCACTGTCGGTTCCTGCTCTGCGTGGAAGCTCTCTGATAGTAGATCTTTCTCCAGCACTCCATTCTAAGTGGGGATGTTGAGAGACACCATCGACACTATGATCTCCCACCTAAGTCCTTGATCAAAGTATTGAGCCTTGAGGAAAGGGTCTTGAACCATGTCTACAGAGTAGTGGAAAATATCATTGAACCTCACTGATTACTCAGCTACCATCATGCTGCCCCGATGAAGGTGAAATAGCTTCTAAATGAGAACCGAGTGAAAGGTCGTGGGGAAGAAATCCACCCAAAAAAGACGTTTTTTTCTATCCAGGTGTGGGTTTCCTCATCATGTTTTTGGATCATCAGACTCCAACATCTCTCTACTAATCCTTGAAGAAGGCTCACAGTTAAGATCATCATCTGGTCAAGTGGTGTCCCCACTAAGAGGAAGACCCGCATCACCCCCTCCAGCCAATCCTCAGTGACTTGGGGATCTGACTCTCCCCTAAACCTAGGAGGTCTCTATCTCTAAAAATTGTTCAAGTCACTAAGTCTTCACATGTCCTCTACCGGTACCACCGTTAGTATATTATGACCAATAGGTGGTGGTAGTACTGGTGTACCACCCAGTGGAGACTTCTCAAGAACTAGTCCCCAAACGGATGCCTCATCACAAGGTGGGTTTTCCTCCCAACCACGTATCAAAATCCTGGCTACTCATCGCATAGAGGAATCCGGAAATAGATCAAAATGGGCCACATTATGCAGTTTATACCTAGGGATCTTACTCTTATACAAAATAACATAAGGAGACACTTTTGTAACCAGTGTTTTTATTCATTGATCCAAAAATCAGAATTAAAGGTACTAGTGTGTGGATACATTGGTCTCCATACCAACACTGGACTCCCCGAATCTGAAAGTTAGAATCACAACATTTAACATTGTTTTCCCAAAACAATAACAATATAATCTCAGTATCTAAGGTAGAACTGACTCCCTCTGATACCACTTTGTCACGACCTGTCCCCTGGGGATCATGCCATGACTACGCCAAGCCCGCCTCCCAAAAACCAGGGGCAGGAGACTAGCACCAAACGCCTCAACCTGCATGTGGGATGCATTTTCCTGAGTACCTATATGAACACACACACACCCAACCAAATCCCACAATCTCTAAGGGGAAAACAAGTATACTAAAATAAGTTCTGAGTACATGTACAACTGAAAACAAGTGGGATAGAATACAAACCCAAAAAAATAATTGAAAATAAGAATGTACAAAGTGACACGGGTATCCATTTGCTGAAAACCTCACCTAATAGTAATAGTATTGTAGATATTGGAATCCAAAATTATACATCATGTCTTCCTGATCTTACTGGGCCCTGCCTGGTCCTAGAACACCAAGTCCTACGTCAGAGCATCGATTGTCTGCACCGGACACAACATGTGTGGGTGAAGACCATGCAGGGATGAGTAAAAAAAATACTCAGTAGGGGACTCTGAAACACAAAGAAAAGACCATAAAGAAATCCTCAAAGCAAATAATTATGCATAAGAACGAAGAACAAGTACGAAGCATAAGACAACTCACACCAAGTATATTTTAGAGTAGTAAAGGTTCTTCTATTATATTGAATAAAGTTTCGTACTTTTGAGGGACCTATCCCTGATGAGTCGCTGAAGTCTGTCGGGCCAATGAGGTGCACATGGCTGCTACTCATCTACCAGGCCACTAAGGTCCACAAGTTTTTTGTCCACTGAGGTCCACACGACTGCTCGTCTTTCATTACACTGAGTTCCACATGTCTACTAGTTTTTCAGGCCATTGTGGTCCATGTTGTTGATCATCTATTGGGCCACTGAGGTCCTCACAACTGTTTCACATATGCACCTTTGATCCTGGTAAAATCGTTCCCCCAAGCCATATGTTAAAAATTAAATTCCTTGAATGTTTCTTTATAGCATACCAAACCATCAGACTCATCGATAGGGTACCAACATTGCAAACAACTCATCAATCGGATGCCTGGTTTGCATACTATTAGCATTTTAGTAAACAGGGGTCAGTTGCATCTAGCCTCGGTTCGACCCAGTTAGACCGACCTGACAAACCCAGACAGGGGGTCCCACATACGCCAGTTTAATTCGACTGACTCAAACTAGCCCGGTTCGGGTCTGGGTCGGTCTGGTCCAGCCTGGCCAGTGGGTTAGGCCCAATGGGCCTCACTGGACTCATCCCAGTTTGGATGAGGGTCCAGCTTGCTGAGTCGCCCGGCTCGGCCAGCTTGCTGGTGGCGTGACCCACCAGCTAAAGCCAGGCCGCATGTGCGGCTAGTGGTGTGTTCCTCGAATGCATTAGCCACCGTTGTGTCCCACATCTACCGCGGTCAAAGGCCAGTGGCCTCCCCTCCACTATGGTAGAGCGACCAAAGCTTGCCAGGTCACCCTGGTGGCCTGGATACCGGTCGTTGCCTCCACGTGACACCAATCGAAACCGCTCTTCTATGCCATTGCGGCAAGCTGGCCATGGTGTGCTAAAGGGAGTGCCACCTCCCTCCACCCGCGGCCTCCGCCGCAGGCCACTAGAGTTTCTCCAGTGGTCCGTTTCTCGATCAGCCGATTCCTACGGTCTTTGTAGGATGTCACCATCACTACGATGGTCTCAGATGGTCCTTTCCTCTATCTTGGACAATCTGTTCACAATGATCTCACATGTAGTGGGGCTCGAGCCTTGTTCATTTTGCCCCTCACCCTACACGTCGAATGTTTTAAAACTGGGGGAGGTTCATGGAAGATGATCAATCGATGATAATTCAGTCCCGATGTTGAACCCCAAAAAGTGTACCCTCCCACAAGAACAAGAGACTGTGGATCAACCTGTTTTTGGGTTGATCCGTGTTCTTCATTTAGAAAAAAAGGATGGTAAAGACTTCAAAATTAAACCCTACCTCATTGACATTCATTGATGTAGTTCTTCTTCTTCAAGGGTCAAAGAGGTTCATGGCGTTCATCGTTCTTCGAGGTACTTCAAAGTCGATGACGTCCCACTGACGTTCACCATTCATAGTTGGGGAGGAAATCTATAGAAGGTTTTTCAGAGAATCCTCATAGTTTTATCCTCGCTCCACCAATGTGTCAAACAATTAAAAAGAAACACATCTCAATGTTTTTATTATGCTATGACATTGCGTCATTACGCTGATTCATTTATGAAATAACGTCAGTGTTACGCACCATTAAAGTTTCATTACGATGCGGGTTTTCAGGCCATTAATGAGTTCAACTAATACACATTGTTTTCAACTCATCACCTCATTGCATCATCGTTGTCTCACCCCTTGTAGATTGAGGAAAAAAAATAAAATATATTTTTAATGTTATTTTTTTTCAGGAAGGTATGAAAATTAACTTTTTTGTGTGGCCCTTGGTGGTCGAAGTTATGTCCTTTCTATGAAAATCTCGGCGTTCTGAGTTCAATGGTTCCCTTATATTTTCTATATGAGCACCATTTCAAAAGTTAAAATAACCCTCTCACACGTTTGCTAAACGTACCATAAAAAAGTTCAAACTTCCGTTTTGGGATCACTAGGCCTCGGAATCACATGCCGTTATAGCGTGTAGTCTCAAAATAATTCTATTTAATTAAAACAAATTTACATGGAAATTTTGAGACATTACAAATAATGAAATAATATCCCATTATTTACATAGTTTGAAATTTTTTAGCTTCATTATAACCTGGAAAATGTAATCATGATTGATGAAGACATATAATAATTACATGAAATAAGCCATTAATTACCAAATATGATTTCTATAGATAGTAATAATATTTTAATCCAATAAGAAAATACTTAAAGGAAAAAATGGATTAATAGGTTAATATGATATAATAAAATATATCATCAATAGATATTAAAAAATAAATTTATATTTTAAAACAAGAATTGATAAATATTTAAGAACTTATTAATTATTAATAAGAAGCTAAATAATCAAATAATACAAAAAAATATATTTAAAAATAACAAAACATATTAGTTTTCATGTCACTGAGGAATATATTATTAATAATATTGATCTTTTATACCTTATAAGAGAACTCAATTGCATTCATAATTTTCTTTTTCCCAAAAATACATTAATAAAATTAATGATACCTTTAATACAACTTTAAAAAATCTGGATATAAAATATAAATTAACTTATGTAAAAATATTAAAAAGTTTTTGACTTTAACAACATCATTTATATTCATCACAAACATGAATCTAAAAAATATTTTATGAAAAATATTCTTTTAAAATTAGAACCATTTAATAAATATAATGTTTCCATGTATACCAACACATTAGGAAAATAGATTTAATTTATCATTATCATCCCTTCGCAATTGAAAATATCAATTTACCAAGGAAAAAAATAACATGACTTAATTTGGAAATAATGTCATAATAAATTTTAAAATGTTAAAATTTAACATAAAAATACAGTAGATAAATTAAAAGATAATTAAGGGAAATAAATAGATTTTTTTTTCATAAAACTACAAAAAACAAGAAGCATCTTCGAATATCACAATTTTTTTAGATAGAAAACATCATGAAGTTTCATTACCTTATGAAAATAGTTTTTCAACCAAAACACCAACTAAAGTCCACCCTACACAAATAAATCAAGATATAATTCTATAAAAACGAAATATGGGGTTTAACATAAAAGTGACCAATAAGGAAAAGTCAATCATTATGGATTTTAACTTCATTTTCTTGTCGATAGAAAATTTTAATTAGAAGGGAAGATTCTATTATTAATAATAAATTATAAATTTTTAAACAATGTAGATTACTAGAATCAATAGCCAATAACAATTAAAAAAAATTACAAAGTATTATTTTGTTAAAATTATTTTTATATTTTGATATAAATTTAGGATTTTAGGAAGAATGAATTATAGAATGTGATATATATAAAGAAACATTTGATTTTCTTCTCAATTTATATGAATGGAATGTTATGACTTTCAAATTATAAAAATACATAATTTAAATCTTAATAATTTTTTTAAAAAATAATTAATCCATTATAATGATAATAAATTTTTAAATTGATAATTTCAAAATTTATTTAACAAACATTGACTGAAATTTTATAAATTTAATTTTTTTCATTCAAAAATATTTCATGTAATGGAATATATCTATCACTAAAAAAATATAATTCAAAATAATGGTTTATTTTTAGGGAATAAGATCAATAATGTATTAATAATTTCCAAAATTAGACTATATTGTTTGTTGAAGAATTTCCTAATGAAATAAAATAGGAAATAAAATTAAAAAATTTATTAGGAATTATAAATTATGTAAATTAATTTACAAAAAAATCAGCATTTAATGAAAAAAAATTAAATGATTGGTTATAAAAAACATCCCCTTTCTATACTCATGAACATACTTGTTGAGATGGTATGTGAGTATGATATACTCTATAATACCAAATATAGGATTGAAATAATAGAGATACTGTATAGAGTATCTAATGATGCTCAAAATACAAGAGGTGTAGTGAATTGTATACTTTAAAAAATTCCTTTGGAACTTTTAACGATGGTTATGTTTAACAAGGTTAAACAAGGTAATTCACAAAACCTCTGGTTCTACACACTTGCTTGATTCTGGAAATATGATTATGAGAAAGTGAATCTGGAAAGATGGTTCCGGAAAATGAAACTTAATGAATGCTTATAAAGATGAAGATTCTACCTTAAAGCGTATAGAATCTAACTAAATCAGAGTACAAGTATAAGGAAGTATAAGATAGTTATACTTTCCTCAACAATACAAATGAAGCGGAAAAACTTGTAACAAAACAAGTAACAGTAGTAAGTCTTTTAACCTAAAGATAAGGGTATCTAACAACCTCAGATAAAGGTCCCTTGATTTATACTTTCAAGAAATTTTGTCTTAACCACACAAGGATAAGCCCTCGATATGAAGATTGGAGTCTGTCTTGCTATCCTCGAAAGCCCTCAACTTCAAGGTAGTCGGCACCACTTTCTTCTTCAACAAGGAAGCCCTCAACTTCATGGTAGTCGAAACCTCTGTCTTCCTATCCCTGGAAGCCCTCGATTGTACACAGCAACAATCGGAGCCGCACAAAGAAAATCTGAACAAGTAGTTCAGTACGCACAAAGCAATGAAAGTCTCTCTCTAGAAATCACTTCAACAACATGTAATATCTAGAGTCATCGAACAGTGTTGAGCTCTTTTCAAATGAGCTCTAATTTATAAGCACGGCTTCAACGGTCAGCTCCCTCCTCCAATGGTCATATCATTCCTTGAATTTCAAAGGGACCTGTACACGTGTCACTCAAACAAAAGTTATTTAGTAACTGAAAGAACGACATTGTTTTATAACAAAACAAGTGTAATAAAAAATATGGTTACATAACTAAAATCCAATATTTGGAATGTATGAAAATGAAAGTTCGGAGTCTAACTAAAATTGAATTCAGAGTCTATATTAATAGATATTCAGATTTTGTTTTTCTAGGAATTCGGAACCTGAACTCAATAGAATTCCATAGTCTGAATTTCAAGGAAATTCAGAATATGGATTATCAAGAATTCGGAACCAGAACTCACAAAGTTTGGAGTCAGAGTTTATGAGAATTCGGAGTCATAACTCATAAGAGTTTGGAGTCTGAATTTAGAGAAATCAGAGTCAGAATTCAGAGAATTTTGTAACCATAATTCATAATCTGAATTTGGAGTCAGAACTCAGAAGAGTTCATATCTAGAATTCGTAATCAGAATTTAGAGTCAGAACTCAGAAGAGTTCGTATCCAGAATTCGTAATCAGAATTCGGAGTCAGAAAACATAATGCTTCATATCTAGGTAATTATAGGATTTTGTGGTTTTGGTTTCAAACCGAATTTTTACCTAGGAAAATTATGATATGAACAATAAAAATATGGTAAGGATAAATTTCCTTGGGGAAGAAAATTTTCCTTATAGAAGAAAAACATAGGGTAAAAAGATATTTTCCTTAAGATAAGGTGTTTGTGATTTTCAAAACCAGAAGGAATAGTAAAGTCATAAAGAAACATTATTGAATTAACAATCTCACCCAAGTATGGAGGAATGGAAAATTCATAAGGAAAACTTATTGACTCAATAATCTCCCCCTTTTAGGAAAGCACAAACATCCTTATGAAAAAGAATATAAATACTTAGAAAAAAAATTACTAGACTTTTCAAATAAAACATATCTCCTTGTATTCATGGACAATGGTGAATACGATTGACTCTCCCTTAGGCTTTGGAACACTAAGGATCATATTTTAGATTTCCAGAATGAGAATTTTCATTATCTTGAGTATATAAATATTCATAATGAGAACTTTCCCTTAGATAAACTCCCCCTTACTTAGGGATATTACTTCTTTACTTAGAATTCTTTTTCCTTCTCCCCCTTTGTGATTTTCAAAAATAGTTTGAGGGAATGGAAAAACAATATAGTACCTAAAATATTAGTACAAACATCCAAACAAAAATGAGAAACTAAAATTTCATTATGAATAATTTTTACATGGGAAAAAATACAACAAAAGATCGAATTGAGGTTTTTTCCTTCCTTCCCCTTGGGTATCAACTTATTTACTATGGTCTTCATCTTCTTTAGCTCCTTATGATCTTCCTCTACTTGTTTCCCTAAGGCTTTGATTCTATCATCCTGAGCCTTCAAACCCTATGCCTGAACTTTCAAAAGGTCATCTTGCTTCACTAGCTTTTCTTCAATCTTGATCCGGAGATCCCTTTCTATTTTCCAACTTTGGACAACATAATTCAACTTCCCATTCAGATCTTTGACATCCTGAATCCGGGTATTCTTCTCAAGGGTTAGCTTTTTCTCAAAGCCATTTTTGAGATCTTTGATTTTTCTGTCTTGAGTATCAAAAGTTTCCTTAACATCATTTTTAAAGTCATCAAGCTCTCTCAAATCTTCAACAATATTCTTCGACCAGCTGACCATTTTCTTACAAGATTTTCTGTGGGCTTCATAGTTGATAAGAAAATTCTTGTAATTAGCCTCAATAATTATGCACTTATCCATCACCATAGATACAGAATATGATTTTTGATTCATGCTATGTTGGAGCATTTGACATCTGGAGTCAATGGTTGGAAAGATTGGAATTGTGTCAACAAGCTTCTTCAAAGATTGAATGACAAAATCATGACCCAAAGATGATGATTCCGAATCTGACACTTTCCTTGGTGAAGGTTCTTCCTCTAGCTTGACCAGCATCCTCTTAGAAGATGCACCAGCTTCCTTATTTCTTAAAATTGCTTTGGTTGGGGTATCAACAACTGAACAATCTTATCATCATCAATTTTTTCTTTCTCGTCTCCTTCCTCAATTTATTTAGGATGAATGAAGTCATGATTAGGACTCTCTTCCTTAGATAAATTGTTCACTTCCTATTCATCCTTCTCTTCTTCACCTTCCTCATCCTTCCTGGGAGTTGGGAGCTTTGAAGACATTGCTTCAGAAGTTTTCATAAATAACCTCTCGGACAAGGTTTCCTTTTCATGAAAGTCCTCCACTTGCTTAATCAAATCATCTGTATTATCACTGATTTCAGCTTCTTGTACTTCTTCCATATCTTAATTTTCTTCAACAACTTTTTCATTTACTTTTTCCGGAGTCAGGAACTTCTTCCCCGGTGTCTCAGGTAATGGTTCGACTAAGAAAGACTTCAAAATAGGAATGTTCTCGGATGATACTTCTGTAGCCTTTAAAAGAGATTGCACAATTTTGGCTTCAGACATTTTCTTCTTAAGCTTCTTCTCTTTGGATTGTTTCTCAATATTTTCAGCAGTCTTCTCTTTCAGAGCTATGGAATCAGTGGGATCTAGAACAATTGTGGTTCTCCTTCCTTCCGATTATTTTTATCCTCCCTCCGTATGGCTATGACCTCATCCGGATAGGCTTTCTATTTCATGGGGTTTGTAGATGCGGATTGAGCTTCCTTAGCTTTAGGGGTTTCACCTTCAGCTTCTACTTCCTTCAATTTTATTTTCATTCCAGCCTTCTTTGATGGTTCAGCCTCTTCTGTATTCTTCGGAACAACTTCTGCTTCATCTATGGTAGATCATAAAATTCACCTGACTCCTTAGAGAAACCAACTTTCATCATCTTGAGGGTATCATCACTGATTAGAATTACATTTCAATTCCTTGGCTTGGAACTGCAAGGGATCTTTGATGATTCAAGGCACCGAACAATCAACTTGGAGATTAGAGCAGGATACATGATTATCTGTGCTCTCAAATTCCCATTCTTAATATTCTCTGTCATAATGAGAATGTGCTTCATCAGAATGATCTCCCTTATATTTACTAAAAAATCCAAGATATACGTATCACTTTTCTTCAGGGTGTCCTTGTCACCCTTTCTCAGTACGATAAATCCCTGAACCCATAAATCAAGGATCTGTTTGTTGGTATACAGGTGAGAAATCTTTGTTTTCTTGACATCTGTAAGTCTAAGACATTTCATAGCCTTCACTTTTACAAAACTCCCTTGAATATCTGGCAGCTTGTGAGAAAAAAATTCTGCCTCTCCTTCATAGGATAACCCTACCATGCTAGCAGCCTTGGTTTAAGAAAGTGCATATGTTTTTTCCATAACTTTTGAAGGAAATTTTATCTCTACCATATTCTTTAAAGAGACAAGCTGTCTCATAAAACTCTATCAGCATATCTGGATACACTACATCTCGATCTCCTGGATTTGATATAGATACACTCTCCCATCCATTATTCTTGATATTCTTTGAAATAATAGAGTAAAACTTGTTGAAGAAGTTCAGATGTACCAACCTATCCCTGTATATCTACCACTCCGCAATCAGCTTGATAGTAGAAATATCTTTTGAAGGAACTTCACCAGACATTCGGAATTGAGAATCTTGGAAAATATGGAATGGGATTTTGAAGTGGGGCAGAGCTTTGTCACACAAAAGCTTGAAAAATGATGTGGGAAAACCATTGGGGGTCCCCTTTTAAAGGTGTTGAAGCGACAGTTGGACTTCCCATCTGAATCTAATGGATGAGAATTCTTCTAATCACATATGACGGTTGAAAAGATATCTGCAAGGAAAATTTGGTAGGATCTGATCTTTTGAGGTTTTTAATGGAAAACATTCAGATTTAAGAAAACTAGAATCTGATTTTTTTTTAAAAACACAAAATAAAAAAAACAACAAGAAAAGGGTGATTAAGAAAACTCAAGAAAGAATCATACCTTTCAGATTTCTAGGAAGATTATTCATATTGAGGAAAATTCTTCTTTAAGAACTTTAGATTCTGAAAAAAAACTTGACTACGGAAAAAAAACTCTATTACAAAAAGAAATTGAGTATGAAAATCATCATTACAAAACTCTTCATTACAAAAATATTCATTATGAAAATCATCATTATGAAAATTTTCAGTACGAAAATTTTATTACAAAAATTTTTAGTACGAAAAACCTTTATTATGAAAAAATATGAAAAACTACATTACGAAAAACATGAAAAACTTCATTATGAAAAATATGAAAAAATACATTACGAAAAACATGAAAAACTTCATTAAGAACAATAATAAATTTCATTACAAAAAATATGAAAAATATCAAACAAATGTACTCCCCCTATGAAAAGGAGTTTATTACTCTTAGAAGATTGATCCAACAGATAGTTAACAAGGAATATCACCTTATGGTTATCATTCCTAACTTCTTTTTAATGTATTCTAATCTATTGGAGGGTAAATATTTTGTGAAAATATCATCAATTTGATCATTCGTTCCGATAAATTGAAGAATGATATCTATTTTTTGTGTGTGATCAGTAAGAAAGTGATGCCTAATATCTATGTGCTTTGCACGAGAGTGATGTGTAGGGTTTTTACTAAGGAAAATGGCACTTGTATTATCACACAAAATTTTTGTTTTGGTAAAATTTATAACATAGTCTGTTAGTGTGTGTTGCATCCACAACACCTGAGCACAACAACTTCCAGCTACTACATATTCAGCTTTAGCAGTGGAAAGTGCTACTGAGTGTTGCTTCTTGGAATGATCAAGAAACTAAAGAATCTCTTAAGAAATGACAAGTTCCGGATGTACTCTTTCTATCCATTCTACATCCACCAATGTCAGCATCTGAAAAACATTTTAAACCAAAATCATTTCCAGAAGTATAAAAGATTCCTAAATCCATGGTTCCCTTTAAGTAGTGAAAAAATCTTTTCACTGCCTTTACATGAGATTCCTTAGGATTGGATTGATATCTTGCACATAAGTATAATAAAAACCTTAAGTCTGGACAACTAGCAGTCAAGTAAGGTAAAATTCCTATCATACCTGTAAAAGATGTTTGATCTACTGGTTTCCCAGCTTCATCAAGATCAAGTGTGTTTGAGGTACCAATGGGAGTAATTATACTCTTAGTGTTGTCATATCCATACTTTTTAAAAATACCTTTAATATACTTATGTTGTGATATATATTTCTTCTGGTTTTTGAGAAATTTTAAAACCAAGGAAAAATGTTAACTCACCCATCATACTCATTTCAAACTCAGATTTCCTTAGATCCGCAATGGAATCAATTAAAGATTGCCGAGAGGAACCAAATATAATTTCATCAACATAAATTTGAACAATCAAAACATTTTTCTTATCTTTCTTTATAAAAATGGTCGAATCTGCATTTCCCTTAACATATTTATTTTGAAGCAAAAATCCTATAAGTCTATCATACCAAGCTCTAGGTTCTTGTTGAAGGCCATATAAATCTTTGGTAAGTCTAAAAACATGATCAGGATGTTTTGTATCTTCAAAACAAGGATGTTGTTCAACAAAAACTTCCTCTTGAACATAACCATTAAAGATAGCACATTTCACATCCATTTGAAAAAGTTTGAAAATGAAGAATGCTACAAAGGGAAGTAAAATACAAATATATTCAAGTCTAGCTACTGGAGAATAGGTTTCTTCATAGGCTATTCCTTCCTGTTGATTATAGCCTTTAGCAACTAATCTAGCATTATTTCTAATAATGATTCCATTTTCATCACACTTATTTCGAAAGACCCATTTTACTCCAATAATAGAAGTTTCCTTAGGTATTTCAACTAAGGTCTAGACTTTATTCTGTTCGAATTCATTTAGTTCATCTAGAATAGCTTTTATCCAATCATCATCACCCAAAGCTTCATCAGTGATTTTTTTGTTCTAATTGGGAAATAAATGCTAGATGTTCTACTTAATTTCTTAAGGAAATTCTTGTCCTTAAAAGATGACTCACATCACCAATGATGCTATCAATATGATGATTCTTAAGAAACAACTGATTTGGGTTTTGTAAAACCAGTTCATCAACATAGGGTAGGAAATATTCTCGAGTAAATGTTTTATAAGTATCTTCTTAAACATTTTCCTTATCAGAATGATCTTCTATCAAATGTTGATAATCAGTTTTTGAAAACACATCTGAAGATGTAGGTTGGTGTTTTTTATAAACAAAAGGATCAGTCTCATCAAATTTGACATGCACTGTCTCTTTAACAGTTCAAGTGTTTTTATTGAAAACTCTATAAGCCTTAGAAGTTGTGGAGTAGCCTAAAAAAATTCCTTCATCAGATTTTGGTGCAAATTTATAAAGATTATCTTTAGTATTCAGAATGACAAAAACCTTAAAATAGGAAAGTCTAGGTTTTCTACCATTCCATAACTCCTAAGGAGTCTTATTAAGAAAAGGTCTAATAAAAACTCGATTTATAGTATAACAAGTAGTACTTACAGCTTCAGCCCAAAAATATTTGGCTATAGAATACTCACTCAACATGGTTCTAGTTATCTCTTGAAGAATTCTATTTCTTCTTTCAACAACACCATTTTGTTGAGGTGTTATGTGTGCTGAGAAGTTATGAGTAATGCCTTTTCTACTATAAAAAGTTTCAAAATTAGAATTTTGAAATTCTCCACCATGATCACTATGAATAGTTTTCAATGGAAGGTTTTTCTCATTTTTAACTTGGGCTCTAAAACTTATGAAATAAGAAAAAGATTTAGGCTTCTTTTCTAGAAAATAGACCCACGTAAATCTAGTGTAATCATCAACTAAAACAAATACATAATAATTTCCTCCAATGCTTCTAGTTTTTGTAGGACAAAAAATATCCATATGCACTAACTGTAATGCATCAGTAGTTGCGACTTCACCGACTGATTTAAAACATGATTTATGTTGCTTTCCATAATTACAAGTGTCACAAACTTTTGAAGAATCAAATCAAAGCTCCGGTAGATCCTTAACTAATCTTTTCATAGAAAGTTTCCATAAGTTCCTATGGTTACAGTGTTCTAACCTTCTATGCCACAACCAAGAATGAACCTCCATTGCACTGAGGAAAGGTATATCTTGGCTCCTAAGGTCTTTTAAATTTAGTTTGTAAAAATTCTCTTGCCTATGGGTAGAAAGAATAAACTCTTCCTTGGAATTGTGTACTAGACACTTTTCATTCCTAAAATTCACAAGGTAACCTTCATCACATAATTGGATTATGCTAATGAGATTTTGATTAAGACCTTTAACAAATAAAACATTTGAAATAAAAGTTTTACCAAGAAGAACAATGTTATATATACTAATAATTTATCCTTGATAATTATCTCTGAAAGTTACTTTTCCTCCTTTCGTCTTGATAATATTTTCAAAATAGTTTTTGTTACAAGTCATATGTTGGGAACATCCACTATCCATGTACCATGTATTGCTATTGGTACCTTCTCTATTTTTTTGAAAATAAGAAAAAGTTAGGTTTTCAGAATCCAGACTTTCTTGGATCCGGAAATTTCAGAAAGCAAAATTTTAGGCACCCACATATTTTTAGAAAAATAGGCTTTATGAAATACTAAAGACTGAGTTTTTTTTAGGGAATATATTTTTTCCCAATGTCCACTACACTAACACTTAGTGCAGAGTGGAGCACTTTGAGGAACAAAATAATTGTTACTAAAAATCGGTTTAGAACAAGTATAACCAAAACCAAAACTATTCCTTATAGGTCGGATTTGAGAATACATTTTATCAACATTTTCCTTACCTAAGGTAAAGTTTGACAAACACTTCCTCAAGGAAAAGATTTCAGATTTCAGTTTGATAACTAGGTTCTTGTCTTCTAAAACATTTGGTTTAGAACTAGAGCTAGGCTCAAAAACATTTTTCTTAGAAATCACGTCTTCAAGATCTTTAGAAAGTTTATTCTTCTCAGAATTTAATTCCTCAAGATTTTTTGAAATACCTTCAAAATCAAAATTTTTCTTTTAAATATCTTTAGAAAGATCTAATATTTCCTTAGTAAGAATAGTATTCCAAGAATTTTCCTTATCAAGATTTTTCATGAGTTTTGAGTTCTCAATATCAAGGAGTTTGGCAAACCTAGAAACTTCTTCATATGAAGGTAAAGTATTATCTTCATCAGAAGAATATTCTTCCTCAAAAGAGTTATAATATTTATCATTACTATAATTTTAATTTAAAGAAACATTGTTCATTAATTCAGCATTGTGTACCTTAGCCATTAAACAATGATTTTCAATAGGTAGTCTGTAAATTAGACCAAGATTCTTCTGTGTAGAAGATTTATAATTTTAAGATTCATCTGAAGAGTCACCACCACTAGAAATCCAGGTGTCATTAGCTTTCAAGAATTTCTTAGATTTAGCCTTATAGTACTTATTTTTGTTTCTCTCAGAATTATTTTCCTTTCTTTCTTTTCTCTTAAGCATAGGACAATCAGGTCTTATATGTCCAGCTCTCTTGCATTCATAACATGTAACTTTTGAGTCTTTATTATCTTTCCTTTCTTTCTTCTTATATCTGGATTGAAAGTTCCTCTGTCTAGCTATCTTGTTCACCCTTCAAGGAAGATTTTCTAATTCATTCTCTGAGGATTCACTTCCACTAGATTCAGATTGGATAATAAACTTCTTAGATTTGGATCTGGTAACTCTCTCAGGAGTCTTAGTTTTTATATGATTTGAAGTTGTAGTAAAATCAACACTTCCATTCCCATTCTTCTTCTTTATTTTGTCAGCATCTCTCTTCATTCTAGTCTCATGTTGAAGTAGAGTTCCAAAAAGATCATCTAAGGAAATCTAAGTAACCTTTCTATTCTCATATATAGCTGTACTCTTAGATTACCAATCATTCGGCATGATGTCTATGATCTTGTCAATAAGAGCTTCATCATCTAATCCTTTCTCACCCATGGATTGTAAACTAGTCACAATAGTCATGAATCTTTGTTATACCTTACATATGGGTTCTCCATAAGGAAAGCAGAAACCATGATATTCAGCTCTAAGCATGACTCTTCTTGTTTCAATAACTTTGGAAGTTCCAAAGTAAGTAACTTCAAGTTTCTTCCATATACAATTTTCTACTTCACAAGATGAAATTTGGCTATATATATTTCTAGTCATGTAGAAAAGAAAAGTATTGTGTACCTTATAATTCAGTTGATATTCATGCTTTTCTTGATTAGTGAAGGTACTAACTTCCTTGTCAGGGATTTTATATCCTCGAGTAGGCATAAAAAAATTATCAACACCAGTATTGATAATGAAAGTCTTCATAAGATCTCTCCAATATTCATAGTCATTTGTATCAAAGATAGGTGGTCTAGTTGGATTGAGATTGTCTAATGAACCAACATCGATTCCTTCCATCTTTAAGAAACATTTCTTTCCACACAAAACTTGTTAATAGAAAAATTTTCTAAACAAGGAAAATATTCCTAACGAAGGAAAATATAGAACAAGAGTTATCTATAAGAAAAAATGAATCCGAACTTTATGAATCTGAAAAACTAATTTAGGAAAATAATGATATGAATTCTCTTTTGAATCTAATCTTGAGATTAATTCAGATTGAATCAATCTTTTGATACCAATTTTTGAGATGGTATGTGAGTATGATATACTCTATAATACCAAATGTAGGATCAAAATAATAGAGATACTATATGGAGTATCTAATGATGCTCAAAATACAAGAGGGGGGTTTAATAGTACACTTTAAAAAATTTATTTGGATCTTTTAAAGATGGTTATGTTTAACAAGGTTAAACAAGGTAATTCACAAAACCTCTGGTTTTACACACTTTCTTGATTCCAGAAATATGATTTTGAGAAAGTGAATCCGGAAAGATGGTTCTAGAAAATGAAACTGAATTAATGTTTTTAAAGATGAATATTCTACCTTAAAGAATATAGAATCTAACTAAATCAGAGTACAAGTATAAGGAAGTATAAGATAGTTATACTTTCCTCAACAATAAAAATACAGCAAAAAAACATGTAACAAAACAAGTAACGATAATAAGTCTTTTAACCCAAAGAGAAGGGTATCCAACAACATCAGATAAAGGTCCATTGATTTATACTTTCAAGAAAGTCTTTCTTACCCACACCAGGGTAAGCCCTCGATACGAAGATCAGAGTCTGTCTTGCTATCCCCGAAAGTCCTAAACTTCAAGTTAGTCGACGCATCTATCTTCCTCAGCAGGGAAGCCCTCAACGTCAAGGTAGTTGGCACCTCTGTTTTCCTATCCTCGGAATCCCTCGATTATACATAGCAACAATCGGAGTCGCACAAAGAAAATCTGAACAAGTAGTTCAGTACACACAAAGCAATGAAAGTCTCTCTCTAGAAATAATTTCAATAACATGTAACCTCTAGATTCATCAAAAAGTGTTGAGCTCCTTTCAAATGAGCTTCTATTTATAGGCATGAATTCAATGGTCGACTCCCTCCTCCAATGGTCATATTTTTATATGAATTTTGGAGGGACCTATACACATGTCACTCAAACAACGGTAGGTTAGTAACTGAAAGCATGAAATTGTTTTATAACAAAACAAGTGTAAGAAAAAATATGGTTAAATAACAAAAATACAATATTCCGAATGTAAGAAAATGAAAGTTCGGAGTCTAACAAAAATTTAATTCGGAGTCTATATTAATAGATATTCAGATTCTGTTTTTCTAGGAAATTGGAACTTGAACTCAATAGAATTCTAGAGTCTGAATTTCAAGGAAATTCTGAATCTAGATTCTCAATAATTCAGAACCAGAACTCACAATGTTCGGAGTCAGAGTTTATGAGAATTCGGAGTTAGAACTCATAAGAGTTCGGGGTCTGAATTTAGAGAACTCAGAGTCAGAACTCAAAGAAGTTCATAACCATAATTTGTAATCAGAATTAGGAGTCATAACTCAGAAGAGTTCGTATCCAGAATTCGTAATCAGAATTCAGAGTCAGAAGTCAAAAGAGTTCGTATCCAGAATTCTTAATCAGAATTCACAGTCAAAACTCATAAGAGTTCATATCTAGAATTCGTAATCAATATTTAGAGTCAGAAAATAGAATGCTTCATATCTAGGTAATTATAGGATTTTGAGGTTTTGGTTTCAAACCGAATTTTATACATCAAAAATATGATATGAACAATAAAAATATGGTAAGGATAAATTTCCTTGGGGAAGGAAATTTTCCTTAGAGAAGTAAAACATAGGGTAAAAAGATATTTTCCTTGAGATAAGGTGTTTGTGATTTTCAAAACCAGAAGGAATGATAAAGTCATAAGGAAACCTTATTGACTTAACAATCTCCCCCCAGTATGAAGGAATGGAAAAGTCATAAGAAAAACTTATTGACTCACTAATACTGATATTGTTAATGACTTTAAAACAAATGTAAAAGAACTTTTATATTTAAATTTAATAGGTCTATTACCATAATATATTATTGAGATAATAGTTCTAAAATTGGATATTGAGTAGTTTTAATAAAATATTTTTCAAAGGAAACTATAATATCCTGAGATGTTAAAAGAATGGATTTTTTCGATAGCCTATATGGTATGAAATTCCAAGCTTAAATTAACCCTGAAATATTATTATTGTATCACCCCCCAAAACCCTAAAAGAGTAACTTATATTCAATAACATCAATGAAACACAACAGAAAACATAGAAATGAATAAAACCTCTCAATACCTTTTGAATATTTAATATTTTAAATAAATTTAGTAAATTATATATCTTGGAATGAACTCAATACTAATTTATCGTGAATTTCACGTAATAAAAAATGTTTTTGATATCTTTCATAACAAGTAAGACCAAGTTTTACCGGACAACAATATATTATTAAAATTTTATTATTTAATATAATAAGATATGGCCTCACTGATAAATTATCTCATATGTATAATATTTACTAAAATATTAAAATATATGGTTTACATAAATATAAAATTAATTCACTGGTTTCCAATTAATTATAAATGAATAAAAAACAAATTGAATATAAAGAGAATTTTTTTATGCTCACAAAGATGTTTTATCCTAATAAATTACATTAATTGTTATTTGTGAATGATATTAATGATATATATATATATATTATATGAGATAAAATATTTTTATATTCATCCAATAGGTTTGATAAGCATAAGATAAGAATAAATCCAGTTTTACGCTTTAAAATTATATTTTTTTAAAAAAGAAATATTCCACCTTTTAATGGCACACCAATTTTAAAACTAAATTTTGAAACTTTTAGAAATATTATTTGTCAAAATAAGATTTTAGTTTTAAATAATAATTTCAAAATAATATTAGGGTTAATTTTTTGTATTTTTCACTAATATTTTATTTTTTTATGAATAATAGAAAATTCAGAATTTAATTGGAAACTATTTTTTTCATCTATTTTTTTATATAGTTAAATTAAAATTTCAATTGGTTTTAAAGACTAATTAAATTAAATATAAATTAACTAATCCAATTTAGGTAATTGGAATCAATTTTTCATTGAAATTATATATAATAACATTATGAACTCTTAAACATTTTTAATTTAAAACTCTGTCTTATCGCCCCATATGCAAGATTAATTTTAAATTAATTTCCTCCACTTTGTTTGAAGTAATTTGGAGAAATTGATTAAATATTTGGAATAAGAATAATATATAATTTATAATATGTCTAAATTAATTTTTTACCAAAAGTATTAGTGAAAGTAATTAAAATTAATTGTGGTGATTAAGAGAAAAAATAGTTTAACAAATGACTAAACCTGAATCGTAAAGGCCAAAATGAACTAGAAACTTGATAAAAATCTGTTTTATGGACACAATTAAACTATACATCCTATTTAAATTAATTGTTTTTACCTATTTGTGTAGTTTGACATGGAAACAATGTTGGAGAAATTCCCTATTTCAAAATATTACATGAATTCCACTCCACATCCACTAAAAAGGAACTCACCCCTCCAACTTATTAACACATATGAGTCCCTCTAGATAATCTAAAATCTACCTAAATAATATCCCAACATACCACCCTTATCCTTGAAGCCTCACATTAGACATAAATATACCAAAGAAGTCATTTGGTATAAACCAAAAGGAGTTACCCAGATAAGAGGTAACGTTCTTCAACGATCACTTTTGTTTCATTTAAATCTCCACACCTTAAATTATTTTTATATCATGATTATATAATAACATTTGTATCATAAAAATAATTATACGTTTTTATTCTATGATTTATACCAACAATTTCACACAAATCCAACAAATGGGATACATATCATCATTCGTGTGTACGACAGACTACCACCATGCGAACCGTTGTTATTAGTTTTTCCACTTACCACATTTCAAGGTTGAAAATAAATATGAATATCTAGTATATATATGATATTTATTATTTATTTATTATTCATTAATTTTTATATAACACATACCTTTATGTTTTCTATTTTGCTGGAATACGATAACTTTGTTTGTGGACATGCGGACTACTGACTCCTCAATGTGATGAGATTCATTTATGTTAGACATAGAATATATAAAGGATTGTTTTAATAAAAATATTTTACCTATATGACATAAATATTTTTTTAAATTATAATATATATATATATATATATATCATTTAGCTTTCATTCTTTTAAATATGGAAAATAAATAGAAGTAATGTTCCCACGTAGGTATGGCCTACCATCTCCATGATTGGTGCATTTCATGGATTATTATAAATACATAAATACTTAATATATATGATATTTAAATCATGTTCTAAATCTTTTTGAATATTAAATCATGATCTAATTAAGATGAAAAAATTAAAAAGTCAAAACATACTCTAAAAACATGAAAATTAACACCCAAAATAGTGAAATTAATGAAAGGTTATCAACAAAGGAATAATAATATATTATAATAAGATAATATATGATAGTATAAATATTATTAAGGATATTTAATAAGTTATTGACATGATTAAAACTATTATACATGAGGTTAATGGATGTTTACCTGAAAGGAAAGACAAGGTAAGGGACTTTGAATCAATTTCCATTCTTTAAGGCATACGTTATCATTGTGAACCTAATTTTATATATATAATGTAGATAATGACACTTTGAAATATAATATATTTAATTATTCCTTATATATAGTATTTTTAGTTTTAGTTTGAATTATTTAGTCTTAGGTTATTGAATATTTAAATTACCAAGTGGTAAATAATTTTCATAACTCAATTATTTTTCATTTGGTTATATTACTTCCTCATTATCATTAATATTATAATATTATATGTATAATTACTTTAACTATATATTTATTTAGTTACAAATCTTATATTTTGATTTAAATTTTATACACCTAATCAATTCCTTTATTAATTCTCACTTCCATGTTATGATCATTTTATAGGTTTATTACAAAATCTTAGTCTAATAGAGATCAATTATACATAGAATTCCATTAAATGAATTTATATGATAATTTACCAATAAAAACATTAATTTTATTCTCATATGGTTATTCATGAAATTTTACAAGTAATAGCACCATTTTCTACTGTTTGGTACTTAAAATGTTTTATAATTTTTTTAAGATAACACAACTTTATTTCTCTCTTTATTTGAATAACATGTTTTCTTATAAAAAACCTATTTTTAAAAAAGGTTTCTAAAATTGGTTTTTACCATTTCAAAATTATTTATTAAATAATTTTTTATTAATTTTTTATTTTACGAATGTTTTCAAAATAATATTCTTCTCTCTTTAAGAACAAGCAGTTTTATAACCCGTTTACTGTTCAAAAAAAAGTTCTCTTTACATTAAATTACATGTATTGATTAAATAGCAATAATTTTATGAATGTTACTTCAAATATTAAAAGTTTACTTCTTAAATAATGTTTTTTTAATGTGACCTTTAAAAAATGTGATTTTGAAAAAAATTACAAAATAAAAAGTATATTTTCCTCAAGAATCTTTTTAAAATATCTTTTTATAATATTTCCATTCATTAAAAAGACCTTTATTTTTACTCCTTAAGGAATATGTTGTATTGATACCATCATTATTCTTTTTGTGGATGAGTTCTAATTTATTTTTATAAGTATATTCTAGAAATCTACTTCCATGATTTATTTTTTGTAGTCCCCTTGAAATATTCACTTTACTACAATTATTAGACATTGAATTTCACCTAATTATCCATATAATTTATCATGGACATGTTCATTACTTAAAACACATACCATTTTTATATATTATAATTTCATTTATTATTATTATCTTGGGAAATATTGTTTAATCTATATCCTTTACTCAATATAGATATTTGATAAGGAACATTTATTATAAATTAAATCATTTGTTAGATATATGAGGAATTCTTTCGACATGAACTATTTGGGTTGGGGGAAAGTTAATGAAATCACCTCTATGCAGCGATAGTCTCTTGATATGAAAATTGTTGGTAAAATACCTTTTATTTTCTTTCCAAGTAGAATAGATGGGTTTTTACCCACATATTTGAACTATATTGAGAATAGGTCTTAAAGATAAATTTATCATGTTCCTGAAAAATATGACGCCAGACAATTAAGGATTTCATTCATTTGATTTATTATTATCCTTCAATTTCTTTATTGAAAATATTTATGGATTCATTTCATTATCATTTCATTGATTAAATGGAATGTTTTTAGTTATTTTACTTTCTATATTGATTATGCATTAACCAGTTATTTGAATGGCATGTGTTCTAAGATATTTAACTTTCCATATTATTTATTCACTCCATCTCAATTTTATTAAACTACATGTGTTATGTGTTTTTTAAATTTTAATTTTTTTAACACACCACCTCTCAGTTTATTTATTACATGGACTGTGTGTTCATTTATTTACCTTTCCATGATGATTATGCTCACTGATTCATTATATAATCCATTTGACTTACCCTTACTGAGTATTTGACATCAACTTTATTTTGTTTCCTATAATCAGGATATGAAGATGAAATCTTTGAATGAGTTTTGAGAATTTAGTTTATTAGTCATTGATATGTATTATGTTTTTTTCTATTTCACATTGTAATGTGGGTATCATGTATTTAATTTTGTTTTCTAGAACTACTAAACTATCGGTCTTTTGAGATTTTATTCCTTATAATCATGCCAATTTAATATTATAAGGAACCGGCTTTGGACTTCTCATGTCGAGGCATTATATTTGGTATAAAAGTGAGGTTTTATAGCTACTATGAGAACTATATTTATGAAAACATAGATCAGGAAACATAACCCTAAGATATACTTTGGCGATTATAATAATAGAACATATGCATTCATTAACTTAAGTGTTATTGATACAATCAGGGGATAATTAGTTTAAGGATGATCATAATTTTTTCGTATTAAAGATCCTTTTTAGGTTTTATATAATGAGATTATACCACAATTGGTGAATTTTTGGATAAATTAATGGAAAGTATAGGTTCTAGTGGAAAATATTCTTCGGGAATAATTCCTTTACATTTTGTAGACATATAATTAATTGTATTGATAAGCTATAGTGTTATTATAATAATTAATGACATTATAATAATAGTGAAATTAGATTATTAGGCTTTGAAAAGAATATTCTACATTCAAAACCACAATAAAAATGTTATTAAAATATTAAATTTCAAGTATGACCATCATATTTATTTTGAAATTATATTAATATGGTTTTGAAAAAGTAAAACCTATATGGTGGTGGGGATTGATCCCATGGTTGAAGGATTATTAAGGTTTCACACCTAAAACTCCCCTATGTGATGTTCGAGTTAAGGTGTTATTATTTTTAGTTAAAAAATTTGACAAATAAATATTAATAATGATAATGTAGTGATACTTTTTTTCTTTATATATCAATTTATTTTCCATATTTTATTTGAAAAATATTTAGAGACAAATAGAAAACTTTTTATATTTTATAAACCTTATGATCAGTTAAAAGTGTATTTTAGTGCTTCATGAATCAATGTTAATTTTTGGATATCCATTTCTTTCAGTGATGGGTGAATTAGAAATTGGTAAAAGCAAAAAAATGATGAAAATTATGTTTATGAAATTGAAATTGTTCATGTAAATATATTTCTCTATATTCAGGGGTTGTAAAATAATTCCTCAATAACAGGAAAATGATCTTAAAACCAAATTCTTATCTTAATACATTCATTTCTGTTGAATAGGTAGTCTCTGAAATCATCATATATTTTTGGATTTTAGGCCCTCAAATTTCCATTGATCATTCATTTTTTTATAAATAACCTCAATCACCCATATAAATATTTATGCATTTCCTCTATATATGTATCTCTACATTCCACTAATTTTATTCTATTAGATACTGAGTTATATATTATTCTATATGACATTTGTACTTATCATTATCTTTTATTAAGAGGATATTATATAAACTATTTTAAAAATTGGGGTTTTCCAAAAAATAACTTCAAAATATCAAAAATTTGATAACCAAGATCATGTTTAATTTTCTACGATTCAATTTATTTAATGTGGGGAAAATGTAACATCTTGAAAATTCTAAAAGAGTTAATTTTATTCAATGGAATCTATGATTCAAAACCCCAAACGTAGAATAGAATATAACCTTTTGAGTATTTATGGTATATTTAATATTTTAGATAAATTAATTATATTATATAGCTTTTATTTCATTTAATACATAGTTATATTACATCACATGAAACAACTATTTTTTCTTTATATTGCGTCCCATACAAGACAGAGTTCCACCGAACAACAATATATTATTGAAATATTATTATTAAATATAATAAGATAAAATATTGTCATAAAATTTTACATTAGGAATAGTATTTACTAACATATTAAAACACATGGTTTACACAAATATAAAATATATTCATTGGCTACCAATTACTTATAAATGAATATGAAAGCCAATTGATTATAAGGGAAATTTTTTTATGCTCACAAAGGTGTATTGTCCTAATAAATTAAATTAATTACTATTATTCAATGATGTTAATTAAATATATATTTTATATATTCATTAAAATATTTTATATATTCATCGAATATATTTGATAAGCATTAGATTAGAATAAATCAATTTTGATGCTTAAAAATTGCATTTTCCTAAAATGGAAAATTTGCCTCATTTTAATGGCACAACAATTTTAAAACTGAATTTTGAAACTTTTATAAATTTTATATGTAACAATAAACTTCATTTTTGAAATAATAATTTCAAAATTATCTTATAGTGTATTTTTAGTAATTTTTCCGTGAAGTTTCATTTTTTGACAAATCGTGAAAAAATACTTCATTTTAATTGAAACTACTTTTTCATATAATTTATTTATATATTTTAATAACATTTTCAATAGGTTTTAAAATAAAATAATATAAATTATAAATCAATTAATTTAATTTATTTAATTTTAATAACCTCCAAATATAAAAGAGATATAAAACCATTTCAAACATTTGAACATTTTTACATTAAAAAATCACCTTATTGTTCTCTCTGAGAGGTTAATTTTAAATTAATTTCTACCAATTTTGTTATTTGAATTTATAGAAAAGGATACCATTTTCATAATCAGAATAATTTATAATTTGAAACTTTTTTAACTTTGTTTTTGACAAAAATATTATTGAAATTAATTAAAATTAATTATAGGGATTAAGAAAAATATTTTCTTAATAAGGGACTAAACCTTAAAATTATGCGAAGAAATGACCTATAAAATTATAAAAATAATTTTTTTGTCTATATTTATACCCTATAATATATTTTATCCAATGTTTTCTATTATTGGATCCACTTTATGTGGAAAAAATTTGGGTAAAATTCCCTCTTTCAAAAATTTACAAGAATACCACTCCTCCTCCACTATAAAAAGACACTCACCCCTACGACTTATTCACACATTTAAAACCATTTTAATCATACTATATATTCCCAATTATTATCCCAAAATATATCCTATTATCATATAATCATGGTAATATAGAAAAACATATATGTATTTTGCTATAAACCAAAAGTAGTTACCTGAACAAGAAGTAACATTCTATAACGTTCACTTTTATTTCATTTACTTGTCCGCCCATTCAATTATTTTTATATCATGATTATATAATATATGAATTATATAAAATATAATAATATTTTATTGTTCTAAGATATCATCCTAAAAATTCACACACATCCATCAAATGGGGTATATACTCATCATTCTTGGGTATGACATACTATAGCCTTGTGAAATGATGTGGTTCGTTCTTCCATGTACCACCATTAAAGGACAGATAGATTTTTCTATTTATAGTTTATATATGGTATATATTATATTTATGATTTATTTATTCTTCTTTAAATTTTACAAAACACATAGCTTTATGCTTTCTATTCTGTGGGAATATGATAACTTCGTTTGTGGATGTGTGGATTACCTCCTCCTCAAAGTGATGTGATTCCTTCATCCTATAAATGGAATGTATAAATTATAGTTTTAATAAAAATATGTGAAATATATGGCATAAATATTTTACTGGAATTATAATATATGTGTATATCAATTACTTTTTATTTTTTAAATCGGGGAAATAAATTGATGTAGCATTCTTGCGTGTGTACCACCTACTGTCTCCATGAACAATGCATTTTATGGATTATTATAAATACATATATAATGAATAGATATTTTTTTCAAATAATGTTTTAAGTCCTGGATATTAATAAATTGTGATCATTTTGAGAGGAATAAAAAATAACAAGTCAAAACATACCTAAAAAACATGACAATTAACACATGAAATAGTGAAAATAATGAAATATTATTAACAAACAGGTAATAATATATTATAATAAGATAATATTTGATATTATAAATATTAGTGTGATTATTTTACAAGTTTTGGACACTATTAAAACCAATATACTCGTAGTTAAAGGATATTCAAATGAAAGAAACGCATGGTAAGGGACTTCGTCTCAATTTCCATTCTTTGAGGCATATTTTATTGTTGGAACCTAATTTCTTATTTATGGTGCACATAATACCACTTTTTAATGTGATATAATGAATAATTAATTATTATATATATTTAGAGTCTCAATTTTAATTACATCACTTAAGGTCATTTTAAATTTAAATTACCAAGTGGTAAAGAAATTTCATAACTGAATTCTTTTTTATTTTGGTATATTACTTCCTCGTTGTTTTTAATATTCCATGATTATGGTTATAAAATATTTGAACATATATTTATGTATTTAGTCTTCCTATATTTTAATTTTTATTTGATACACATAATTAATTCACTTATTAATTCTCACTTCCATGTTATGGCCATTTTAAGGGTTTATTTCACATTCGCTTTCTAATCGAGATCATATTTTCATGAAATTAAATTAAAGGAATCTATATGATAATTTATCAATAAAAATTTTCATTTTCATAATATTGGGTTATTCATGAACTTTTTAATTTAATAGTATCATTTTCCCACTCTTTGGTACTTAAAATGGTTTAGATATTATTTTTATCAAAACCTGACTTCATTTCTCAATTTGGTCAGAGTACCTGTTTTCTAAAAAACCTATTGTATAAAATGTTTTTCTAAATTGGTTTTTATAGTTTAAAAATTAATTATTATTAATATTCTATTTTAAATTTCTTTTCAATGTAATTCTCTTGTATCTTTCTGAACAAGGCACTTTTATAGCCTTTTACCATGAAAAAGGAATGTTCTATTTACCTTATAAAACATGTATGAATTTACCTTC
Source organism: Viscum album (assembly GCA_963277665.1). NCBI lineage: Eukaryota > Viridiplantae > Streptophyta > Magnoliopsida > Santalales > Viscaceae > Viscum > Viscum album. Next base: position 933,678,785 of record OY728150.1, on the reverse strand, counting down.
CTTCATATATTCAAGTGATTAAATTGAATGCTTAAAAGTTTAATTTTTAAATAAAATGTTTTTTAAAGTGATTTTAAAATAAAAGGATTTTAAAAAAGATTTTTCAAAATAATAATGTTATTTTCCTTAAAATGGTTTTAAAATATATTTTTATAATATCTCCATTCATCAATGAAAAAAACTCTTCATATTTTTTTCCAACTGGGATATATTGTATTGATGCCATCCTTATTATTAATATAGATAGTTTGTTATTTATTTCTCCAAGTATTTTATTGACATTATCTTTCATAAATCATTTCTATAGCCCCCTTGAAATATTTACTTTCATATAATCATCGGACATTGAATTTATCAAAATTATCCATATAATTAATCAGGTATTTGTTCACTTCCTAAACCATGTGGCATTGTTACATATGATAATTACTTTGATAGTTATTTTTTTGGGAAATATTTTTAAATATGTATACTTTCCTCAATACATATATTTGATAATGCACAATGTTTATGAATTAAATGATTTTTTATATATGTGGAATTCTTTCGGCATGAATAATATTGGTTGGGGACCATTTAATGTAATTCCATTGATGCATCACTAGTCTCATGAGATGAAATCAGTTAGAAACAAACCCTTGAACTTTGTTTCCAAGCATAATAGATGGGTTTTTACCCATATATTTAAAACATCTTGAGAATAGGTATTAACAGTAAAATAATCATGTGCCTAGGAAATATGACATCCGGTAAATAAACATTTCATTCATTTAAGTTATTATTTTACATGTGATTTTTTATTTAAAATTTTCTATGGATATATTTCATTCTTAATTCATTTATTAAAGTTAAATTTTTTAGTTATTTTCCATTTCCTGTTGATTATTCCCTATCCAATTAATTAAATAGAATGTATTATTAGTTGCTTACCTTTTTTTTTAATGCTTACAAACTACTTCTAAGTTTATTGATTAAATGGAATGTTTTATCAGTTTTTTACCTTGCCATATTTTTTTGCACTCCCTTTTAGTTTATTGATTACATGGAATTTTTGTTCAATCATTTTTTTCTTCCATGGTGATTATGTTATTTGATTCATTATTTCATCCATTTTACATACCCTTACTGTTCATTTGTGCTCACCCTTATTTTCTTCCATTACCGGGAATATGAATATGAATTCTTGGAATGAGTTTCAAGGATAAATTTTAATATTATTCATTATGTATTATGTATTATTTTTTATTTCCCAATGTAATATTGGCATCAATTTTGTAATTTGTTTTTCCAAAATTGCTAAACCGATCGGTCCTTTGAGATTTTATTCCTTGTAATCATGAAAATTTAATATAGTAAAGAACCTACTCTGAGATTCTAGGGTTGTGGTGCTACAGTTATAATGAAAGGGACGTTTATTAGAAACCATGAGAACTATTTTAAGGAAAACATTTGTTAGAGAACATAACCATTATATAGACTCTGAGGATTAGCATAGAAGTACATATGCCTTTATTAACACAAAGTTAATAGATATAATCATGGGATAATTTTTTTAAGTATTATCATAAATTTTATGTATAAAAAATCTCATTTATGGTTTTAGATAATGATAATATTCCAAGTTTAAGGAAATTTTGGAGAAATTTATGGAAACTATATGATCTGGTGGAAAGGTTACTTGAGGAGTAATGCCTTTACATTTTATAGAAATAAGTTTAAATGTATTGATAACATTTAATTCTATTATTATAATTTAGAAACCTAAATGGTATATGGTTTAAAAAATAAATAATGTCCCATTTATGGGTCAATATTCCTTTTATAGTAACTATCATGACCCTTAAAGTGTAAACAATTTTGTTATCACAATAATTGTCAAAAGGGTCAATGAAGGTTTAAAAAACTAAAACGGTGATAACATAACCTAAAATATTTAAATTTTTCATGGATGAGATTATTTAAACCCATACTTATATTATATTTTAATTTTATCATTTTAGAGACATATTTATTAGAAAATTAATTTGTATTAATTTTATACTTTAGGTAATTCAAAAATTTCCCCTTCACTCACTTATAAAAGGGAACCCCTATCCTCTCTTATACACACATAAAGAGCCATTTAGTTTTTCCTATACATTCCCAAATATCTTACCTTAATCCATTCCCTAATTATAGAGGCCTTTTTTGAGGTAAAATACAAATCTTAGTTGGATTAATGTGTACAACAATTGAGTTTTTCCAAAGATGAGGTATAAGTTTTAACTAAATGTTTTAGTGTTATCTATTCATCCACATCCATAAAACATTTCTAAACCATGATAAAATAATAAAAATATTATCTTATAAATATTTAGATATTGTTATTTTAATTTAATAACCTATATCATTCCCCTCTTCCATCAAATGGTAAATGAAATCATAGTTTGTGTGTACTACAAACTACCATCTCGTGAACTGATGTAATTCATTTTCCATCACCACCACACAAGGATTGTTATAATGATGGATTTAATTTAAATTTATGATATTCATAACAAAATTATAATTATGTAAATGGGAATATATCATCTATTTTCTTACCTTTCCATTAATTAAAAAATGATAATGTCATTTCTTCGTACGTCTGGAATACCACATCTATGAATCGATGTGATTCTTTTATCATCACCACATCACATGGATGACATATATAAGTGTATTTAAAGAAATATTATGGTATTAATGATATAAGTATCATTATTTAAGTATAATATAATACTTATCTTAATTTTATAATGATTGTTGAAAAATGGAAATGTTATTTATGCGTATTTACTGGATACTATCTCCATTATTGTAACACAGTTCATTTTTCATAACTATATTTCATAGTTTGTTTTTAATGTATAATTGGTATATAAATATAAAAAGTATTTTATGTTTTTTATTTTTAATAATATTATATAATTACCTCTTCAACCATATTCAACATATCGATGTAATTTTTGACTTATAAAATGATTATCATCAAAACATATGATGTGAACATAATAGATTAAATAATAAAATATTACAAGGTATGAAATAAAATAAAATGAATAATAAAAATTAAAAAGCTTCTTATAAAATTAAATAATTAACAAATGTTTATTATTCATGAAGATAGTGAATGTATATGGATATTTGGACTTGAGGTAATGGACTTTCTTTTAACAAATATTCTTTTAATAGTTATCTTCCAAGTATTGTTCTTCTACGTCCATGTTTTTTTAAAATATCACATTAATGTATTTATATGGAAATAAAATAATTATAATGTCCATTTAATGTATCTTTTTACTTTATTCCAATGGTTTTTAAAAGGAATCATTTTATGGAATGTTTTGAATTTATTAAAAAATGGAAAAAAGGAATGTCACATTTTAACACTTATGATTTCAACAGATTTTCAGGACACCATAACCATTATTTTAAATTTGGATCCCATTAAAAGAATCCAATATTTATTCAAATAAATACCCTTTATCCAATGTACTATTTTTTTGAAATGGGTATTTTGAGATTCAAAAAATGTTTTTCACAAAATTTTAAAAGAGTTTTAAGGGGTTTTATGATAAAAGATACAAGAATAAAAATGTTTTATTCTTGAAATGGTACATGTCCATTATATATGATGATCAGTTTGTCCAATACATCTTATATTATTGGTGATCTTGATATAATTTACATAATGGGTTACCTTGATATATCTTAAATGATGGGTGCACATAAACAACTATCTAATGAATTGGATAATATTCATTGTCTTCAAAGTAAATGAGGGTGATAACCAACGAGGTATCTCCTATAGATTTAACTGGGTTCCAAATATATCTTACATGTGTTATGAAATTAATTTTTTACATCTCCAAAAGGGGTTCTATTTTATTTCCCTAGCTTTGAAAGGGATTTTTTGAGAAAAAATATATGTTTTTATGTGAAAATGATTTGTTTTATACACTCAGGAAATATAGAGACAAAGGTAATTTTTTTTGAGTTTTCATGTTTTTCACTTGACTAATTAATGTATTATTTTTATGTCTATTAATAATATTTTTGTGCTCATCCCCCAATTTAAAAAAAATCATGGGGTTTAAGGATGGGTATGAACAAAGAAGAAGTCAAGTTGAAGATAATGAAGATTTATTTTATAAAAGGAAAAATTGTTTCATTTTATAAGTTTTATATTGTGAGAAAAATGGGTACTAATCAAAAGTTTCCACTTTTAATAATATGGGTCTCTATATTTTGTTAATTAACTAGTTCTATTAAACTCTAAACTGCAAATATCATTACGTTTGTAAGAATGTGAAATACAGTCTAAAGTCACTAGAATATATAACATTTAAGGAAGGTTCCATACATAAACCCTAGTATTTATTAGTTTTAGTATATTTAATTATACCAAAATAAATATTCAAATATTAAAAAATAAATATTATTTATATATATTTTCATTAAAAATTCAATTGTGATGTTTTAAACTAATAAATTTTTTTAGTTATTATTTTAAAATGATAAATATGTTCTACAAAAATATTTTAGAATAATTTTTTATTAATAAGTATTTAAAAAATGGAAGAATGTTTTATCATCAATAGATTTTAATATATATATATATAAGGATACTAATATTATATTATTGATTTTATATCATGAGTGTTTTTATATGGAAATAGATAAATAAACTTTCAACTCTTTATTATCCAAATTTATATCCCAAAAAATAAGACCCAAAATCTTTTAAACAAAATAAAGGATTGTTATGCCATTAATAAATAAATTTCCTACTAAACCTCCTCATTTTTTAAGAAATATAAATAACTATGGAATGAGATGTTAAAATTAAAATATGATTATTTGAAAACAATTTAGAAATCATTTAAACCATTCTTAATTTAGAGAAAACAATATTCAAATGTTTTTATGTGATCTTAAACTCAAACTATATATAAATCCAATATTTTGTAACAAAAAATTGAGCATTGTATCAATGTAATAAACCATTATTTTTTTCCATAAAAAAATAATAATGTGTTTATCCAATGAAAGTAGTTGGGGTTTTCATTTCTTTGAGAGATAGGTATATATTTGTATTGACCTCCTAAAAAACAATATTATTAATTCATTTTTATTGATAATGAATTAGTAACTTTGAATTCCCATAATGATAAAATAAACCAATAAATAATTTTTCATACTATAATTAATACTTAACAAATCTTATAATTTTTGGAATGTGGAAAAAATTCAACATAAAAAATAAAATTTAACAAAGATGTCGACCTATATGAGTATAACTTTTTGGAATAATGTAAATATCAATATCATAACTTCCATTATGAAAATTAAAATAAACTTAATTCATTTAAATTTTAATGTAGAAAAACATTTATAGTATAATTTTCATTATGGATCAATGACCGGTGTCCCTATTTTGGGCGTACTCAAAATTTTTCCCCCCTTCTATTGTACAAGGCATGTGGTTCTTTAAATAAAAGTTCCATGATGAGGGAAGTCATAAATTCAAATCATATTCACTTTAATTTTTTTCAATGTTGGAGCTCACATGGATAATTTATTGGAAATAGACTAAAGTAATAACACCATATGGGTATCCATTTCTAGGTTTCCAGTTTAAGGTCAGTTGGTGGGGTGAATTTTCAAAACAAAAGGTTTGACCATTAAATATGTCTCTAAAAATCATGAAATATCACAAAAAATAAATATAAATTAATCATAATCATTAGAGATATAAAATATGTTAGATATCCTTTCAATATTTGAAAAAGAAACGTCAAGTAAGGAATCAAAATAGAAACTCTTGGAGTTCTTTTTAAGAGTTGGAGACATTCTATATGATGATTATAACTTATCTATATCTGTGAAGACCAACATCACAGTAGTATAATAATAAAACATAGTATAGGAGTACCTAATTCATGATTCACATGATTCCTTATCAGTGGTATTTCCCTTTCCCTAATAACATCTCATTGATTCTAACATTGTAATAAAAATCAGTTTTCCCTAAAGTAGGATTCCTAATGGAATAAGTAGAGACAACCAAAATTACATCTCTAGTTATGGCTATGAATTATTAAAAAGATAATTTTATTCAAATGAAAAAAAACATGTGGAAAAATTGTTTTATCTTTATATAAATGAATAAAAACTGAATTAAAATACCAATAAATTGAATTTTTTAAAATATGTGCAACAATATTACATTGTTGACATCATTAGAAAAAATATTTACTATAAAATATTTTGTCATATAAGATAAAAATTTATGAGACCATAAGGGATATAGAATATACGATAAAAAAGATCAAATAATGAAGTGTATTATTGAAAACCCAATTAATAAATGTATGAAAAGAACCAACCCAAAAATAGTAAAAAATTTGTTAAATAATAAAAAATTCACAATAAATGTTTTTAAAAAACCATAAGAAATATATTCAATTAATTAGAAGAATGTATTTTATACTAAAAATATACAAATAAATTTAAAAAAAATTAAGGAAAATAAGAACTTTATGAAAAAAGGTTAAATAAAATAGACATTTCTTACCTAAGATTAAAAAACAAAATTGATAAATTTATATGTTACAACCAAACTTTTCTTTAAATAAAATTAATAATGAATTATATGACACAAAGAAAATTATATAAATTTTAAAAAGGTTACAATCATAACAATAAAAATATATATATTCAAAAAATTATTCAACATAAAAGTGATTTATTTTAGAAATAATATTATTCATTTTCTATAATAAAAAATAAGGAAATTTAATATCACCCTAGAAAAAAAATATAATTTAAAAAATATAAAAAATAAATTGATATATATGAAAATAATTAATATAAAATTGATATAATTATGGTTTTATATCAAAATAACATTAAATGGGGATTAATTTTTCTAAAATATTTTTAATAAGAGAAAAAAATTCTTTAATAAACCATAAAACTAATTTAGTTATAACAAATAATCAGAATAAATTTAAAAATATCAAAAAACTATTAGAATTAACAAAATATTTCATTTTCAGGAAAACATAAATGTTCTCATCCTTTTTGGGACACTATTTCCATTATTATTAAAACTATTTATCAAAAAAAATGTTTTACAAGACATTATTTTTTGATATAATATAAAAATTAAATTTACTGAATGGAAAGAAGAGATGAAAACTGAATTTATATTATTTTTTATTATGGTCCATTTTGAAAAAAATCTATAATTAATTTATAAAATTAAAAATGAGTATTTTTTTGATTAACAACATAATATTTGTTATAAATTTCATCCTTTAAATTTCATAGAAAATATTTTTGTAATTAAAAGTTTAATTAACCATTCATTTAAAACAAATCTATAATCTACTCCAACCATAATTTGATTAGATAATAATTTATAATTTTGTAATCTAACCCCATAATGAATTATTAAAAAATAATAGATATTATTTTGAAATAAAAAATCATCTAATGAATTTGGGGGTATTCTAATATTAGTAAATCTAAATAACATACAATTAAAGAATACACAAGATAGTGAAAACACAATAATTTTAAAATCTTATATGAAAATATTAATAGATATAGTGATATATATAATAAATGTGATTTTAAATATTTTAGAAAATGAAAAACTAGTAGATCGACTTTTATATAAGTTAAAAAATGTACGAAAACTATATTATCCTTAACTATCAAAAATTAAAATATTATTGATTATAGTTCAATTTATAATTGGAATGTTAATGGGTATACTAAATTAAACTTTTATTATATTAACATAAATAATTATTCAAAATTATAAATATATGAACAACAATGATGTAAAATAAAAACAATTCATTTTACAATAAATTAGTATTTATCTAAATGAGTGATGATATATTAATCTCACTCTTATAAAGGTTAAAAGAATTAAATTTTCCATAAATTTGTTTAAAAAAATAATTGAAAATATATTCCATTATCTAATATAAATTTACCCTTATTTTATATCTTTTTAAATGCCTTCTTTGGTTAAATAATATATATAAATAATATTGATAATTATATGGAAATAAATATCTGTTTTCCTTAAATATAATGTTTTAAATGAAACAAATTATTATTTTTTATAGAATTAATTTAAAATAATAAAAAAATATTTAAAAATGAAAACATTAATTCAAGATTATAAAAATTTATTAATCAAAATATAATGGAAAGAATTAAATTAGAATTTTTAATTTATGACTCAAAATTTTGAATTTTTTTATAAAAAATATTATAAAAGAAATATCTATATATAATGGAAATAGAAAATTTACACAAGTTTTTTATTATAGTAAAAATAAAAATTAATCAAGGTGATTATGTTACCGATAATTAATAAAAGGAAGTAAAAGGTGAAATTATATGTAATAATTGTAGGAAACTCTTAGTTAATTCTAATTTTTATAAAATTCGATCATTAAATTGTATCAAGTATTATAAAATTAATCATTGTTTATTTTTTATATATTATTAATATTTCTCTATATATTATTAATATTTCTTTATATATTATTATATTTGTTATAAATTGAATAAAAAATCAGATTGTTGTCGAAATAGAAATTTTACTATTTAAATTTTTTATAAGAAAATGAATATTATTTACACTAGTACACTATAAAAACCCTTATAGATAAAAAAACTAGTTATATTATATAATTTATTATCAATATTAAAAATGATATTCAAATACTAAAACACAGGAAAATATATTATCCCATACAAAATAATTGTTGGTCGGAGTGGACACTCAAGAGGGGGGGGGGGGGTGAATTGAGTTCCAATTAAAATTTCTGTTAAAAATATTTCTCTTAAAATACCCCTATTTAAAAACAAAGCTAAACTATAGTAGATTTATACAGAGTGTAAATGTTCAATCAGTTTCTCAAAGATTGATTAGGTCTCATTTAACTTAATCTAAATATTTAATTAACTTTTGAAACTAACTTACTAGTTTACAATAAGCATAAACACTTGCTAATTTAACTATCAAAGTAGCTTTAAAATAGTTTTGTATTTCAAAGTAATAGCAGCGGAATATGAAATATATAGTATACTTATGACTTAAATAAAAATGCACAGCAGATTTAACCAAGAGGTTTAGTCTCAAGCCGATACTTAGTCCTCTCAAAAAATTTATATAAATTGATCCACACCCTGGATCGGGGTTAACAACAGTACAATACTGTCCAGGTCCAAAGACCTCTACCATAGTTCTACATGGGAAAACAAACAACAACTCACAGTTTTCCAGGTCTTACTCGACTTATACCACTATCCACAGTGGGAAATAAAAGAGTTATAGAATATGAATGAGGATTTGAGAATTCTACAGCTTAGCATAGGAAACAGTGTGTGTGTAAAATGAATAGGGTACACACACTGCTCGAAATGTAAATGAAAGAACCACTAAAGTAAATGTGAAAGAGTTTAGAAAAGCTTTAGTGATTGGCAGTGCAGCTCTGGACTTGTTTAGTTGGTCAGAAAAGATTCTGAGTCCTTCTCTGGTTTCTGTCTAAAAAACAGAGTGTAATTTTCTTCTTTGGTTCCAGGTTCAGCTTGTCATCCTGAGTGCATGAAGTGTTTGTTGTAGTTCTTCACTCAAGATGCAGCTGGTGGTTTCCTCTATAATGAGGGGCTTCGCGTATGTCTAATGTTCTTGGAGTATGGATGTAGTCTTGAGTGAATTCACCACGTTTTAATATTGTTAGGCCTTTTTCTTCTTCACTATCGTGTGCCTTCTTAGTTCCTTGGTTCTCTTTGTTTCATTACATCGACACTTACACACCCTTTCAGCTAGGTCTTTATCTTCCTTTTTATAGCTTTCAGCTCCAGAAAAAAGGAATGATTACTTTTTTCATGGGTACTAGGTACGGTTCCCTGACATGCCAGTAGATATCATTAAATAACATTTACTGTATTAAAACCATCAAATGTAACTGTTAGCTTAATAAATAAATAGTATTGAGAGTATAGAGTTTGACTGGTTGGTCAATCATTAGTTGCCTTCTATTGGTAGAAGTGTATGGTGGACTTTGTGTAGGACCTTCCATCGGTATCTCTTTTGAACTTGTATCAGTAGCTCTATATACCGGTGACTTTTGATCCATCGGTATCTCTTGTTATCGATAGCTCTTGATCCATCGGTATCTCTTGGTCTATCAGTAGATCGATGTATCCGTGAATTCTATCGGTAGACTTACTCTATCGGTATCTCGGTAGACTTGTTCTATCGATTGATCCTTTTTCTATCGGTAGCTCTTCTCTGTCGGTAGCTCTGGTGACTGTATACTTGTATCAGTAGACTTACTCTATCGGTAACTGTCTGTGAACTGGTTCTATCGGTATACTTCTTCATATCGGTAACTCTGCTTATCGGTGATCTTAGCTAATAGGTGACTTTTTCTATCGGTAGACTAAGTACCAGTAGCTCTTTATCAGTAGCTATAAGCAGATCAGTGACTTAACACTTATCTGTTTTATGAAAAACACATCTGATTGGGTTAGAATTACTTCAGAACTCATATAAACCTAGATAAACAATGATTAACATATTTTAGAGACTATTTTAATATTATTTTCATCTTGATAATATAGTATCATGGATTTAAAGAATTAATATATATATAAACATTAATTGGGATTATCAAAGTACATGAAAGCATAATTGGGATTATCAAAACAGGTGAGGTCAACAATCTCCCCCTTTTTGATAATCACAACTTATTATATTATCATTTTAAAATATAGAATAATTGTATCAGAGGATATATCATTAAATTTAATTTTATAAGAGAATAGTATATTACAAACCATAAAGTATCAGAGATAGAATTAAATTCAATGGTATCAGAGAATTAAATGCAATGGTATCAGAGAGGCAAAGCATGATAGCTCTTCCTTAGAGAAAATTTCTCCCCCTTTGATACTTTCTCTTTAATACTTATTCTCCCCCTGGGTGAATGTTTCCCTTTATTTGATACATTGAATATCTCTCCCCCTTTATAGAATTTAATATTTCTCCCCACTTGATACATTATCTTTAATAATTATTCTCCCCCTGGGTCAATATTTCCCTTTCTTTGATATGTTGAATATCTCTCCCCCTTTATAGAATTTAATATTTCTCCCCCTTTGTGATAATCAAATAGTGGGAAATGATAAAGAGAAGAGGAACAAAATGATAAATAAAAGAAATCCACTTATATTAAAATGGTACAAAAAGGTTCATAGACAGAAAAATATACAATGGATTCCTATCAAACATCTTTAGCCACTTGATCAATACACATCCTCAATATGAGATTTTACCTTGGGATCAGAAGACGATTCAAGTGGTGAGGATGCTGGGGAAGGCTTAGGAATTCCAGAGATGATCATAGGAGGCTGAGCAACTGACACTATGCTAGGCCTGTACTGAGTAGTTCTTTGAGTGATCATAGGTGTAAGGCTTCTAATGGCTTGGGCTGGAGTCATATGAACTGGAGAAGCAGTAGAGGCAGAGGCTGGTAAAGCAGGAGGTACAATCATTGGCCTAGCATCAACATGCAGAAAAGGCAGCAAAAGATTTCTGAAATCCATAATTATTCCTCGTCCTCTCTCCATAGCAGATATGAAGTCATCCTTGTTTTCCATAAATTTTTCCAACGTTGGAGTCAATTCCCTTAGCTTGCTAACTTGTTATCTGAAGGCTTGATTGACAGGAGGCGTCTTTATATTTTCTATCAGAAGCTTGAAATGGTTGGTCATTTGGTTCTTCGTGTAAATCTTTTGGAAATTGGAATCCACCTTATCTTTCACTTATTTCTGAGAGGCAGAAGCTTCTCTAATATAGTATTGGACTAACTTCATTATTTCTCTAGCTGAATATCTAGTAGAAAGTACAACTTTGCTCAGATCAGATGAGTCCACATAGCCACTGGTTGATGCTGAACCAAGATCCTCCTTCATCATAGCTCGAATTTCATTCAAATCCACAGAGGGTTTAGATGCAACAGAACCAATAGAGATGGTAACTATTTCCTTGAAGTTTTTGGTCAACCCACTAATAAGATTTTGAACTTGGGAATCCTGAGTTTTAACATGATCTTTCATGGAAGTTTTAAAACCTTCTAACACTGAAACCATTTAGCTTACAACACTTTTTACATAGGCTAAATCCTTGTCTGCTTGGGATTTTGAGCTCATGTAAGATTCCAAAGAGATAACAGATTTCTTTAGAGCTTCAAGATCTGCTTCCATTCTAGACACTTGAGTCTGGAAATATTTAACTTCTTTCAATATTTCGTCCATAAAGGTTGAAAAATTACAACTGAGAGAGAGTTCAAAAGATCTTTCCAACATACTCATCTTTTCAACAAAATAGTGCTTCATCTCAGCAATTGAGGCACTAAAAGACTCTTTCAGCTCATCCTTTATGGATTCCAGATCAGCCCTGGTGATCATATCAGTAGGTGCAACTGCAACAGGTACTCTTTCAGATGCTAAACTAACCACTGAGTCAGTCATGATCGATTGAATTGAATATACCAGAGAAGCATCCATCTTCTTTACCTCTTCCACAGAACTATCCTTAAGATTTTACTTCAAAGTATCCAGGTCATGCATTCTGACCACATCTTCAAGCAACAACTTAGTCTCAACATCATAAATTAATTTTGGTCTATTGAGAGATGTATCATTATCAGAATCAGGATAGTCTAAACCACATACCACAAAACCCGGGTCTTCTGCCCAATCCTCAATTTCAATATCCATTTTAACACTTCCAAACTTGGTTTGATGCTCCCCCTCAGTGGGTGAATTCTCTTGTACAACAAGGGCATTCTCAATAGATCTTTCTTCCTGAGGAGAATCTTCTACTATCATTTCCATCTCTGCAACAGAAGGAGGGTCCTCTGGATTAGGTACAGTTTATTCCCTTTCTCCTACTACATCCTCAGTAGGTACAAATGAGCTTTCAATTAATGGACTCAAACCTAAACTCACAGAATCAGATGGTTCAGATTCATTCACCCTTTCTTCTTTATTCTTAGAGGCTGGCTGGTCTTACTTATCAGCAGGTGTCTCTTCTTCTATTAAGGCTTCCTTTTTTGAAGATACAATTTCAGTATCAGGACTTAGAGGCAAGTTCAGATCTCTCCCATCATTCATAGGAGTTTCTTCTTCTTCAGTCTCATCACTGTATTCAGGTTCTTCTTCATCAGGTCCTAGACCTAGATCCCTCACATCCTTAGGTCTTGAAGGATGATCCACAGGATTGAATTTGTCATAGACATTCTGGTCATCATTAACCCATTCTCCTATCTATGGGTTTCTATTTATCTTCATGTATTTACAAACTGTGGAAGTGATACAAAAATTATTCCTTACTACCACTATCTCATCTTGAGACTCAGCTACCCCTTTTACTTTGATCATCACAGAGATCAACTTAGCAAAGAATAGGGCATTAGTTTTTGATTTCGTCCTTTTCATGTCTTCCATTTCAAACATCATCAATCTGCACAGATTCACTTTCACACAATGTCTCAGGAGATGCAGAAGATAGAGATCCTAATATATCAAATTCGCAAAGTCTCCTCTCCTCGGTATTAAGACATGCTAAAAAATTTGAACAACAATCTGTTCTCTCCATCTATTTATGAAGCTACTACTTGTCTTTGATTTCCATCACTAGTAAGCTCTTCCAAAGTAGTCTCATAATAGAATATATCACTTGTAGGTGGCATAGCTTTCGAGAAAAATCTAGATACACCTTCATGTGGAACCTTCAAGCATTCAGTCCACTCAACGGATGAGAAAGATATCTCCTTTCCATTCATATAAGAAGACACTCGGTTCTCATTTTCAAATTTCTCAAAGCTTAAAAACTCATAAAATTGATTCCCTGGCTTCGGATAGTAGGGAACATTGTTTTTCGAAAAACCATCTACCCATTTTTTATCTTCAATCACTTTAAGCACTAACAACTTGCTAGGTAGTAGCCATTCCATGCAGAGCTCCTTTTCAATCACAATAAATCTATTCTGCAAATGAGGATTCACTGGTCGCCTACCCAACCTAGTTCTACCAACACTACCACTTTATTCTAGTTCAGACTTTTGCTTCTTCACTTTAGGCTCAATAGTGTCATCTCTGATGGTAGGAAGTTTGGTTTTGGCCGTCACTGGTTCAAGGGATTTAGGATTCTCAAGAGATTTGGGAGCTAAAGTTTAAGGTCAAGGGTTTGAGGCTCGGTGGATTGAGAAGTATCTAGAACTTAGTTTTTATCATTTAGGAATCATAAAATAAATGAATAAAATGAAATAAAGTAAAAATGATTCAGATTCTGGTGGCAGACAGAAGTTTTAAAATAGCACACTCATCGGTAGATTTTATCGGTGAGAGTTCCTATCAGTGAGGTATTACATCTATGAGGTTACATTGGTGAGAATTTATATCGGTGAGGATTCACATCGGTGAGGATTTACATTGGTGAGGATTCACATCAGTGAGGTAGCTACTGACCAAGGTTAATCATTCCTAACTCATGTCTAATGTAACTTAACCTATCCGAACTCAAAGGTTTAGTGAAAATGTCAGCTAATTGATGTTCAATACCTATAAATTCAAGAGTAATATCACCATTTTGGTAATGATCTCTCAAGAAATGGTTCTTTATATCAATGTGTTTGGTCTTAGAGTGAGACACATGGTTCTTTGAGATGTTAATTGTACTAGTGTTGTCACAATTGATAGAGACATGTTTAAAATCATATCCATAGTCCAAGAGAGTGTGTTTCATCCACAAAATTTGTGCACAGAAACTACCAGCAGCTATATACTCTGCTTCGGCAGTGGAAAAAGCTACAAAATTCTGTTTTTTACTACACCAAGATACTAAGGATTTTCCCAATAAATGACATGTTCCATATGTGCCTTTTCTATCTAACTTGCAACCAGCAAAGTCAGTATCTGAATAACTCATTAGCTCAAAAGATTGTATTTTTTGATAAAACAAGCCTAATTTTACAGTGTGTTTAAGATACTTAAAAAATCTTTTAACAATAAGTAGATGAGATTCCTTAGGATTAGCTTGAAGTCTTTCACACATACACACACTAAACATAATATCTGGTCGACTAGCAGTAAGGTAAAGTAAGCTTCCAATCATTCCTTTGTAATTGGTTTGATCCACTGGTTTCCCAGTTTCATCTGCATCCAATTTACAGACTGTACTCATAAGAGTATCACTTTCCTTAATACTATCCAAACCAAAATGTTTTAAAATATCCCTTTTATATTTACTTTTATTCAAAATAATCCCATTTTCATTTAAAAAAATTTGAAATCCAAGAAAATATTTAAGTTCTCCCATTAAACTCATTTTAAATTCATCTTGCATACTCTTTGAAAAATCAGTACATAAAGAATGTTTAGAAGATCCAAAAATAATATCATCAACATAGATTTGCACTATTAAAACATCTTTAGAAATTATTTTAATAAAAAGAGTTGGATCAAAAATCCCTTTAGTAAAAATTTTTGAGATAAGAAAATTACTAAGTCTATCATACCAAGCTCTTGGAGCTTGTTTTAAACCATATAAAGCTTTAGAAAGTTCAAAAACTCGATTTGGAAAATGAGGGTTAGTAAATCCAGGTGGTTGTTCAACAAAAACATCTTCAATTATAAAACCATTTAGAAAATCACTTTTGACATCCATTTGATATAACTTGAAATTTAGATGAGCAACATAGGCAAGTAAGATCCTAATGGCTTCTAATCTGGCTACAGGTGCAAAGGTTTCCACATAGTCTATACCTTCCTCTTGACTATATCCTTGTGCAACTAGTCTAGCTTTATTTCTAACTATGTTTCCAGAGTCATCAACTTTGTTTCTAAAAACCCATTTAGTGCCTATTGTCAAAGTGTCCTTGGGTCTGTCAACTAATTCCCAGACTTTGTTTCTTTCAAATTGATTTAACTCTTCTTGCATAGCCATTACCCAAAATTCATCATTGATATAATCATTCATATTTTTAGGTTCTAGCTGTGAAAGAAAGGCTTGATGTTCAACCTGATTTCTTAGAGAAGCTCTAGTCTATGTCCCTCTATCAAGATTACCAACAACAGCATCCAAAGGATGATTCTTTAGAATCCTAGTTGATCTAGTAAAGGTAGGACTAGAAATTTCAGGTTCATCTATAGGTTCGGGTTCAACAGAAGCAGATTCTGGAATATGTCCAGAACTAGATGTTTTTACAGCATGTTCTTTATATTTATCATTATGGTTCAGAACACTCAAATCTTCTTCAAGATTTTCAAGAGAGGTTTTAGGCTCTTGTGGATCAGTTTCATCAAACTTGATGTGAACAGATTCTTCCACACATTTGGTTATTTTATTAAAGACTCTATAGGCTTTGATAGTTAATGAATAACCAAGGAAAATTCCTTCATCACTTTTAGAAGCAAACTTGTCCAGATTATCCTTTGTATTAAGAATAAAAACTTTGCAGCCAAAGACTCCAAAGTAACTAACTTGGGTTTTTCTATTGTTCCATAACTCATATGGGGTCTTTTTGAGAACTGGTATTATCAAGACTCTATTAATAATATAACAAGATGTATTCACAGCTTCAGCCCAAATGTAAATAGGCAGGTCATACTCATTAAGCATGGTTCATGTAATTTCTTGAAGGGTTCTATTTCTTCTTTCAACTACACCATTCTGCTGAGGTGTCCTAGGAGCAGAAAATTTGTGACTATAGCCATTGTATGAGCAATAAGATTCAAACTCTTGATTTTCAAACTCATGGCCATGATCACTTCTTAGTTTTTTAATCTTAAGTCTACTAAGGTTTTCTACAGATTTGAAGTATTTAATAAAGTAAGAACAAGCTTCACTTTTGTGAGATAAGAATTATACCCAAGTATATCTAGAAAAGTCATCTACTAAGTCATATAAATAGTGCTTACCATTTAAACTAGAAACTCTTGAAGGTACAAACAAGTCTATGTGAACCAACTCGAGAGGTTGAGAAGTTGAGACTTCTTTCTTTTATTTAAAAGAAACTTTATGTTGCTTTCCCTTTTGACAGGGATTACAAAATTTGTCATTTGGGAATTAAAGTTTAGGTAGGTATCTAACTAAGTTTTTCCTAGTCAATTTTATAAGTGAAAAGATGTTGAAGTGTCCTAATATTCTATGCCAAAGCCAAGATTCTTTATTAAAAGAATTTTAACAAGTAACATTTTGTTTAGATAAAGAATTTAAATCAACAACATAAACATTTTCATTTCTTAAAGCATAAAATACTAAAACATTATTAGAATTAAAAACATTACAGGAATCATTTTCAAATTTAACATTAAAACCATCATCACATAATTGAGAAATACTTAACAGGTTATACTTAAGTCCATCAAAAAATAAAACTTTAGAAATTAAAATTGAATCAGTGTTACCAATTTGGCCTAGGCCGATTATTTTTCCTTTAGAATTATTTCCAAAGGTGACATGTCCTCCATCAACCTTGATTAGGCTCTTGAAACAAGAGTAATCTCCAGAAATATGTCTTGAACATCCACTGTCCAAGTACCATACCTTCTTGTGAGAACTCTTTAAGTAGGTCTCCTACAAAACAGATTTAGACAGAAAATGACTTTGGTACCTATATCTTCTTGGGTTCATAAAGGTTAGCAATCAAAGCTTTAGGTACCCATATTTATCTTATGGGTCTCATATAATTTTAAGAATCAATATATTTTGAAAGATAAATTCTGTTTGATCTATAACCATATGAATATCTAGTTGAAGCATATGTATTTCCAAAACTGGAATAAGCAGAATTTTGTCCAGACTTAGGAATAAATCGAGTTTTAGTGAACTGTCTCTATCCAGGTTGATATCCCAAACCAGTAGTGTATTTAGGTGCAACTTGCTTACCTAACATTTGAGTAAATGTATCTTTTCCCTTTGTGAATTTTTCTATGTCCTTTCTAAGTTTCTCATTAGACATTTTCAATTCAGTATTTTCCTTTAACATTTGAGCATTCTTTTCTTTTTCTATATCAAAGGCAGATTTAACATTGGTAGTAAGAGCATGCTATTTATTTAATGACTTATACTTGTCCTTGAGTTCATTACTTGTTTCTTCCAGCATATTACAGTATTCAAACAGTTCAGCCTTAGACATATTTTCATCATTATCTGAATCACTGTTATTTCCAGAATAATAATCATTTAACATAGGGGAAACAGGTACCTCAGAGGTATTGGTCATGAAGCACATGTTGGCACGATTATTTTCAGAATCAGTAGCCTCTGATTCACTTGTGCTATCTTCTGAAGCACACCAAGTAGCTTTCATGGATTCCTTGTAGTTCTTGTCCGTATAATCATATTTCTTTTTGAATTTTAATTTTGGATAGTCATCCTTGATGTGTCCTTTCCTTTTGCATTCATAGCAGACTACTTCATCATTCTTGTCAGCTTTCTCCCAATCCTTTTTTCAATGACCTTTGTTGTCATACTTTCCTTTGTAGTTGGATTTTTTTGAAAAATTTTTTCTTCCTATAAAACTTCTAGAATCTCCTGGCCATCTCAGCATCACTGTCAGCGTCTGAATCTTCACTGGTTGAGCTTTCAGTAGGTACATACATTTTCCCATTGTCTTTGCTCTTTGTAGCAATAGACTTAAATGCCACAGATTTCCTCTTAGCTTCATCATCTTCTTCCTTGTTTACTTTAAGTTATTCCTCATACATAATAATCTTACCAATAAGATCTTTTACAAGGAGATCTCCAATGTCACATGATTCTCTGATTGAAACAGAAGTGCCCCTCCATCGTTCTTGCAGACATCTCAGTATCCTCATAATTTGTTCATTTGTTGGAACAACCTTTCTGAGTGAACTCATTATGTTGACAATCTCATTGAACCTGAGATACATGTCAGAAATAGGTTCATCATTCTTCATTTTAAAATTGTCATATTCGATAGTATATGTATTTAATATCATTTCTTTAACATTGGTTGTTCCTTCATGAGAAACACCCAAAGTATCCCAAATTTGATAAGCAGTTTTGGAAGAAGATATTATATTGAACTCTAAATCTCCTAAAGCACAATACAAGGCATTCATAGATTTACAATTATTATTATAAGCAGACTTTGTAGGTTCATCCCAAGTAGTTCTTTTAGTTTCTGGAATTTTATATTGAGACTCTATAGCAGTCCAGATATCAAAACCCATACTTTATAAAAAAAATTCATCGTAAGTTTTCACTGGGAATAGTTGGTACCATTATAAAAAGGTGGTCGGTTAGTAGCAGCACCCTCTAGTCTATTTTTCATAACTTGATTTTAGAAAATGAATTTAAAGAGATAAAATTTAGAACAAACAGAAATTTAAGATCTTTAAAGATGCAACTAAAATCACATTTGAAAAACAGATTATTTCAAAAATCTTTTAACTAAAACAATCCTTTTATACCAAATGTTGGTCGGATTGGACACTCAAGAGGGAGGGGGGGTGAATTGAGTTCCAATTAAAATTTCTGTTAAAAATATTTCTCTTAAAATCCCTCAATTTAAAAACAAAGTTAAACTGTAGTGAATTTATACAGAGTGTAAATGTTCAATCAGTTTCTCAAAGATTGATTAGGTCTCAGTTAACATAATCTTAAGATTAAATTAACTTTTTAAAATAACTTACTGGTTTAAAATAAGCATAAACACTTGCTAATTTAACTATCAAATAAGCTTTAAAATTGTTGTGTATTTCAAAGTAATCGCAGCGGAATATGAAATATATAGTATACTTATGACTTAAACAAAAATGCATAGCAGATGTAACCAAGAGGTTCAGTATCAAGCCGAGACTTATTCCTCTCAACCAATTTATATAAATTGATCCACACCCTAGATCGGGGTTAACAACAGTACAATACTGTCCAGGTCCAAAGACCTCTACCATAGTTCTATGTGGGAAAACAAACAACAACTCATAGCTGTCCAGGTCTTACTTAACCTCTACCACTATCCACAGTGGGAAACAAAAGAGTTATAGAGTTTGAATGAGGATTTGAGAATCCTCCAGCTTAGCACAGGAGACATTGTGTGTGTAAAATGAACAGGATACACACACTGCTCAAAATGTAAATGAAAGAATCACTAAAGTAAGTGTGAAAGAATTTAGAAAAGCTTTAGTGATTGGCATTGCAGCTCTGGACTCATTTAGTTGGTCAGAAAAGCTTCTGAGTCCTTCTCTGGTTTCTGTCCGAAAAATAGAGTGTCGTTTTCTTCTTTGGTTCCATGTTCATCTTGTCATCCAGAGTGCATGAAGTGTTTGTTGTAGTTTTTCACTCAAGATGCCGCTTTTGGTTTCCTCTAGAATGAGGGGCTTTGCATATGTCCAGTGTTCTTGGAGTATGGATGTAGTCTTGAGTGAATACACCGCGTTTGAATGTTGTTGGGCCTTTTTCTTCTTCACCTCCATGTGCCTTCTTAGTTCCTTGGTTCTATCTGTTTCATCACATCGACACTTACACGCCCTTTCAGCTAGGTCTTTATCTTCCTTTTTATAGCTTTCAGCTCCGGAAAAAAGGAATGATTACTTTTTTGCATGGGTACTAGGTACAGTTCTCTGACATGCTAACAAATATCATTAAATAATAGTAACTGCATTAAAACAATCAAATGTAACTGTTAGCTTAATAAATAAATAGTATTGAGAGTATAGAGTTTGACTGGTTGATTAATCATTAGTAGCCTTCTGTTGGTAGAAGTGTACGATGGGCTTTGTATAGGACCTTCCATCAGTAGCTCTTTTGAACTTGTATCAGTAGCTCTATATACCAGTGAATTTTGATCCATCGGTAGCTCTTGTTATCGGTAGCTCTTGATCCATCGGTAGCTCTTGGTCTATCGGTAGCTTGATGTATCAGTGACTTATATTGGTAGAATTAATCTATTGGTAACTCGATAGACTTGTTCTATTATTAGCTCCTTTGTCTATCGGTAGCTCTTGTCTGTCAGTAGCACTGGTGACTGTGTACTTGTATCAGTAGACTAACTCTATCGGTAACTGTCTGTGAACTGGTTCTATCTGTAGACTTCGGCATATCGGTAACTCTGCTTATTGGTGATCTTAGCTTATCAGTGACTCTATCTATCGGTAGACTAAGTACCCGCAGCTCTTTATCAGTAGCTATAAGCAGATCAGTGACTTAACACTTATCTGTTTTATGCAAAACACATCCGATTGGGTTAGAATTACTTCTGAACTCATATAAACCTAAATAAACAATGATTAACATATTTCAGAGACTATTTTAATTTTATTATCATCTTGATAATAGAGTATCATGGATTTAAAGAATTAATATATAGATAAACATTAATTGGGATTATCAAAGTATATGAAAGAATAATTGGGATTATCAAAATAGGTGAGGTCAACAATAATGATGAAAATACTTTCATTAATAAAAAATGAAACCCACACATGTAATTTGTGTTTTTTAAAATTAATTCTCCTATAAATTTTCTTTTTAAACCATTTAGTTCAAAACAAAATAGTATTTTATGAATATCTTTAGTAATTTTTTTTATTAACAATTACCATGGTCTAAGAAAATTATCACAGTATATTTACTTAAAATATAATTTTTTCATGATTCATACTATATACGTGTATTACTTATATATTTGTTTTCCTAGTTTATGATTGGTTTCACATATTGATAATAATAATAATAAATAAATATAACATAATATATAATTCATTCAAGGGTCTATATATTTAGATATATATTACATATTCTGGAAAATTTATTAGATCTTATTCATTTCTAATCAAAATAACTAATTATCAATTAGAAATTTTACATCTAATTTTATAATTGCTATATTTTAATTCTTAAATAATTATCTCATGGATTTTATTTGAATATTATTTAATTATAAATATATAAATTATATTTTAGGACTCATCCCACATTTTTCTTATTAAATAACATGTATATAAGCAAGCATGCATGTTTATTATGTTTTATTCGTTATTTTACAATTAATAAGGAAAAGGGTCTAAAATGTCATCTCAAATTGATGATAAAAAATGAGTCTCAACATTTTCAAATTCATAAAAGAAAATATTATTGAAGATAAAAACAGTTTCATCTAAATATGTTCAAAGGGGAGAATAAAAGGGATCATACATTACAATGATTTTTAAGACCAATAAATGGCCCCCACTCATCATGTATAATCTATAGCTAATTCAAAAATTGTTATAGAGAAATGGGTGGGACCCAATTCAACATGAAGATACTCCACTAATATATGTTATAGAGGACCCCCCAATCATTATGGAAATTCCATGCCTAATACAATAATTATTAAAGACTAATGGGATAGCCCCAACACGTCAAGAAGATGCTCCCTTAATGTTAGACATAGACGATCCTCAATCATCATTTAGATTCTCTATCATGTGTTGACATAAAGAATCACCATGTACTATAAATATTCTCCATCAACATAAAATATAATCACGGAAGACCTCATGTGTCATTATAGATCTCATCATCCCAATTGCAACATGTAGGACCACAAAACATGGTGAAAATTATACACCAATTATAAAGAAAATCATAAATGAGATTTCTTCACCACTTATAAATACAAAAAGGAATCCCAAACAAAGGAGGAGTAGGATAAAATTTTATTAAACATATATATATTATATTTGGAAAAGAATCCAAAGAGGTTGAGTGGTAATACCCAATAGTGTTGTGTTTCACTAAAAATGAAAAAAAACCTCAATGTTCTAATACTCCAAGACATTAAAATATTTCTTATGTTTTTAATATTTATTATTTTAATTCAATCCTTCAATTATTATTATTTTTAATTAAATCATTCAAGATTATCTATTGAAATTCAAGCATTGAATTATAATAACACTTTTCAATTATAATTCAAATGCCATAATATCTTCCTCTATTTAATATAATTATACATGATCTATCCACCCTTATTACTATTAAAAAGATGTAATTTTAGAAAACATTCAACTTACCACATTTAACATCACAATTTTTATCTACAATCCTTCCTTAGATTGAATTAGAGACAATAATGAGTGGGATTGGTGGTTTGATAATTGTTGGATAAACAATTTTTCTCTGTTGACAACCGTAAAATTCTCATTTCCTGGATATTGTAATTTAGGCATAGGTTATATTAAGAGTTATTGTTATCCCATGGTACCTGAACTCTATCATTTATTTATATTAAAATCCATTAAATTATAAAAAAATAATTTTTTTTTATGAAAATGTTTAATTGAAAAAAGTCTACTAAGAGAATAATTTTTTCTAATGATAATAAAAAATAGAGACAATATCTTTAGAGATTATATGAATGAATAAACAACTAAATAGAAACACCAATGCTATGAATTACTAAATTATTTGTTTAAAATATTCCATTCATCACTTAGTTTGAGAAAATTTACTTACCAAATAATTCAATATAAGGAATTAAAATTGATATTAATATTTAAGATATAGATGGAAGGATTAAAAATATAGATTATGTAATAAATTATTTTACTGATAAAGAATATAATGAACATGTAAAAAAAATTACCCATTAATAGAACAAATTAAATTAATTAAAGTCAAATCGAAAAAAATTATAACTAAATCATTACAAATTTATTTAAAAATTAAATGGAAGTGTTTTATACAGAAAAAGAAGAAAATAAATCAAAGAAATATCTAGAATATAAATAAATACTTCTAAAAATGGTTTTTTAAATGAAATTTTCTCAATTAATATTAAAAAAGAAAGTCTCAAATTTATAGGATATAACTAATTATTTTATTAAAGAAATTATTAAAGAGTTATATGTCGCAAAATATTTTATTGGATATATTTAAAAAAAAGTTATTATAATTAAAACAATGAAAAAAATATTCAATAAATGAACCAAATTAAAAGTGATTTATTTGAAAAAAAATAATTCATTTTTTATAATAAAAAATCATGAAAATTAATGTTACTCTTATACTCAAATAATGTTTTAAAAATATAGAAAAATATTTTTTTTACTTATTAATAAAGAATATATAATTCATATAATTATAATTTTATATAAAAATAACATTTAAAAGGATTAATTCATTTAAAATATTTTAGATAAGATAATGAACATATTTTGATTGAGACTATAATAAATTTAGTGGAAAAACATCCAATGTTAAAAATATCAAAAAAAATTACATTGACAACATATTTTATTTTTTTATAAAAACTTAAACATTATCACCCTTTTAAAAACAAATTTTACTACAAAAATAAAACCATTTACTAAACAATGTAAAATTTTACATTAAACAATATTTGAAAAAAATAAAATTTAAAATTTCCAAATAGACAGAAGAGATAAAATTATTTTTTTTGTCCTTTTTAACTTTGATTCAATAAGGAAGAATATTGTAAATTAAATTATAATAAAAAATCTAATAAATTTATTCATAAATAAAATGATTTAATTTAACATGACATCCTTTAGATTCAATGAAAAATTATTTTATAAATAAAAGTTTTATTAATAAATATTTCAAAAATATTTTATATAGGAAACGTTAATCACCCAATAATCACATAATAATAAATAATTGGTTAAGTTCATACCTCAATAAATTATAAAACTATAATTATCATTACATCGAGAATAAATGTTTATTTAATTGAATGGGCGATAAACTAAAAATTTAAAATCCAAATAACAAACCCATAAATGATACACAAGATATTAATTTTTTCTTTGATATTTTAAAATCCTAAAAGAGAATATATTAATGTAATGTATTATATATATATATTAATAATGTGAAAATATTCTCTTTTAAAATTAATATTTTTGAAATTAAAAAAAATAGGGTGAAAATTTCAAATATTTAAATAAATCATAAAAATTATATTATCCTCAACTATCAACGTTGGTTGAATAAAATTTAAATATATTCTTATTATAGTTAAAAATATAAGATGAATGTTTATAGATATATTAAAGACCATAATTTGAGTATATTAATGTAAATATATATGTTAAATTATTATTATATAAACAATAGTAACACAAAATAAGATCACTTCACTATATAAAAAATAAGCATTTATTATAAATGTGGTGGTATAATTATATAAATATAATAAAGGATAACAGAATAAATGTTTCATGACTTTTAAAACTTAAAGGAATAGTCTGTTTATTAAACAACCTAATGAAAATTTACCATTAATTTATATTATTTTCATAGCCTTCTTCACAAAACCAAAATTTTAAAACAATATAGATAATGAGTTTGAAATTGATATATGGTTTCCACAAATTACTTAAAAGTATTTAAAACATATTTTAATCAAAATAATTTTAAAATAACAAGGATTTTTTTTGTAAGCGATGATTATATCAAGATTACATAAATTTTACAACCATGAATTAAAAATGAATTTATAAATTATTTCCATACCCATGAGAAAATTATTGTAATTTAATTTAAAATAAATTTCTATGTCTAAGGAAAATTGAAAATATACCCAAAATATATTCAAACATTGTCATAATACAAATTAATCAAGAGACTTTTGTTACCAATATAGTTATAAAAATCATATTCAAGTAAGAAAAGAAAAATTAATCTCCATAAAATAAAACATGAATATAATTTTTTCTAAAAAATTATATTTTTGGAAAAAATATGAAATATAATTATTAATAAGAAAGAAAAAGGAAAATTATTTCTAAAAAATGGGGGATCAGTGATGATCCCGTAAAGGGCTCTACGGCGCTAGGTTTCCCCTCGCCGCCACCTTCCTCTCCCTGGAACTCGGTAGGCCTGTCTTCCCATAAGCAATCCTCTCAGCACGCTTGCGATCTGGTGTCTCCCAGTGGCGGGGTCGCACTGACTCGTTTTCATCCTCGGTGTATAGCATCATCGCTTGGCCTTCATCCCACTCTAGCCTGAGGTTTCAGCTAGGGTTTCTCAAGGCGGCGTGATGGACAAGGGTGCGGGTTACAGATGCAGTGATTTGGGGGTGTCGTTGCTTTTCGTGATGTCTGAGAGTGATTTTGGTAGATCTGGTCTTCGGGTGCCGTTCTGAAGGCGATGACGAGTCCTGTTTCTTGACTCGTAAAGTTTTTTGATCGTTGAGGTGATTATTTCGCTCAGGTTGATGGTGAAGATGCTTCAATTGTCGTCGGTGAGGAAGTGTCTTCTCCCGATCCATCTCTGGAGGGGCGGTGCCCATGACAATGATGATGACTGTGGGTTTATGTGTGTCGACAATGACAATGATGGCTTTCCTCAATGGAGACGATGGATTCCAATTGGCCGATAGTGACAAGCCATTGATGTCGATGATGGCGATGATGTGATGATGGTACGACGGTGACAGTGATGGAATGATAAGGCCGGTGATGTGATGATGGAAGCCTGGTGATGTGGCTTACCTCGATGTAGGGTTTCTCAGGTGGCTCGCTTTGCCTGTGTTTTGAGGTTTTCAATTTTAAAATTTTAATGTGGCTTTTGGTTTGAATCATGTAAGCAGGTGATGTTCAAATTTGGTATCTAGTCTTTGTGAGGTTCCCACTCACCCAAAAGTGGTATTTTGAAAATGAAAAAAAAGATTGAGGTTGATTTGTAATAAATGGGGGAATCTCGTAATTAATGCAAATAGTAATAAAATTAAATCATTAAAAAATATTGATGTTTATTTGTTTATAAGTTTGGAATATATTTCATTAAATGATTTTAGTAGTAATAAATTGAAAAAAAAGATATCGGTTGTCTAAATAAAAAAAATATTATCAAAATGTTTAAAAAGTAAAATGAATACTTTTTACACTTCCCAACTGTGAAAACTCTTCTTGATAAAATATGTTTTCATAGTATATTATTTCATCTCAATTATATGAATGATATTCAATTCTTAAAATATAGAAAGGTATATTATGCATTAAAAATATAAATCAAAATCTATTTATTAAACAACATGGGAAATCACCCATGAGATCTGAGTGTTTTAAAAATACTTTTCCAAAAAATGTTTCAATTTATAAAATTTAATTTAAATAGATACATGTTTCTTGTAAATATAGATTAGTCCAAACATAATATATTTTAGTAAATCATTTCTAAGTTTTAATAAAATTATCCATATATTTGTTTTTTAAAATTTATAATTTTCAAGATTGTTCATATAAATGTATGTTACTTTTATATATTTTTTTTTCATGGAACAATCATGATTTTTACATTTTGATAAAAAAAATATTTGACGCATTAGAATATAGAATTCACGAATGGCTCTAAATTATTATATTTATAATTGATATTAATAAAATTATTATATATTTTAATTTAATTTTTTAATAAAAATAAATTATTATAAATCAATATTTTCTCATAAAATAAAAAATATTTTTGATTTTAATGATATAATAATTAACCAATAGATTTTATTTTAGTATTATATAATTATAAATAGGTAACATTATATAGTATGACACATAAAAATATATTTTTTAAAATCATACATATATATATATATATGTATGTATGTATGCGTGTGTGTTGGGTTTTTTGTCCTTATTTTTATAGAATAATAAAAGGCTCTTATATGTCATCCTAACATGATGAAAAAAGTTGTGGCACCAACTTATCAAATTCATACAAATAATTATTCTGGAATTTTAAAACTATGTCACAATACGAAGAAAATAGAGAATAAAAAATAAAGGGATCATACAATATAATAAATTTTAATGATTAATGAGTGGTCCCCAACTCATAAAAATGATTCTCTACCAAATTCAAACATTATTAAAGATAAATGGGTTCTCCCCCACTCATTATGAAGATGTTCCACTCATATCTCATATGAAGGACCACCACTAATCTTGGAGATTATCCACCAAATTACATTTATTATTGAAGGAATATGGTCAGTCCCTGACTCATCATGAAGTCACACCTCTATTATCTCATATGGAGGACTCGTAATCCTTAAAGAGATTATCCACCCAATTCGGTCATTATAAAAGAAAAATTGGTGGTGCCCCATTCATTATGAATATGAATTATTAATATCCCACAGGGAGGATCCCCAAAATCATTAATATTCTCCACTAAATGTTGACATAGGGGATGACCAACCCCAATGAATATTCTACACCAATAACAATGAAAATCATGGAGGACCCTGAGTGTCGTCATCAAGATCCACTGTTGAATGATAACAAAGAGTACCATGCAACATGAAAACGATTATCCAATAAAGAAAAATATAGTCACAGAGAAGAACAATTTACCATATGTTCCTATATAATGAAATCTCAAGAAAAGGTGTTGGTCCCGATGGGAAGATGGTATAATGGAAAAGAGGGGATTCAAATGTCTTTTTAAAAATATTAATGTTAATTATATCAGATTTAAATGATATGTAGTTAAAATAAAAGTGAAATGAACATAGTGACTTTTAAAATAGTTTAGATCTAAATGAACCCACTCTACTCCGTACCCATCTCAAACTCAAAGATAGATAACACCCACTAACTATACAATCTCACATTGAATTTGGAACACATGGAGTTAAACCCAAATTAAAAATTATTTTCCCCATAGAGGCTTAAACATAATACTATCCTTCCTTTTTCGACCTAGAGGAACAACCCCAACATTCTCAACATTTTTCCCTTGAGGTATGACCCAAACTAACTTTTATAGAGGAGTAACTACCCACGCACACATACCTTTCAAAGGGGCAGTATAACCCACCCATGCTAAGGTAGAAAAAAGAATATACCTAATTATAACACCATAGAAAGAAGTTAAATTAATGGATCTTATTATTTTAGAGGTTGTGTGGATCACCTAAGAAAATTATTTTCCAAGGATGAGGTTTAGAAAAGTGATTGGATATATAATGTGTGAATGATATATTAGAAAGGTTCATTGATTCATAGCCCATGTATCCTCAAAAAATAATACATTCCATTGGGTTTATAAACTCTATAAATAGAGTTTCATAATGTATAACTTTTTTAAAATATTAATTCTTTTTTAAAATATCTTTTCCAGATGTAATACATTTTTTTAACTTCAACGTGCTATAATAGAGTTGTTCATTATTAGTTTCTCATAAAAAGATTCATGTTTATAAATGAAAACTAATATTCATCTGAGTCCTTTAAGATATTAGGTAAAATATTGAACTATAAAGTGTAAATAATTAGAAAATTTAATATTATTTTAAATGCTTCATAATAATTTGTATTAATGTTTTATAGAAAAAATCCCAAAATATACTAGGCAAAATCTTTATATTTTAACCTTTTTTGATTTTGAATATATCAAGTTCTAAAATCTCAGCATGAAAATCCATGCAAACATAATCCTATGTTAATCTAATTTAATTATTCATAAGAAAATATAAATCCATTTCAAATGGATTAGAATGAATAAAATATTAAAAATATTCCAACTAAACTGACAAAAAATTGAAACTTTAACTTTTATATAAAATAGTTCATATTTCAAGATCTAGAACATCTTATAAAAATACACATAACCACATGGGAAAATTTTACAACATAGGTGATTTTAAAATATTTTAATGGATCACATAGGTGAAATATCCATGTAAGTGAAATATATATATAACCAAAATCTATGTGGTAGGATTCTATGTATGTGAGTTTCTCGATATAGGTGAATCTGTATGGATAGAAACTTTGACATATTAAAAATATTCAACATAAATGAATTATTGTATCTAAATCATTCACTAATCTGAATTCAAATACTCAAACCATTCATATATCTTAATTCATGTAAGTAAAACAACTATGTAAGCAAATCCATATATCCAAAAATCTAAATTCTATAAACAACCCGACTTATCAATTTATAGAGAAAATGTATCCCTTATAAATGAATAATCATATTTCAGTATAGTATACTTTTAGTTAGAATATTTTATATTATTTTCAATTCATAAAGAATTACCCTAATCTGACTTCTATATCTCAATCTATCAATTAAAAAAAGAAGAAAAGTAATTATGAAAAATGAAAAATGTTGAATAGAATCATACAGTGACTTATAACATTATTTCAGATATGATACAGATTGATTCTGATTTTTATGTCTTCTAATTAAGTGTAGATAATTTTCATATGTTTACAACTCAATAATAATCAATCAATTTGGAGTTGTGTATCCCATGTTATTTCTGAAATACAAAGGTAAAACATTCTTGAGATTTTTTATGAGGATTCAAATTTTGCTATATGGATTATCATTTGGCTATGTAGTAAACATTTGGAAACATAGGAATTTTATTTCCAATTTTTTTATATTAAAAAAATCCAAAAAAAAATATCAAGGGCCTATATGACATATTTAAACTTGTAAATATTAATGGATATTATTTTATGAACAATCAGAACATGAATTATAATGATATTATATACATATAAATATAAGATATTATGAAATTTAAGAATACTTTAATAAATAAATAAATAGAAATTTAAAGATAAAACTTAAAAAAACATTGAAAAATTATAATTAAAAAAATAAATTTATTAATACTTATGTTAAATATAATGAAAGAAGTAATGTTTTATAATTTTCAAAACATAAATTTGTGCATGGATCCACTCAATATTTTCCCTGGTTTTTATAATTTTAAAACTAAGTATAATTTCAATACTTCTCTCTAATTTTAAAATTATAAAAAATATAAATTTTAAAATGAAAAATTCTTACTCCAAAATGATAATAATTTTACCCATATTATTTAAAATATTCTTACAATCCCTTTGTTTGAAATTCAATAATTTACTCCTCCTAAATTTATTCATACTTACAAAATGAAAATGCATAATATTTTATAAGTAGAATATGAAGATAAAATTTCAGTAAACCTGGATTAAATGACATCAAAATGAATATAAAAATTATATAAATATTTCCTAAACAACCATATTTCTAAACATGTGTCAAGGAGGAACTATAAATACTTTTATTTTTAGAACATTGAGTTGAATAAAAGGAATGAATTTTGATATATTTTTAGGAAAATTAATTAGAAAACCTTCATAGAATAACCTTTTATAAAAAGTGGAAGTTCGAATGCTCAGTAGAAATAAACTAGTGTCTATGAGATGACTTTAAGTAATATAATAATTTTCAAAGGTGTACATAAATTAATAATAACAAAATGAAAAAAAAAAATCTAGATTAATATGTATTTCATTTAAATTTGAAAATATTTTTTTATATTCTAATTCAATGCACCCTAAATTGATGTAACAAAAAATTTATATTTACAACATAATAAGTTCAAACATTATTTCCTAAAATGTAGAAAATTATAGGGTCTTATTAAAGAAATTAGTAAGATGAATATCTATAGAAATAAATTCTTGATTTATATTTCCATTTTTAACAGGATCCCAAAAATATAATAATTGATAGCAGTGTTATAATGATCCATGATATTATTTATTATTTTCCATTAATAATTATTTTTATTATTATCTTATGTTATATTAAATAATATCCTAAAATAAAACATGAAAATTTAAAAAATTAAACTATTGAATACAGCAACTATAGTCATAAAAATAGCGGGATTAGATAATAGTATTTACATTTTTAATTCCTATATTTATAAAAAATGTTTCATTTTCATTTTACCAAATTAACGTCATTGTTTTATTTAGTATATAATTATTGTTTTAATATGATATGTTTGGGTTTTTTATAAAATAAAAGCCTTTTTAGTGAATAGTATAAATACAGATTTTGTAAAAAAAATCAATTTTATAAAAAAATAATGACATAAAGATTCTATAATCCATTTTAAAATAAGAAATACATATTTAATAATCATCTAAAAAAATTATTTTGATTTTATAAATCACGTGTTTATAATTATTAAAACCTAAGTAATATTTCAATCTAAAAACTATTATTACACGTGCTAAAATTAATTTTAATTTCCCAACACATAGAAAGTTATTTTGATAAAATGATTCTTATATTTGAAATAATAATTTTAATATTATTTGATATAATATCTCATGACCTACCAGTGCATTACTTTTCTGGTTTTGGGTGGTGGAGGCATTTGAGGGATGTTCTGGGAGATTGTGGTGGTTTTAGGACTTACACATTGTCTAAATGTATTACATGACCTGAAAGCCAGTTTCATGAATTTTCTAAAGCTGATTCACAAAAAAAGGGTTTTCAGGTTAAATTAAATAATAAAAATTAAGTGTTGACACATTTTTTAGCAGAAACCGAACACCGGTGGTTACACGACATGAATGGGAATTACTTGTCATGTAATACCCCGACCATGTGTAGTTTTAAAAATCTTTTTTTGGATGAACCCTTATTTATTCATTTTTTATTCCTTTTTTATCTCATTTTGGGTGAACCCTAGGCACCCCCAAAGTTTACTTAAATCCCTTATTTATCCCTCTTCGATCTTTCGACTCTCGTAGTTGATCGTCTAAAAAATATTTTTTTGGACCATGTCATTTTCTTCCTCTTTCTTGGTTTTTTCCTCCCATTCTTCTCCAAGGGATCCAATGTAGTGATTTTTCTTTGGTTGGGGGGTGTTTTTGGTTTCATACTGATGCATCTTTTATATTTTATAGGTAGATCCACAGTTCTCATGGTGCAGTTGTGTTTCTCAAGAATTTCACCTCACCCTGCGCTGAGAAAAGCTTCCTTGATGTAGGGATTCCCTCATTTCTCCTTATTTATTCATCATATGGGAGGGTTTTTCTACTATTATTATATGTATAATGGTTTCACTAGATTAAATCAATTATAATGAATCGATAAATTGAATTTAATGGGGGTAGTGATACTTTATCCGCATGTTTTACAGCCTTGATATTATTTTTGATATTTTGATCATTACGAGATAAATGCCCCACTAAAAATTGTTGTCATTGGTGGCCTTGTTTCTGTTGGATATGTCTGCTCTAGATGTTTCTTTTTTTGAGATTTGTTTTTTTACACCCAAAAATGAAAATTGGTAAACCATTTATACTTGGATAATGAATTGGTTTCATCGGGATTTGGGTTGTGTGATAACACCCCAAAGAAAAATAGTGAAATGTGATAAATGTTCTTTTGAAACTATAATTGTTTTTTTGATGTGATGTGTTATTGGTTGTGTTTTTTTAAGTTTTGGGGAATGTGGATGGCCTATGGTTGTATGGTGGATCCATAATGGTGACTTTTTACAGCGGGGCTGCAGATCTGGTCAGGGTTTTTGTTGTGTTGCTTGATGTGGTGGTGAGTTGGGGCTGTTGGGGTTCAGATGGATGGATTAGGAGGGATGAATTTTAATAAGTATGGAAGTAGTTGTTATGGATTTTTCACCAATGGAAACTTCCATAAATCTTAACCCAATATATATAGATCGATATATGGTATATCATTAATGAATGTTAAATGGAGTAGAAAATTGATGTCTCCTAGATATATTAGGGCTCTTCAACTTTTTATATTTGTATTTCCACTTATGTGTTGTGTTTGGTAGTTTCCTAAGAATTTATGGAATGGATAAATGATTTCTTAAATAAATAATGTAAATGGTTAAATAATTTTTTTTAGAAATGTAAATTGGGATTTGTGTGTTGTTGTTTTATTTTTTTCATGTCTAAGTTGAAACAATGACAGTAGTGTTGCGAGTTGGCTATTTATCTGAAACCCAATAGCTTGGGCTTGGGTGTTTTTTATCATATATGTATATATTTTTATTTTTCCTTGTGATATCTATACTCACCCCACCTTAGTTGATTTCTGTGTTTTGAACACCCCCATCATCATGGTGAAGGGAGTCTTTCCCAATATTCGGTGAGGAGTAAGGATGGATGGGTTCCATCTTTTTTCCACACTCTCTTCCAGGTGAGGTAGTTATGGAACTTGCTATGATGGCCAAAGGTCTTTCAGTGTATTAGATGGTGGTTGTTATGGACCATGTTTCTTCAGGCATGGTGAGATGGCCCTGGTGTTTTTGGGTGAGGTGGTTTGTGCTTTCCCAGGTGTCTTAGGTATGAGAGGTGACTTGCATTCCTTGGTTATTTTGAGATGAGATGTGATGTTTTGTGAGGAAAAGGTGTGTGCGGGAAGGTTGTGTTGTCGTTTGTGGATTAGGTGTGTGTGGTTCTGATATGTTCGTGTTTTTTTCCAACTATGTGTGGGTGATATGTGATGTGGTATATGGAAGGGATAGGAGCACCATGGTGTTATTCATTGGGAAAGAGCAACATACTAGTGGAAAACTGGTGTGGGGTACCGTATAATCAATGTGTTTTATATTATAATACTTGAATTTAATTTTATGATGAGTGTGCCTTGGTGAGGATGATATGGTCAGTATACCTACTTAGGCACTGTATGTTTCTTCTATTTCCTCATAAGTGCATTAGTGTGCCTCTTTCATATATGAACAAGAGATTTTTGTTTTCCCTACTTAGTATATGTTTATGTTCACCCTATGTATATACACTATTTTCTAGTTTCTAAGAGGATTTCACGGACTGCTCTAGGCCTTACTAGCTCAAATCCTTGACTTTTACTCTGTTGCTGATTTAGCTTTAAT
This sequence comes from Viscum album, assembly GCA_963277665.1. Taxonomy (NCBI): domain Eukaryota; kingdom Viridiplantae; phylum Streptophyta; class Magnoliopsida; order Santalales; family Viscaceae; genus Viscum; species Viscum album. The sequence continues at coordinate 933,644,007 of OY728150.1, read as the reverse complement.
TTTTGGTATTCACTATGGATACTTTATTTTTTTCGTACCAGATCTATTTATAAATTAATGTGGGGTGGTTTTTGGATTTCTTTTCATATTCATGTCTTGGAGTTGTATTTTGGATGACTCATCTTATCTCCTGATCTTGTTTCCTAATAAAGGGTAATGCCTCCCATATTGTGATATTTTTACACCCTTGGTTCTAGTCGCTAACCCAGGGCATACTATAGGTGGAAATCGTGGGTCATCATCTCTCTCCCCTCAATGAGGTATATTTGGAGGGAGGGAATCATGAGAAATTGGTATCAGAGCTGATGGTTGAGATATAGGATGGAGTTTGGAGTTATTCATAGCAAGTATTACATTGGAATGGTATGGAAACTATTTAATTTGACCTTGCTATGTGACATAGGCCAAGGAAACTATCTAGGAAACGAGATTTTAGGGCCACCTGTGATCTAGTGTATGGATTATGATCTTATTGAGTGGTCAAGTAAGATGGAACTGCCTATGGAGTAGAGACCCAGGAAAGGTAAATTCATCATAATTACTAGTATTATTGTTTGAATTAGATTATTTTGGTAAGGCTAAAATGAAAAAATGGAATCAATTAAAAGAAACTATAATAATATTCCATATTGTTATGTATTAGGAAATATTTGTTTATATTTCAGCTATGGATCTTAGTATTCATTTGTGTGTGGATTAGGAAGTGGAGGTTCAGTAAGCTCATCTAGTTAATCGCCATAGGGTTGATCCAATTGATGAGGAGGATCAGTGGAATTTGAAGTTACATTCCATCAAGTAGAAAGATTTTGGAAAGTACAAGGGTGACATTTCAAATGTGGAGAAAAATTTATTATTGGAGGAGCTTTAGCATGCCTTCAGTTTGATATGGACCCCTATGGGATATTGGGTCCCTTTGGCATTCATTATGTTATATGGAGTTACACGTTAGTGATGGATTATGTTTCTGAGGGAGCGTAATAAGGAAGATGTGTTATGGGTTGACTTCTAGAAGGAATTTTGAGAAGAGTTCCTTTCATTGACCATGAAGGTAAAGAAGAGGCCGGAGTTACTCTCCCTTCATTAGGGGAGTATGTCAATCCAGGAGCTTGGGATTATGTTCTAGGATCTTCTTCTCTTTGCCACAAATCTCTTTTTGGACGAGGAGTCCTATGAGAGATGTCTTGGGGAGGCACTTCCACTACAAAAAAAGGGTGATCAAAAAGAGTTTCTTATTTAGAAGGTGTTAAAAACCCCTCTAAACACATTAGCAGTTGTTATTCATAACTGCTGCTAATGTTCCCACCTTCTCTAATTAAGGGAGTTTTTGGGTAAGTCATGGTAAAATGAGCTTTAATTTTGCAGCGGCTAGATTAGATGGGGTTTCGAAAACATCTAATTTTCCCCCTATATTGGTTGATTAAAGGCAGTTATAAACACCCCTAAATTTGTTCTTCACTTAGGGGATGCTATAACCACCTCTAATCCAGTCTGAAATTCCCCCAATTTAGGGGTAGTTATGCTATAAATGATCCTAAATAGGGCCCATGAAAAACCAACAAACACCTAGTGGACATCCTCAACCCCATGGCGGACACCCCCATGTGCCACCCCCACCGACTCCAATACACCCCTGGTAGACATACCCAAAAAGAAAACATGAAACCCGCTCATACCCCCCCCCCTCCCACAAACATGGCCCAACAGACCCCATGACACCTTCTTGACCTCCCCACAGACATCCCACAATAGACCCCATGACACCCGCTTGATAGACACTCCCACAACACAGACCGCATGAAGCCCCCACCGAAACCTTCAAACCTCGACCCATGACAACACCCCAAAGTGCACCCATGAAAGCCCACAAGCCCACCCCCAGACAATCGGCACTACATGTGGACTCCCTCCAGGACCGAGGACTTGTCCGCAGTGGGCCCCAGCGCACGTAGCGCCTATCACCAATGGTCAGGGGTGTAAACAATTCTGACGTCACTAGGATTCGAAGCTGTGACCTATCAAAAGAAACAATATGATGTAGCCACTGAACCTATTCATCTTATAGTTTATATAGACAATATTTTATATTTATTTAAATAATTGAAATTTATAATATATATATATATATATATGTCTTAACATATTTAAATAATATAATGTTTTTTGGTATAATACGTAATATATGTGGTTATAATATATTTGTGTATTTATAATGTATATAAATAATTATATTTACAAATATAAATATATATTTATACATATTTTCATAAATACATTTATATTTGTGTGTGTGTATTTTTGTATTTATATAATATTTATAGATATATTATAATTCTAAAATATATTTATATAACAATATCATTATTTTTATATACTTATATATTAGTATCTGTGTAACAGTAATATTATTAATTATTATTATTATTATTACACCTATTTTTTAAACTATAAATTATATTTTGGTTTTATAAATACTATACATTTATATGTTTTATGATTTATATTATAGATATATTATATTAAATAAATTTATATTATATATTTATATATATAATTATATAAATTATATTATGTCATGGAAATACATACACATATCTTTATATATACACACATGAAATTAAATACATTCATATAAATTGACATATCTCATTAAATTAAATTAAATGTATATATTTTCTAAATTAATTTATAATTAATATTGAATACTACAATATATACAATATAATTTTATTATAGCAATAAATTTACATATAATAAAATATTTTATAATAAAAAATATATATAATATGTATAATATATATATATATATATATGATAAATATTTTCTATATTATATATATATTTAAAAATAAATATACAAAAAATGTATTTAATATAATATATGTATAATATAAATCATAATATAAATATATACTATTTTTTAAAACCATTTATAAATTTTATATATTTGAATAAATATATTAATAATTGAATTTATATTATGTATACCAATATTTATATTTGTATACATTTTTATTTATATGTATGAGTATTTATTTAAAGAATTTATATAATTTATTTATATATATAAATATATATATATATATATGTTTATAATTCATATAAACACATTTATATAATGTGTTTACATAATATATGTATACCCACATGTGCCTTAATGAATATATATCATGTAATTTGAATTTATATGAGATTTATTTAGAAAAAATTAGAGGGTGTTAAAAACCTATAATCAAAGGGATTAACAGAGGTTAATGAACCCCCTCTAATTTCATGAATTAGAGTGGTTTGAAAAATCTATCTAATTTCATAAATTATAGGGTATTGACAACCCCTTCTAGTATATTAAATTACAAGGGGTTTAAAACCCCCTCTAATGTCATAAATTATAAGGGGTTCGAAACCCACTCTAATGTCATATATTTGAGGGGGTTCATAACCCCATATAATTTCTTAAATTAGAGGGGGTTTAAAACCCCCTCTAATTTCTGAAATTATACAGGGTTCCAAACCCCCTCTATTCTAAGGGATTATCAGTGGTTTGTGAACCTCCACTAATATTAGAGATTAAAGGGGGTTGTGAACCCCACTATTTCCATTTAAAAAATCCATTTTATATATTTTACCTCTAATATCCAAAATAATATTATATATGTAAGGCCTATAAAATCTTACCAAACATATAGCGACACTAATTATTTTATTTGCATCATTTTTGACATAATCTCTACTAAAATCCAACCAAATATTCAAAAAAATGCTAAAATTTTTGACGGGGGTTGTGAACCCCCTCTAAATTCGATGAGTAGAGGGGGTTATGCATATCCCCCAATAAAATAAATCTACAGGGTGTGCATAACAACTTCTGAAAAACGGTTTCTAACATACTGTATTTTTTTGTAGTGTCCTTACCTCCATCAAGTTGGTTGTCACTCATTTTCCATTGCCAATGTATCTGGAGGTTCAGAAAAAGGTGGAGGTGATTGAGTGGATGCACTCATAAGGAGGCTTTCCATTATAGGAGATCGAGTAGAGTTATTTTAGAGTATGAGGTATCTATGGTAGGTCACATGCACTGAGTCCTTTGAGGTTTTGACTGGTATGGAGTCATCCTTAGTAGTTTCTTTTATGGACTCCTAGTGCTGATGGTTTTCATGATTTTCCTTGGAGTATTGTGAAAATTTTTTTAGGTTGAGGGGCTTGTAGTCAACACCAAATCCATTTCCCAATTATTCCCTAAGCTCTATTTTGTGGAGGTGGACTAGTTTAGTGCCATCCATAGCAGCAGTTGCCAGTGATACTACTTGAAAAGGAGGGGTAGAAATATTTTTCTCCTCCAATTGGAGATGGAGCTGGTAGAGGCCAACCCAAAGATATTCCTCATGATCAGGGACTATTACCTGAGTGTGGCCATGAAGGTGGTCGCCAAAAGAGGGGAAGAGGGTTCGGTCATGTACAGTTACATGCAGTAGAGGCAGCAGTTCTAACTGTGCTAGAGATCATCATATGTGTGATTAGTTTTTTAGAACCTTTTCTTATGGTTTGTTTGATTCAGGATCTTCACACTCCTTTATTTTACCCACCCTATCCCATGATCTGGGACTAGACATAGAGAGACTTCACATCCCCCTAGTGTTGAGTACTCTAGTTGAAGGCTATACTAGGTTGTTTGATGTGTGTTGGGGTGTAGACTCATGATGGGACTACATCAGTTATGTGGGTATCACTTCTTTCTACATATCACACTATGAGATGTCATGCTTGGTATCAACTGGTTATATTCCAAACATGTTTTTATCCACTGCTTTCGGATAAGAGTCTTGTTTTCATATGTAGATGGCCAAATCTTGGCCTTCATTGGAGAGTGGGGTTGTCAAGTGGGAAGTCAGTGTGTGGAACCCCTTATTTACATGTTGGCTGAGATTTCAATGGAATCACTGACGCTGAGATGGTGGAGGTTCCCAGGTTCATTGGGGAGTTTTTTTATGTCTTCCCTGAGGAAGCTGTGATACTACCCCCTTGATGTGAAGTTGAGTTTGGGGTTGACTTGTAGCCTAGTGATTCTCTGATTTCAATGGATCCTAATCAGATTGTTCCATCTGAGTTGTGATAGTTGATGATCCCAATTGATAATCTAATGAAGAAGGGATTTATCTAGCCTAGTGTTTTGACTTGGGGTTGTCCAGTGTTGTTTGTAAAGAAGGCAGATGGTAGTCTAAGGTTGTGTATAAACTACCAGATGTTGAATCTGGTGACGGTCGAGAACTATTAGCCTCTTATAAAAATATAAGATCTTTTTTACCAGTTTAGAGGGATATTTTGTTTTTTAAGATTTATATGTAGTCTGTATATCACTAGTTAAGGGAGAAGGAGTAAGATTTCCTAAAGACTTCCTTCAGATTCAGGTATGGTCACTTCGAGTTTCTAGTAATGTCATTCAGTGTTATGAACACATCATCCATGTTCATAGTACTTATGAAATACTTCTTCTGAGAGTTCCTAAATTTCTTTGTCTTCATATTCACCAATGAAAACTTTGTTTACTCAAAGTCAGAGGAGAAACATGCTGAGCATATTAGAACTATCTTGCAGTTTCTTCGACGCCACCAGCTATAAGGAAAGTTTCCCAAGTTAATGTTCTAGATAAGGGTGATTAATTTCCTTAGGCATGTGGTGTCCTAGTAGGGTTTGACAGTAGACCCATTGATGGTCTAAATAGATGTTTCTTGGAAAATACCAAAGAACATGGGAGATGTTCACAGTTTTCTTGGTCTTATAGGATATAATCAGTTTTTCATACCCAGTTTCTCTCGAGTAGTAGCCCCATTAACATATTTGAATAGAAAATACCAAGATGTTTTATGGAGTAGAAAGTACCAGGTATCATTTATTTACCCAAAGGGGAAGTCAATTATTGTTCTAGTGCTACTGTTTCCAGAGAAAGGGGTGATGTTTAAGGTTTTTTGTGTTTCTTACCATATGGTTCTGGGATTCATGGTGATGTATAAGTGAGATGTTATCTCTAGTGGGTCTAATAGGTTAAGTCCCCTTGAACATAAATATGTTGGACACGATCTAGAGTTAGCAGAAATTGTGTTCGTGCTGAAGTTGTGGCTGCATCACATCATTAGGGAGTGATTTTTTGTCCTCACGAATCCCAAAAGCTTGAGGTATATCTTTTCACAGTGTGATCTAAATCAAGGATAATAGAGGTGGATGGAGTTTCTTTAGTTCTCTGATTTTGATATTTCCCACACCTCATGAAATCGGAATGTTGTGGTCGATGTATTCAGCATAAAGTCACGGAAGGATGTTACTCGGGAATCTGCAAGTGCTTAGTGAGTAATGGAGGTGTTGGAAGCGTCGCACTAAGATGAAAGAGTAGATGGTGGTAAAGTCTATCTATTTTAGATGACGGTGCAACCTTATCTAGTGTAGAAGGTGGAGGAGTCTCAGTGGGAAGGCTCAGAGGCAGAGCTGATGCACGATCATTTTGGCCATGAAAATTATTTAGAGGGATGGTCGGAGGATGGTCCAAACTAGATTTTGTTTTGAGGAAGGTTTTTTGTTCTAGTGGAGATGCATAGTGTATTCCTTCGAGATTTTCATAGATCACATATGGAGGTACATCCGAAAGTTTCTAAGATGTTACATGGCTTGACAATGCAGTTTTGGTGTCCCAGGACGAAAAGGGTAGTGGCGATGTTTTTGGAGAAGTGCTTGGTTTTCCAGCAGGTAATGTTTTATCATTGTGTTTTTGGTGGTATGATATGGCCCTTGGATGTTATTGAGTGGAAATGATATGAAATATTGATGTATTCCACCACTAGGTTACCCAAGTCTCAAGTTAGTTGTGATTCTATCTGGGTGACAATGGATTGACTGATGAAATTGGCCCACATCCTAGTGACCAAGGAGTCGGGCATAGGGGATGCCTTGGCAAGGAGGTATGTGGATGAGGTAGTGAGGTTGAATAGAGTGTTCAGGTTCATTGTTTCAGATCAGGATGCACGGTTTACCTCATGATTCTGGTGGGTATTACATCATGATATTGTCACCCAATTACTCCATAGCACTATATTGTACCCTATGATATATGTTCAGAAAGAGCGAAGTCTCCAGACATTGTAGGATATGTTGTGAGCGTGTGTGTTGGACTTTGGTGGATCTTGGGTATGAAATCTACCTTAGTTATAGTACACTAATCATAATAGTTATCACTCTTTCATTGGAATGGCTTCGTTTGAATCTTTTTTTGGAAGAGCATGTCATTTTTCATTGTGTTGGATGTAGGTTGGGGAGACAACTATTTTTGGTCTCGATGTGTCGAAAAGTATGACTAAAATGGTTTATATTGTATGTGAGAGGATAAAGGTAGAGTAGGAATAGTATAAGTCTTATTATGATTGTAAAATGAGGCCCTTTGAGTTTGTGGTTGGGGACCACATTTTCTTAAAGGTATCTCCTCGACAGAGGAAGTGGGGGTTTGCCAGAGGGAGTAAGATTTCTCCCACGTTTTCTAGGCCTTTTGAGGTGTTGGGTAAATTTGTAGAGGTGTCATATCAGTTAGCATTACAAATATAGTTAGAGAGGATCCACTATGTCTTCCACATACCACAAATTTTTAGTTATCTTCAGGATGACTCCAACATCATTAACTGGGAATAATGGGATATCAAGGATGACATGAAATTTGTGGAGCATCAAGTAGAGAGCTAGGATTGTCGAGAAAAGTTGTTGTGTGCATAGACCATTCCCTTGGTTTGTGTATTCTGGAGGCATGGTGGCCAAGATGGGAGCACTTGGGACCAAGAAACTAATATGTGTTCCCAATACCTAGAGTTGTTTTGAGTTTTCCTTTTCCTTATTTTTCTTTGTAAAGAGATTATTGAAACTTTTATTTTTATGAGATGATGTTTCTTACCTTAGTTTGTGACATGTGTGGCATGATGTGTGATAAATTCTTAAAATATAAAGGTAGGAGGACCTGATTCCTAATCCATAAGCATTAACTAAGATGTACTTAAACCCATGTAGGTGTTTCATTTCCACTCGGAGTGGATATTATCTTGACATGGAGGACAAAATTACCTGATTCATGTGTTTGAGATGGTGTGGTTATTGTTCTTGTGTGGTGTGTTTTGTGGTCATTTGGGGTGACATGATGGGGTTTGATTTCTAGAAAGCAGAGGAGGTGTTATTGGATGTAGATGTTTCCACTCAATCTTTCGAAGCACCCAAGGTGGTTTATCACTGAAAGTTAATGTGGTTGGTTATTAGTAGCGTTTCAAATGTTACAAGACTCTTGAGAGGTATCTCACAGGGTGGATTTTCATAAACCTATTTCATATTAGATTTGTTTTTGATTATCGAGGGTTAAAATAACTTTAGGGGTATGTGATGTAACGGTCCATGTACTCCTAATCCTTACTTTATCAGTTTTGGGTGTTGGAGGCCTTTAGGGTATGTTATAGGAGATTCTATTGGTTATAAAAGTTACACATTGTGTAACTGTATTACAAAATGTGAAATCTAGTTTTAAGATTTTTCCAAGTATATTTCACAAACTAAGGTTTATTATGGTAAATTAAATAATAAAAATGAAGAGGTGAAATGTTTTTTTTGAGGAAACTGAACATCGGGGGTTACATGACAAAAAAGTGGATTACACGTCGTGTAATACCCAGATCATGTGTAGTTTTAAAATTAGATTTTTCTAGAAAAATCATCATTGATTCTATCATTCTTTCCTTTTCTCTTGTTTTTGGTAAACCCTAGGCACCCTGAAGTATCCTTCAAGCCATTCTTCATCCCACTTCAATATGTTGACTCTGGTGGTTTCTAGATAGCGATCTTTGGTAGGGCCATGGTATTTTCTTCCCCTTTCTTGGTTGTTTTCCTTATAATTTTCTCATGGGATTTTTTTGCAGTGATGTTTCATTCGTTTGAGTTTGTTTCAGGTGTCATTTTTATGGATCCTTGGTTTGTTATAGGGTTTTCAATGTTCCCGTGGTCTGGTTGTAGTTCGTGAGCATTCTCCCACACCCTGTGGTGTGAAATGGTTCATCAAGGTAGGGATTCCCTAATTCCTCCATATTTTTCATCATTCAGTAGGGTGTTTCTTCTGTTATTCTATGGATCATGGTTATAGCAGCTTAAGTCAAAGATAAAAAATCGGTAAACTTATTTTAAATGGGGGAGTGGGGTTTGATCCACATGATTTTACGGCCCTGATATTGTTTGTGATATTTTGATCATTATGTGTTAAATGACCTGCTGAAAATTGTGTCCATTCGTGGAATTTTTTATGTTGGATGCATCTATTGTGGCTATTTCTTTATTATAGTTTTCTTTGGTATCACCCAAAAATAAAAATTGTGTGACCATGTATACTTGGATAATGAGTTGGTTCCCTAGGATTTGGTAAGTGTGATAATTCCCCAATTAAAAATAGTATAATGTGATGATTGTTATTTTAAAACTGTAAAATGTTTTTTTGTGATGTGATACATGACTGGTTGGGGTTTTTACATGTGGGGGAAAGTGTATGGATTGTTATTTAATAGTGGGTTCGTGATGGTTCATTTGTGTAGTGGGGTTGCAAATCTAGTTATGTTTTTGGTGTGTTGCAGGATGTGGTTCTGAGTTGGGGGATCTTGTGTTTGAGAAGGATGGATTAGGAGGGATGACATTGAACTAGGATGGAAGTTTTTATTATGGGTTCCACTAAATTTATAACATGAAAAAAGATTCACCTCGTATCTAGAGATATATATGTGGTATATCATTAATGGGTGTTAAATAGAGCAGAAATGTGAAGGTTTTTAGATCTGTTAGGGCACTTCACCTTTTAATAATCGTGTTTCCTCTTGTCTGTTTTGCTCAGTAGTTTCCTGAGTAGTGATGGAATGGATAAATGATTTTTTTTAATAAATAATGAAAATGTTAAAATAAATTTTTGTTGGGAAATTAAATTGGGATTTTTGGCTTGTTGTGAGGTGTTGTGCATGTAGAGGTAGCAACAAAGGTGGTAGTGTTGTGAGTTGGTTGTTTCTATGAGAACCTATAGTTCGGGATTGAGTTTTTGGAATAATATATATATATAATTTTATTGTACTTGTGATTTCAATATGCACCCCACCCTAGTATACCACTATGTGTCAAACACACCCATCATCATAGGGGAGGGTGTCTTTACCAACATCCAATTAGGATTACAAATGGTTGTGTTCCTACTCTTTTCTTCTTTCTCTTCTAAGATAGGTATGTATGAAATGGATTATGATCAATAGAAATTTGTTAGTGTCTTATATGCTGGTTGTGATTTCCCAGGCGTCTTCAGGTGAGGTGTGATGACCCAGGTGTTTTCAGGCGAGGTGGTTTGTTATTTCCTAGGTGTCTTTAGGATGAGATCTTACTTTCTTTCCCATATGTTTTCTGGATGAGATGTCATGTGTTGGGAGACCCAGGTGTGTGCATATGGGTTGTGTTGTAGTTTATGGGATAGGTTTCTATTTGCGGGATGTGTTTTGGTTTGTGGCCTAAGTGTGTACGTATGATATGTGATGTGGTATACAGAAGGGATCGGAGCACCAGGATGTTCGTCATCGGGAAATAGTAGAATACCAGTGGGAAAGTGGTGTGTGTAACCCTATCATTGATTTTCTTTACATTATATTACTTGAGATGAGTTATTTGGTGAGTGTTACTTAGTGAGGATGAGATGGTTAGTACACATGCTTATCTAATGTTTGTTTCTACTGTTTTTGCATGGGTGAAATGGTATGCCTCTTTCACAGGTGCAAGAGAGATTTTGGTTTTTCCTACTAAGTATACATGTATACTCCCCTACATATATAAACCGTTTTCAGGTTTCCAGTCAGATTTTTCGGACCATGTTGGATCTTAATAGCTTGGATCCTTGGTAGTTGCTATGTTACTAATTTAGCTTTACTTTTGGGTATTTATTTTGGAGACTTTATTGTTTTTGAATCAGTTCTATTTATACACACATGTGGGATGGTTTTTCGATTTATTTTCATATAATTTCTTGGATTTATATTGTGGATGATTAATATTATTTCCTGATCTTATTTCCTTACAATGGGTAATTCATCCCATATTGTGAGAGTTATACACCCTTGGTGAAAGTTGCCAACCTAGGGCCTACTGGTGGTGGGACTCAGGGGTCATTATCTCTCTCCCCATATTGAAGTATATTTGGAGGGAGGGTTTGTGACATTTAATATGTCCAATTTCATTTAGGGTATAAAATTAAAATTATTAAGATAAATTTTAATCACCACAATAATAGTGAAGCAATAATTTTTAAATTGTTGTTATATTAATATCTGGGAATTTATATTGAAAAAAATAAAATGAAATCAGTTAAATAACTAATCATATATGATATAAATAACATAAATAAATTTATTAACATAAATTTAATTTTTTACGAATAAAAAATGTTAATAATTCATAATGGTCAAAATTGTTATTTTTGCTACGAAAATAGTTTCTCTACACATTACCTATTTTATTTCAGAAGTTAATTTTATAGTTTTTAAAAATTGATTTTTATTAAATTTATGACAACATTAGTTCCATAAAAATGAAATTTGGTTATATGTGTTCTGTTATATTTTTAATAAATCATAAACTCACTTTGACAAAAATCGGTTACCTATTTTAAAAGTAAAAGGGTAAAATGTAAAAATGAAATAGTAAAAACCTTATAAAATGTTTAAAAAATGTCTAAAAAACCTTGTTTGATAATTTATAAACACAGAGACACTCCACAATCTAATATATCAAAACATTGGATTTGTTGACCAAGTAATAGTGTAATGTTATCATGGATGTGTAAAGAGTATTTAATTATAAATGGGGATCACTTACACCCCTACTTGGTTACACTTAACATTCAAATTTTCATTGAAACTATTCCAAAAAAATTATTATATTTCCAGTTATCATCAATAATACCTTGATCTATAGAATTTATCTTAAGTCCTTTACTTCAAAGAAATTCTTTGAGAGAAGACTATATCTCTAACATAATTATTACATTCTACATAACATTTTGTCCTTAATAATTATCTTTCATTTGTCTTTTAGGCATAAAAATATAATTAAATCATTATCATTATTAAACTTATATGTTATTATATCAAAGAAATAACCATTATTTATTCCTATCTTTATTCTATGAAAAGAAATATTCGTTATTGTGATTCGTGGACTACCACCTCCACAAAGAAACATCTTACATTTATCATAAACACTAAAAATGGATGAGTAAAAGGATGTAATTGATGAATAAATTTAATTTCTATACTATAATTATGATTTTAAAATTTCAAATTTTTATACACTATATTTTCCTCTAATTCGATAAGAAATGGAAACATTAGTCATGCCTACGTGTGAATTATTTCCTCTATGAACTATTTGTTTAATTATTTATCACCCCAATTCATGGTTTGATATAAAAATATATAAAATATATAAAATTTGTATACATAACATTATTAATATTATGGATATTACAAAACAATTTTTCAATTCTTTTTACCTTGGTCAACACACACAAGGAGTTATGAAAGACTCGAAAAAAACCTCAAGTAACAAACATAAGTAAGAAAACTATATTATAAATATATTATATATTATAGTTAATGGAAATTGGAATATGAAATATACTTTATTAATTATTTTTAATTAAGAATTTTATAAACTTAATTTTCTTATTCAACAATATAAGTGCATTCGCTGAACAAATCTGGAACACGGGGTAAGGGGTCTTTTGTACCTCCTTGATGACTTATTTGTTACAAGTTCTCTTTTTTTTCTCCATTTTATGAAATATTATTCTTATTAAACTATTATTTCTTTTTGATATTTCCCTTATATTATTCATAGTAAAATATCCTTTTTATTTTTGGGGTTTCAAATGTTTTTAGTTTCCTTTATCATTCCCACTTTTAAGAAAACTTGATATAAAGGAACCCTCTAATTTTTTATATCATGTTGAGAATCACCCAAAAAATATTTTAAACAATGAATAGATTCTAAAAAATAATTATTTATGGAGATCCTTCAGGGTTTTATTCTTGTTTAATGGAAAATAATAAGTTGTAACATGCCCAACTTTTTAATTATTTTTATGATTTTTCATTCAGAAATATAAATATAAATTATAAATAACTATATTTCATTGAAATAACTAATTATTTTTACAAATATTTATCACCAATGTTATTAATTTAAATATTTTTACTTGTAAATAGAAATTTATTTTTTAAAATTGTTTTATAAAAATAGTGGCTCATAGCCTGAGCAATATGCAGTCGCGTCTGTCACGGCCATGGGGCTCGAACTCATGACCGAAGGGGGACACATATGCATCACCTTCTATCAGCCTTCATGATGCCCTAATTCTGTATTTGATCTTTTATATATATATACATATCTTTTACTAAATATATGATTCTTTTTAAATATATAGTTAAATTTTATTACTATACATATTTTACTAATAGTTTAATTTCCAAATCATATCAGAAATTAATTCATTGTAATTTAATGGTTAATAAAGTATTATGTACTTTTTTATTATCATAAAATTGGATATACTGTTATATGAAGTTTTTTGTATGATTAAATATAAATAATAAAATATGATGTATTTTCTATATGTTTGGCTATTAATTTAAATGTTTTTATTTTATATTAATCCCTACATATGTTTTATTACATCAAAATATTGTTTTTGAAAGGTTAAGTGTCACTTTTGATAATAAAAATTTTATATTGATTTATTCATTCATTGATAAAAATACATTTATTTAATGATTATATCCAGTAAAATACCCACTATTACAACATGTTAACACATATAAAAACATTTACAATTCATAACAACATTACACATTGTGCATTAATATAGACTAGAACAACAAGGAATTGTAAAATTATTTACACATTGATGAATTATACATTAACTAAAAAATAAATTGGCTTGAAAACAAAAAATAGGATAAATCCTATAATAAATATCATAAAAATTAAGAGAAGCATTCGTAAAAAATTGACATTTCCGAAGGATGTGTAAAAACCTTTATAAGAAAAGTAGTTAGTGATGAAGTGAGAATGAAGTTGTACTTATAGGAAAAAATGTCAATTATCATTATAATTTTTATCCAATATGGTTTATCAACATCACATACATTATTTAATAAGATAGTTGTTCATAATTATGATTAGTTATGTAGAAGAAATTCAGTAACAAAAAAGATTATTTTAATAATATAACTAAAATTTTTTCATTGGAGAATATAAATAAATTATAAAAATAATATGTTTTATAATAAATGTAGAATTTTTTTTGATATAATATATTTTAATTTAATAACCCACATAAACATTTTTTAAATGCTAATATATTTTAACGAATTCCTGGGTAATTTTTATAATGGCCATAATCTTTATTTTTCTATGAAAAAATTAAATTACAACAAATAATCATATTGATTTAAAATTTATCCTTATAATATTTATAAAATTATTTTTGATAGAATAGACTTCATTTTTTGACTTATCTATTAAAAATTATCTTAGGGTAATTTTTTGGGAATTTTATGACAAATTTGATATTTTGGAGAAAAAGCGAATATTATCATTCTATAAAGCATTTAAATATTTTGAAATTATTATTATATCAGAATGAAAAAAATTATAAAACGTTTTATTCAATAAAAATAAAATTTAATAATTATAAAATTAAATATAAAAATATTAATTTTAAATTGGAAATTTACACATTAATTTTTTGAACCAAAAAATGCATTTTTAAATAAAACTTATTTTTTGTTTTGTGTGAATTAATTAGGTTGGTTGGGAGGTATGTTTAGATTTTTGAATTCCTTTTATATCCAGCCACATTCTCACACTCATTAATAATCCATAAATTGGTTTTAATTAATTGAACACACATGTTTTTTGGTTATATAATAAAATAACCTATATTATAACCCTTAAAACCACCCCTCCTCAAGTTTAAATACCTTATGAATTGGGTGATTCAAGTTTAAATACCTTATGAATAGTGTGATTCAAAGGAGAACAAAATAAACATAAAGATGTTTATTTTATTTCATTTTTACGTTTCACAGCGTTGTGGCACTGTGATGTAGTGACAAAGTAACATGTTCTCCTTTCATAAAGAATAAGCATGGAGACACTGTTTCAATGTGAAACAGTAACACTGAAACATGTTAACGTGTTTCCTCCATTAATTAGGGGTAGGGTCCAATGTTAGAACTCATAATGGTGGAGAATTTATCTAGAAACCTGGTATTTTTATAAGGCAAGGAAGAGGAGGCTCTCTCACAGGTGATGACAGATCAAAGTTTAGGATTCTATCAAGCGACAATGAATTGACGAACACCATTGGAACAAGGATCAACGTGACGACATGACATCAATCTATGTTTGCATGAAATCCAACTCAAATTAGGGTGTTGTGTTTTGATTCTCCTTTCCATCATTCTTGATATTCTATGACAAATGCGGACCAATTAACAAACAAATTGGCCCGCAGATTGATCGTTGTTGCAGGATGGGATTACTCATGAAAAGTTTTATGGGAGGAAAACATTGTGATTTATGTTGGATTAGGATTGTCATTATAATGGTGATGATCCACGATCTACACTAACATCGATCGAGGTTTGTCTCTTTTTGTTGATCCATTCCCCTATTCTTAGTTCATCATGGCCAATCTTTGTTTGGACCGTGAAATGACATTTGGCGATCGATAGATCGTTGCACAATCAATCATTAGCGCAACAATCTGGTATCACAGATCTGAAATAGAGACGACATGATGGAGGTTTCATGATGATGGTGGTGAATTGATTGAGGTGGCATGGGAGATAACCCCATTTGAACAATTTTCTGAAAAAGGGGCCGCAATGAGGATTTGAACCCCTCACGATGAAGATCACGACATGAGGCTTTCAGAACCTCTTTCCGGTCAAATAATAGACCACCAGAGCGCGTTCAGTGGCCCATGGGAGACCCCATCGACGCATCGGTACCAGTGACAGCGGGTGGAGACAAGCGGTGGCGGCCACACGTTTATATGGAGGAAGCTGACCGTCTGTGGTGGAAATAGGAGGAACCTATGGTGGATCGACCATGAGTGGTGTTGGAGGCCACGACGAGGGTGAGCTAGAAATGTGGATGTGCCACATTGAGCTGGATACACATGATCAATGGACCACATGTAGAAAACTAGAGGTCGGTCGAGCAAGTCATGTGGCATTGAGAAGATACGGCTGACCACCACATTCGGGGTGGATCAAACTGGCCTGCATCGAAGCAGGATAGGTTGTAGCCATCAGGACGGGACATGATTGACTTGGGCGGCCTAGTTTGATGGACCATAAAATGGGTCGGGTTTGGTCAGTCCCACCAGTTCGGCCTAGAACCGGACCTAATAGACCCCATTTTCAATAAAAGATCCATATATTTCAAACAGTAAGTCTGATTGACAAGTCGTTTGTAGTGTTAGGATCCTTAACATGAGGAAGTCCTTTTCAGATGACTCAGTGGGGTTTTAGTTGGACTCAAAGAAGATGGTACCATTATCACTTTCTTTACTATGAGTGTTTGATGCATGATCTCATTCCTATTATAGTGAATTTTTCATTTTCTGAAGTGATTAAACTTAGTGGATCTAGGGGCCCTAATGGGTCTAAGAGTCTCAGCAGGTCTATGTGCCCCTGTGAGTCAAAGAGACTCAACGGGTCTAAGTGCCATATCAGATCTAACTAAAGTATAGACCACACTGAGAGGCCTGATTAGTCCTCACTTCTCTTCTTGGTAACACAGATAGGGTTTTCGGCATGGGTGTGACCAATATTTACATGGGTACCCATCCCCTATCTAAGAAGACAACTCCAATAGGGTCAGTATGCCCCCAGTGAGATCTAGGTGTAGGACCCCCAATTTTTCTGTCAATATATTTCCATCTTTTGTGACATGAACTAATCACTTTACTTAGGGTAATCTTAGTGTGTTCTATTTGGGTAGGGCCCAAAGAAGCGGGACCTCTTTATGAGGGTCTCTAATGACTTTATATCTCAAGTTGCGAGTTCCCCCAGAATGAGCATGCCTTGATAAGAATCCTATGACCAATTATTGGTTGTGATATTTAGACTCCTTGTCTAGGTGAGACTGGACGTCTCAAGAAAAATTTGTGACGTATCAAGACCAGATATTTTCTCATATACTTTTGTTAGACTTGTTCTATTTACTTTCATTCAGATAGATTGATGTGTGGAATCTCCCATAATTGAGTGTGCTATGAATGGAACCGTATGTATGGTAGTGGATGAGAAATTGCATCTTGTAATCCTTTAAAAGTATACCTGAATGTTCATTTTAAATGTGTCATTGACATATAATTGTGTTGAGTTGACCGTACCTTCTTGGTGGTGATTCCTTTTTGGTTTTTTTACTTTGCATTTTGGGGTCCCCTACTGAGTATTGTTTTACTCACCCCTCAAAGCACTTTTCCTGCATGTGTCATTTCTTATGTAGTTGACCGATTATTTGTTGGAGTCCTAGGAGGAAAATGACTAGGAAAAGGGACGGATGGTTCCCTGTGAGATCAGACAAGACGAGGTGTTTTAGGAAGCTTCCTACAACAGCTTTAGTACCCGTGTTTATAGGAAATAGTTAATGGTTTTCTTTATTTTATTGGACTTGTATTATAGCTCAGTTTTATGTTAAATATTTATATTCTATCATACTCTTTTGCTGGGTTATAGTGGTAATGCATTCATTTTACTTTCTTAGTATTTTTACTCTCCATTCCCTATGGCTTGGAGCTGGGTGAATGTGTACAGACTCTTAGTAAAATGCATCCAATCTGTGTTATATTCCTACCCAGTACTAGTCTCCATCCCTGGCCTATCTAATGTGAGCATGGGGTTGTCACATCATGGGCCCCGAGGGATGGGTCATGACAGAGTTCTATTAGAGGATGTTGGTTCCACATTGGGACCAAGAGTCGATAAGATTGGTTTTGGGAAACTGTGTTAATTGTTTCATGTTCAGATTTGAGGCCAGGGACTCCAATGTTGGTGTGGCCACTGATGTATCCATACACCAAGACTCTAGGAACCTATTTTCTGACTTAGTACATGAAAAAAGTAGTTTCAGGGATATAAAGGTACATGATTCATATTTGATTGGGCTGTATTTTCCTTGTCCTTCATGAGTCTGTTCGACCGGTATACTCTTTTTACTATGATACATCTTTTTTTCCTCAAGATGTTTTAACAATGCCATCTAGCAAGGTTTCCATAGTAGGATCTAGATTTTGGCTAGATGCTCGTCGAGGCCTCCTCGATGAGAGGTAGTGCCAGAGCAATTTTTCATTAGGGTGATCACCAGGTGGTGGTTTCTCCTCATGATCATTTTGCAGACCCACCTCCAATGGTTCAGGTGGATGTTACTTTCCAAACTGAGTTGTTGTTAGCTCTTTTGGCACAATATGATGATGCTCTGGGTTTGAACATGTATCACAGGCGTACAACATAGTGATATCCTGGGATTCATGGTCAGCAGGACCTATCGATTGTAGGTGCGTAACATAAGCCGCAGAACTATAGGTTTCATCAGAAGTTCCAGGGACATTCTAGTTCCTAAGAGAAAAGGCATTTCTATGCTTTGTAGAAAAAGGGGGAATATCACACAATATTTCCACACTTTTCATGGTGTGGTTATAGAGGTGGTTGATGAACCACCAAGGAAGAGGAAGTGGAAATAACATAAAGATCAGTCGGGTAACAGATGTGGCAGGAGAGTTGGGGTAGCATTAGGAGGTGACCTATATTTTCACGTGTTACCACAGACACCTCCAGGTGGTCCATACATGACTTTGGGAGCTGGAGGGATGTAGAGGAGATAGTTGCAGGATATCGAGTCAAATAACCCTAAGACCCCAGTGATGATTCAAGGTATGATCTGTGTCTTTCTACATTTGTTACAGTATTGATAGACACTTGTACTAGTGATTTTCTTTCCTACCACTTTTATTTTTTTATACATAGAGGTTCCAGTAAAACTGTTGACTTAATCCTAGAGTTTAGAGACTCATACTGGAGGGAAAAAAATGACCACACACTAGTGCCGACAGTGTAAACTGACTCTAGCAGACAATAGTTTCGGTTGGGATCTCTTGATAGTGACGATGAGGCCCTACGATGTCATTCTATGTATTAACTAAATCCACAGTTCATTCTCTGATAGATTGTTTTAGGAAAAGGATGTGGTTCATCCATGTGGATGGAACTAGATTTCCCTTCATCAGCAAAGGGTAAATCCTTACAGCACCTCATGGACTCAGGAAGAAAAGGGTGTAGCCAATTTCTACTCAGTTTTCTATTCCAAACCTTAGCGTAGTGGATGTTATGAGTCCTTAGGTTTCTTAGTGGTGGTATTGTATAAGAATGTATTCCACGGATGTTACAGGTTTATCTCTCCGTTAAGATTTAGACTTCTGTATTAGTCTACACCTCAAGGTGGCCCTATATTCACATCAATTGACTGAATGGATCCTAAATAGCTCCATGATCTAGGTGTGCCGATGGGGGACTTATAGCGGGAGGGAATAATAATACCCAATGTTTCACCCTAGACATCCCTAGGTGACCTTGGTTGATGACATATTAGTTTACTCAGTGTTTGAGGAGGATCACACAAGACACTTGAGGATGGTCCTAGATGCACTTTGAGATCACCTGCTATATAGAAATATTTTGATGTGTCTTTCTTGGATTAGTGAGGTCTTCCATTTCTAGGAAACATCATATCAGAGGCTAGAGTTGCAGTGAATCTAGTGAGGGTTGAGATGGTGTTTGATGAGAAAAACTGTGAGACTCATAATATTGAGTTAGAAGTGGTGGTCTTCGCATTGGATATGTAGTGATACAACCTGATGGGTGAGAGATACATCTTCTACTTTAACCTTGAGGTTCCCATGTATCTCTTATCTTATAAATATCTGGGCTTGAGATAGCAGCAATGACTAGAGTTCTTACATGACTACGACTCAAAGTTTTTCTATACTCTTGGGAAGAGGACCATAGAAGTAGATGCTCCCCGTAGGAATTTAGTTTGCAGTTACTGAATGACGCATCAAATAGGTTGTCCTCATTGTATTTATCCTTCTTGGATAGAGATGGAGCATCTTATCTCCATTCGTTGGTTGTTACCCATCCACTCTTAAATGATTTGGGGAGGCACAACTCAATGATACTGACTTCGAGTCTTTATGTGCTCAATTGTCCATAGGGATTACCCCTGATGGAAATTTGAACGGTGGGGAGCACATAATTATTTTTTGAAAATGCACAATTGTAGCAATGATGCCTAGAGTGGCAAGATGCATCGGGATATGCATGTGGGTGTCAAGGTGAACACTAGGGATGACAGGACTGGTTGAACATGAGCTTACCTATTGAGTTAAAATCTAAGAATTGTTTGAATCAGTTTCGTGGATTGTTCCTTATCTTTTTGAGGTTACTAGGAGGGAAGTAGAAGGGATATCAACATACTTTTTGAAGATTTTACCATGTATGTACAGGAGACACGATACCCTCAGGGTGATCATTGGACGACTCACAAAGTCAGCCCACTTCTTAACTACCCTAGGAATAGATTTTACTAGAGGGATTGGGATGCATCTACGTGTAGGAGGAATTTTCAGAGAATGTGTAGGTCATCTAGGAGTGGATAAACAATGCATAGGGCCATCTAATGTTTTGTGCTGGTAGAAGGAAGAGATTTTTGGATTTGAGGAAGGATACCATGTCTTCCTTTCGATCTCACCTCGATGAGGGTTACATAGACTTTTTATTGGGTAGAAAGCTATCTCCAATGTTAATATTCCCCGTTTCAGGTACTGAGTATAGTTGGTAATGTAGCATAATATATGGAACTACCCTATAGTGGGACCAGATACACAATGTCTCCCACATGTTGCAATTAAGAAGATTTGTGCAAAACCCTTTACACATCGTAATCTAGGGTGAGTTGTACATCAACATTGGAGTGTCTTGGGTTGAGTACCAAATAAAGATTGAGGATCCTTTGTGGATGATCTTTTCCCTTGGTGTGTGTCCAGAGGTAGCATGAGGACCTTAAGAAGAGAACATGGGAGCAGGAGGCTCAGATTCATGGTTGGTGTTATTGCATTTTGTTTGAGTAAACTTTGTTTGGATTTTCGAGGATGAAAAGCATTAAGATGGGTAGAATGTAACAACTCACCCAGTTGTAATTTTAGAAAATTTTAGGGAAAATTGTGAGACTAGGTATGAACAAAGTGTACAATTTTGAGGCACTAAGTGTTTGGAATCATCCATAAAAAATGTTATGTTTTTAAAAAGTGAACAAGGGAGAGTTTCCTAAAAAATTAGAATAACTATTAAATATGTTCCAATAACATAAATCCAAGGGCACCATTTCTTTCAGGATAGAAGTTTTACCCTAGTGGCAACTTAACTTTAGTCATCACGAGTCTCCAATGAGAAAACCCAATAATGGCATAATCATAAATAAAATAATTAAATAAAATTATATGAATTTTCAAATCCTTGTAACTCATAAATGGTAACTCGGATTAGAAATCTGAGAGTACCATTGAGATCATGGGGATGTTCTTTCCTTAGGTGGAGCCTAACCTCGAGTGGTGAGGGTCGAGGGTAAAAATTAATTTTTTGAACTTTCTGAAGGAGAATAAAATAAAGATAAAGAAGTTTATTTTATTTACTTTTTACATTTCACCCTATGGATGTGCTACTACATAGCGATGGAGCAACATATTCTTCTTTAATAAATTAAGAAGCATGGTGGTGTTGTTTCAAAGTGAAACAGTATGTCTGAAATGCCTAAATGCATTAATGCCTAAATGCGTTAACATAGTTCTTCCATTAATCAGGGCATGGTCCAACGTTAGAATTCATAACACTGGATAATTTAGTTGTTACTATGGAATTTCAATAAGGCAAGGATGAGGAGGCATTATCACCGGCAATGACAGATCAGATTTTGGGATACAATCAAGCAACGATGAATCGACGAACGCTGGTGGAATAATGGTCAACGTGAAAAAACGACTTCAATCGACATCTTAAAGTGATCCAACTTGAGGTAGGATGTTGTGTATTTATTCTCCTTTCCCCATTCTTGATATTACATGATTAAAAAAGACCAATTAACAAACAAATTGGCCCACATACCGATCATTGTTGTGGGATGGGATTAATATTGTAGGGTTTTATCGGACAACAACCCTGTGATTTATGTAGGATTAAAACTTTCATTTTAACTGCGATGAGCCACGATCGACACTAACATCGATCGAGGTACATTCCTCTTTATTGATCCATGCCTTCATCCCCCCATTCTTCATTATTCATGGGTATTCATCATTTGTCCCATGACTCGAAATTTGATGATCGATTGATTGTTGCAAAATCAATACTTGGCGCAAAAATCTGGTATCACAGATCTAGGATAAACACAACACAATGGAGGTGTGACGACGATGGTGGAGAAAATATTGAGGCGGAACTTAAGATACTAAAATTCAAGCGCTTTCAGCTAAAGGGTCCACGACGAGGATTCAAACCCCTAGCGATGAAGAGCACTACCCAAGGATTCTAGAACCTCTTTCAGATAGAAGAACAGATCATCAAAGCACGTCCTGTGGCCTGAAAAATACCTCACCGTTACGATGGTATGGAGGAAGCTGGTCGCACAAGAAGGTGGAAAAAGGAACCCTCGGTGTCTCAACCATGGGTGGAGTTAGAGGCCATGGTCAGGGCGGGCCTGCAATATGGTTTCGCCTCGTCGAGCTAGCTGCATGCGGTCAGCGGATCGCATGAGTAAAAATAGTGGTCGCTGAGCCGACATCGTGGCGCGAAGAGAACGTGGAAAAATTCCATGTATTGGGTGGATCGAACCAGCACACATTGGAGTGGTCTGTTCTAGAGCCACCATGTTGGGCTGGACCTGAGTGAGGTTGGGCCCGATTGAGGTCTGGTCAATCCGATCAGGTCGGACCAGACCAAGACCCCATCGACCCCCTTTTAAAAAAAACACCCATATCTTTCAAACCATGAGTCCAATTGCTGAGTCATTTGTGGTGTCAGGACCCTTGTGATTATGTGTTACTTTTGAGATGAACTGGTGGGGTTTTAATTAGACCATTAGAGGATGGTGGAGTTCTCTTGGTCTTTCCTATGAGGGTTTGATGTAGGATCTCATTCTGATCACGAATAATTTCATGTGTTCCGAAGTGAGTTGACTCAATGAATCTATGTTCCCCCATAGAGTCTAAGAGACATAATTGTTCTAAGATCCCCAATCGGTCTAAGTGGAGTAGAGACCACACTGAGATTCCCATCTAGTATTAAATTATTTTTTGGTACCTTATATAGGGTTTTCAGTATTGGTGTGACCAATATTTACACACCTACCAATCCTCTACTTAAAATGATAATTCTTATAGGGCCATGATGTCCCCCAGTGAGCCCTGGGTTCAGGACCCCTTACCTTTGTATCTAGATCTCTCCTTCATTCATGGCTTGACCTGATCATTATACTTCAGTTAGTTCTCATTGTGTTCTATTTGAACAGGGCCCAAAGAAGTTGGACCTCTTTGTGAGGGTCTCTGATGACTTCATAGGTCAAGGAGTGAGTTCCCCCTAAACAATTGTGCTTGGAGCAGAATCCTGTGACCAAGGGTTGGCTGTGATATCGAGACTCCTTGTCTCATTGAGACTATCCATATCCGAGAAAGTTAATGACGTATCATGACCATATGTTCTCTTAGATACTTTTGGTACACATTTTCTACGTACTTTCTTTTAGATAGCTTGAGAGGCGGGATCTCCCGAAATCGACCATGCTATGAGCAGAACCATATGGATGGTAGTGGAAGAGACATTGTATCTTGGAATCCTTTACAAGTATACCTGAATATTCTTGTTATATGTGTTGATGACATATACCTGTGTTGATATGATTATACATTCTTCGTGGGGTTTACTTTATGGTCTTTTACTTTGTGTTTCAGGGTCCCCTACTGAGTATTGTTTTACTCACCCATGCATGGTATTTTCCCTCAGGTGTCATGTATTATGCCGTAGACTGATGCTTTGGTGGAGTCTTGGGTGGATTAGGATTGGGACTAGGACCGAACGATGCCTTGTGAGATTAGACAAGCCGAGGTTTTTCTGGTAGTTTCCAACACCAGCATCAGTACCCATGTTTACATGTCAGATTTTACAGTTGTCTTTCTTTTACTGGGCATGTCTTCTATCCCAATTTTACTTTACAACTTTACATTCTATCGTACTCTATTGTTGGGTTGTAGTGGTATGCATGCATTTTCTGTACTTAGTGTTTTTACTCTCGGGTCCATATGTCTTGGAGTTGGGTGTGTGTGTATAGGATATGAGGAAAATGCCTCCCATTTGTGGAATATTCCTACTTAGCGCTAGTTGCTATCCCCCGAACTATCAGATTTGGGCATGTGGTTGTCACGGCACGGGCCCTGGGGGACGGGTCGTGATATATTTATATTTTTCACCCCTTGAACATTATTCCATGTAATCTATTGACATGTGTTGTAATGTATTGGAAACACAATGATGGGTGGGTAATAGAATTATATAGCCCCTCCGGGCACTAGAAAGTTTCATGAGACAATTAAGATAGTGTAATTGGTGAATCCTTACCCTTTTTGTATGATGCTTTGGCACAAAGACTTGATGGTATTTTTATAGAGTTTGATATTATGAATTCCAATCAAAGAATAATAGTATATTTTTATCCAAAAACTTATTCAATATTATGTTTTCCATTAATTTATTTACAATCTAATTTCTTATTATATGGATAAATCAGTTTATTCATTCGTTCCTCCCATCACATTATGACGAGATACTATTATCCATCAATTTATTCACTTTTATATTGTCCATGGATTTATTTATTCCCTAAATTTAAATGTTATGGCATAACTCATTTTATTATTTCTTTCTATTTTTTAGATATACATGATTATTTATTGATATCCTGATATCTATTAAATATTAAGATGGATATGTGTATATCTATGCTCTTAGTGTCTTTAGTTATTCCACTTGTCGGTTTATTTATTCATGCCATACAAAATTCCACTATGAATTATTCTTTTAATGATCATTTGATCGCACACCTTCCTATTTTTTTCCTTTTCCCTAGGAAACCAAGCGGAGTACTACATATGAAAAATTTATTTTCAAGGAGAATAATAATGATTTTTCATGTTTTCAAATGATGTATTTTTTCACTATAATGTTAAACACATTTATGTATTTAGTTTTTTAAGGATATTAAATTTTTTGGTCCTCTATTTTGTGATATATATACCATTATATAAAAACTACACCGAATCTAGAGTGCTGAAGTTAGGGTTGTTACAGTTAGTATTAAAGGAAATTTTATTAGAACCCTTAGGAACTAGATTTAGAGGAACATACTTATAGCCTAAAAACAAGATGACGATAGTTGAATTAGATTAAAACATACAGATTCATAATTTAAAGAATATATTAAATTATTTGTACATATATGGATATATAATATTCTAAAATTTTAGAGCATAAATTTTAATGCTCTTTAGGAATGATCATGATAATTTTGGGTTAGTTATTTAAGGAATTAGGTTAAGGGTTCAAGAAATCCCAACTTAAAAAAACCTCTATTCATCCAACTATAATATATGATGAACTATAAATATACTAGTATAAAATTTTGTTATATTATAAATTCAGATGTTTTATCATTCCAATTTTATATACTTCAATTATATTTAGATATTTTTTATCACACTTTGTTACCTATTTAGGTTTTATTTGAACACACAAAATAAGAGGTATCTAATTAAATTATAATTATTTTTTGGGTAGTTTATTTCATTTTTTAGTAATGTTGTTTCAATGGTATTATTATCAAGATGAAAGGAACAACTATAACAACACATAAATCAACAACGGGATTTCCCTCCTGAAAATGAAAATGATGCTAGTGTTTGCATGAAAGAAGTATCTGGTTTTATTTGGAATTATGATTCAGAATATTTGGTTATAGAGACTTACATAGATATCTTAAAAAATCTTGGTTAAGTACAACTAATACAACCTCTTAGTATTATTATTTCTATGTTATTATAATTTTTCCCTTATACAGATAACAATTAAGAGAACATTTTGGTTTAGTAAGTGTTTACGAATGAGTGAAATTGTATGGAAATAATTTTAATAAGGAGGGTATAATGTATCATCCTGATCCTTCCAATGATTTTTTTAAAATTTTCAATGATAGATATAAATATAAATTCAAAATAAATTTATTTCATCCAAATAACCAATTATTTATAGAAATATTTATCTCACATGCTACTCATTTACATAATTTTCGTATAAAATATAAATTTATTTATTAAAATGATTTTAGAAAAAGTGGGTCCCAAAGGTGAAGCAATAACCTATAGAATTTGGCATGGCCATGGGGCTCAATCCCATAACCTAAGGGAGACAATGAACCATACCCTTCTTTTAAACTTTGTGATTCCCTACTTCCGTATTCATCATTTATATATATATACATCTATTTTACTATGTCCATGATCATTTTTTATAATATATTTTTATTTTATAACTACATCCCTTTTACAAATTATTTTACATTAAAATAAATTCGGTAATTGAGTCATTAGAATTTAATGTTTAATAAAGCATGATGATTGTTTTCATTATCATGAAATTGGATATACAATTATATGAAATTTTATTTTCATTTAAAGATAAATAATATATTATGATGCATTTTTTATTTCCATTATAGTTCATTTTAATGTTTATATTTCATCTTAATATGTTTGTATATTTTATTATATTAAAATTTCATTTTAAAATGTTTAGTAAAATATTTCATAACAAATATTCAATAATAATTTATTTCTTTAATTAATAATAATACACTTATTGTATTATCATATCAAGTAAAATACAAACTAATACAAAAAGTAGTCGCATAGAATGACATTTAAATTTCATTTGATTATTACACATTATGCATAAATATAAACCAGTAGAAGTTGTAATAGTAAAGGGATAGTCACATAGATGAATTATACATTCACTAAAACAAACTCCATCGGCTTGAAATCCACCGAGAGGATCACTACAACTATAAATATCTTAAATAGGAGGAGATGAATTTGGAAAACAATGGACATTACCAAAAGACGTGTATGAACCTTTATAAACAATGTAGTGAATGAATATGTGAGAATTTAGGTGTATTTAAAGGGAAACATGTAATTTTTATTTATAATTTAAATCCAATATGGTTGATATTAATTATGAACATTATTAAATAAGATATTTGGTCATTATTGTTTTTGGTTATGTAGATGAAATTATGTGACCGACATGATTATTTTAATGATATAGCTAAAAATATATATTGGATAATATAAATGTATTATGATAATAATTTTTATGATAAATGTGTAAATTTTAGATATAATATATTTTCATGAAATAAAATTACAAAAAACATTTTAAATGATACTATATTTTTACAAAGTTTGAAGTAATTTTTATAGTGGTTAGAATGATTATTTTTCTATGAAATTAAAACATTATAATAAATATGGATATTTATTTAAAAGTTAAAATTATAATATTTAGAATATTATTTTGGAAAAATAAAGTTTATTTTTTTAGTCATCACATAAAAAATATCTTAGGGTGATTTTTTAGGAATTTTTTTGAAAAGTTTATTTTTTTAGAAAAAAGCAGAAAGTGCCACTTTACAAAGCATTGTGATTTTATGACATAAATATTATGTTCTCATGACTAAAAGTTTTTAAAAAAAATATTCAATAAAAATTATATTAAATAACTATAAAAATAAATTTTAAATTTTTAAATTTTAAAATATATATTTATACTTTATTTTTTTAACCAAAAATTAGATTTTTGTAATAAAAGTTATTTTTTATTTCCATTAATTGGGTTGGTTAGGAGCTATATTTTAGTTTGGGAATGACTTGGATGTCCACCCATGTTATCCCACTAATTAGTAATCCATAAAATTTGTTTTAATTTATAAACCCCACAAGTGGTTGTCTTATATAATAAAATAGCCTATATTTTAACTCTTAAAACAGACCCTCCTCAAGTATAAATACCCCTTATTCCATCCTCACTTTCCACACCAAATCCTTTGAGAATGATTTATCTATAAATTCCCCTCACATTAGCCTCTCCCGGGTGGTTCAAAGGTTCTAATAAAACCCTCTCTAGCTATAAGAAGCATCCTTCCAATATAAGGGACCCCTCAACTATCTTCTTTCTTTTTCAAGTAAATTACTTTTGTTATATTATCCTTTTAAATTTATTTTCGTACATTGAAATTCTTATTATTACACGTTATTATCTTCCATTTTATATTTTTGAATGTGATTTTATTCATTTACCCTCATTATATACTTTTTCGAAGATGTTATTATACTGAAGTAAGGGTCCCTAATCCTCCTATTCCATTTTCAAGCACATTAATTTTGTTATATATTATATATAGATTCATTTTTCATATACATCCATGTATTTTATTCCATTGTCTTATATTCCATTTTATATTTTTTTATTGGGATTTTATTTATTACCTCTCATTATAACCTTTTTTAAATCATTATAATACTCACACTATCCTGTAGCCATAAAAGAATCATATAATTTGTCAAATAAAAGTGTATGTGGTTTTACTAAGTAATGAAATCCATTTCTGAAAACTAAAAATTGAAGTGGTTTTAAATCATACATATCTATGAATTAAAAACCTAAAAATAGTTGGTCTGGTTTATCCTGGCCCCCACTCTGGTGTACTATGAGTGGTCGCTTAATGTTCACCTGGTTTGAACCTCCCATGGGATATGCTTGGGTTAATTTATATACTCTATATAAAACCATTTTAAAGGATTTATTTATAATTGATCTGATGAAACTGACCAGAAAACAGTCTCAAATTGGTACCTGACCTGAATCGTCAAATACCCAAAGGGCATTCTCAATCCCCATGGGATGACTAGTAACACTTGACTATCAACAACAACTAGAGGGAATAACTTCACGCTAACTAAATTAAAAAAAGAAATATATATACATACATTATGGGAAGAAACAATGGAAGAGTAAAAAATAAATATATTTCATATTAAAAAGGAATCAAAAGAATTGATACAACTCACAATTAGATAAAATCTCGAAGGTAAAAGTCCAAAAACAAATGATAGATAAAAAAAGAGATACCCCGTGATATAGGATGGGAAAACGCCCATAATATCACCAATGGATAGCCAAACATAGTTGATAGAACCATAGATTCCTCACTGTGGTACCACACCATTCCCTGTAACAAAAAACATAACAAAATCTACACATCACTGAGGGGGTGCATTAAGAGTGATCTAAACAGTATCAGCAGGATCCCACCTAGGTTTTTCAAGTCAAGTCTCTATACAACCAGCTAAAAATGCTCAAATTTAAACAGAAAAATGAATGAAAATTAGTTAAAATGTTTTTGTATAAAAAAGACGCAAATAAATTTCCCTTTTTTTACATTTCCAAATAATCCAGGTAAATTTTTTTTAATGGTTTATCATATATCAAAGATGAAAATGAAAATCATGTATCACATATTATTCCAAATACAAATCAATCCAAACCAAAGAACAAGTAACATCAGACCAAAGATCAAAGTTGTTCATGCTAGCTAGGAAACTCATACTCGAACTTAGACAACAGTAAGCATCATATCTCCAGATATATGCATTGAATCTAGAGAGTAGCGAAACACTAAAGCAATTGAACCTCCCAAAAGGTCCAACAAGTCCCTAGAACAATGAGCCTATGGAAAAGAGTAACACACCATGAGTGATCCACCTTTTACATTATCAATGGATTAAAACTACTACTACAACTGCCACCTAAGTACCCAAGGGTTCCTAGGTGATACATTTTACAAAACATTTCATCAAAACGATACCTTGAAAAAAATTTCATAAATGTATTTCAAAATGTTTTGAAAATACCTGTTATTTTAACAAAATAGAGGGAAACCATATATTCTGAAAAATTCATTTCCAAAAAATAATTTAATCATTCTAATTCATTAAAAAAAATTTCAATACCAAAAAAATATATTTAATACAATATAGGATATAGATGAAACCACCTACCCCACACTCGGGTCACACACACATGTAATAGGATCCACCAACATGGAATATTGAAAAGAAAACAACAGACTCCGTATAATCAATACTTATATCTTAGAATCAATTCAAAAATAAATGTGGTCTAAGGAGAAGTTACACATCATGTACCTCAATAAAATATCACACCATACCATATCTAGCACAATGGTCATACTCCAAGGTAATATAATACAATTTTTCTAGAATTGAAAAAGATAATAAACACCTCAAGACTAATGGGTATAAAAATGTAGAGTAAATACATTGATGTGATGAATGTCAATGAAGGATCCAAAATATCACCTACCAAGACAGATGCAATACAATAAAAAAATATTAATATTTGAATGAAATAATCTAACAGTAGTGAAGATCCAAATAATCATTTAGGATAGCTCTTAGGTATTGAGAGAAAGGGATGAAATTGGTTGAAAATAAAATAAGAAATGAAATTAAAAAAAACATATGGGTCACAAAAATATAAAAAATGAATCTATGGTTAATAATGTAAAATCCATGAAATCCATATATCCCATAAAAGGAATTACCATATTTAAAAAAGCACTGATATAACATTTCAAAATGTGAACTGATCTCATGATATGTAAATATTTCATGCTCTGAACTAGTTCATGGAATCAACCCAACAACATATCTATGTTGTGTAATAATTTCATGATGAGAAACTATTTAGAAGATATATTATGTAGAATAACATTGAAAAATACCACTAGTCAACCTGGACCCTGAAGGAACTTCTCTTAATCCTTTTTAACATTTATACTTAAAATCCATTTATTAAAAAATATATAAATCATTAAACATTAGGAAATTTTCCCTAGAAAATATCTCCATCCTCATAAGACTCAAATTTCACCCAAAAAAGAGGAAAATGATAAGAGAAATGATGAATACTAGAAAGTGGGTAACGAGATGTGACAAACTCCCCACCATAAGACTTTCCATCCTCAGGAAGTCATTTTGAATAATTGTGTATGGAAAGAGGGGAGGCCACTACTCTCTCATCAATAGATTATGCTCCCCAGTATCATGAGAATCCGATCAATGCCTCCATAATTCCCAGACTAACAGAATCAACTTCCCATACAAGACTTATACCTAAGAGTCAATGCTCTTTAATGGTCGGTCTATAATAGAATCATTTGGAACCCAATAGATCGCTTCCAAATTCAAAACATGAGAGGTATTAGGATGGTACTTAATAAGATGAGATATGTGAAAAACATCATGAATACATATCAACTGAACTATAAATTCAAACCAATAATAAAATTTTCCAACCTGCTTAAAGAACTCAAACAATCCAATAAAAATAGGAGAACAATTTCACTATTCTTTAAGCTGCTGATGATCCATCCAAGGAAAAACATTTAATAAAACCTAGTTGTCAATGGAAAACTCCAAAGGACAATTCCCAATATCCATATATGATATTTTATGAATCTAAGATACAACTATATGATGATGTAAATCCTAATTTCCCATCAATGTCTTTTGAATGAGACTCGGTTCTATTAGAGAGGTCTCACCAAAAACTTCCAAAAAAAGAGGTGACCTGCATGAGTGACCATACAATGCCTCAATAGAATCCATTCTAATCAATGATTGATAACTATTTTTTATAATAAATCACAACCAATGCTATATATCTATCCCAAAATCTTCCAAATTCTATGATGCACATATGGAGCCTCTCTTCTAGGATCTGAATAGCACACTACATATGATCATCTATCTGTGGATGGTAAGATTTAATCAAACTGAACTAAGAACCCATCACCCAGTGGAAACTCTTCCAGAACTATGAGTTAATCCTATGATCCTTAATGACTTCTTTATTTATAGATTACACAGTTCTTCAACATTAGTGACATCCCTTTATCGAATGATGAGAGATCACTATTTCAACTGGTCAATCACCACCTAGATATAATTCCTCCCATAGTGAGTCCATGGTATCCAATAAAAATTCCTATATGTACATCATACATTTCCCAAACTAAAATCTAAAGAGGTAAAAGAACAAAAAATGGATTTAAATTCTCTGTATATATCTATTGGAATTTTTAACATTGGGACATATAATATACAATGTAATTCTTCATACTCATCTAGCAGAATTACAGTCTTGTGTAATTATACATATTCGTAGTTCCCATATGAATAAACCACAAAAAAATATGAAAATAAAAAAATTAAAATCCTCACAGATGCTGGGATGAAAAACTAATCCCCAAAATAGGGAATAAAATTTGATGGGCGAGACCAATAAGAAATAGTCTCCCCACCATATAGGGTCTCTCGAGTTCCCTTGAATTCTCCATTTCACTAATAAACCTATAGAAAAGACTAAAGGAGAGATGATAAAAACTCAAAACTAGTCATATCATTACTTGAAACATCCTAATGAGCATCCAGGTTCCACTGAGTGAAGCGTCTCAAAAGGCTCTACTTTTCATTCTATTCTTGAACAGTCGGAAATGGTACTTTCCTGCAAAGAGAAGTTGCAATATCATTCCCCTTCCATGTGGTGTAGAATATGTTGATGTCAAAAATCTGAAGTAATTCCACCCACCATCTCAATATGAGATTCAGTAATAACTAGGAAAATATATATTTCAGACTCTTATGGTCAGAAAATAATTTTAAGCTCTCAACAAAATTATTTTTCTTCTAACATTTAAGCACATGAATAATCACAACATACTCTAAATCATGAGTGGGCTGAATCTTATAATGTGTTTGAAGTGGGAGATATTTTTATGCCACTACATGATTATCCTACATAAGAATTCAACCTAGACCAACACCAAAAGGATCATAGAAAACCATATACCCCTTACTTGGATCAAGAAATATTAGAATAGAAGCTGAGGTCAAAAGTAATTTCAGCTTGTTGAAAGTAGATAGACTCTTTCAATCCCATAGTAATGACACACCTATCCTAGTAGGATCAGTAAAAGGTGACACCAACTTTCAGAAACTAATTGGAAAACCATAAAGATTTATCTAGAATGAACAAGGAATCATTAAATATCAAAGATGTTATATGGATCTTCCCATGACAATAAAAACTTCACATTCTCAATATATACTAATAATCCATGAAAATAAATAACTTTTACCACAAAATTTACTTATTGGATAGATATATTGTATTTATAAATATTTTCATAAAATAGTGACTCCTTAGGATTTGAAGAACTACACTCTAATGGTTCTTGTGATCACAGTCGAATCTTCAAAAACCAAAATATCATCCATGAACACTACTATAAAATATTCAAGATACACATGTAATATCCACTTTAAAAAAGACATTAAAAGAGCAGGATAGGTAGTGAGACCAAATGGAACACAAGATATTAGAAATAGACATACCTACTTCTGAAATCCATCTTCTATATGTCAGAATCCAAAACTCTAAGATGATGATGACCCAATTAAAGATTTCTTTTTAAAAACCACATTTCCCTTTTAACTACTCCAAAAAATCAATAAAATAGGTAAAAGGATAATTATTCTTAATTTTTACTGGGTTCAACATCTAATATTCCACACATAATTTGAGTGAACCATCTTCATCCATGGAAAAGAGCATGGGGGTTGACCAAGGTAAAACACCAAGGCAAAAAACCTTTCTCCATCAGATCATCCAACTGAATCTTGATCTCTTTCATCTACAACGGTTCCATAAGATAAGAGGGTATCAAAATTTGATGCATAATTGAATCTAGATCAATCATAAACTCTACATACATCTCTAGATGAAGAAGAGAGAAATCAACTGTGAAAATTTCAGGAAAATCCCAAACCATAGTGGCATGATCAGCAGCATAAAAACATCATTGGGATTTTCTGCTACAAAATAAAACAAACAATTGAGCTCTGGGTAAGGAGGTCCTGTAAAAACTAAGATGAAACATCACTCTTCCAAAGACACCTGATATATCCCATCAACCATAACAAAATAAGACATGATGATGATAAAAATCCACCTCAGTATGATGAGAGATAATCCAATCCATCGTGATAATGACTTCAAATAAGTCTAGATTGAGAATGAGGAAATCTCAGAATAACTCTGTATCGGCTACTAATACCAAACAATAAGGAAAAAGAAATCTATACTCTATTCTATTTGTAATAGGTTTCACTATTTCTATAACAAAAGAAATTATTTCCATTGAAATTTTATGAATATACACAAAATGGTCATATATAAATAAGTTGGAGGAATCTGTATCAAACAAAGTATTCACTACTGATGATGTAATAATGATAGAACCTCTCACTATCACTGGGAAAGCATCTACCTCCCCCAGAAAATCAACCACCACGTGAAGGTGTTTCACTCCTAAGGCCTATGGGTGGAGACCTATTTTCATTAAAGCATCTGATTATATGGAGATTGATTTTGGATCTAATGATCCATGACCAAAAAAGGTACAGATATATCCTAATAGAAACATAATAGATGATAATAGCTTCCACAACTATTATACAACTTCACTTCTGTGGAAAAAATTCATGTTTGTCTTACCTTCCAACAAAGATAGTATGTTAGGAAAACACTATTGGTTACAACTAGAGGTGCAGAAGATGCCCACTACTGGGAACCACCCCCACTACTCTTATGATGATCATTAAACATTCTATTCCTCCCATGTGTGCCATTGAAGCAGGAACTGGGTGGAAGAGAAGGAGAATAATAACCAACCTTTCAAGCGATATCCATCACTACCAGCATGTACATGTCTACATTATCAGAATTATTATAAAACATTATCATAAATATAAGTGATCCAATATCTGGTCGAAAAACATGAAAGTACATATAGGTATTCATCTATTCATTCATTACTACATCTGGAGAAAAAAATTGTCTCTATGACATGATTGATTTATGCCGACACTAAACACTCTCCCTAATACAAGTAGAGGAATTCCAAATACTTCACCATGATTAGTGGATATAAAAAACTTCTGGAAGCAGTGGGTATTCAAACCCCTCTAGTACAAGCCCATGTCTATATCCACCTACACCCTATAATCCCATCATATCTTATATGAACTCTCAATTATAAAGCCACACAATTTACATTGATATTGTCTAGTGTATCCAAGAAGTCAATGATATGATCAATCATTTAAAACTAGATCTCTCCTCACGAGGTTCATTTTTACACTAAAGGGATGGTGGATTATCATGTCCAAACTCCCATGATCGATCACTCTCCCCTCTAGCTCCTAGATGAACCTCAATAATAGTGTCTAGGACTTGTAGTAAATTTTGATATACAGCACAAACTGTAAGAAAGATTGACTCGATAAGACATTGATATAGATGCAGATTCCTTTGAGGAGCCTTCCCTATACCATCTCGAGGAACCCATGGAAAATTTATCGAAGGCATACAACATCACACCAAAATATTAGAAATGATTATACAACAAGATAATCTAAGTTAGAACTATAGAATCATAAGAAAAATTGAAATTATGATAAATAACTCAGAATATGATACACACATACCAATATACCATGGTAACTTGAGTCTCATCACGACAAGATATATCCATGAACTCACCACAAACCACATCTCAAGTCCTCAAAATCATATATTCAGTATACCAAATTCCCATAATAGAGAAAAAACTCATCTGATACAAAACTATGATGAACCTGGCATAGATACCCTCTCAAAATGATACCCATACTTGTCCATCTCATATTTTAAGGGCGTTCCTGATCCTCATAGGCTATCGAAAAGAACCCAAGCCTCCAAAATAACTAGAGGGAACAATTTTTCCACATCTGAAATAGATAACATGAAATACACACACACACACATAATGGGAAGAAACAAAAGAGTAAACAAAAAAATATATGTCATATCAGAATGGAAAGAGAAGAATTTATTCATCTAAAAAGTATATAAAAAATCTTTTAGGTAAAATTCCAACAGAAAACAATAGATAAAAATAAAATATATACCCCTTGTGATATCATGGAAGAAATCCTACCATCTCACCACCATCAACCCATACACATCTGAAAGAGACCTTTCCACCTCACTATGGTACCATTCATTTGTATGAATCAAAATATAGAACAAGGTCTATGCACCACCAAAGGGGTGCATAGGGTGGGATCTAAACAGGTTAAGTAGGATCAAACCCAGGTGTTCCATATCAACTATCTATACAAAAATCTGAACAATGTTCATCTTTAATGAAAAAAATAATCATAATTAGTTAAACAATTATTATATCACAATCATGGTAAAAAAAATTCCCCTTTTCCATATTTCCAAATAATCCTGGAAAAACAATTTCAGATAATTTCATGTATATCAAATTAATCAAATAAAATAATGTATCCCATATCATATCATTTTTTAATCTATCTAAATCAATTCATAGGTGACATCATTCCAAGGATGACAACATGCCCATCTAGTTAGGACTCTTATAACTGAACATAGACAATAACATTAATAAAGTATCTTGATATATGAATAAAATCTAGGGAGTTTAGGAACACCCCAAGTAGTGAATTTCCCAAGAGATATAAAAAACGACTAAAATAATGGTCCAAGGGAGAAGAGGAACACCCCATGAGTGACCCCCCTGATAGTATCAAAGAATGGTGCATATAACTACACCTTTCACCAATGTAAATAGTGTTTCCCATGTGCTACATTTTCCAAACCATTTCTTCAAAACTATTGTTTTAAAACCATTTCATAAATGTATTTAATAATTATTTCAAAATATATTTTCTTTTACCAAAAAAGTATAATAAACATATTTTTTCCAAACCTCATTTCCATAAACCAAATTCAATCATTCCAATTCATTTGTAAAACAAATTTTTAAATGAGAGCAATACAATTCATCCAATATATTCTAGATATCGAACCACATACCTAAAACTTCACTCTCACAAACCTGAAATGGGATACACCAACTTGGAAGAATACAAAGAAAACAACATAGGCCTTGTAATCAATCCTTACACCTCAAAATAAATTCTTCATGTATAAAGGTTAGTAGATAAGTTATAAAACACATACCACAAGAAGCACACATGTTGAACTATAACCAAAATAATGGTTAGGCTTCAGATCAAGATCACACAATATATCTAGAACTATAAAGAGAATAAACACTTTAAGACCCGTAGATCAGAAAACATAGCACAACTATGCTACTACGACCAATAAAAAAAAATAATCATAAAATCACATACCCAGAGTGACACAACAAAACCACAATGAAGATCAATCACTGATCGAAATGATATGGAAGGAGAGAAGATCCAAAAAACCATGGGATGGGTCCTAGGTCCTGAGTGAGAATTCTGAAGCCGAATGAAAATAAAATTATAAGTGTAGTTCATAAAAACATATTGGTTACGATAATTACACAATGTGAATCTAGGGTTCATGACATGAAATCCAATAAATCCATATATACAGAAAAAGGTGTCACCTCATTTAAAAAAACTGATCAAACTTTGTATGACATAAACCTATATCGTGATGTGTAAATTTTTTAATATTTTTACATGTTCATAGAATCCACCCAAAAATAGATTCACATCATGTAACCATTTCACAATGTGTATAATTCTAACAAACAAATTTAGTAGAAACATTTATAAAAAATCCCTTCAGATTACCCGGAACCCCAAGGCCATAATCTTAATCATTTTTCACATTTATACCTAAAATAAATAGATTCTAAAATATAATACATCCATGAAATTTAAGTCATTTACCCTAGAAAAGTCTCTCCATCCTAAGAATTCCTAAAATTCACTCAAACAAAGAGGGAAATGAAAATAGAGATAAGAAATACCTAAAAGAGGGTAACAAGATGTTATAATTTCTTTTTTCGACTACTATTTCAACTAAATGTATTCCAAATACCTAGATTAATTTATTAATTCTTTGGTTTTTTAAAACTAATTACATATCATATAATTATTTATTATATATAGGAAAATCTTGTAAGATATTTCACTTTGAGAAATTATGATAAGTATTTATATTTTTCATCTCTTGGACATTATGACTTATAATCTTTTGATATTTGATGGAATGAATTGGACATGAAATAATGGGTGGGGATTAGAATTATATAGACCATCCATGAAATGGTTGGTCACATAAGACAATTAAGATAGGGTAATGGGAGGATACTTAACTTTTATGTAACATGCCTTGGAACAATGCATTATTGGTATTTTTAAGGTGTCTAAAATTATGCATTCCCATCACACAATGATCAGTTAATGTTATCCTGGAATGTATTAATTGTTATGTTTTCCATGGAGATATTTGTTTTTTCATTTTTATTCATTCATTCCTCCCATCACATTATGATCATCTATTATTATCCATTAATATATTCATTTTCATGTAGTCCTTGGATTTATTCATTCTCTCAATACCAATATTTTTCCATAACTCATTTTATTTATTCATGAAAAAATGGTTATGTAGTTACATGATCATTTATTTATATCCTAGAATATATTCATTATTAATTTTTCCATGTGTTTATCTATTCTCCCAATCTCATTAGTTATGGAACATGTCAGTTTATTTATTTGTATTATTGTATTCTATATTAGATATCAATGTTCAATGGATATATTATTTTCACAATTAGGAAAGTTAAAATTATTTAATTCCTTCTTCTCTTGGGAATCCTTATGATTTATCATCCAATTATTCTTTGAATCAAAATTATGAATCCCACATCCTTCTAATGGGGTTAACCATGTTAATGATTTATATATTGTTAATTTTCCTCATTTTGGGACACATATGTATGATTTTTATTATGTTATATGTGGGCATGAAATTATAAATCCCTCCAATTCATTAGGTAATGCTTTATATATTGTGATATGTTATGCAAGGGATTAGGGAGCGAACCAAAATCCATCATGGAACTTTTCCCACTTTATAATGATGGTCTTAGGAGTTAACTTAGACTTATGTGTATGATATCTTATTTTATGTTGTTTCCATGTGGTTGTGATCTTATGAAATCATTTCCTTATTCAATGTATCCATCTTTATGATCATTCTCTTTATGATATCATATTATGCCTCTTGACTCTCATGTTATTCCTTATAGCCACATTTATTCCCATACATGGATTTATAGATCACACTTTCTTGTATGTATTTACCCCTAAGATATCCTATGTAGTTTTATAAGATCTATGTATTTTAATAGAAATTTTTAGAGTTTTAAATAACGATGAATTTTTAATTTTTATGTTGATGTATTTATTTGTCTAATATTCAAAATAATCTAGATCTCTTGATCCTCAATGTATATTTTTTAGAAAATAATGAAGATATTTATGAAATATTTTGTGTTTAAGGCTTGTCTATTCATAGATTTTCTTAATCCTGGAGTGATGTAAGTGGTTTATGAAAAGGAAATAAAATATTTATTATCATAAAATATAAAAATCTTATCAAATTAAAAACCAAAAGTATAAAGTGTCCATTTGAACCATAATGATTGAGCACAATAAGATTCAATAACTATGTATTCATATTAATTAGTTAAGATGGAAAAAATTATTTAAAGGAAAAGAAAATAAATATTTACTTACTTGATGACACAAACCTGAAGTATTTTTTCTATCTATCTTGAATCAAATGAATTTAGAATCCGAATAACTAATTAAATAAACATTAATATTAATAGGGTAATATAATCCATGATTCAAAGATAATTTTACATATATAATAATTTTCTTAATATCAATTAAATGAATTTAGTTATGATTATTTTAAAATCTATAACTTATACAAACTAAAAAAATAAACTTTGCCTCAAAGTAGTTAGGTATAACAAACTTTTAATCATTTATCAATACGATTTTAAATCAATGTATTTTCCATATTTATATAAATCTAGATTAAAAGTAGTGCACATGGGATTACATTCACTTTTAGAAAATTCTAAAAAAACATATTTATTAGATCCTTGGGATTATTGGACTTTTTTAGATAAATTCTATCATTTATAAAAAATATTTAAAGATTAAGAAATAATTTAAATTCTCCCATCATAATCATATCAAATTCAAAAGTAATTAGTTTTATTAATTAATTATAATGATTTTAAAATGAATATAAAAGAATAATTTGATCAACATACATTTTTATAATCAAAATATCATTTGAACTTTTATTAATAATTAAAGTAGGTTCAACCTTTATCTTTTCAAAATTGATTTTCAAAATAAAACTCGCCAACCTTTCATACCAAACAAGAGGAGTTTGTTTCAAACAATATAAAGCCTTATATAGTTTCAAAAAATTATCAAGATACTTTTCATTTTAAAAACTAGGGTATTTCTAACATATACTTATTAAAAAATATATCCATATAGAAAAGAACATTTGACATCCCTTTTACGTAATTTAAATCATTGAAAATAAGTATAAGGTAATAATAAAT
The DNA here is from genome assembly GCA_963277665.1 of Viscum album. Classification (NCBI taxonomy): domain Eukaryota; kingdom Viridiplantae; phylum Streptophyta; class Magnoliopsida; order Santalales; family Viscaceae; genus Viscum; species Viscum album. The sequence goes on along the minus strand of OY728150.1, from coordinate 933,603,099 downwards.
AAATTAATTCTAATATACAAAAAGGTTAAAAATACATTAAAATAAATAAAAAATTCTAGAGAATCTCTTTTTGAAACTAATTTAACTTTATATTGAACAAGATTTCCATATTCCTCATGTTTGTTTTAAAATATCTATTTTGTTCTAATAACATGAGAATCATTTAATAGAACAAATATAGTCCACAGATTATTTTTAGTAAACAAATTTAACTCATCTTTCATAAAAAATATCTAATTGGAATCATTTAGAGGATCATGAATATCCATATGTAAAACATCATAAATGAAAGTATGATAAGAACAAATATTCATAATATGTTATTTAGTTTAAAAATATGACCATAAATTTCTAATCATATTATCAATAGGATGATCTCCATGAGTCTTACAATATCTTAAATATATTGGTTTATATTAAGATGGAATATTATCACCCTTAATATGTGAATCTCTATCTTGAGATTATTCCTTGTAAAAATTAAAATCTCTAAACTCGTCATAAAGTTGATGAATATCATTATTAATTTTATTTTAGGATTTTTCATCAAACTTAACATGGATTGATTCTTCAAATACCATGGTTATTTTATTGTATAATCTATATTAAATAATATTATTTTAATATATTAATAGAAAAGAGTCAGTATATATTTCATCAAATTTATCAAAGTCATTATTTGTATTGGGAATGAAAATATTACACCAAAAGGCCCCAAAATAATAAATTTTTGGTTTTCTCCCATTCCAAAGATAATAAGGTGTCCTTTTTAAAAAAACTCTTAAGAAAATTATATTAGAAACATAACGAGATTTATTAAAAGATTATATCTAAAAATATTTTGTTTGATTAATCTTAATTGACATGTTTATGTAAATTTCGTGAAGATTTATATTTTTTCTTTCTACAACACTATTTTTTTGCTGTTTTGAAATCTGGAAAACTATGAAAATACACATTTTTCTCAAAAATCGATCAATTATGGATTCTAAAATTCACCACTATTATATTTTATAACTAATTTAATTATATTTATTTTCTTTTTTTGAACCAATTAATAAAAAGTGATAAACATAGATAATTTTCAGATATAAGTGTAAGAAAATAATCCAATGCGTATCTTGTAAAATCATTAGCAATAACAAAATAATATTTATAACCACCCAGAATTTATAGTTTGATAGTTCCAATTAATTATAAATGAATATGATCAAGGGGACATATAATTATTTTTTATTTAATATATTTAAGGGTACTTATATGTTGTTTAACTAACCTACATTAGTCTCATACATGAGTGATGTCCTCTTTGAACTTGGGCTGCTGAAGAAATGATTTGTTTATGAATATATTGTATATCAACCCAAAATTAGCATTTTTTCATCTCCTATGCCATTAAAAATATCATATTCAACATAAATGAAACCTTTAACTTTATTTATTTAAGTAAAAAAATTAATGGCATAAATATTTTCGTTTGAATTTTTAATTAATTTTTCATATATGCCTTTAAATACAATTCACATATCATTTTGAAATTTAACATGAATTCCATCATCACCTAATTGAGATATGATTATTAAATTATGTTTCAAACCATGAACATATAAAAAATTTTAAATGATTACAAATTTTTAAATTCCAAAATCACTAAAACATTTCATCTTTTCTTTATAATTATCACCAAACTTAACATTACCACCATAAAATTTATGGAATGATAATAAATTTGGTATATCAATATTAATATGTCCCAAGCAGCCACTATCCATATATTGAACATCTATTTTTGGTTCTTCTAAGACACGTTTCCTTCTAAAATTATTTATGAATTTTTAGGCACCCATGAAAATTTTGTTCCTCTGGGATTAACATATGAATTATTAGAAACCAAAACTAATTTCAAACATCTATGTATTGGTAATATAGAAGATAAATGTTTAGAAATTAAATCCTTGGTATTTACTTGATATTTTGGAAATATGAAGTTAAGCACATTTTCATTACACCCTTTCATTTGATATCTAAAACATGTAGCAGTAGATGAACGTTTGAAGGGTCCTCAAAAATCTGCAAAGAGGAATGGGGATTCCACTTAATTTGAGAAAGGATTCTACCCAATTTCCCTCAGAGGATCGGGAAAAAACATGAAGAATACTCAAAAATTGACATAGGACAGACCGACCCGCGTACCGATTCAACATCGATGGTACGCGAACGGTTCAGCGAGCCACCCCCTCTGCGGACTGGCGTCATCCGCGAAACGGAGGTGGGAACCCCTACACGGGTGAGAAGCAGGAAAGAAGCCAGGCCGGTCCACCGCCGTGAACAGTGCCGACCGGCCCTTGTCACGCGTGCCGTCATTCGCGAAAGGGAGGTGTAAGCCGTATGCAACCGCAGACCTTGTCATTTGTCAAATAGGTGCGGAGTGGTGCATGAACACAGAGCAATTTCGCGAAACTCAGTTCCATAAACATCGGTTGACCAAGTCATACGTGGGCGAGGCTTTCTTCATGGGATTCCTCAAAAAACGTTATGTGCCCCATCGATACAGTATCTTCATTACTCTATAAATAGACCCCGAGGGGGTCAAAAATGAGGGGATAAAAGGATAGGTGAAAACTCGTGGGGATACGCTAGAGAAATCGCTCTCAGAGGTAAAGTTCTATGACCATTCGCGGACCCCATATCGTTCGTGGATGCACTCTTCCGCATAGATGAGAAACCAAACAGCGAACCACATGCGGCCAGCTCCTCTGCAGACAGCCCTTAGTGACTTACTTTGCGGACATCCTAGGCGGACAACTTTTATGTGGCCCTCCTTCTCTGCGACCATCTCATCCGCAGAAAGACTCTCCGCGACTGCTCTTACTCGGCCAGCTCCTCCACGGATACCCTCCGCGGCCATCTCCTATATAGCCAGCTCATACGCGGCTCGCTCCTCTGCGGACACCCTACGCGGCCAGCTCTGCCGCGGCCAGTACCTCATGGCCATCTCTTATGCGGGGCTTCTTGGATCATAAGAAATGATATGGGGGCACTGAGGCTGGTAAGTGTACGGAGCTTGGAAGAGTACCACCTGAGGAAATCTTGCCTTTGGTATACGGGCCAGGGGCTATCAATATGCAGAGCCACTAAGGGCATGGTATGCATAGTCATGCAAAGGTGTCCACGGGTCGATGAATTTCCACTTCCTATGACCATGAATGATTATGAGGATGCATGATTATCTGGGACGTGAAGTCTGTCAGTTGGTAAGGAAATATATGGACATGTTGGGGATGTTCGTCCCTGGTTTCTATTAATGCTTAGGGAGTTCCCTGCACTGATTTATCTTGCGAATGGGGTGTACCTTTACTCCATGCAGTTTAACTTCATACAGTAAGGATTAAGTACTCATAGTTTAACGGTCATAGAGTTTGGACCATTGGGTGACTATTGCTTCAATCACCCGGAGGGCAATTTAGTTAGAATGCTCTGGTATACTCTGAACAAGTGTGAGGGAATGAGGGTGTTAACTGTAACTCTGGGGTTTCTCAGATCCAGAGCTATGGTGTGGGGATCTAAGGCTGGTAAGTGTATGAAAATGGGAAGGGTATTGCCTGAGGAAATCTTGCCTTTTGTAGACGGGCCAGGGGAGAGCAATATATAGAGCCATTGAGGGAATAGTATAAATAGTCATACAAAGGTGTCCATGGGTTGATGACTTTCGACTTTCGATGGCCATGGGTGATTATGAAAATCTGGGATTTCTCATATCACATAGTTCGGCATATGGGGATAATGGTGTCCAAGCATACAAGAAACATCTTCGCTACAATTGCCCGTTGAGTCAAAGTAGCCTAGCCCTGACTTGATGTTTGTAGATGCAGATCATCATGTGAACCATGGGTGGATACATAGGAAAACCAGGTAGGGATACCCTAGAAAAGTTTGGATGTGAGAGGGGAACGAACTTGTAAACCACTTCTCCATAAATTTTTGGATCAGGGGATATGATATGGGGACTCTAAGGTCGGTAAGCGTACGGAGATAGGAAGAGTATCTCCTGAGGAAATCATGCCTTTGGTAGATGGTCCATGGGCTATCAATATGCAGAGCTGATGAGGGCATGGTATGAATAGTATACAAAGGTGTCCATGGGTTGATAACTTTCCACTTTCGATGGCCATGGGTGGTTATGAAGATCCACAATTATCCGGGTCGCAAAGTCTGATGTATGGAGAGGATGCATCCAAATGCACAAGGAGTATTCTCATCCCATTTCACCATATATTTAGGGTGGGTCATGATGAATTCCGTGCAGTTTAATATCATGCGGTGAAGACAAAGTCCATGCAGTTTTAACGTTGTGCAGTGAGGACAAAGATGAACCGACATCAAAAGGGGATTCCGTGCAGTTTAACGTCATGTGGTAAGGACACTAGAATGTGTAGTTTAATGTCATGCAGTAAGGATGATGGGTATATATACCTGTATTTTATTTTATCAGCAGCTAGGCTAGAAGATAAGATCCCAGCATCACTACGTATCCTTTGAGGGCAGGAATCAAGCCACATGTAGTTCCTATAGGGAGTACACCCTGTGCAGGTCTGGTCCGTACGAGGGAAAGGGGCAATTTTTTTCTTTCTTATCCGTGCAGTTTAACGTCATGTGGTAAGGACGAGGAATATGCACCATGTAGTTCTGGTCCATACACGGAGGAAAGACGGTATTTTCAGCTTCATTTGGAGTGGATAGGCCAGGGTGTGGAATTCTGACGTCACTACATATCCTGCGAGGACAGGAATCAATTCGTACATAGTTCTTTAGAAGATAATACACCTCGTGCAGGTCTGGTCCGTACACGGGGGAAAATGGCATTTTTAATCTTCATTCAAGGGTGGATGGGCCAGGATGGGGGACCCTGGAGTCGCTACATATCCAGCAAAGGTAGGAATCAATCCATGCATAGTTCTCTAAAATCCATGTAGTTTGTGTTCACGCAAAGGGACCTAGCCATAATTCCTAAGCCCATGTGAGTAACAATCGTTGTGAGAAACATGGAATGGCAGAAGTCCCAGTTGCATAATGTGTGAATAGGCATGTTAAGAGGGCGGTGATTAAGGTGGTGGCTAGACCAGGTCATGGGGTCCGGGTGTCATTATGTATCCTGTGAGAGCAGGAATCAAGCCACACATAGTTCTTTGAAATAGGTACATCCCATGCATGGTTGGTCCATACACGGGGGAACATGGAATTTTTTATTTACTTTGGGGGTGGATGGGCCAGGATGTGGGATCCTGGCGTCGTTACGTATCCTGAAAGGGCGGGAATCAAGCCGTACGTAGTTCTCTGAAAGGGATACACCCCGTGCAGGGTTGGTCTGTACACGGGGGGAAAAGGGAACTTTTAACTTTATTTGGGGATGGCTGGGCCAAGATACAGAATCCTGGTGTCGCTACGTATCCTGCAAGGGCAGGAATCAAGCTGTACGTAGTTATCTGAAATCCGTGCAGTTTAACATCGTGCGGTGAGGGAGAAATACTCTTAGTTTAGGTTCATAGAGTTTGGACCATTGGGGCTTGGTAGTTTAACATCATGTAGCTCGGACGATAACTGCTTTTGGTTATGCGAAATACTTCTTCAGAAATCTCGCATTCATAGGAGCGGTAGTGAACTGCCCTTCCATGGAGATTAGTGTATATGCTCCGTTGGAGTAGACCTTGTGTATAACTATGGTCCCTCCCACTTGGGCTCCAACTTTGGAGGTTTCTTTCTGGGTATCATTGGGGTGAGGAGGACCAACACCAATTATCTTTCCAAGAAAGACCGAAGATGAACCTTTTTATTGAAGGCTCGTGCGATCCGGTTCTGATATACTTCCAGATGGTGCAAAGTATGAAAATTCTTCCCATCCAGCTATTCCAATTCACCTAGCCATTTTTCTAATTTCTCATCATTGGAAAAATGATCACAAATGGCAACACGAAGCGAGGGAAATTGGATCTCAATGGGCATGACCGCTTCTGTTCCGTATACTAATGAGTACGGAGTAGCCCGAGTAGCGGTGCAGATTGTGGTTCAATAATCCCACAATGCATGACGGATTTTATCCGGCCATGATTTCTTGTCTTTTTCCACCATTTTCTGTAGAATGTTGGACAAGGCCTTGTTTTGAAATCCTCTATCTATCCGTTGGCTGCTGCATGGTAGCGGGATGAGTGGTTAGCCTTGATACCATATTCTTGGTACAGTTTCTCCAATTCAGCAGAGCAGAAGTTGGTGCTGTTATCCTTCAGTATAGTACGAGGGACGCCAAATCTGGTGATGATATTGGCTTTCACAAAGCTGAAAATGTTTCTTGCCCCGACTTCCTTGAGGGGTACAACTTCTGCCCATTTGGAATAGAAGTCAGTTGTTGTGAGGATATACTTTAGTTGTTTGGCCGTGGCGGAGGGATATGGTCCCACGATGTACATTCCCCAGATGGAAAACGGCGAGGAGTACTTGGCCTAATGAAGTAACTCTGGGGGTTGGTGAATGAAGTTGGCATGAATTTGACAGGAGTGACATTTTGCAGTAAAGTGCTCACAATCTCATGCCACAGTGGGCAAATAGTACCCAAGCCTTCGAACCTGATGGGAAAGCTTAAACCCTGACTGATGTGCTCCACATACTCCGGTATGTACTTCATTTATGACAGCAGCGATTTCTTCTCCATCAATGAATATGAGGAGGACTACGTCGAGGCCTCATTTGTAGAGGACCTCTTACTGAATCGTGCCTCTATATAGGACAAAGTTTATTTCCCATATTTGTATTTGATCTCGTTCAGCCCTGTCTGATAGAAGTTCTCCTCTTTAAAGGTAGTTTGCAATGGGGGTCATCCAGCCTGTGGCATGAGCATATGGCTCAGGTATAGGACTGAATTCGTTGATTTCTTCCATCTTATTCTGAACAAACTGCAAGACCATTTGATGTTGAGAAATACTTATAATTTTTTCATCCCATTCCGGGTCATCTAGGGATGTGGCCGCATTAGCTAATGCATTGGCCTAGGCATTTTGAGACCATGGAATATAGGTCAATATTGGTTCTGTGGAGAATTCCGCCATTAACCATCAGACATGGTCAAACAGGGGAATCATCTCCTCCTTTTTAATATCATAGTCACCATTTACTTTCTTGATGACCAGTTCTGAGTCACCTTTTACCTTAAGGTGTTGTACTTGTTCCAGGAGTGCGAGCTCTAGGCCTGCAATGAGGGCTTGATACTCCGCCTCATTGTTCGTACATCCTTCTGACAAGAGGAAGGAATATGGAATGACATCCTTTTCTGGGGACATGAGTATGATCCCCAAGCCTACCTTGTTAAATTTGGGATCCTCCATCCTCTTCCCTATCGGGCTTCAGGAAGCGCTGTCGAAGTAAATTTTCCATGTTGGGAACTCCTCTTGAACCGAGAAGATGTCTTCACCAGGTAGCTCAACGTTCGGTGCGGTGGTCCCTATTGAGTGGTGATATTCCATAAAATATGCTAATTCCTACCCTATGAAGGATTTCTGAGGCACAAACCAGATGTCAAACTGTTGCAGGATGACTGCCCATCGGGGTAGGCACCCTGTCAGCATCGGGCGGCTGAGGATGTACTTGAGCGGGTTACTACATGAGACCAAATGGACTTCATGATGCGGTAGATAATGTCACAATTTTTGAACTGCAATGACCAAGTCCAAACAACTCATCTCGATGTTTGAGTATCGAGTTTCAGCATCGATCATTGTTCGGTTGAGGTAATAGAGACCATTTTCACTATCGGCGTCATTTTTCTGTGCGAGGAGGGATCCAGTGACCACTCTATGGCCATCACATATAGGATAAGAGATCTTCCTTCAACTGGGGGAATGAGAACCTATTGGGTTAAGAGGTTCTTCTTTAGGCTGTCGAATGCATCTTGGCAATCATCTGTCCATTGGTACATAACCCCCTTTTTCATTAACCTGGTGAAGGGAAATCATTTACTCGCCAGGTTGGCTATGAACCTCCTAATATAGACCAGGTGTCCTTGGAATCCTCTCAACTTAGTTATATTTTGGGGAGGTGGTAAACCAAGGATAGCCTTTGTCTTTTCAGGGTCGACTTCGATGCCACAATGGCGTACGACGAAGACAATGAATTTCCCTTAGGTAACCCCAAAGGCGCATTTCAAGGGGTTCATCTTCAGGATATGTTGTCGAAGTTTTTTGAAGATGGATTCAAGGTCTGATAGGTGATCTAAGCACTGTATTTATTTGACCACCAAGTCATCCATGTGGCATTCAACAAATCTCCCTAGGAATGGTTTAAAGATACGATGCATGGCGTGTTGATATGTGGCGCCAGTGTTCTTGAGACCAAAGGGCATGACCCTGTAATAGAATACTCTTGGAGGGGACCTGAAGGTACTGGATTCTTCATCTTTTTGGGCCATATTGATTTTATTATACCAAGAATAACCTTCCATGAAGGAGAGAGCCCCATACCCAACCATTGCGTTGATTAATAACTCAGTGATCAGGACCGGGAAATCATCTTCGGGCAATGCCATTTGAGATATTTGAAATTGATCCAGACGTAGATTTGTCAGTTATTTTTCTTGACGGGGACAATGTTGGCTAGCCAGATGGTGTATTGGACCTCTCTAATGAAGCCTACTTTAATAATATTATCGACTTCAACCTCTATTTTGGCAGCATGTGTGGGTTGTGTCCTTCAGGTGGCTTGTTTATAGCCCTGGTGGTCTTCTGGAAGACCTAAGTGGTGCGTCGCCACTTCGGGATCGAGTCCCGGAATTTCTATGTAATTCTAGGAAGAAACATCTCGATGTTGCCTCAGGAAAGAGGTATATACCTCATGCTCCTTGGAAGACATGGATGTACTAATGAGAGTGGTCCTCGGGTCTTCCTCAGTACCCAGGTTTATTTCCCTGATCTCGTCCACAGTGGTGGAGATACCTTCCTCAAATGAGGGAGGTGCATCCCTGAGATCTTCCTCCTCTTCTTACCCCACATTCTTATCTTCTTGATCTGATGGGGGGAGAGTTCTCAGCATGGGCTCTTGGGAGTCCAGAGGCGAGGCATTTTTCGCGTCCTCGCTCAAGTATTCACCCCCAAATTGAGGGTTAGCAGTTGTTTCTGCACTGCTATGCTCGGGAGTCATAGATGAAGTCATGAGGATAGCTAAGTACATGTCTGAAATTAAACTCTTTCTCTCAACATGGTTGATGGGAAGTACATAGTCATCACTGATCTCCTTGAGGGGGTCATCAGGAACCATTTTCAGGCTATTTGGAGAAGGGATCCACTCAATACCATAAATTGAAGGCTTCTTCTTCCTTTTCTCATAAAACCCGGCGTCAATGTAGTGTGACTTAGAGAGATTAAAAGGGGCCTTGTTAGCGTGCAATGGTCCACCTTGTCCATTGATGCAATACTAAATACATTGGTGGTAGGATGAAGGAATTCCCATGTTCTTATGGAGCCACGACCTTCCTAGTAGGGCATTGAACGCCGTGTTCTGCCGGACCACCAGGAATTCCATGTAGGCCACAAGGTCGCCAAAATGGGTTTTTAGCTTGATTTGTCCCACTATCTTCTATTCACTATTGTAATAAGCCAACAAAGTTGTGGTTGAGGGTATTAGATCATCCTCATGGTAGCCCAACTTACGAAGTGTCCATAGGGGAAGGAGGTTAACTCAAGAGCCGTTGTCAATAAAGACTTTCCAGATCTCAACATCATTTAGTGCACCAGACAAATATAGTGGTTTTATGTGTCCTTGCTTGATAGAATATTCATCCTGATCGGTGAAGGAAATCACCACATTCAATTCAGTCGGGCCAGTCTCCGTCCGGTAAATCTTGGCGGCGGCTACCTCAGCTTGAAACTCTTGGGGGCTGATCAAGGCTTCTATAAGCACCTCCTTGCGATCTGTTGACAAACTCAGGGAATCTAGGATTGACACTTTGGATGGTACTAATGCCATCTCCTTAAAGATATCTTATTTCTACTCTAATAGTCAACGCTTCTCCGTTGGCGGGAGAGTTTTAGCATGCACTTTGGGAGCTATAGTATGTGGTGAGGAGGGACCGGCTACAGGGTCGGATGTCGACAGTGTTCCCACATTCTGGACACTTGGCCCGGCTGGTCTGTTTATGCGCACTAGGAATCTAGACACTTGTTCCTCCTCTGATGGGTAACGCATAATGACGGGGCCATATTGGCTGCTTGTGGAGTTGGAGGTATATTCTTTCTCCTACTGAGTCCGTTGAAGGGCTCTCCCATGGGTTTCCGTGATATTAACGGTTTGGGCCGGGGTAAAACCATAGGGTTGGTTTCGACCGTGACTGTGACTTTCCTGGTATCCCCTGCTTCTGAGATTCCTCCTCCCGTCCCCTTGTGTTGGGAACTTGGGTTTGTAACCATACCCTTCTTCAGGGAACAATTCCATTATATGGACGACATTGATGGAACCATAGATTATCTCCTCGTCCTATGATAAGACAACTTGGTCATTTGTCCCTGATGGTGATGTTTGGTGGGTCGGTGCCCATGGCGCCAAGTTTGAGGGCATAAAATCCGACAGTGTCAGGGCTAACTTCGGCCTCGTTGCAGACTTCTCCTCTTGTGCTTGTCTCCTCCCTTTTTGATTATGCCTGGATGATCGACTTGTAGAGGGTTGTGAGGCCGATATTGTCAGCTATGCGACATTAGGGGCTATTGGCGGAAACACCGGCTACTGTAGTTGAGCTCAGAGTATTCCCTGAGCTCGATTGGCAGTATTCCGAGTCATCCAATCATCAAATTCATGCCCCTTCTTGCTGGTGACTTCCTACCACCCCTCCCCTTTGTCGGAGTCAGTGGTAGGAATATACGTCACATGTTCTGGGGGTGGTCCCAGATCGACCTGCCCGGAGTCTACCATCCTTTGTAGGAGGTCTTTAAAGATGAATCATTCCTGGATATTGTGCCCCAAAATTTGATGGTAGGGACAGTAATCTGGCCTGTCATCGCGGCCGACTTCTTCAGGCTTCCTTGGCTCTGGGAGGTCGAGAAAATTTCAATTCATGGTGGCGAGGAAGTACCCGCGGACTTGGTCCTCTCAGAACGAGTATAATTTGTGTCTTCATTCCTCGAACTGGTTTCGCTTCGATCTTCTCTGATCGCCCCGTGTGGGAGGAGGCGGCTGCTGATATACAGGGGACCCTTGACGATTTGGTGGAGGCCTAGGTGGTGGAGCAAGCACAGGGGCTGGCTTGAGCATGATAGAGGACGCTTCAGCTCTAACTGCTCTCTTTGCAGGAGCCTGTGAGGATATTCGGGACTTCAGATTAGTCTGCTGTAGGGAGTCTTCAATTCACTGGGCAATGGCAGAGAGATTGCGGAAGCCAGTGGTGAACTCCACTGGTATGAGCAGTGTTCGCAGCTCATCTCGAAGGTTATCGATACATATGGAAAGCATCTCATCTTGGGGCATTGGCCTATTCAGAGAGTAGGTCAGACCCTTCCATATGGCGATGAAATCTGAGATCCTCTCATTCTCCCTCTATTTGCAATTCATGAGGTCGTTGACCATTGTTTTAGGTAGTATTGAGCTGAAGTAAAACAGGAGCTGCTGCCGAAGGTCTTCCCAGATTTTTATTGACTGAGCTAGCAGAATCGTATACCAGACGAAGGCAGATCCATGCAAGGTCCGCATGAAGCATCTGAGTTTCACTGATTCTTGTTGTTCCGAAGTTCCCATCATAGGGTTGCAATAAGATGCGTAGTGCATCAAATTCTATTCCCGATCGCCTGATCCATTGAAAATAGGGAATACAGGGCTCCCAAAATTGGGTGGAGGAGGCGTGTTGCTCACCCAATCTGGGTAGGGCTTTCTCTTTGGCTGTACCAGAGCGAGCCAAACTTCCATTGCTTCAAATAGAGCTGTCAGTGCCTCGATGGTGTTAGAGAGACCCTGGTTTACATCATGTTGGGCATGTTATTGGGAAAGTGTAGCCTAAGGCATTGCTTGAGGATCTGGCTCGGCCGGCACCAAGGGTGCATATGCCGTTTGTGACACCTTCTAAGGGTTCAGATGTACTCGCTCTGATTGCTTCCTGAGTAGAGGGAAGTCTTGGTATTCATTTGAATCCATGTTCAGGTAGTTGGATGGGCCGGGCACCGCATTGGGCAGGGGCCCTGACCGCGCTTCATCTGCCGGGGAAAACCTTGGTCTTTGAGGTGCACTTGTTGGGAGTGCAAGGTGTGGCTCTTCTTGGGAAGCTCTTTCAACAAGATAGTTCCTCTAGAGTAGCACGGCATTAATCCACCTCAATTATTTCATTTCCTCTTCCTGTCGAGCGAATCTCTATTCAAGTATAAGTGGATAGTTTTTATTGAGAGAAGCAGGCGGGTTAAGGGTAACTGGTTATTTGTTCTTATCCTTGTTGGAAGCTCGTAGGGTAAGCGGAGGAGGGTTAGCTGGAGGGGCAGACATATTTAGGGCATCCCTCTGGTTCTAGGTGTGCACACCTGGTGGTTCGTTGTGAATCACAGCCTGAACGAAACCGTCGTCTCCTGATCCATCTGGATTTGCATTATCTTGAGTGTCACTCGTGGGGTTAACCTCTATGGCGTTGATGGATGCATATCGTGGGGTGGAGGAGATGTCAGCTTCCAAATAGGAAGAGGATCTCCCACACCTTTTACTAGTCTTCCCCTTCCTGTCTCAGGATTGCTTTCGGACTCCCTGACAAAGGGTGACGTGGAGAGTTCTTTGATGCAACCTTACGGTACGCCTCCCTCTTGAAGGGGATGATGATTCAAAAGATGGGATAGGGCAGGAACCACCTCTTCTGACTGTCCTCCCTATATGATAGAATACTGATTCTCGTGGGCGAGTTTGTTGTTGAGGTGGTAAAAATGGCCCCAGCCCTGAGGGCTGGGGTTGGCTCTATTCCTTGGATGTTGAGTCTCTTCCCATTTTTATTGGTCTTACGGGGGAATTTTTGGTTAAAAATGCCCCCAGCCCTACAGGTTGGGTCTGGCCCTGGATTGCAGCAGTGGCTTCTGCTATCGCTACCTACCTGATCTTGCATGCCCCCATTCAGGGGTGAACTGGATCTGATGCCAAGTTCACCTGTGAATCAATCCCCTCTCGGGAGGCAAGCAATGATTGTTGATTGGCCTCTCTTAGGTGAGAGGCATGTTGTATGCTTTTGGTGGCCTGATTCAGGAGTTCGTGAATGGATTGTTCCTGTCGGGCATGATGCTTCTGGGACTTACTCAAGGCCTATCTCTGTTGGGTGTGTCGCCTTTCTTGAATAGTGACCCCACTGGATTGCTATCTCGATGTTTCAAGACATTATGGCAAACAGGTTCTTCTAGGCAGGGAGCAGAGTGAAATGAAGAGCTCCATGTTCTCCCCATCCTCTGATATGGACTCCCGTCAGAGCGTCACCAATGAGGCGGCGCAACTGGTGTAGTGCACGGAGGCAGGCTAACTCAAGGTTTCTTTTACGCCTCTCAGGTCGCAGTTGCCACATTGAAGGAAGAACTTCCTGGTCGATGTGACGTAGGAGGTCTCTTATTGTCTTGACATGGTCTACATACCCATCATAGGGCAGGAAGCTTGATTTCAGCCGGTGGAGCGTTGTCCATATATTGGAGCGGATTTCATGCACACATTCTTATGAAAACTTTCTGGGTATGTCGAATTGATAGGTGGTCATGGGCCAAAACATAACTGGTACATCATCTCTGCCCAGTCGTTTCCTCGGGTTCAACATGTCGGCATACTCCTCTGCTAGTGATTCCTCTACCTGGTCGGCCCAACTGAGACGCTCACCGATAGTGTGGTCAGAGGCAGTGGGGCCGGTAGGTATTGAATTATCATGTGGTCTATTCCGAGGTGGTTCAGAAGATGAACATGGCCCCAGACTATCTCCTGATTGAAGAAGGGTGTTGTTGGAGACTAGTTGGGAATCTGACATTCTTGATCCCGTCCTTCTGAGTGCCTCGGCATATGAGGGCTTTTCTTGCTTGATTCGGCAGGGGGAGGACCTTCCTGTCGATATGATATGTCACTGCAGGGAGGACCTTCGCAATGGCAACTGAAATGGTGAGGACTACCATTACAGCTGCCGTAGGGAGAGAATCTGCGGGGTACACCCTGGTGAGGGCCTTCAAAATGTACCGCAACGAGGGGAGGACCTTCTCATTGATCGACATCTAGTCAGGGAGGGCCTCCGCTATCCATGTCCTAATGGTGAGGGATACCATTACTGCTTGACGCCTCACTGCATAGAGGACTTTTGCAGTGCATACCCTGGGGAGGACCTGAAAGAGTGTTGTCATGGGCGCCCTCAAATGATTAGTGTGATTTAGCGGTACTTAGGTGCAGCAGAGTGGCTGACCAAGGTCGTCTCTCAAAGTAGGAAGTAAATTTAACAACTTATTAAAGGTATTCTAAAAAAATAAAATAGAATAGAAACTATACTTGAAAGGATGGGGGTAGGTTATAGTTTATGAATCTAGAAGAAGTTTTCTGGATGAAGATTGTATATTTTTTTGTTTTTTAGTTTTGAAATGAATTTTGATTAAAATGACACAACAAGAAGACGTTTTTTAGAAATATATTTTAAAAGGAGTAATCGATCTAACTCTACCTCTTCATTCACTTATTGATCATTATAATTTAAATAAATATTCACTTAATTATGATCCCCTAATTTTTTATCCCTCGAACCCTACGAGAGTTAACTTAACCACAAAGATGAAATTACTTAAATTCTAGGCTAGCCTCAGAACACGCATTCGCATCACCCTCCCTTGATTGTTGTTCCAAGGATAGCTTATGGTCAGTGGTTAATTAGAGCACATATCCATTCTGGAAATGAGGATTAATTGTGTTTAGGGATTATATTTGAACTCTACAAATTTATCCTGAGTGGTCTTGTATTACCGATTAAGATCGTGCTCTCACAATTTACACAAAATCTCGACCTCGCGTGTTTTGTATTAATTGTTAAATTGCTTGCTTAGTTTCTTGTAATTAAAAAAAAATCATGTATCATATTATGTGAATTACAGTAGCTCATTGATTCAAAATAAATGGATGAAGAAGGATAGAGGTCGATCGATTACTAAAAAGAACTACTCTTCCATGGGTGGCGTAATCATCGTAGAAGCGTTTTGCATGTGCAAAGGTTTATAATGGGTATAACCCAATAATGCTTCAACTCAAGAATTCCAGACCAAATAGGAAGATTAAGATAAGAAGAAATTTAAACAAAACAGAAGAAAAAAGAATAAATAAAAGAAGAACAAAGAAGTTTATTACACAAACAAAATCATTAGAACAAGAAGAAGAGAATGAGGCTTCGATGAGGGGATCCTTACTTCAAGAGTTACCCCTATTACAAT
The DNA here is from genome assembly GCA_963277665.1 of Viscum album. Classification (NCBI taxonomy): domain Eukaryota; kingdom Viridiplantae; phylum Streptophyta; class Magnoliopsida; order Santalales; family Viscaceae; genus Viscum; species Viscum album. The sequence continues at coordinate 933,587,674 of OY728150.1, read as the reverse complement.
GGTTGGATAATTTGGGTGAAACCAATTATCCTCTGCCTCCAATGTCATAATTCATGTTCCAAACCCACCAAATGAGAAAAACACCAATTTATAGAGTGGTGGGGAGACTAGGTTCAAAGTGGTTTCAAGTGTGAATGGGGAATCCCGGCCAAATATTTTATGCCAACTTGCGCTGCCCATTTGACAACCAAAACGCGTGACTTGGCCGGCCTTCCAGAAGGATAATATGTGTGGACATGGGTGATATATCGCCTCTAAAACTTTGGGCTTAATCCAGGCCTAGATGAAGGAGTTATGACTGAAATACAGAAGATTCTCCATTATGGCGAGTCCAGCCCAACTTTGATTTCATTGCCCATTTTCAACAAAAAATGCACTCTTTAGCTCTAGTGTCCTGAATAAAAGTTGTATATAATTAAGTTATAAACACTTTTAAAAAATTTAAAATTCAAATAATAAATATAAAAATATTTATATTCGAAATACTATAGTAAACTATAAAGAGTAAAACTGGAATTTTCATCAAAATATTCAAATGAATGACCTAATCCGAAATACTTTCTAATTAAACATATTTAACACAATGTGAGGAAATTATATCATTTATTATAAATAAAATATTCAATAAAATACTGTTTTATCAGGACCCCCAAGGCGTGTCGCAGCAAGGGGAGGACCTTCTAGCTGTGCAGTGTTTTTACAGGGAGGGCCTTCGCAACAACTGCAATCATGGTGAGGATGACTATCATGGTTTGATGAGTGATGTGTATCCTGGGGAGGACCTTCAAGACACACAGCGACAAGGGGAGTACCTTTTTGTTGCTTGGGGCCATTGTAGGGAGGACCATCACAATGGCGGTCGTGGTGGTGAGGACTACCACCACAGCTGTCGTAATGGCGAGGACTACCATCACAGATGTCGTAGGGAGAATGTCTACGGGGTACACCCTGTGGAAGGACTTTAGAATGTACCGCAATGAGGGGAGGGCCTTCTCATTGCTTGATGTCTCTACAGGGAGGACCTCTGTTATTAGAGTGGAGAGGACTACCATCATGCTCTGATGCCTAGCTGCGCGGAGTGTCGTTGCAATGTAACGTCCAGGGAGGACCTTCAGGGTGGGCCACAACAAGGGGAGGGCCTTCTTGTCGTGATAAGATGTCACTACGGGGAGGGCCTCCGCAGTTGTGACTACGATAGCGAGGAATACTATCATAAACTGTGGTCCCACTACACTGAGAGTGTTTGCAGTGTATACCCCGATAAAGACCTTCATGGTGGACCACAGCAAGTGGAGGGCCTTCTTGCTGCTCGATCTTCTGGTCACGCAGAGGGCTTCCATGACTCGCATCAAAATAGAAGCTCTCATGATCGATCGTTATATACCCGTGGGGGAGGCCCCCGCAGGTGCTCTGTGGAGGACCTTCAGAGCTGCTGGTAGCGACATTTCGGGGAGGACCTTCGCAACTGCTACTGCCACTCCCATAATATGGTAATGGGTGGGCAGGGTTCTGAGACTTCGATATTTTTTAGCAGTATTGGGAACCCCAGATTCCAGTAGAGTAGAGTCATGAACCCTCTATTTATTTTCCGGCTGCCTTCGGCGTGTTCGGGGCACTTTCTTGCAGGCCACGGGGACCGTATACTGTTTATAATGGCCTTCACCTTTTGGTCACTTTCTAATTGGGTCTCGTGATGCTGCCGGGATATGCCGATGAACATCTTTACTTTTATCAGGGATATATGCCTGCTTTGGAGCTTCCACCATGATGTACAGGTGTCCCCTAGTTGGAATGAGTGAGGCTGCTCGATTTAGTTTCCCTTGTATCGCCAAATATGGCCGATGACCCTCCTGGGCGGAAACAGGGATTCAGATCTGCTCCGAGGCAGCTATCTCATCTCTAAGATGTGTCGCCTCTATTATGGAGACGGTCTCACGGGCCCGAGTCCTTGCTGTTTCCGCTTATGCAACTACATTCTGAAAAGTCTGCGAGATTTGATCTGGGATCGATACCTGGTCCTCCATCATTTCCAGCATATGCAGAGAGACATCTTTGGCTGGAATGTGTATGAAGGCCCATTCAGGTATCAGAGTAGGAATATCCTGCTCTGGTCCTCCGGTGGTCAGTTGGTACTGATAATTATCTTGTGTCGGGGCAGGTGAACGAGTCCGCCCCTATGTCGGGGTATGCCGGTTTATCTCTCAGTTTGCCACCACATCGGGATGGCGTACTTTACTTACATTCGCAGGGATCTGGCCCTGCATATGTTGGTTCCCCACCATATCGAGTCGGTGTCTTTTGTTGGTAGGGAGACGTGCCCGCCTATTAATTGCCTCCACATCTGGTTGGTGGGCTTTGTTGATCGCCACCACATCGGTATGGTAGGAGTCAATAGCATCTGCTAGGAGCTGGTCCTACAGGCGCAGGGTTGCCACCACATCTAGTTGGTGGGCTTCATGACCCTGGGTAGGGAGAGGTGCCTTCCGGGTAGGTGTCGTCCTGTGTGAGTGACAGGATTGATGGAGCTCGATGGGGATGCGTGCCTGCTCGTATGATGCCACCATGTCTGGATGGCGGACTTTGGAGGAGTAGACAAGTGTATGTGCCTGCTCGCAATATGTCTCCGTGACTGGGCAGTGGAGCTCCTCCTCAGGGACAAGGGTGATGACCGGTCCCTAGTTGCACGTTTTCCGCCCTCGTCGGGCAGTTTGAGGGGCCAGAGCTCAAGGAGTGTGTGCTTGGATCCTCAGGGTGACATCCTCCTTGGCATGAGGATATTGAGTCATGGCGTAACCGCGGTGACGTCTTCCAGTGAGGGCCTTAGATCAGAACCCCTGATCAGTGGGGATGAAGTACTCAATGTCGACCTCATCCACCTCCCTATGATAAGGGAGGTACGCGTTGTCTCGTTCCGTGGATAGAATCCCGAAACAGTTTGAGACAGCAACAGGAGCCTTCACGATCTACTTTCATAGCCGTGGCTGGGCAGGCGACCGGTGGGTCTTGGCGGATTGGAGGGCATGCATGGCCACCTCTACCATCGGGAGAGTACCATTCAAGTGGTACTCTCAGATCAACTCATCTTAGACCCAGTGTTGAAGACACTGATTAGGTGACGGGGTCCTTCGTTGGTGAGGATGTTCGGTCATTGCATTTCTTGAAGTACACGTCTGTGAGTTCCTCTGTGATGCCATTGGATCGAAGGGAGTTTTGATTGGTATCTATAAAATATTTTAACAAATACAAACAGAAAACATGTCAAAGTAGCATCAAATGATCCCATGTGTAATTAATGACCTTTCTTGGCCCTCCTTGTGAGTATAAGGGGGAACAAAGTGGGATTAAGTTAGATCTATCATGATTGGTTAAAGATTCACATCGGGTTCATCATTTTGTTTTGAATGAGGGAAAATGTGTGTTTCCCGACGGTTGATTAGAGAAGGTTGGGTTTTTCTTAATAACTCATATCAGGTCCAGCGTTTTCATTTCGAAACACCCAACGGTTCCATATCCAATGATACATGGACCTTCTTTCCAAAGGCAAGTGTTCGTTGGGTGATTTGGCCAGCGGCACTTAAGAACTCACATTGGTCGAGAGGATGGGAAGTTGGTCTCATCACACCCTTTTGGGGGGAATTATTTCCTATTATAGGACTCTATTATAGATTTAAGATGTATTCATATGTTCTCAAATATTTGGTTTATACCCAAGCATAGTATCCAAGGATTACTCCTGGTTGGTAATGGTCAGCTGAACACAGGCATTCAGAAACATTTAGGCCCGAGGTTTACCATCCCTCATTGGATTAATGACTATGAGGAGTTTGGAGTAATTGAGACGGAACTAATTTAAAACCTCATAACTAGGCACTCTAGATTTTATTGTCATCTAGGGGGACAGATAATGACTTGAGTATTTGGATCGAACCCGTGATATGGGCTTACGTGAGAGTTTCCTGTTGTTGAGATTGAACCTCGGGGAGGCGTCCTACGTACCCTATTTAGGAAACAGTGATCAAAACCCATATAGGTAGTTTTGATGGGAATGATTGGTACTTACACATGGTTAGTGGCCCAAATTGGGATTGAACCTCAGGGAGGCTTCCTACGTACCCTGCTTAGGAGACTGGGATCAAAACCCACATATTTTGTTTTGAGGGCCGTCATTGTGCAGACGTCATGACCATCACAAATCTCTAAGCCCACATGAGTCATGATCGGTGTGAGAAAAAAAAGAATTCAACAGAATTGGAAAGCCTTGCACATTCTCCCTACCGAGGGGGAGGAAGACGACGAGCGGGGGGGAATCTAGGACCACTGGACTCTCCTTATCCCTGATGTTGGAGGAAAGTAGGAGTCATGAAACGAAGGAATGTACCTTCTGTGATGAGTGGGGGAGGGACATTGGCTTCTGGCGAGGATGGTGTGGGGATTACTCCAGGAGGGATGCCCAGCCACTCCCAAGAGAGGGGATAAGTGCTCACCGTTGGCGCTCGTCCAAAGCAAACGCGAGCAGGGTCCCTCAATCCTAGCAAGTGGAGAGGCACAAAGGGGACTCCTGGGCTCAGACCTTGTACTACCGTGGGAATGTGAACCTAAGAATGCTTCAGGAATCCGCTCAAGATCCAGGGAAACTTCTTTGTCCTCACCTACCGTGGGTATGTGAACTCAAAGTGGGGCGCTGATGCGCCTGAAGGTTTCATCATACGGGTATGGTGGCTTTGGTAGAGGCCTTGGCTCGGGGCCGATTAACAGGACAATGAAGGGACTGTGAAGGATCGGGCCAGATTGGGAGGGTTTTATCTGGATTTGGGATTGAGAACAAGGAAGGAGTTGGTGGGCCGCATGGGTGCATGAGGAGTGAAGCCCTTCGCATTGGGGGGTGTTACGTGGCTGGAGAGGCCGTCCGTGTACCAGGGTGGTACGCAGACTAATAGGCATCCCACGTACCTGGGCGGTACGTGGCTTCGAGTTCAGCCCACGTACCAGGTTGGTATGCGGTGGAGTCCGCGCGAGCAGTGGCGGTCAGGGGTGTCGCCAGTTGGGGGTTCGTCGGTCAGGGGTTCGCCCGTGTAGGAGGGTGCTACGCAGTGAGTCAGATTAAAAAATGGTCATAAACTCTCTGGTCTGTGGGGAGTACATCCTAGGACGGGCCATGGCTCATGGTTTTTATTTTATGTTCGTGGTTCACCAATTTGTTTTTCATTTTTCGGTTCCTTATCAATTCGTTTCTAGTTTTATACCTGTTCTGGTTCGGGAATTGGAACTTCGTTGTTCGCGAATTCCTAAGCTCATTCCTCTGGAATCCTTCCTTCAAAAGTCGATCTCCCAACCTTCTTGTCGATGGAGTCCGATTAATCGATCCCCCAATCTCCAAATCCTTCTAGCCGAATCTGGTCGATCCCTTTCTTCTCCCCCTCGATGTCCTTTTATAGTGGGGGTAAAGAGATGTATCTGTGGTCATGTGGCACCATTTAGAGAGGCCCATGACCAAAAACCTGGTTTACAGATGACATGGTGAATCCACAACTCATGGGGGGGTGGGTATTGAATGCACCTCACCCGCGAACCAAATCGGTTTAGGGGGTGCTTTGCGGTCGCACAGGGCTCCACCTCTGTTCTGAAAACGACAACGCGTGCGGTCCGGGCCGGTTGGTGCATTTCATGGCTGGGATGGTTCCTAACAGTGGACCGGCCTGGCGCCCATCCTAATTCACACCCGAGGAGAAGTTCCCACCTCCGTTTCGTGAACGACGCTAGTCTGCGGAGGGGGTGGCTCACTAAACCAGTCGTGTACCATCAATGTTGGACCGGTATGTGGACCGGACAGTCCTTTTCCAATCTTTATTATTCTCCATATTTTTGTCCAATTCTGTGAGGGAAATTGGGAAGAATCCTTTCTCAAATTAAGGGGGATTCTCATTCTCCTTTGCGAATTTTTCAGGACCCTTAAATGTTGATTAGTGCTCTTAACAAATAAAGTCTTATTATTTTTGTGTAAATTATTTTTATAACAAATACCGGATCTACTTTTGTTCATTATATTAAAAGTCATCATTTTATCAAGGTTCACTCTACCTTGAAAAATGTGAATAGATTTGACATTGAAATTTTAGTTTGATTTATGAGATTTTCAATATCTTCAATAACGATATCAAAATTACTTATTTAGGATTCATAGAATTATTACATGAAATAAATTTCTCTTATCAATTTTACATTTTCATAAAGAGTAGTTTTTATGTTTTCTTGAGAATATTTCAAATATGTATGTTAATTTTTTATGTCTTATGAGATAGATTTAATTGGTTATTTATTTTCCTTAATAACATTCTTATATTTACACTAAAGTTTCTTATATAAACAAGTGATCTTTTGGAATTATGATCAACTCTTTCAACCACTTTAAGAATTTAATCTATAGTTTTATTTTTAGGATGAAATTCTGAGTAAGAATAATTAGTGGAGTCACTAACTTAATTGGATTAAGGAATTAATAATAGGTTTTTATATACTTTTATAAACTATATTGTTCATCAAAATATGAATCCTAATTGAAACTCCATCCATCAAAACTTTATTTATTTTCTTTCATATATTTCTTCCACCTAATTTTGTCATTCTTTAATATTGAGAAATCATTCTTGATGCGTCCTCTTCTTCTAAACTCATAATATATAACATTTTGTTCATAATTATAAAAATATATCTTTCATCTTTTCATTAAAATCATATTTGGGATAATATTTTCACAATCCTCTTGAATAGACTTTCATTATTCTATACACTCCCATTGTATTATGTGTGATATAATTCCTATCAAAACTCTATAATTCAAGATTATAAGAGTAAATAAAAATAATTCACTTAAAATAAATTACCATCTTCCAGGTATTAACTTATTCAGTAATATTTTTTAACTAAAAATCATATTTTAACAATGATCTAATAAGCCTATAATATGTATATTACTAGATGTTTTTACGTTCATTTATATCAATATTTTTATCATGACACTTCATAGATGGTTCTCTATGTAATCATTCAATAGGAAATAGGCATTCTAAATTTTCTTCAATATAACTCATACCATTAAAAATACTACTAAGTCTATGTAAAATTTTATGAAGAGTTTATTATTTATCCATTTTAAAATATTGATTACAACTCTTAACATGCCTATCATTGTTAAATGAGATTATCCAAGATGATATTTTTAACTTTAAAGATCATCCAAATGTCATGGTATGTTTTAAATGAAGATACATGACTATATAAATTTTTCTTTATCACACAATATACAGTACTCATCACCGTGTAATTGAACAGATATTGTATTCCATCATTACGAAATAATGATTCAAGTTCACCTTAAAGTAGGTTGAAGGAATTTTCCTTGATTTTACAATGATCAATGATAAGTTGTATTATGAAATCTTTCCACCATAATTTTCATAAGACATAATTAGTTCCATCATAATGAGGTGATATTCGATGTATACATCCATCATTAATTTTATTTCCAACCATATTAAATAAAACTTTTCCCCTTAATGGCTATGTAATAAAATGGTTATAATATATATATATATATATATATGGGTTAAACCATGATAATAATTGTTTCTCCTAGAGGTAATATGGAAGAACGAACAATAGTGGGGTGAATTAGATTTTAAAAACTTTTAAAGTTAGTTATAACATATATAAATGTCTAATGAATTGAAAATAAAAAATAAATGAATAAATATATTTTTATTTTAGTGTAGATATAAATCATAATACTATAAACTTTACCCCACTCAGATACAGGGGGATATATCACCCACTAAATATCATATTTACTTTTTCTCACCTGGAGTTATAACCCAGTTACAAAATCTTTTCCCCGTGAGGCTTAAACATGAGACTAACCTACCTTTTTCTACCTTGAAGAATAATTTTAACAGTATATATGTTTTCCTATAGGAACAAAATAAATTTACTTTTGTTGGGAATTTACAAACCACACAAACATACCTTTTAAATGATAAATATAACCCACACACACTAAGGAATAAAAAAACTTAAAATAATAACAAAACCATAAAAACAAGCAAAACAAATTATGGTGGAAATTGTGGAGGTAGTATCGATCAATCCAATAGATAAGTGAAAATGATTAAGTACTGTAAAGTGATCAGATATTCAATGAGAGAATAAATTTTATGAAATTTTTAATTCTTTACAGTTATTATATCCTTGAAAAATCATATCTTAAAGAAGTTCTGTCAACTTTATATATAGAGTTTATTTGTGAAAACATCGTTAATATTTTATTTCTATTATAAATAATCTTTCCCTACCGAAAAACATGTATGTAACTATAATGAGAAACTTCATATTTGGTCAATATTGGTTTCCCAAGACATGATTCATGTGTATAAATGAAAAATAATATTCTTGTGATTCCACCTTGATATTCAGTAAAAAATACAAATTGTACAATTTATTTCTTTATTATAATTAATATTATTGTAAATTATGTTATAATAATGAGTATAAATTTAGTTAGGAAAATATATTAGAATATATGAGGTTAATTCTTTATATTTTTTCTGATTTGAATTTAAATGTCTCAAGTTACAAAATTTCACTAGGAATATCCCTACACATTTAATCTAATGTGAATTTCATTTAATTATTTATAAATAGAATAAAAACTATTCACATGGCTAAAAAATAATTAAGGTCTAATTTTAGAATAAATAAAACATTAAAAATATTATATATAAACTTGAATCAAATTGAAATATAAAACATTATGTGAAATAGAAAATATTTTTAGACTTAGAGAAAAATTTATAACCTCACATAACTACATAGCTAAATTTGACTACATAGGTTATTTTCTTGTATGTGGATTGTTAGGACCAAATGAGGCATGGATACCCTGAGAGGGGTTGAGGGTGAATCAAGGTATGAATGTTCATTTCAAAATTCTTCCTGAACGACCAAATCTATACCTCTTTATTATAACAGTAAGTTATATTTCTATTTCCTATTTATATTGACTTTATCGTTTATAAAATCATCTAAAAATAATGCATATAAATTAAAGAACAAAACAAATAACAAGGATAAATAGTTTTTTACATGGTTTACCCCCACTGGGCTACATCCTAGGAGTATACAAGGGAAATTTTGGAATATACCAAATCCACTAAAACACACTATTGTTAGTTTAGGTCGGGGCACTCTTATCGAGGATCACTACCCTTAAAATGTTTAGGGTAGATTAATTATATCATTTGGATCATTTTCTTCACACATACATCATATGATCCCTCATTTAGAAGGAAAAAAATTATTATGAAGGCCAATGAACAACATATTTTTAATTGATAGTTTATCAGAATGTATGATAGGTTCCTTTAAACTTCACAATCTCCATCATAGCTTTGATTCGAACTTTTCATTGAGCATAACCATTGAATGATATATCATGGAAACTCCTCATCACATTGGAATGTTTTTTAAGATATTTCAAGTCTTCAAATTTATTAAATGATTCTATAAATCAATTCACTTATTGGTATGTAGCCCCACCTTTTTTACTTTTTCAACCTACAATATAATAGTTTATAGACTTTTTTTGTATGTATTATTGAATGATGAAAATATAGTATCTTCTTTTTATTATTTTGAATTTATATATGATAATGAAAGTACACATAGGTTAACTTTGGTATTTATATCCTTGCACTATACCTTATCATGTTACCCATGTGTGATACCCTGGTGTGTTTGTCCTTGCATGAGACTCAGACAAGTAACCATTTTGTGATACATTATCACATACCTTTGTGCAAGACTCTGGGTAGTATCTATTGTACAAGACCCTAGGGTGTAAGCCTTTCATGATAACCTTTTGTGTAACACTTTCATAATTTCCTAGTGTGTAACCCTTACATGACACTCCTTCATAAGACTCTTCCATGAGACTCTTCCATGAGACTCCTCCATGAGACTCCTATATGAGACTCCACTGTAAAACCTTATTCTATTCACACAGATCACGTGATTCTATTTTGAGACCCTTTTGAGGTAACACGGCTCGTATAATATTAATGGGAAATCCAATGCATGAAAACACCCTATGTATAGTTCACTTAACAAGTTTCATTTATGAAATCCTTTTTAAATACCTTCTTCTATTGACGTGAATATCTAGAATCTAGTACGAGACTTTGTTCAGCTCATGGGAAATAATTTTTATTTAGATCAAACCACTTAATAAAAACCTATGAATCTTCATAAGGATATGTTAGGGGTCTTTATAGGTATAAATCCACTACGTTAACTCCACAAAATGTGGTTATCCAGTGAATTGACTGAATCAATAATCATCCTTAGTCACTTTGTGTGATTTCTCCTTGTGGTCACATGATACATGTCACAAAGGCTTCACATGATTAATTTATGCATGTAGTAAGATATTTTCCTGATCAACGTAATTTCCTTCATGTGATTCATGTGATATAATGACAATCATTCATTTTTCATGCGATATCATTATTTTATATAAATATAATAATGCAGTCAATGACATTGTCTTCATTCACTTTGTGTGACCCCATTATGTGACCCAAAGAAAATCATGTGGTTGCATGATTTTAAAATACCACAAGATATATTTTCAATTTATTGAAATTATTTTATCATGTGTTTCTCATGATCACACAAGGAGACCCACTGAAAATCATGTGGTGTATTTAGTTTCTTTTCATTATCTCAATGTGAGATATTCTGATAATCATGTTGTGTCTTCAGGTTCTTCACATGATCTCATCATGAGATATTCTAAAAATTAGTAGGATCTTCCCATGAATCATTCACATGATCTGTTCAAACATTTTCACTCTTCATGATTAGTTTTAACATTCGTTCTCCTTGTGACTATTTCCGAGATTTTCAATCCATGTGATTAGTTCAGACATTTTCTCTTTGCATTACCAGTTCAAACATTTACATTCCACATGATTGGTTCTAAAATTCGCACTCTACATGATCAGTTCTTACATTCCTTACAAATATTAACAACTTTTCTGATAACCATCCCTCATCAACAATATAAAACTTTTTCAACAAAATAAATCAACCAAAAATAAACATTGTGAGGGATTTACCCCAGCAATCTCCCCCTTTTGGTTAGTTGAAAATACTTCTAAACTTCAAGAACTAACTTTTTGACAAGTCACACACATGAAAAAACATTATCCTTCTATAACCTCATATAGTGATCAAGTACTTACTTATAATTTACTAAAATCCCACTAGAGTCAACATCAGCATGAGAAACAAGAGTATCATTCAATTTTCATTAAAAAATCACATAATTATCAAACATTACACCAGAAACCTTCTCAACATCAGAGGATAGAACATGCTAAGCCTTCAAGATAACTTATTAACCATTACATGTCTACTTATTCCATCATGAACCCAAAGTATACTCATTTTCATTATTATTATTCATTGATATACTAGATTTAGTATCACCATATTTAAAACTCCCTTATTTAACTGCTCCCCCTATCAACGTCTCCATTTGTCTTGAACAAGACATTTTTCCCCATTTATCAATGAACCTAAAGGGGACTACTTTATTTTATTAAACATGTTGAAGAAGAAAAATAATAAAATATGGGAAAAACACCATATCTAGGGTACCAGGGGTCCCACATCCACACCGATCATGTGTGGGGAGTCAAATAAACTCCAAGAGACATTCGATATTGTTCAAATGATTCTTTGGGCAATGCATTCTTCAGGACGTCTACAACTAGTAGTTCAGTATGAACTTATACCATCCTTACAAGGCTATTATCGACATTATCTTTAATTAAGTGATATTTTATTTCAATAAGCATTGTCTTCCAGTGATGGACTTGATTTTTTTTATGATTTATAGAACATGAATTATCACAATTGATTCTAATTAGAGAGAAAACTTAAACTATCAAATTATCAAACTACAGATCCATCCATAGTAACTATGTCTAGTCTTGATTACTCAAAATTTAATAAGCTTCTACGATGTTCAAATAAATGAAATCTTTTTTCCACCTTTACCAAGAAATAAAAAGTCCACAATGATAGAATTCACCACCAAATGTTGGCATTTGATCATATGTTAAACCATCCCAATCTGCATTTGAAAAAATAAAAAAAATCTTGCTAATATTTTTCATGAAATAGTAAACAAAAATCCACTATGCCTTTGATATACAGAATTACTATTTTTATTACAATTAAGTGGACTTCTTTGATATTACACTGATTTTATGCTTCTAGGAATGTGGTAAAAATAATACCAGGTTGTGTCTCTCTTCAATATAATAGAATCCCAATGATCTATCTATATTCTATTATATTGACTCATTTCTCTTTATCAATTACCTTACCCCCCCTAAATAAATGATTTTTTGAATCATATTTTCAATAATCTAAAAAACTGTGGGAATACACCAAATTCATATAACTCCTAAAACATACAAAAAGAGTGATCCCCCCTTTATTCAAGCACATTTAATTAGTCCTCATTAAACCATAAGAATATAGGTAATGGATACATGTATATGTCAACCAATTTTCAATTTCACCTTCAACTAAATTTGTCAACATAATATTGAAACTATAATCTTTTTATAACTTTTCTATATCAGAGACATATTCTTATGTATAACTTTACACCACTAACATATTTTCATAAAGTGAAATTACCCATTGGCATAGATTCATTGAAATATCCAATAAGAATAATGAGTCATAATTCATTATAGGAACAATAGTTTAAGCCAATAAGCACAAAAGTTTTCAATGTAACTCACTTACTTCCATGGATTTTGAAAACATGAATTTATTATATTCATTAGTGAACTCTCATGTAAAATAATGCTCTATCACCTAGAGTTATTATCACCATATAATCATGAAATTCCCAAACTTTTGATTGATACATATTATTAAGGTCGATTGTTGATTTGGGGCCAGTTTATAAACTACTCTTCATAATAGAGAGAGAACTTATTATAAATTATATTGATTTTCCAGAAGCTTCTAGGTATCCTAAAAATATTCAGCTAAAACCACATTGGTAGAAACAAATACATGGATTTTGTTGATTATCCCCAAATATGTATTCTCTTGGTGGATAATAAATAAGTCTTACAATGTGTCCTGATACCAATGGATGAATATTCAACATGACATGAAACCACAATATCATTCAAGTATAACTTCGATACCTCTTCAGTTTCACATTAGGCTCTTCAATGTATAATCATCCTTTTTCATAACATGAAACTTTCTAGAAACATATATAAAAAATAGGTTTTTTAAAATTACTTGTTGAATCTAAATCTATTTTAAATTTTCAAGTTTTATGATTCTTATATTCTCATATATCTCCACTCAAATTATGCACTTTATTCTTTTCAACACCCACACCCCATGGGTCATATATCCACTTATGACTATACCACATCAAAAAAATATTCGAAATAACTATGTTCATTTGGAGAGGGTACCTATGGAATCCTAAAGAATATGATTGTGGTTGACCCGTATGGACTAATCCTTTGGTATTTTCATGAAATTTATTATACCTTTTCTTTTCTTATTGTAACTGGCTAGACAACTTCAACTATTCTGGCCACATAACTAGGAATATTTCAACTGGCCATTTTCCTTGCTTATTCCTCTATTGGAGAGATATTTCTCTTTCCATCACATATCTCCTTATGAAACAACACATGAATTTATTAATGAATTGTTTATTAATTTTTCTTTTGTTAGATATCAATGTCACCTCACCCTTTCTAGATGGGAGTGAGTATTTTATAGAATGTACATTATTCTTACTCAAAATTAAAAAATCTCCCCCATTTTTATTCTAGGTTTGTTTACATTATTTCCAATATATTTTATGTGATCGTAATATAGGATGTTTTTTGTAAACATTTCATTGAGAAACTTGTGTTTACTCTGATACTTTAATCCTGTTTTTTGATATATATGGTTTTCCTCCAGTATATGCTTTCGCATTAAACACCACTAGAGTAGGGGATCACCTTTTGGGTTCATTTACCTTCCCCGAATTCTTCTAGATGAAATATCTTATCAAATTAATAGGGTTATAACATATAAAATACCTACTATTAAAAAAATACTTCACATCATCATTTATCGGCTAATATATTGATGCAATAAGAGTTATTTTTTTTAAAGTGATACCTTTGTATTCTTTAAACATGAACATTGGGTGACTGTGTCTTCTAAAGTAATAGCATTTGATATATACATTATTTTTATATATTTTTATTTTATAATTCTCAAAAACAATAATCTTATTCTCAAATTTAGCATTATATATGCCTTCATAATATGAAATATATTCCAAAGAATGAAAAAAAATTAAATATGACCATACATCCCATAGAAGTAACACAAGTTGTCAATACTTCTTGTATAAGTATTATTTTTTATATTTCCAGCACTTAAATATTTTCCCTATTTCTGGAACAGTTCATTGATCTCTTCATCTCCTTCATGGTAGGGGTTTCATCATATCAATTACTAGATTTTTTGAAATTTCATGTCCTTTTGGATGAGACAATCACTTTTATGTTTTTCCTTTGACATGGCATATTTTATTTTCTTTTCATTATTACCTTTCAAATGATTTTAAAATAATAAATGGAAAGAATTCTACAAATAAGACATTCCTTCAGAATTATATTTCTCTAATTCTTTTAGGATGGAATCTAGATCTTTTCCCAATTATTGAATCTTCGTGTCTCCTAATTCAAGTTGAGCGTTAGGTTATATTTTTATATTCTTATGAATATCCATCTCATCATCCAATTCCTTAGAGATATTGTCCACCATGTCTATTTAAACTATTATTTTACGACTCATGTGAGCATTAAAAACATTAATGTATGTATCCTCTTGTTAGGTCCACAAGGCTGAATACCCTGAGAGGGGGGGTGAATCAGGGTATGACTAATTAAAAATTAACGCCCGTTCTGATCTTGTTTTGCTGTTAAGAAAAACACTCTTCTCTCTCTTTCCTGTTGCACAAAGTAAACAGAAAGTAAAGCATGCACAGGACACAACAATTTTACTTGGTTCACCGCAAAGGGCTACGTCCAAGGAGCATATGCCGAAAAGTTGCCGGTCGTACCAATTCCACTAAACTTCACTAGCTGTAGATTACAATGTTCAGGCTAGATCACTTTTATGCCCAGGATCACTGCCCTTACAAGGTTTAGAGTCAGCTCATTGCTTTCCCAAGGGTCACTCCCTGTTTCTCTCTCTCTGGCTCACTGCCGGTGGAGAGGATCACCTTTTTCCTCTTCCTAAGCTCACTGCTCTGTGAAGGGATTCACTCACAGTTTATAGACCTGTAGGTCTCTTCATTTCCATTAAGGAATGCATCTTTCTCTGTATGTAGATGCTCTGTTGAAGTTCAACTTTCATCTGTAGATGAATACCCCTTTGCCACTATCCACTAGGCAAACTACCTTTGGAAAGACCTTCGCGAAGCACCCTACTTCGCGAAGCTCCCAATTTTGCGAAGCTCAAACAAGCCTTCGCGAAGCTCCTGCCTTTTCGCGAAGCTCTCTTGCGAAGCTCTCTCGCGAAGCTCTCTCAAAAAGCTCAACCTGTTGCAAAGAAACTTCTCTCACGAAGCTCACTGAGCCAGCACGGAGCACACACCTTTCACGGAGCTACAATAGCCGCCGCGAAGCTCCTCTTTCGCGAAGCACACTGCCTTCGCGGACCACCTCCGCGAACCGAGAGCAATGGATTTTCTCTGAAAATTTTCTCTACTTCGCTCGAAGGGGTCGGCCTCTATTTATAGGCAATTCCACCGACCCTCGTACTTTCCGTGCGAAGTCAACGCCACGTCACCTCAAATCGCGAAGCTCCAAAGTTTCTGCTGGAATTCTGTCCAAATCGTGAAGCTCCACGGCAATTTTCCGTTCGCGGATCTTGACGTAGTCGCGAAGAATCACCGTCAACATACCTTCGCGACTTCGCCGCAAAGCTCCCTCGTGAATCCCAACACCGTCGCGATGCGCTTCAGCCTCTACCGTTCGCGAAGCTTGACGTAATTGCGAAGCATCACCGCCTCCATTCTTCTGATCTTCGCGATTTCCATAACATGCATCCTATATTCGCGAAATTCATGCCTTTGCCATATGAAATTATGCTCTTCATGGAAATCCACTTTTCGCGATGCTCACCAAACTCCAAATTTTGGACCCCAAAAATTTGGCAAACACTGGGAAACAGCGCCACCTTGTACTGCTCTTTTGTACCGCCTCCAGATCGTCCTTTCCTTTGTCATCGTTCTTTGTCAAAAAGGATTTTCAACAACTTCTTGGGAACTCAACAAATATCCATGGAAACTTGCTTTGTCAACAAACACAATCAACCCAAAAATGATGCAATATTACCTTGAGGGATTTTTGCCCAACACCTCTTGTTATAGATCTTCTTATTATAAACTAGTTCTGATAGGTGTATAGATGTAAGAACCCAAATTTTCATTTTCAGGTATGTTTTCCTTTTCTTGGAGTTTTTGAGAAAAGTGGGATCTATGGAAATTTTTGAAGTACACGTTGTGTACTTTATGATTACACCCCTTGCACTCCCTTGCCGCTCGAAGCCATGTCTGGGCCACACACACGGTGTGTAGGGGTGATGTGGAGGCAGCTTAAAGTATAGTACGTAAAAATGGAGTACACGCCTTGTACCCAAGAAGTACACACCGTGTATTTTCTTTTTTTTTCATTAAACGCACCAGGGTCGCTCCTGACAGATAGAACACCTTTCTTCTAGGTTTCGTTCGTTCGAGAGAAGTCGTACGACTGCATATATTCTCCGAGCTCTAGTGCCTCTATCTGTTCTCTTAATCGACCGTCGTTGATTGCGTTAGAACCGCAGTGGTAAGCTCTTCCTTCCCCTAGAGCCTTGTTTTCCATTTCCTCCTTTTTCTAAAGATATCTTGGGTTGATCTTTTTGGGAATTTTCTCAGATCTTCAACGTTCTATGGAGAATCAATCATCGTGGTTCAAGTATATCAATCTCCTAGGATTGAGGTAGGTGGTTTGGGCCTTTCTGTAGAAAGTCTTTGAGTATTTATGAAAATTCCACCAATACCCTTGAATGGGGTATTGCGCGTTTTTTGTTTTGCCTTATTGTTTGCCTGCTTTTCTTATATGCCAATGTAGAGTTCATTACTTGTAAATAGGGTAAATTGTATTGTGCTCTGAATGTTTTTCTTATCAGGAATTTTTACAGTTGCCATGCCTAGTCGTAGGATAGTGACACTGTTGTATTGTTATGTTTTTGTGCCTTAGAATGATAGCCTAGTATTTCTTGAGGTTACTTGGGATGATATGCGTGCTATGCATGTTTGTTTTACACAGGGTTGAGAGAACCTAGTGTAGTGGACCATAGGGAGAATGGACGTAAGGGCTTCTTCAGAGTGTCTTTAATTTAAGATGCGAGACCACAAAGGGAATTGACATTGAGTGCTTCCTTAGAGAGTCTTTAGTTCCTCAACTTGGGCCACAGGGGGAATGAGATGTTGATTTCTTCCTCAGAGAGCCTTTAGTATGATACGAGACTATAGGGGGAATTGACGGTGAGTTCTTCCTCAGAGAGTCTATTCTTTAGCTGAGCTAGAGGGGTGAGACTGTGTGTGCCTCCCATAGGGTTTCTAGTACTTGTAGGTTGAACCATAAGGGTTAGGCTGTGAGAACTACCCAGGGGGTTACCTGTTGTTCTTTTTGTTGATTGGATGTTACTTGTGTACTTTATATGCTAGACTGTGGATTGTAGGTACTGTGTGCTTTCATGTTTACTGCTTCCTGTATTTTTACTGCCATGTATTCACTGACTGTTAGGAATAGATCTTTGGGTGGTTGCCTACTGAGAACTTGTCTCACACCCTATTTGGGTCATGCTTTTGGGCCCAAACAGATGATAATGTTGCAGGTATAGATAAGGGTAAGCGTCCTTCCACTTCAGGTACTTGACTTGCTGTGGAGCTGGAGAGCATGGGACCAAGCTATGGATTGTGATTCCGAGGAGTTTAACTGTTTTCTTTTGCTCTTTGGTTTATTATTTTATTCATCATTGTGACTTGTTTGGATGTTTTCCTAGAAATATGTATCATGCATCATTTTATATACATGTGTGTGTGCTCAAGTTGTTTACTGTTCGTCTTCCGCTGTTTATCGTTTACTCTTATATGGCTGGTTTTGGTTTCTATTGTTACCTATTTGTTTTTCTTCCACTGTGTACTCTACCAATGAGGGCATAGTTTCCCCACTATCACACTCAAGGCCCTCGCTGATAGTCAATAGCCTCTAGAATTTGGGGAAATGCGCTTGAGGCCATGTGACCAACCGGGTACGACGCGCCTCTGGGTGGCTTCTGGAATCAGGACGTTACAAAGTGGTATCAGAGGAGTAAGTTTCTCTTGATTTACTATTTGGATCCTTTATCCAGGGATAGTACGGATTTGGTACTTGGAATTAAGCTGTGCTTGGGGGTAGCTAACCCATGTACAGGGATAAGCCATACTACCTCGTTAATTGCAGTTTTCTGGTTTTTGAGATTTACGGTTGATATGATTTCACCTAGAGTGATTCACATGCCTTGAGTTGTTATTGTTGTTCCTATTGCGGTTCTGTTTTCTGTCGCAACCCGATGAGATGAGGTTATTCCATCTCATGCATCATATAGGAACTTGTTAGAAATCACATGCCATGCATTCTTTCCATGTCATCTAGGGTGAATTAGCGATTGCATGTTGTTGTGATAGACTTTGTGTAGATTATGAATATTGTTGTGATAGATGCTTTGATAGAATCCCTGATATTTTGATAGAGAAATTGTTTTTTTTGTACTTTACTTCAATGAATGCCAAATTTTGGTTCTTGAGGTGTTATGGGACCTCTTGAATCAGAAATTGGTGAATCATTGACCAGTTTTTCGTTATATATGACTATATTGGATGCCAAGCTTTGATTTTCGGGGAGTATGGGCCCTCACGGATCGGAATTTGGCACCTCCTTGCCTTGTTTTCTGTGTTTTCTGGGCTTCGGTGCAGTTTCTTAGCTACTTCCCAGAAAAACACAGAATACACGATGTGTACTTTTTGACTACACGTCGTGTAGTTTCAGACCATTTCACTGACTGTGTGTAGGAACACGGTGTTGTAGAAATGTCTTTAGAAACACACCGTGTATGGTAGGTGAACGTCGTGTAGTTTAAAGCTGTGTACTCGGAATTTTCACTAACAACATGGGTCCGGGAAGCTCGAGTAGAACATGCCGTGTTTTGTATGAACACACCATGTAGTCTTATTCCAGGTACCCGACCGTGTAACTATCAACATAGGTCGGTGTTATCTTCTTCTATACATTCCATGTTTGTTTGGAACACGCCGTGTAAGGTTCAGCCGTGTAGACGGCTGTGTAAATAACAACACGGGTCACCGAAACCTTGTCTCGTACACGCCGTGTCTCTAGGGAACACGTCGTGTAGTCTAGGGTAGAAGAACTGTGTGGGTTAGCCGTGTAAAGAGACTTGGGTAGGGGAATAGAGTTCAAGTACATGCCGTGTGTTGGGACAACACGCCGTGTAGTTTGGAGTGTTACACGACCAATAGGGCAGGGGTACACGCCCAAGTAAGTGGCTTAGGAAGACACACCGTGTAGTTTTATACACGCCGTGTAGTCGTGTTTTGTAAACTTGAACATTTTTCTATCATGTTCCCATTTTTGTACTCTTGAGTTCTCAATAATTGTTAATCCTGATCTTTGGTGTGCTTTTTATTTTTTAGAGCTATGCCACCGAGACGTCCTCCGATTGTACGTCAGTTTCCATATGGTGATCAGACATCAGATATGGCCGATCAGGGACCTCCAGAAGATCCTCCTGTTGTGCTAGACTTGGCACTAGCCATTATACCCGTTTTAGGTGTTGATGCGCAGTTTAGGTAAGGATTTATGAGGATGATGCAGACCCTTCAGGGAGCACCGCCTCCGGCCACGACTATGGCAGACTTGACGCGGGTTTTCCAACAGCAGCATCCTCCTACTTTCTCAGGGGAAGGAGGACCATAGGCTGCAGGGTCATGGTTGGAAGCCATGCTGACTATATTTGAGCATCTGGAGACACCTCCAAGGAGACGGGTCAAGCTCGCTACCTACATGCTTCAAAACTCTACCAAGAGTCAGTGGGACATGATCTCACAGGTGGGAAATCAGCAGGTTATGGCTTGGGAGGAGTTCTAGCGCGTGTTTTACGACTACTTCTTCCCGGAGACCCTGAGGGCCAATCGAGCCCGGGAGTTCATGAGTATAGATCAAGGTACTCTATATTTTATGGAGTATTCATCTCGTTTCACCGAGCTATAGCGTTTCACACCCCTCCGGGTGGATATGGGGTGTTCTTGGAAAGGAAGTTTGAGGATGGTCTCAGGAGGGAGATCCGCTCGCAGGTGAATCTCTTTCAGTTGACTTCCATCACATCCATCATCAACCAGGCACTGATTGCAGAGCGTAATCTAAGAGACTCTGGAGCTGCGAGCCAAGGTGGTTCTGCATCCAGAGCTAGTGTTCCTCCAGTTAATAGCAGGAAGCGTTATAGGGAGTCTACGCTCGGCGATCCGAGGAGGTAAGACACATCTTCAGGTAGCCAGGTTGTATGATACCAGTGTGGAAGGGCAGGGCACACAAGGCCGCAGGGCCAGAGAGACCCAGTGGAGTGCCGATCTTAAGGCAAGATGGGTCACCTTTAGCGTTTCTACCAGGTTTTCTCACCAGTAGCTGGTAACGGGGGTTCTTCCATTACTCCTCATTCAAGAGCAGCGCCACTAGTTTCTCACCAGTCGAGGAACTGGAGTTATTTCGGCCGTTCGGGATGAGGTGGAGGTCGAGGTCGTGGTTGTCAATCACCAGTCCTTCAGTGCCAGTAGGGAGGATCATCTCCGAGTGTTCAGGCAGGGTCACAGCACTGCGTGGAATGCCAGACTTTTGCGATGGAGCAGACCTATCATGAGCACGACCCCGGACCTTTTGTAGTTTGATCTACAATTTTAGTAGCCTCAGTTTTATCTTCCGCCCTTTTTGATACCGTTGCTACACATAGCTTTATCTCTATTGCTATTGTGGAGATCCTTGGTATCTGTATCTTTTCTTCTGCTGACTTTTTGACACGAGACACAGCTTTGGGGATGAGTACATATAGTGTACGTCAGTGTAGAGAGTGACCTCTCAAGGTTGTAGGGTATCGTTTCTTATGGGATCTCTATGTCCTAGAGATGACAGGCTATGATTTCATTCTCGGGATGGACTGATTGGTTCCCTTCCAGGCAGTCGTCGACTGTTATCACCGCAGGGTGAGCTTCATTTAACCAGAGGGTTCATCTTTTCTTCATAGAGGCGAATGGGATGTTCAGGAAAGTTGAGCAAGACTCAAGCATCATGGTCTAGGAATGGTGATGGCCCGTATTTCTAGTCCTTATCTGGATGACCAGAGAACTTCACAATTAGACTTTCTTCCTATGGTGGATCATTTCAGGGATGTCTTTCTAGAGGACTTTCCAGGTTTGCCTCTAGATCGTGAGGTGTACTTCTCTATTGATCTCGTGCCAGGAGCGGCACCGGTGTCCATTCCTCCCTATAGGATGGTTTAACCTGAGTTGCAGGAGCTCTAGAATCAGTTGGAGGAGTTACATGCAAAGGGTTTCATCTGACCCAGTACTTCTCCAAGGGGATCACCTGTCCTGTTTGCGAAGAAGGCAGACGATGCCCTTAGGCTCTATGTGGATTATCAGAAGATGAACCAGTTGACGGCCAAGAACCGATATCCATTGCCAAGCATTGATGACCTCTTTGATCAGCTTAGAGGAGCCCAGGTGTTCTCTATGATTGATTTGAGGTCTGTTTATCATCAGTTGCACGTAAGACCATCAGATATACCTCTAACAGCCTTCAGAAGTAGGTATGGTCTCTACGAGTGTATGGTTATGTCGTTCGGTCTCATGAACGCGCCATGAGTTTTCATGGAACAGATGAACCGAGTGTTCCATCCTTACTTGGACTCCTTTGTCGTGGTCTTCGTGGATGATATCTTGGTGTACTCTCACACTCGACATGACCATGATACTCTTCTTGAGATCATTCTGAGCACACTGAGAGAGCATCAGCTTTATACTAAACTCTCGATGTGCCACTTTTGGATGGATCATATTCACTTCTTGGGTCATGTCATCTCAGAGGAAGGAGTATCCGTTGACCCAGAGAAATAGAGAGTTGTAGTTTCCTAGGAGCATCCGAAGAACTTTTTTGAGGTATGGAGTTTCCTAGGGCTGGCTGGATACTATAGATGCTTCATTAAGGACTTTTCATGCCTAGCAGCAGCATTTACAGGTCTAACCAAGAAGGGGGTGAAGTTATTATGGTCAGATTCTTGTGAGTCAGCCTTTCAGAAGCTGAAGGGAAGGTTGACGTAGGCACCGATACTAGTATTTTCGAAACCAGGAAAGAGCTATACTATTTATTGTGATGCTTCAGGTATCAGGATGGGCACTGTGCTTATGCAGGGAGATGGTGTCGTTGCGTATGAGTCTCGGAAGTTGAGGCCACATGAGAGGAAGTACTCGATGCACGATCTGGAGTTGGCGGCTGTTGTTCATGCCTTACACCATTGGAGACATTACCCTATAGGAGATCACTTTGTGGTTTTCACCGACCACAATAATTTCAAGTACATCTCCACTCAGTGTGATCTGAATCTGAGACAGTGCAGGTGGGTTGAGTATCTTCAGTCTTTTGATTTTCAGCTTGCCTATATGCCGGGGAAGGGCTACGTAGTGGAAGATGCGTTGAGCAGGAGAACTCAATTTTAGGCAGTTCAGGAGGCCAACAGTGAGTGGCAGCTTATGGCTCTGTTCTATGTGATGCATCTGGAGGTGTACGACAGATATGGATAGACTTTCCTATCTTTAGTAGTCGTTACCTCTACACTTCTTGATCGGGTACGGATGAGGCAGCTATCAGACTCAGAAGGCTTAGTCTTACAGGAGAGTGTGTAATGAGGGGACCCTCTTCCTGGATAGACAATGGGCAAGGATGAGATCTTGTGTTTCTAGGGACACGTATGGATCCCAGCAAACATACACGAGGAGCTGATGTGGGACTTTCATTCCTCAGTTTGGGCAGTTCATCCTGGCGTCACCAAGATGTATCAGGATCTTCATCGCCAGTACTAGTGGCCAGATATGAAGAGGGATGTTGATGGTTTCGTCTTGAGGTGATCTACTTACCAGTAGGTGAAGGCGGAGCATCAGCGACCAACATGCCTTTTACAATAGTTACCCATTCTGTAGTGGAAGTGGAACAATGTCGCGATGGACTTCGTGACCGGATTTCCGAGGTTTCCTCGAGGGAATGATGTTGTTTGGGTTGTCGTCGACAGGCTTACGAAGGTTGCTCACTTTTTACCGATCAAGGAGACCTTCAGTGTTGATGATCCAGGACGAATGTATATCTGAGATATTGTATGTCTGCATGGAGTTCCACACTCCATTGTTTCAGATAGGGATGCGCGCTTTACTTCTTGGATCTGGCAGGGGCTTCAGAGGGCTTTGGGTACACAGTTACTTCTAAGTACAAAATACCATCCCCAGACAGATGACCAATTCGAGCGTACGATCCAAGTGCTTGAGGATATGCTCCGATCTTGCAATCTAGACTTTGGAGGTTCTTGGGAGAAACATATCCCTCTGGTGGATTTCACCTACAACAACAGTTTTCAGAAGACTATTCAGATGGAACCTTACGAGGCTTTGAACGGTAGGCCATGCCGATCACCTTTATGCTGGCAGGAGGTAGGAGAGGCAACTTTGCTGGGACCTCATCTTGTTCAGGAGACCTTAGAGAAGATAGAGTTGATTCTAAAGAGTATGGCTATAGCATAGTCTCAACAAAAGTCTTATGGTGATCAGCAGAGACGACCTCTGGAGTTTGAAGTCAGGGATCAAGTTTTCCTGCGTTTCGCACTAAGGTTGGGACCCAAGAGGATTCAAAGACAGGGTAAGCTTTCACCATGGTACATCGGGCCGTTTGAGGTATTGAAGAGGTTGATCCGGTTGCCTATCAGTTGTAGTTACCTCAGAGGTACCGAGCCATGCACGACATCTTCCACGTCTCTCAGCCCCGACATTACTTTTCAGACCCATCTCATGTCTTTCAGCCCGATGATGTTGAGCTCAAAGTAGATGCATCATTTGAGGAGCATCTTATCCAGATTGTTGATCACAGTATGAAGGTTCTCTATAAGCAGTTTGTTCCTATAATACAGGTGCTAAGGCAGCACGGGTGAGTTCAGGATGAGACCTGGCAAAGGGAGGCCGATGTACGATCGCAGTGGCATGAGATGTTCGGGGTTTCTTCTTCTCCTCCTTATTAGGGAAATTCGGCGATGAATTTCTTTAGGGGGGAAGTTTGTAAGAACCTGGATTTTCTTTTTTAGGTATGTTTTTCTTTTCCGAGAGTTTTTGAGAAAAGTGGGATCTCTGGAAATTTTTGAAGTACACACCGTGTACTTTATGAGTACACTCCGTGTACTCCCTTGCCGCTCGAAGCCGTGTGTTGGCTGTGTCTAGGCCACACACACGATGTGTATGGGTGATGTGGAGGCTGCTTAAAGTGGAGTACGAAAAAATGGAGTACACGCCGTGTATTTTCTTTTTTTTTCATTAAACACACCGGGGTCGCGCCTGATGGACATAACACCTTTTGTCTATGTTTCATTCGTCTGAGAGAAGCCGTATGGCCACGAATCTTCTCCGAGCTCCAGTGCCTCCATCTGTTTTCTGAATCGACCTTTGTCGATTGAGTTGTAATCGCATCGGTAATCTCTTCCTTCTCCTAGAGCCTTGTTTTCCATTTCCTCATTTTTCTCAAGATATCATGGGTTGAGTGTTTTGGATGTTTTCTCAGATCTTCGACATTCTAAGGAGAATCAATCATTGTGGTTCAAGTATATCGATCTCCTAGGATCGAGGTAGGTGGTTTGTGACTTTTTGTAGAAAGTATTTGAGTATTTTGTGAAAATTCCACCAATACCCTTGAACGGGGTATTGCGTGTTTCCTGTTTTGCCTTGTTGTTTTCCTGCTTTGCTTATATTCCTGTGTAGATGTCATTGCTTGTGAATAGGGTAAATTATATTGTGCTCTAGATGTTTTGCCTTGCATGTTTTTCTTATCAGGCATTTTTCCAGATTCCATGCCTAGTCGTAGGATAGTGGAATTATTGTACTATTATGCTGTTGTGCCTTAGAATGATATCCTAGTAGTTCTTGAGGTTACTTGGGATGATACATGCACTATGGATGTTTGTTTTACACAGGGCTGAGAGAACCTAGTGTAGTGGACCATAGGGAGAATGGACGTAAGGGCTTCTCCAGAGTGTCTTTAATTTATGATGCGAGACCACAGGTGGAATTGAAGTTGAGTGCTTCCTTAGAGAGTCTATAGTCTCTTGACGTGGGCCACAGGGGGAATGAGACATTGAGTGTTTCCCCAGAGAGCCTTTAGTATGATACGAGACTATAGAGGGAATTGATGGTGAGTGATTCCTTAGAGAGTCTATTCTTTAGCTGAGCCAAATAGGAGAGACTGTGTGTGCCTCCCAGAGGGTTTATATTACTTGTAGGTTGAACCATAAGGGTTAAGCTGTGAGAACTATCCAGGGGGTTACCTGTTATTATTCTTGTTGATTGGTTGTTACTTGTGTACTTTTTATGCTAGACTGTGGATTGTAGTTGATGTGTGCTTTCATGTTTACTACTTCCTGTATTTCTACTTCCGTGTATTCACTGACTATTAGGCACAGATCTCTTGGTGGTTTCCTATTGGGACCTTGTCTCACACCCTGTTTGGGTCATGATTTTGGGCCCAAATAGATGATAATGTTTCAGGTATAGATACGGGAAAACACCCTTTTACTTAAGGTACTTGACTTCCTATGGAGCTGGAGAGCATGGGACCAAGCTATGGCTTGTGATGCTGAGGAGTTTACCTATTTTCTTTTTCACTTTGGTTTTGTATTGTATTCAGCATTGTGACTTGTTTGGCTATTTTCCTGGACATATGTATCATGCATCATTTTATATACATGTGTGTGTGCTCCGGTTGTTTATTGTTCGTCTTCTGCTGTTTATCGTTTACTCTTGTATGGATGGTTATGGTTTCTGCTTTTACCTATTTGTTTTTCTTCCACTATGTACTCTGCCAATGAGGGCATAGTTTCCCCACTATCACACCCAAGGCCCTCCCTGCTAGTCGGCAGCCTCTGGCATTTGGGTAAATGCGCTTGAGGCCATGTGACCAACCGGGTACGGGGCATCTCTGGGTGGCTTCTGGAACCAGGACGTTACAATAGCAATATCATCATTTTTGGATTCTAAATTATAATTTTTTTATTCAGATATTTCCAGTATTATCACATTTGAGTTTCACTTTCCTTTTTGATATCCGTTTGAATTGAATGTATTGATAATTGTTCTTATCTCATGGATCAGTGTCAACTTCAATAAGTATTTTATTTAAACATTTTATCTTATGAAATTAAATTTCATGTTTTGGGATGTATTTTTCAGGCTTATTTTCATATTTTAATTTATTATCTAGTTCCATTATGACCTAAAAACACTTACACTTTTGTCCTTATTGTAATTTCTTCATTATTAGTAGTTCCAACATCACTTGGCATGTATGTTTATTAATTCATTCCTAAATAATTTTTGAATGTGTAAATAGTCAAATAGGTTGATGTATCCAAAATTTTCCTTATTAAATTTTTAGTTTCATTCAACTGAATACAAATATTTCAATAGAAAACTCTACAATGAAGAATTCCACCAGATTTATGCTTCTTCATGAAAAATCTTCCTTTTTCTATGGAACACCAAGATAAGAGAACACTTAAACAAAAATCTCAGCAATCGAATAAACCTAATCCGAGAAAACAAATTTAATAAAACAAACCTACCCTATAATACCTATTTTTAGTCCAAGAATGGTATTAGACACCCTAAAGGGGTGGGGTGTGAATCAGGGTATCGATATTCATTTCAAAATTATTCTCTCCCCTCCAGATCATGAAATATTTATTATAAGGGTCATTTCCTTTTCTCTTTCCTATTTATATTTAACTTATCATATCTAATAGTATTTTATGATGATGCAGATAATGCAATGAATGAAACCATTCATAAGGAAACAAAGATTTTTAATCGGTTCACCCTCACTAGGCTATATCCAAGAAGAATAAAAATTCATTGTGCCAATGTAACTTTCCTTCAATCCTTATTAATAGGTTAGGTGGAAACCTGATCAATTGAAAATTTACCAAATCCACTAAAGAGAGGTGTTGTTTGTTTAATAAAATTCACTCCTTATTAAGATCACTACCCTTAAAATGATAAGGGTATATACAATATATCATTGGGATCACATCCCTCACATATGCATCTTATGATCACTACATTAGATGGAAAAAATCAGCATGCATGCTAGAGAAAAAATCTTCACTTTTTGAGAATTGCATTAAATGTATGATAGGTGCCTTTGAACTCCAAGTTATCCTTCACAACCTTGATGTGAACGTCCCCTTAAGCATCACATTTCCATGATATATCATGGAAAATTATCCTCACATTGACATATTCTTCAAGATATTCACATATTCCTTTATCTAGAAATATTTAAGAAATAAATTTACTTTCTTGTATGAAGAACCACCTTCTTACATTCACTACCTTTGATGTAGTAGTGTAAAAAATTCTTATGCATGTATTATTTAATTGTGTACATCCACTGAATTATTCATATACATTTTAATTTAGATTTAATAATGAAATTTATTATAAGATAATTCTAGTACCTATATCCTTATGTAATACCCTATAATTTTACTCATGAACAAACCCTTGTGTGTATCTCCTTGGGAAAGATCATGGCATGTAACACTTTTGCGAGATCTTGATATATAACCCTTGCTTGAGAACCTATCATGTAACCATTGTGTGATATCCTGAACCATATCATTTGAATAATACCTTGGTGCATGACCCTTTCACATGACCCTAGAACTTAACCCTTGTGTGAGATCCCTCTACAAGACCCCTCTATGATAACCATCCACAAGATCCCTCCATGAGACTCCTACCAATACCATATTTTATTCACATGGATATTTTGATTCTTATGTGATACCCTTTTAAGGTTATGTGGATAATTTTATATCAATTGGTCCACCTATGAACACAAAAATCCTTCATATACATCACTTCATAAGACTACTTCATGACATCCTTTCTCAAAACCTTCTTCTGTTCAGACAAATTTCAATACTCTAGTCGATGTCTTATTTCTGTTAATGTAAGATATTTTTTCATTAGATAATTTCAAATAAGAAAATTGAAATAATTTTTTATTGTTGGTTTAAGTTTATTTATTGGATTAAATCCACCATCATAAATCCACAAAATGAAATTATCCATCTGTTCCACCTCTTTAGCAATTAGCCTTATTTTCTTTATGCGATCACTCCCTGTGATCACCTGCCGCATGTCACAAGTACCTCATGTGATCACTTTACCCATGTAAAGAAGTGATTTTTATTATCTCCATAATTTTCTTTTTGGGCTTCACGTTATCCAATGAAAATCATTCTTGCATCATGTGAACCCATTATAAGATCTAACAAAACAATTTTGGCCAACAACATTGTCTTCTTTTGCTTCATGTTACCCCATCACAAGATCCAAAGTTAATCATGAAATCTTATTATTTCAAACAACTAAAATATATGTCTATCATTTATATACATTATTCATTCATGGGATTAATGTTATCTCACCACAATATCCATTAACAATTATATGTGTTTCGTGTGATCTCAATGTGAGATCCTTGGACAATCAAGTTGTGTCTTCAAGTTATTCTCATGATATCAACAAGATATCTGCTGAAAATCATGTAGTGTCTTCAGGTTCACAAGATGATATAAATGTGATATATTCTAAAAAAACATGTGGTTCTTCATGTTACCCCTTTGTTTGATCTATTCCGACATTCATGCTCAGTGTGATCAGTTCTGGCATTGCTGGTTCACATGATAAGTTCATGCATTCATGATTCACATGATCAGTTTTGAAAATTGTTCACCCCATAATCATTTTTCACATTCTAACTCTATTTGATCAGTTTATAAATCCATGATCCACTTGATCGGTTCTTATGTTCACACTCCATAAGACCAGTTCTGTCATTTGCATACCATGTGATCAGTTTGGAATTCACACTAACTCTTCATGCGTCATTTGATGACCAAACATAAAAAATAATATCTAATATTGTAAACAAACACAATCCAACCAAAATGGGCCTACGGGTCATGTAATGGTACTGTGCAGTACTGTAGCAACGCAGGTACTGTAGCAGTACTATTCCCAGAATGGGCTTTGGGCCAACAAAATGGGCCTACGGGTCATGTAATGGGCTAAATTTCCACTGGGCCTTCGGGCTATGTAATGGGTCTCCCTCTACCCAGTTAAAGAGGTCTTTGCTTTATTTTAATAATAAAATGAGGCTTCGGCCCCAACCTTTAAAAAAAATATATTTGAATTCTACATTAAGTGAATTAGACCATGTTAGTGAATCTATCTATGTAGTAGATTTCATGTATTTAAAATATTTAGACATTCATAATTCATGTCTCCAAACCATTCACATAACTAAATTCACATAATTGAAACATACATGTAACCAAATTCACTTGTCTAGTATTTTGAAATATGAAAAGAACCTGACTTATTCAATTGCATATAGAAATTAGACCTTCTGAAAAGTATAATCATATTTGGGTATGGATTACTTATATTTTTAAAGTTTTATAATCTTCTGAATTAATATATAGTTTTCATGAATTAACTTTTATATCACTTGTTGTCCTTTAAATTCTAGAGAAATGTGATTCAGAAAAACTACAGAATTCTGGATGGAAACATAGAGTGAATTATAACCCAATTTTATCCATGATAACAACATATTAATGATTTAATTTATTCTAATTAAATGTTGATAATTTTATTATATTTTAAAGTAAATAATAATAAATCAATTTGGATTTATTTCTCAAATATTATACTTGAAATACATAAGGTAAAAAATTATGGATATTTTGACATGTGGATTGAAATATGGTTAATTGGATTATCATTTTCACAAGTGGGAAAAAAATTTGCTATGTGGGAAAAAATATGGCTCTGTGGGACTAGTAAAAAACATGTATAAATGAAATTTAAAAGTCCCAAATAAGATAATTATCCATGAAACTCTTCCTTAAACTTTTAGAACATGTTATAAACAATAAAAAAATTAAATCTAATGATATTTTATGTAACAAAATATAATATGTAATTAGAGTTAATCATACATTAAAAAATACAAAAACATATAAATATAACACTTGATATAAATAAGAGAAATCATAATTAGACAAATCAATGTATTAAGACATATGTAAAAAAAGAATAATACATTTAATGTTTTGTAATTATCAAAATATGATCTGGTTTAAGGAAGCACACCACAAAAGTATCAATAGGGAAAATATTTAGTAGGCACATATATATTTTAGTAGACAAAGCGACTAAATAGAATTTGTAGTGATACCCAAGGGAAATGAATTTATATAAAAATTACATAAAATAATTTTGTTTTAATCCTTCTTGAATTTCCAATATTTGTTGTGTTGTTCAAGGTATATAATTGTAATTCAAGACTTCAATTATTATTCATTAAAATTCAGCATTTCATTATTGTCTACTATAATTAAAGTATTCCATTCTATGTACTATTTTCAATTTTAATTCAAATATAATTATTTTTTCCTCTATCCTCTTCCTTAATTTAACTATTAGTTCCATATCCACCCTCCAGTACTATTATAATCATATTTTCACCAAAAAAATATCTTTTTAGGAAGCTTCCACCACTATAACTTCTCAAGGGTTAGAATTGTAGTAGATATTTTCCACCAAATGTCATCCCTAATATGCCATAGTATATAGTCTAGCATTGGGGGTATACAATACATACATTAGAGGAATTAACCTAAAAATCATATGAATATGGAATTAAAATAATAAATAGTCTCTACAACAAAAATATAAAATACCCCATAACAACAAAATGTATATAATTTTATACATAAAAAATGTCCCCAAACAATACCATGATAAAACTCCAATGGAAGAAACTACATGAATGCCAGTGAATACCAACTATCACCAAAATCATGGAAGGCTATACTCGATAACCAAATCCCACCATAGATCATAAAAACTCTATATATATATGGGTGATTATAAAATTATGATTTGAAGGGTCCTCTAACAATATCTTGTGAAAATGTGGAAGTTTGATACTATAGATTTAGTGAATAAATAATGGACCAACTCATCACCTATATCAAGTCAACTACCATTCATCCTCACCAAAAACCAATCACAAAATATGTATACATTATAATAGACTATTATTAGTATAATATATTAAAATGGTACCCCAAAACCACTTCCCACTAAACAAGTCACCCTCACATCCCAAAGGCTCACACATTGGCACTAACTTCCCTTTCATGGCCACAATAACAAGACCCCATAACCGTGTTCAAACCACAACCACAAATCCACATCCACGTACAATATTCCATAGATGAATAACACATAACAAAATTTAAAAACATATCTATATTAGGTAACATAATCATGAAAGACATAAACCCCATGTCCAATGCTTTACATGTGTACCCCCACCATGCATCCATTTCCAAAAAATATAACTATGTATCCATTACATCCTCTAGAAACTGACACACACACACACTATAAACATGATCCATTATATTTTGTAAACATATATATCATAACCCTGATACATTATAACCCATATTATGTATATAAGATATGTAAATGTAGGGGAGTAGTCATCCATCTATTTCACCACTATCCTGGATGTTGTGGAAAACGCTAGGAAAACACGACCTAATATAGGTGTTGGTATGATTACCAAAATAATGTTGAGGTTCCTATGAAATATAAATAAAATTTAAAGGATATATTAAGCAACATAAACCCATTATAAATGTTTAATCATAGAAGAATTATAGTTATTATTACAACAATAAATAGTTAATTTATTACAACCACCGCACACTGCAAACCAAAGAAACAATTAACTACTACTCAAACTAATAACATCGAAACTACATGATAGCAGGAAATCCATTAGAACATTATAATTTATCTCATTGTTACCAATTTTTATATTTACCATTTACCAGACACATTACATTTATCTTTCCATTGTTTATTTTCTAACCAATTAAAATTATGTTTATTCATTTAATGTTCTTTATTTTTTTCTCATTTACACAACGTCATTTACCCATAATGTTATTAATTAATTCCCAAAAAAATTATTTATAGAATCATATCCCTAAAACATTATAATTTTCTTCAATTAATTACCATCCCATTCTACTAAAACACATCCACTATAACTTCTCAATAATTTTTTTCAACCACCAAACTTCCCCATGTCAAAAACCACCACATTGATTTCACCCATTTCAAATAATTTATTATTTTATCCCAAAAAAACCAGTTCAAACCACCACCAAAAAAATAACATGCATCTATGATAAAATCAACCAAAAAATGATAACTATAAAAATACAACAACTATTAACATCAATAAATACAAAAAAACACCAACATTCTATTTTATCATTTATTCCACATTGATTCAAAAATTAATGTTTGAACAATATATATATTAATTACATGCCTTAATTTACCTCATTTGATATAATTTTTAAGTATTTTATCTAATTATTAGTGTTATTGAATATAAAAAATTAAAAACCTATGTGTCAATGTATAAAATAACCATCCATAAAATAATAACATAGAATAAATTTTAGAGAATATCATAAAGAATATGTGAATCACATATTGCCCTATATTTTATTTAATTAAATTTATTAACATTATTAGGTTAATATTAACCATACACCAATTAATAACATAGTAATGGTAATTAAAAATTAACACATAAATTAAATGAGAAGATACATCCTAAATATGAAACCTCAAATGAGGAATGAACATTATATATATAGGAATGGTGGATAAATACCAATCAAGTGAAACCAAAATTGTAATGATCATCAAATAAAATATTTACAACAATTACCCATAGATACCTTGAAAAATATAAACTAATGAAAATATAACCCACTATTATAACCACTAGGAAAAGGATAAAAAAGATCATAAATAAGGAATGGGCTAAAGAATTAAACCATGGGTTTCAAAATCATGATCATGAAAATCCATATATCAAAATGACTTAAAAATATGACCCAAAAAACCCACAAATGAACCACAAGGAATATGTAGTTTTAATAATTTCAATGGGATGAAAATGATTTCACGAAGGAAAATTTTAAATAAAAAAATTACAAAAACAAAATTACAGTGCAATATGGGTTGACACTGTAGAAGATATTCTAATTCAATAATAATAACATGATACCCCCAATTCTTAGTTATTTGGGGATAGACTATTTAAAATAAATATAAACAAAGAATAAAATAGATAAATAGATACCATCATGTAATAATGATTTAACCTCCATGAATCTTGGTACAACCAAAATACTCCCTCACTCAATCTTCCTATAAAAAAATTTATACAACAGTACATCAAAAAACACTATGGTGAAATGTAACAACAAAAATGACACCATAAAATCATATAAAATTTCTCCATTGTAAAATAAAACTCTTCACACTAAAACACAACAATCCATTACAGAAAAACTCCTATCATTGTCAAACAAATAGTTCTAGCCAAACATTTTACTAAATCCACACATTTTTATTCCCATTTCATCTCTAACATCTCATCCCCAAAATCCATAAAGCAATGATCTAGGAGGAATGTGAGTTTTTACAATTAGATACCTCTAAAAAATTATCATCCTCATTAATAAACTGAAAGAATGGTGGGTAAACACATAAAACATAAGAATTATAGAAGATACCTCTTCAATAAGATTTTTATAATTGGTAAACCACAAACTGACATACTACAATAAAATATTTTTTCCCACATCACCTATCTTTGAAAATAATACTGATTAATTCTTTCAGTATTCCAAAATTGATAAGATAAATGAAACTAAAATATAGGTACCAATGATGTATTCCAAAAATACCACCAATGAATGAACTATGCTGTAGATGATCCCTTATTTTGAAAGGGACTTCACAAAATCTATCTACCACATGAGAAACCTCTCAAATATAATTCATTGTATTAAATATCCCACAATATTTTAAAGGGGAATGAATATAATCAATTACATCAAATCATAACTCAAACCCTTATAATCCTTTAGTCTGTTAATTATAACATACCAGTTTTAAAAACATAGAAAATCATGTTTTAATCTATTCACCATCAAATTAAACATGAAATTTATTTCTCATAATTTCTGATGAATTTACTACAAAATTAGAAAAAATATGAAAAAATTTATTTTACTTTATTTAGGAAATTATGTGTGGGAAGTAATTACCATTAACTTCAAAAATTAAACATAAATAATTTTAAATAACCGATGTAAAAGAAACTTATTTTAAATTCAAAAAATAACATAACCACTTAATTAAAATACGGAATTATGAAAATCCCTGAAATTACACATAAAATTTTAGTTCTTTTGAAATGGTTTATTATAAAATGAATAAATTTCCAAACTATCAAGAAATAATTTTAAATATTAAAAACAAATACCCATTGGGGAATAACCAAACTAATAGAAACAAAGCACTCACATATGACCAAGGGACACCAAGAACCATAGGGAACTCATTCATCAAGTGTCCTAACATATGGAATAAGAAGAAAATCAGTTTCCCTATAATTGTACATGACATAGACTAACCCACTGGGTCCCCACCTTATCAAAAGACAACCCAAGAAACCCTTAATTCAGGAACCATATCCATCTAATATAATTTCTTAAAGGGATAACCTGATCCCTATGGATATGAAAACAGTGATTCAGCATCAAGAAACCCACATTGGGAATGGTTTTACAAAAACAGAATCATCTCATGGGTCTCATATATAAACTATAAATGACATTTCCATAACATGTAATATTGTTATCTAAGGGTAGTATAATGAACCAACAATTATAAAAACTCATGACATTCTAATAACATTAAATACATAAGATAAGTAACAAACTATATGATAACCATCAATTAAAAAATATCTAAAAATGGATTGAAGATAGGAAAATATTAAAATTTTATTCGATAGATATCTAGTATGGAATACAATATACATCAATGAACCCAAAAAATAACCAAAAGGATAATCATCTCTTTGTGACATGAGGGTTATGCCCCCCCCCCCCATGTCACCATCACCAACCCAAGATCCACTATAAAGATCATCCAACGCTTCAATAAGTCTTCTTTCCTCTTCATGAATCTTAAAAAATAAAGTCGACACACACCCATTTGGTGTGTGTGGGGTGTAAGAATAATTATCCTAGTATGATCACACTAAGTATTCCATGAATACAAATTGGTATATTAACACTAGAATACTCATTTGATATAAATTATAAGAATGAAATTATTTTACATTGATAATCCAAAAAACATGTAACACGATTGATCTGTTTATAAATGAAAAACCAATACCATTTTTTAACCATTTCTACAAACATACACCACAATATATCTCTAATTCATCTAATTTTATGTGAGCTCTAGGTCCTTGTATCAACTTTTGAACAAATGGTTAATCCATTTTTGTGTAAAAACCTCTTAAGAGATTATTCCTTGACCTAGTGTCATGGAGTTTCCAATATAATAAAACCACATCTATCTAACTTCTTTGAAGAACATTACTTGACCTTTTGGTGTTGTGACACCCATCCATGGAACCATGGTGTGTATTTGAATCTAATATGTTTAGTTAGTGTGATGTAATCCATGTCAAATAGTTAACATAGTCTCCAACCATATATAACTAGGTTCCCATGTGTTTACCCATTCTAAACATATCACATTACATTTCAAAAGGATTCCCATTAATACACGACTAGAAAATTCTTTTAAACACCATTAAAGAATGACTTCAAAAACATTTTTATTATCAAATAAATGGGGATCATTTTAAAACACCATTAGGTATACAATTGAACATAAAAACTATCATATAAAATCATTAATTAGTGCCGAACCCATTTATAAAAAATATAAATAATGATTGTTTCATATAATGTAAGTTTGATAGGAAACTAGCTACCTTAAACTATTTAAAACTCTTAGAAACCAGTCGCAACCACACACCTATGATGGAAATCCAATTAGGATGACAATGGGAATCCTATGGAAGAAAAAAAGAAAACCATAAATATTTAAACTCAACCCATAATAATAAATCAACATGAACCTTAGGTCTCATTGAAATTATGTAATATATAATTCCATGGAAAATATAGTATGTGACTTGGAAAAGTTATGAGGAGAACATTACATGGGTTAATCCTTAAGAATATTGGTGAAATATCATCAAGAAATGGAGACAAGGAAGAAGGTATAAAGGATATCATGCATGAGGTTAACTTGATTTCAATAAATAAAAGGATGGTTTTATGGTTTTAAATCAAAGGAGGATACGTTTTACATTTCATAAATTTAATTTTTTATAGACCACATGGTTTTAAGAACCATGTGGTAACAATGTGAGTCACCACCACCGCACATGCAGGGTTTAATGATTGTCCCACTAGTTTGAAATGTCATTCAAAAATTATGTGAAATTCCTATATAATTATTGAAAAAAAGGTTTCATGGTTTCCACATGATTTATTCTAACCATTCGTTAACCATTAAATGATTTTTTCCAAAAATTCAAGATTTCAAAGTTAAACAACAAGGAAAAAAATAATAAAAATTAAATACAATAAATTTAAAATCCTTACCTGAAAGTGATGTCATGGGTGTGACAATTATCCCCACCAGATAAATTTTTGTTTATATAATGTTAACCTCACTATTCATTGATAAAATAATGATACCATTTATCTATATGATCTTCATTCTACCACATATCATTGGAATATGATATGTGTTTCCACAAAAATACAATCTAACCAAATGTATTTTCCACAAAGTACCCTGATTTGGGAATCAATACTTTGAACTAGATACTCGATAATCAAGAAATCCAATTATAAATCATTTCCTTCCCACTAAATCAAATGATATTTATCAGATTGGAACTTATTAAATTAAGAAAAATAGAACAAATTTTGTATCTTCCTTAGATAAGGTTGAAAAACCAACCTGTATGAAATTTTCCTAATCTATTGAAGGATCTAAAATGTACCCCAATACCTTAGAGTGATCTTTACCTACATATCTAGTCTCTTTTGACCCAAATGGGGTGAGAATATCAGAAACACATATTCCAATATAGAGAACTAAAGGAGTACATGGTGGTGGTTTTAAAAACATTTATTATGGATCCAAACCATTTCAAAATTTTGATGAGCATCCTAAATCTTCCCAATAATTTTCTGAACAATGTGAGGTCATACTATAGTGGAATCCCCGAAATATTCTTAATAAATAAGTTAAGGAAATGTTTGACTATAATTAGATTAAAATAGATCCATTAAAATAGATGAATCATAACTTTTATTTTAAGAAAACATGTCCAGTATTATATAGTTATCCCATGACCCATTAAAGTTGAGAACACATTCCTATAGAATGCCTTCCAAAATCAGATTTACCTGTTCAGTTTTCCCATTGATCTAGGGATGGTGTTTTTTCTAAGATTCATCTAAGAACCCATCACATCATGGATAACTTTCTATAATTGGTTTATAAAATAGTCTCTTAGGATAGATATGATGTAAGAGGTCACACCTTACATCCTCATGAATTTTGACTCATAAAACCTTCCAAGATACTCCACCTTTGTTATCCCATTAATTTTTATGATGTGAGTGGATTTAGCTTTATATTAAATTAAAAATAAAATAAAGATATATTCATATGGGTTATGATATATTATGATAATGAAGTCCTTAAAAACCTCATCCTACTTCCTATTAAGAAAAAAAGATGCTAAATGAAGAAATAGGTTATCTGTGTCAGAACATTACCTTTTGATAGTTGTAACAACTTGTCACGAAGAATGTTATATCTTTAATAATTCCTAGACACAATTATAATTGTTTCATATCAAAATACAATATCATATCCATAGTATATTCAACCCATTGAGATCAAGGTAAATCTTTTATCACTATCTTCCTTAATGATGACAGACCCATGAGCATATTCCTAAAGAAAAGAGAACCTACTGGTGATAAAAATCATTAACCAGTGGTCTACCCACCACATATATCTCTTCAATATGTCAAAAAATTCTATATTATTCCTTCCATCATGGAATAGGGTCGAAGATGGGAGGATTAAATTAAACATTACAATGAAAAAGATCATTTCCCCCTCTTTTATATATAGGATCATTTCATCCAGGAGACCCCTGATCTTCTACTCATCTTTGGACTCTTTTAGAGCCATATAGGGAAACTTATAACTGCAGGAGTACACAATAAAATTAAAAATCCCTTTTATCATCTTTTACCTCTAGGTGTGGTACATCCAAGAGACCCATGATCTTCTACTCCTCGCTAGAAGATTTTAGAGCTAGAGAGGGAAAAAACTATCTAAGGAAATCTTTAGTAACATTACCCATACCAGGCATATAAGAGAGGTTGAAATAAAAAGTCTAGAGATACTCAATCCAATAACTATTCTTGAGGTTTAAATCCCTTTAAAAGAATAGTAACCCATCACTTTTGTTATTTAAGAACACTATAAACATCCCACCAAGAATTTTGTTCCAATAATATTTGAAATGGTTCATAACAACTACTATTTCTAGGTCATTGTTCAAATATTTCCTCTTGTGTGGTAAACGTTTTTGAGATACATAGGATACTACATGATGACAATGAATCAAAACATAGAGAAGATCAATTCTAGATTCATCAAAATAAATCACATAGTGAATATCCACATAAAGAATAATCAGTATGGAGTCTGAGTTCAAATGCTACTTCATCTCGATGAATGAGGATTGACATTATAAATTCCATGGATATTTCACCCCTTATATGTAAGACCCATAAAATGTAATTTAAATATAGACAATTTCCTCATAAAAATTTGGTAGTAATTGACTAATATTAGAAATATTAATATTCTAAATACATTCTTCAGCTCCTGTAAAAACATAGAGACCTTCACCATGTTATAACCACCAATATTCTTTTTCTATAACACATATTCACCAAGAAAAATCACTTCTTTTAACACCTAGAGATTTTATGAAATGTTTTATTTTAAATAAATTTAATGTTATAGATATCTTTCATTACACACAACACCAAGTTTTAACAAACCATCAAATACAATTAAAAATATTATTTAAACATGACGGTTATAACCTATATGTTAAATTTGGTTATATGGATATGAATAAATAAACTGAATTTTTTGTAAAATTATTTTTAGATAATCAAAATATATTTATAAATATGTACTTATTTTTTAGTAAAGTCATTTTATGCTTAGAAAAAACCTTTCTCTCAAAAATTGATTTTATTGAAATTTGTGAACAAATAATAATATTAATTTTTGACAGAACCAAAATATTTATTTGAAATAATTAATGTAATTTTTGAAATCAAAATTTCAAAATTATCTTAGGGTAAATTTTTGAGAAATTTTCTAAAAATATTAATTACCGTGGTTATGGTTAAAATGAGATTATAGGGGGTTAAACTAAAATGATAATGAAAAAATGACCAAAAAACATATACAAATCCCATTTGATAACCATATTTAAATGATATCACCTATAAGGTTTGATATTGATCCATTTTGGATCCTTTATACATGTTTAGAATGTGGGGAAATGTTTTTTATTTTCAAACATTCCTATTGTATCCTCTCCCCCACTTATAAAAGGGAACCCTCTATCCTCTCCTATTCATACTATGAAAACCAATTAGATAGGACAAACCATACCAATATCACTTACTTAATTCCCTCCCCACATCCTATATGCCTTATATTGATTTTGAAACCCACCTAATAATACTTTAGGTATAACCCTAAATAGGTTCTCTGAATAAGTGGATAAATTCTTAACCATTGTTTTTATTTTATTTCTCCTTCCTACTCTTTAAAATATTACTAAAAATTATTATATAATAGTAGAGATATATTCCATATTCTGAGATTTTATTATATTAATGGAATAAGATATATCAATATTTCCATCAAATAGGAAATAAAATCATCAACCATGTGTATGGAAGATTTTCGCCTTGTGAACTGATGTATTTCTTTTTCCATCACCCCCTCTAATGGATGTATATAATGATATATTTAAAATATTTATATGATATTTATGAAATAATTATTCTTATATAATTATATTATGACATATAAATTCTTGCTTTCCATTACTTATGAATAATAAGACATCCCTCGTGTGCATGACAGATTACCTACATGTGAAGCGATGTTATCCATTTTTCACTTACATTTTACATGAAATGTAATAAGCATAAATTTAATGAAAATATGTGATATATATATATATAATTATTTTTCTATAAAGGTAATATATTATTTACCTTCCTTTCATTCCATCCATTGAGAAAATGTAAATGACGTTCATGCATATGTACGACCTACCATCTCCATGAACGATGTAATTAATTTTCCATCTCTGACTTGTATGGATTACTATAAATAAATATGTAATGAATATATATATTATATATATAATGGTTAAAATTTTCTATACTATGTATCTATGATCAATATAAATAGACCAGAAATACAAAATCAAAACATATATGAAAAACAA
This sequence comes from Viscum album, assembly GCA_963277665.1. Taxonomy (NCBI): domain Eukaryota; kingdom Viridiplantae; phylum Streptophyta; class Magnoliopsida; order Santalales; family Viscaceae; genus Viscum; species Viscum album. The sequence continues at coordinate 933,546,473 of OY728150.1, read as the reverse complement.
ATATGTTATAACATGAATCATAATTTTAATAATAAATTGTTTCTAAAAAAGTTATAAAAGGTCTTAAGTAAATCATGTAATGCATTTAATTTTTTCACATATTACTTCATACTAATATAATGATTTATTTTGAAGGAATACACTGACACAAAGTGATATTTCTAGTCTTAGTGAGCAAAGATTTTATTTTCGAAAAATATTAAAAATATTAATATCAAACGTGCCCAAATTTTCCTAAAAAAATCGAATAACTATTAAACAAAGTACTATATTATAAATTCATGGTCACTGATGAGTTCATAATGTGAGTTTTAATATATTTATGATATAATCAATATTATATTGTTAAGTTAGGGTTGAGAAACCTCATCGTAGAATAATTATATAAATTTTATTATATAAATTTTATTATGTAATTAAAATAATAAAACTAATGAGAAGTTATAAATACCTGCCTATTGTTAATATTAAAGGTTAGTTTCATAAACCAATATATTGATAGGGTCTATTAGAGGATCATTGGTGGAGGACATTAGATCACATCAATATATATTATCTTTGCACCATCAGAGTTCAACGATCTCACCAACAATGACATTGGAGGACCGTTATTCATTTTAGATCAATGTAAAATATATTGAGTATGCTTTATTTGGTAGATTCCATCCTGTTATTTTATCTTGATCGAACACAGATCAATTCCATGAAAAATAATTGATTCAAAAATAAATTATTGATTTTTTTGTATTTTTTTTGTCACTGATTATTCCCTATCAACCCTTATAATTCATTGACAACATATTGAGGATGAAATGAAAAAATCCTAGGTTTTATTCCAAATTATTGAGTTTTATGGGTTTCTTCCCCCATTTATTCACACATTATTCACTGGAAATTTTGTTTTCACATGGGTCAAAGAATACTGGGTATATTATTGTTGTGAATTCATTCATCAATAAAAAAGGATAAATATCATGGGTGTGGTTAGAGACCAAGGGTGAGATAGAGGTGCAGTAATAGAGGATGGTCTAGGTAGACTAGATCAAATTAAGGATTATTTTATTCTATGTTTGATGTGTGAAAGTGGCGGGTGGATCGATGGGTTTTCTTTTTTAGAAAACCAAAGCCTGGATCCCAGTGATTGATGATGTTTGGGGTCAAATTAATTTAGTTATATGATTACTATATAGAATTGTGGTGGAGAAATAAATGATGGATGAGTAGAATGAGGTTCATGGATTTTGTAAAATTGTGTGTTACACAAAGTTTAATCAGTAACTACACACCCTATGGGGCCCTCGATATGGTTCTATGTTTCATCAAAGAAGAAACTATCGCACTCCCTGCGACATCCATCACACACCATGTTCACTATTATAGTGGCTTGGAATATAGCTTGGGGGTTCCAAGGGCATTATATGGTCGGGGTATGTGGAAACGACAAGTGTAAACGAGCAATTCAATGTACTCGGTCACATCTGGGTTTAATGGGGATAACCACATATAAACAAGGTGGTACATAGGAACATATAAAATTGCATGGGAATGGAAAAATAGTACATGCAAGGTGATGGAAAACCTCTACATTCAATTTATGCTTAATTATATGCTATGTATTTTGAAATTTTCATGTTGTGTGGGAAAGTGATACATTAATATACTAGGGGTTAGCTAAGCATCCCATCTACTCCCTAGTACCCATTTTTTACCCATATTAAGGGTGTTTATTTAATTTTTTTTAGTTTGGATCATCGTTGGTTGGATCTAATCCATTTTTCCATGCAAGGTGATGGAGAACCTTTACATTATGTTTAAAATTAATTACATGCTATGTATTTTCAGGTTTACATTTCGTGTGAGGAAGTGATACATTGACATACAAGGCGTTATCTAAGTATTCCATCTACTCCCTAGTACACCTTGTGTACCCCCATTGAGGGTGCTTGTTTCCAATTTTTTTTTAGTTTGGACCATTGTTGGTTGGCTCTAATCCCTTATTCCATCCCCTCAAGGGAATAGTGTGTCATTCTATACAAAAATATCGATTGTGAACCCCTCATGAAGATTAATATTATATACAGTTTCTAGTTTCCCTCCATGAAATCATAGTATAATCCTATATCATTCCTTCTAATACCCTTGGTGAGGCTCATGGAATCAGAATAACCTACGGACATTGGGTGTTGAACCCCTATCTAGAGGTTTGTTTCCATAGGGTTCATTGTACCATTGGCATTTGACCCCCTACATAGAGGGTTAACCTAAATTGGTCTTGTGGTGTCCCCTAGCAGTCATGGGTGTGATCCCCTATCAGAGTATCAAGATGTTTAGAGACAATTGATTTTTCTTGGGATGGGCACCATGATCATAAAATTTTGGATGAGTTCCTATAGTGATAGAATGGATCATATAGTTGGTTCTCCCAAAAAGATCATGGCCTAGAATCTTCAAAAAGAATCCTATGCATGGTAGTTTGATTGAGACTACTTGGAAGTGTGGAGTCCTTCCTTCGTATATCTAGTTTTTTTATTTATACATCCTTGTTATGAACTGAAAACTACTGATTATTTGTGTTTAGTTATTTCAAGGATCCCTAGTAGGTATATTTATACTCACCCATGCATAGACACTTCCCAAGCATGTCATGTCTTATACAGACGATGACTCTTTTGATGTTGTCATGGGAGGAAACGGAGCGGCAGGATCATATTTTGATCTAGAAAGACCAAGGTGTTTTTTGGGTAGTTTCATTTTATATAACTAACTTATTTTTTTGTAGGTTAAAATCTCTGTATTTTTTTGTTGGTCTTGTATATGGTTGCTTTATCACTTTTAGTACTTTATTATCACACTCTGATTGTGGGATTATAGATGTGTGTATGAATTGGATTAAATTATTTTAAATTTCATATGATTATTTTTTGGAGATGTGTACATGTGTATAGTTACATTCAGATAATGCATCCCTTGTGTCTCATATACTTACTCATCATTGGTTGTTATCCCCTAGCCTATTAGAGGTGGGATTGGGGTAGTCATAGTTTGGACCCCGTTGAGTTGGGTCATGATAGAGTTTTATTAGAGGAGATGATTCTATATTAGGAATATTGTCTATGTGATTTATTTACATTTTATGCATACATTGTTATGTGTTATGAGTATATATTTGAACCCATGGACTCTAGTGTTGGTGTGGTGGCCAACTTATCAATACACAAGGACTCTGATGATATACCTTTTTAATCGGTACATGCAGACAATGGTTGGAAAGAAAAAATCAGTACATGAATCATATTTGAATGGGTTGTGGTTTCCATGTCCTTATTGAGTCATCTTACAATATATACTCTTTGACAATGGTATATCTTTTATATTTCAGGATGTCACCCTGAAGATAGCTACTCAGGGTTCCACTGTGTGATCACAAGGATAATACTATAAGTGAAGAGGCTTTAGTATAAGGTTGTGTACCAGATATAGTAACTGAGGTTGGTTTACCAGCTATATCACCACCCATTGAAAATAAGGTAGTTCTAGAAGTATAGGCTAAGGAAAAAATAATTGTTTAGTGCACTGCATGCCTTCCAGAGGTAGTGACCTCCCTGGTTTTGGGTGATCCAGACCCCCAAGAGTCTTAGGAATGGATAGAGGTAGTCACTTGAGTTTTTCTTCATATGAGGACACTTGCAGATCAGATGGAAGTACTCAGGGAGAGTCTTATTCAAGGAACCACTAGGTGATGGGGGGAGTCTGGTGACTTAGTCACATGATTCGATAGCTCTCTTCTAGTTATACATCAAGCATCTCATGAGGGAAGTGTTTTATCTGTAAATGATTCAATCAGTAAGAATCCTGAAGATTCTATATTTTTAGTAGGGTAGTATAACAATGCAAGATTATTCAGTGAGGTTTAATAATATATCATAGTACTCCATGGTTATGGTGAGATATATGTTCTTTAGATCATCGGCCTTTAAACAGGGTTTACTCCAAGATATTAGGGCTTTAGTGATATTTCTATTCATTTCCACTAATGTTGGAGTGTTTGAATTAGCCTTAGTATTTGAGAGATTCATGGAAGTGCAGACAGCAGTAGTGGTTGCTTGTAGTGGGAAACTAGAAGCTAAGACATATGAAGTAGGTCACTGATGGTATTCATAGAGATTCAAGTATTCCTTATGCTTTAAGAGACGATCCCCGGAAAGAGGATCAGTGGTGAAGGGATTTCAGGATTGCTCAATTCATCCAAGGGATAGGTAAGGTTTCTCATGTGATGGTCAGGGAAATTGTTAATGGGATTATATGGATCCTCATATAGAAGATTATGAGACTGTTTAGGGATATATCAAGTAGAGACAGTGGATGGACCAGGGAGGTCAGTAAGGTGGAAGAAAAGAAAGATGGGCTGGTAGATCAATAAGAGGTAATCAGAGGTTTAAAATATTACCACCACCACAACCCACATGTGGTCCATGAATGGATCTGGGAGCAGTTGTTTAGAGAGGAGGACATCTACATGCAATTAAGGGATATGACATTGAGGCTCAAGGGATTATACGAGGCACAATATTTTCCTTTTTTACATTATATATAGTGTCAAGTCAAAAGTCCTCTTTTGACTTTTCAATTCATTTTTTTTTGAAAATCACTAACTTACTTTTCAAATGAATTCATATTTTATTCTACTATTTACTTTAAGGATTTTATTTTTCATGTCCGTCATTGCCTTTTTCATACTACGTACATTGAATATCATACACACCATGAAATAAAATTTTAACTATTTTCATGTTTATTGTAACAAGGCTAAATATGATTTATATAGTACTCATCGAACATGATTTATATTAGTCATGTGGATTAGGATTAACATCGTACATACCACACTGAAAATAAAATCATATTCACTATACCTACAATAATCATGTCACCCTTTTTATTTCAGTTTTCTGAATTCATTACGGATAATTGTAATGAAAGAAAAACTATTAAATCAATACGATGACGTGTATTCAGTTTTGATATGAATGATAAAATGTTGTCGTTGTTTCAGTTACCAGATAACTGTTTGAGCACCAAGTGTCCAAGTCCCTCCGAGATTTCAGGAAAAAATCCGACCAAGGGAGCTACAATATGACTGTTAGGATGAGGCCTATAAATACTAGGTCATTTGGACATGCTTAGAAATTTTGATGAATTCAAGACACCCTGCGAGACCTCTATCAAATCTCTACTTCGTACGAAAGACATTGTAGTCTAGTTGTGAACTTCTTTTTCTACATACTTGTGACTTTGAAGAGTTTTTTGTTTTTCCTAGTGCAATCACAGATATTTGCGAAGAGTAGACAACACTCATCACAAAAGGTTTGGCGCAAGTTGCGCACTAAACTGCGGGAAGGGTATTCACGATGGGCTCTTATGCCTGTCACAAATACCGGACAACATTTTTTATTATTGGCAACATGATTTATCTCCAGTCGCAAATAGTATGTCAGCGGGTTGGTATTTGCGACGGGACCCATCGTAAAGACCATCTTAACCACTGATGCTGATTAATAGGAGGGTTAGTATTTGCGACGGGAATCTCATCACAAATAAACCAGTCGCGACTAATCTAACCTATATTGTAGAGACCCGTATCTTGACGTACATTGACATTACATTACTTTTGCGGAATACTTAGTACATAACAAAATCACACACTAAAGGATCGTAATAGTTTAGTGTCTTTGGAAACTCGGAACGTAATCTTCTAATCGTGGTGAAAGTTCTTCAATATCTCCCATAAAGGTCATCCCCTTTTTTTTACCTAAAACCTTTCTTTATATCCTGGGGAAAAGAAAACATAAAAGGGTGATCTCAAATGCTCAGTAAGGGTAAACAAAAGAAATATCAAACACATCATATATATAAGAACATAGCTTTTGGAAATCTTAACCTGCAAAAAAACTCATAATATCATAACATGGGATAAATCATAGAAGTGAAATGTAATCCCAAAAATCATAACTTAAAACATGAAACTTTGTGGCATACACACATAATCATAGAGAATCATTTCTTGTTAGTCAAGACTCAATGCCAAGACTATCTTAATGGACAAAGTCCCTTTCTGAATCGAGTAACCCTCGTTTCAGTCCTGTTTCACTGAACCGGTATAACCTACCATTTCAGCCATGTCTATCTCATGAGATATAAAATCTTTACCCAATGCATTGGAGGGAGATATAGGTCCCACCCACCTTATAATGAATCCTTTCTTATGTGTGCCACATAATCATAAAACATACATCATCACATAACACATGTAACAAAAATGGGATTCTTGAAACATCATGACATCATAAATAAATTCATATAAGATAAAGGAATAAAAAATAATTCCATCACAACATGATCAAGTCAATGTAATAATAGGGATAAAAACAGAACCCTTTATTATCTTAGATGGAAAATAATTTTGATAAAACACTTGAACTCCATTCTTGATGAAAATATCCTTTCTTCGTCAAAAACATTTTTCCTTTCATAACATGTCATAAAACTTTAAAATAAAAGAAGTTTATTAAAAATAAACTTGAAAACTTGTAAAGGAAGCTTCTTGGAAATAATGTTTTAAAAATCCATTCATGCCGTATAAGTTAAAAAAAAACATTCTTCGTACTTTTATCGGAAAAGTCAAAAAGTGCCTCGTACGAAAAAGCGACAAAAGATTCATTTCATATTCTTTACTAAAAACTCACCGAAGGGTAAAAATGGATTTAAACAATTGTAGGTGGATGGAAATAATATTACATATTGATGAAACATGGATGTGGATGATAAAATACACCCCAGTAAATACTTACGAATAAACAATCTCGGATAAAAATGAGATTGTGATATTTCCCTTACCTTAGGTCCAATTTGCTTCGTATGTGTCCGAACCTCCTGTATAATGATTTAAATAATGTCATTGACTTATTACAGAATCATATTCATTGTTATGATATCATATATGGTTCACTTATGACATTATATTACCCGTTCTTTTGTAAATTCCATGTTAAAGAAGCGTTTTGGGTAAAATCATTTCATTTATCGTAGGTGTTTTGACTTGTTGTTCTTGACATCATTATTACTTATATCATGATTTAATTACTTCCAGAATATAAAATATGATTTATATATCATATATATTCAGTATATATATATATATATAATAGATAGATAGATAAAATGAAAAACACCGTTCATGGAGACGGTAGTCCGTACGTACGCATGAACGCTGTTTTTCTTTCCTTATTGTCTTGAAATGGAAGTAAGTAGATGACATACATATGTATATATATACATAAATCCAGTAGCTTTATAATGTCATATCTTTCATTATTATTTCTTATATATACATTATAATCATTCTTAAATGGTTAACATGGAGAATGAATCTCATCGCGTCGTGGAGACGGTAGTCCGTACGTACGCACGAGCGATGATATCATTTCTATAAATATTGAATTGAATTGAAGTGGATTATACAATATATCAGAATCAATATGATGTTGTAATAACTATGTATAGTTATTCTTTACACCATTATACCCATCCATGTAAGGTGGTGGTGGAAAATAGATTACACCACGGCGTGGAGACGGTATTCCGTACGTACGCACGCGCGGTGATTTCATTTCCCGTAGGATGGATAGATGGTGAAATAGGGTTGTTTCATACTTATAATAACATATCAGTATATGAGTGATACTGATGTTATTACTTCATAATGAAACAACCTAAGAAGAAGAAGTGGAAGAAGAAATAAAGATGAAAGAATTGGTAACGGTAATTACCTCTTCTTTGAAGCGCCTCTTTGAGACCTCCTCTTAGGGCACTAAAATTGGTCTTTGAGGAAGACCAGAACCTCTAGGATGTTTCTAGGGAAGTGGAGAAGAGATTTTGGCAGGGGTTGGCCGAGCTTGAGTGCTCAAATTGGTGTGAGGAGGAGGGGGAGGAGGTGCCCTTTTATAAGGGAGGAGAGGGGCACCTTAGGAATATCTCAAAATATTATTTTATATTAAAGTCAAAATCGGTTTATAATGGTTCCAAAGGGTCTTATTTCGAAGCTAAAGTGGGGATGGGTCGAAATCCTATCAACCAATATAATTTAGACAAGTTTAGGATATTATTTTAACCTTATCAATTAGATTTAACTCTAAGTTAAATAATTTAACATTTACCGTGTCTTTTTGTTTTCTTTCACTATATGGTTAATACACTTACTATAACATGCCAAACGAACCCCAAATTGTTTATTATTAATATATATATCCTTATCTAAGTCATTTGGCCGAACCTTAGATTTTTAGGAATAAAATAACAATTAATAATATAATATTTGATTTAAAAACTATTTTGTGTCAATTTTGACACTATTTGATATATGATTTTTGTGAAAGTTATAACAGAATTAAATGTTCGAACCAAGTTGATTAAATCAACATTAATATATCATAGTAACCTAGAAAATTAGTGGAATTCATAAAAATTTTCAAATTACATTTATTTTGGTGTTTATAACATCAATTATGTCAATATTTCATTAATAAGATAATTACTGCATCATCGTTGTGTCATAAATAAATTAAATTATTTGATGTCTAAAAATTACAAATAAAATACCATCATGTAGGAAATCTTTTTAGCTTTCTAATGAATATTTACAATCGAATTTATCTTATGTATAACCCCATATTAAAAATGATTTACTTATTAAACGTTGATTTTAACTATTTTAACCTTTCTTTAAATAAATTAATAATAAATGTCCTAATCTAATCCAAGTGGGCCTAAATGGTCATATTTTATTCCTAAGTTTGTTTTTGGTCGAATTACACTTGTCCAATAGAATTAGGACATGTGTTAGGGTAATATTAATATCATATTTACCCTTAGTTACCCTATTTACTATTAACCGCTGTAAAAAAAGTAAAAAGTTACTATTCACCAAAAATTATTTTCATCTCATTGAACCACATTTTAGTCCTTGATATTAACCGTGTCTGTCGGATTTTCAAAATTCCATTCACAGAAGCGGTAAAATTAAGTTTTATGCAAAATTCAGTTTTTAACCTACCACTTAGTGGTTTCACTATTCATCAAAAATTGAAAGTTTTCAGAAAAATACCAAAATTTCATCTTAAGCTATATTTCATATTCCGAATTCAAAAATGAAATCTATTTTACCAAATTCATAACATAGAAGTTGCATTAATTAATTTTATAATTAAATCCCGCTGTTAAAATAAATAGCGTGTTTTTAGGAAACAATATATATCAAAAGATTGACACTTGATTATGTCTGGTTTAAATGTGAAATTACAACCAATGACCAACATTGTATTAAATTGTAAAAATATATTCTAAATATACTTTAAAACCACTCAAATTAATAATTTATCACTATTAATTATTTCGCTTAAAAAAGTTGTTTTTAATTATAATTTAGTAATTTTCACTATTCATCAGAATGTGAAAGTTATCCGAAAAGTACCAAAATTTCACCTTAGGCTAAATTCGATACTCCGAATCCAAAAATGAAGTTCATTTTGAAAAATAAGATTTACAGAATTTTAAAAAGTGGTTATTACTATTCATAACGGCTAGTTTTAATAATATTTTAATAGCATATCATTGTTTCGTGAAACTCAGTATTACGTACCACACACGCTATCGAGGAAGGTTGCGATTGCGTGTAATGCAAGGCAAGTCAAGGATGCGTGTTGTGCAAGCTCCTTTTGGTGTAGCGTACAACACAAGACATTAATAAAATTAAAAAGAATATTTTTTATAAAATCTTGGGCTGTTACATTCTACCCCCCTTAAAATGAATTTCGCCCTCGAAATTCGTCGGGGTTATAAATGGTTTACTATTTGAAAGTTTCTTTAATAGAAACCCACATCGTAAAAAGGAATGTCAAAACCAATCTTTAAAAACAAAAGTATGAAACGTAACGGTTACCCAAATAAACTAATCATTGGGTTTCCACATAGGTGAAAATATGGATATGGAAGAGAAATCTAACCATCATGTTCTGATGGAGAGTGGTAGAGAACATGGCTATGGAAAAGCCAGTAATCACAAATCCATAAATTTGTGACGATCTAAGGTACCATCTGATTCATCAGGTATAAGAGAACTAGGACAACATTTTTGGTTTTCAAGATCATTTCCCTAAAGTTAAAGAATTTGAATTAGAATAAATACTTACTTTATTTTGGTACAATCTCACTGTTGTTCGTGCCTTTAACAATTCCCACTTCATCTCTTAAATAAATGAAGTTGAATTTGTTATTCGTGAAGTGTTAGCAGATCATGTGATAGAATGACGGGTCATTCCATCTATCTCAAAAGGTTAGCAAAATTTATATACATAAGTCGATCTATAGTGGGATATATGGTTCCTAAAATGGGCTTATACTTCATATATCATACTGCTTAATATAATAACACTAGTTTCTACTAAACAGGGACTTCCTGTAGGCCAGTGGTAGGCGATAAAGGCCAGTCGCACTTCGGTTGTGGGTTCGATTCCTACAGCCTTGTCCGAAGCGATGGGCTGTCGCCCGTCCTGCAGGTTGTCCTTTTTATAAAACTATATTACTATAACATCCCATCAATAATATCGAAAAAACTTCTATCCTTAAACAATACTAACTTATGTCCAACATAATCCATTCCTATCTTTAGGCTTATCCATAATACTGCAGTACACTCTCATAACATAGTGAAAACGATTACCAGAGATTTAATACTGTCGTTGATCCCCACATATCATAAGATATGTCTTGTTGGTCACATTCCAAACATTCAAAGTCCTTAATCGCGTATTCTCTTGAATACCTTAGTGAAAACATGAGTACAGTTAAAAGTTAACACTTTCCACATACCAAAATCCTCAAAATTCTATATACTCAAATCATGATATCACTTAGTCCTTATATCAATCATGAGCTCATGAATACTGTTAAACATCTCGTTTTCTCGTTTTCCCTTCATTATGCGCATATCATCTTATTTCCAAAAATATCTGAATAACCTTTCATGTATACTGGTAACATTAATCAGACAACAGTGTAACAATCCTTACATGTCTCTTTATTCTAAAGTACCATGAGATTACTTATACAACATTACACATGATAAACATGTAATCATTCCACTACATTCTTAAACCATTGACCGAGCTTCAAAAATTCTTTCATCTCACATATCATTTGTAGTCTCTTCATCATCATCCACATAAATACTACCCATACGACCATACTGATTATCTTCATGAGACTTTCCCTTAGGGCATTGGTTTGCATAATGCCCGTACATTCCACATTTAAAACATTTAACCATTGTTGATGTCGTAGCAATACCATTATCCTCATCCATGGTGTTAACTGAACATTTTCCTTTGCACTTACTTGCTTTGTGTCCTTCTTTTCCACACCCAAAGCATCTTCCAGTTCCTTTGAAACATTCTCCTTGATGCCTCTTCCCACATGATTTACATAGGGGGAATTGAACTTTCTTTCCTCTATGATCATCATGAAACTCCATCTTTCTCTTATTAGCCGAGTCAGGAAACTTACCAAATTTTACTTTATTGATCATATTATGAGATTGCTGATTCGGCATAATGATGATGTTTGGACTTCCAAATCCCATTTCATTTGGTTGCTCATGAAGAATATCAGTCCATTGTCCATCATATCTTCCATTATCGTGAATCACCTTGTTTCCAGCCATTTTCTAAAACCCAAAAAGAATAGTGTGAGAGGCAAAAATCATAATGAAGGGGGAGTAACATAAATATCTAACATCTTTGGTTTAATCTAATATCGTTACCATAGTTCTAAGACTGTATCCTATACGTATACTTATCCTTAGGGACATCCCTAGACATACCTTAGAAATATCTCTAGGGATCTCACTAAAGTTCTCGCATCCTAGTTTCCAAAGGTTGACTAAACCTTTCCTCTGATACCAACTGTAGAGACCCGTATCTTGACGTACATTGACATTACATTACTTTTGCGGAATACTTAGTACATAACAAAATCACACACTAAAGGATCGTAATAGTTTAGTGTCTTTGGAAACTCGGAACGTAATCTTCTAATCGTGGTGAAAGTTCTTCAATATCTCCCATAAAGGTCATCCCCTTTTTTTTACCTAAAACCTTTCTTTATATCCTGGGGAAAAGAAAACATAAAAGGGTGAGCTCAAATGCTCAGTAAGGGTAAACAAAAGAAATATCAAACACATCATATATATAAGAACATAGCTTTTGGAAATCTTAACCTGCAAAAAAACTCATAATATCATAACATGGGATAAATCATAGAAGTGAAATGTAATCCCAAAAATCATAACTTAAAACATGAAACTTTGTGGCATACACACATAATCATAGAGAATCATTTCTTGTTAGTCAAGACTCAATGCCAAGACTATCTTAGTGGACAAAGTCCCTTTCTGAATCGAGTAACCCTCGTTTCAGTCCTGTTTCACTGAACAGGTATAACCTACCATTTCAGCCATGTCTATCTCATGAGATATAAAATCTTTACCCAATGCATTGGAGGGAGATATAGGTCCCACCCATCTTATAATGAATCCTTTCTTATGTGTGCCACATAATCATAAAACATACATCATCACATAACACATGTAACAAAAATGGGATTCTTGAAACATCATGACATCATAAATAAATTCATATAAGATAAAGGAATAAAAAATAATTCCATCATAACATGATCAAGTCAATGTAATAATAGGGATAAAAACAGAACCCTTTATTATCTTAGATGGAAAATAATTTTGATAAAACACTTGAACTCCATTCTTGAGGAAAATATCCTTTCTTCGTCAAAAACATTTTTCCTTTCATAACATGTCATACAACTTTAAAATAAAAGAAGTTTATTAAAAATAAACTTGAAAACTTGTAAAGGAAGCTTCTTGGAAATAATGTTTTAAAAATCCATTCATGCCGTATAAGTTAAAAAAAACATTCTTCGTACTTTTATCGGAAAAGTCAAAAAGTGCCTCGTACGAAAAAGCGACAAAAGATTCCTTTCATATTCTTTACTAAAAACTCACCGAAGGGTAAAAATGGATTTAAACAATTGTAGGTGGATGGAAATAATATTACATATTGATGAAACATGGATGTGGATGATAAAATACACCCCAGTAAATACTTACGAATAAACAATCTCGGATAAAAATGAGATTGTGATATTTCCTTTACCTTAGGTCCAATTTGCTTCGTATGTGTCCGAACCTCCTGTATAATGATTTAAATAATGTCATTGACTTATTACAGAATCATATTCATTGTTATGATATCATATATGGTTCACTTATGACATTATATTACCCGTTCTTTTGTAAATTCCATGTTAAAGAAGCGTTTTGGGTAAAATCGTTTCATTTATCGTAGGTGTTTTGACTTGTTGTTCTTGACATCATTATTACTTATATCATGATTTACTTACTTCCAGAATATAAAATATGATTTATATATCATATATATTCAGTATATATATATATATAATAGATAGATAGATAAAATGAAAAACACCGTTCATGGAGACGGTAGTCCGTACGTACGCATGAACGCTGTTTTTCTTTCCTTATTGTCTTGAAATGGAAGTAAGTAGATGACATACATATGTATATATATACATAAATCCAGTAGCTTTATAATGTCATATATTTCATTATTATTTCTTATATATACATTATAATCATTCTTAAATGGTTAACATGGAGAATGAATCTCATCGCGTCGTGGAGACGGTAGTCCGTACGTACGCACGAGTGATGATATCATTTCTATAAATATTGAATTGAATTGAAGTGGATTATACAATATATCAGAATCAATATGATGTTGTAATAACTATGTATAGTTATTCTTTACACCATTATACCCATCCATGTAAGGTGGTGGTGGAAAATAGATTACACCACGGCGTGGAGACGGTATTCCGTACGTACGCACGCGCGGTGATTTCTTTTCCCGTAGGATGGATAGATGGTGAAATAGGGTTGTTTCATACTTATAATAACATATCAGTATATGAGTGATACTGATGTTATTACTTCATAATGAAACAACCTAAGAAGAAGAAGTGGAAGAAGAAATAAAGATGAAAGAATTGGTAACGGTAATTACCTCTTCTTTGAAGCGCCTCTTTGAGACCTCCTCTTAGGGCACTAAAATTGGTCTTTGAGGAAGACCAGAACCTCTAGGATGTTTCTAGGGAAGTGGAGAAGAGATTTTGGCAGGGGTTGGTCGAGCTTGAGTGCTCAAATTGGTGTGAGGAGGAGGGGGAGGAGGTGCCCTTTTATAAGGGAGGAGAGGGGCACCTTAGGAATATCTCAAAATATTATTTTATATTAAAGTCAAAATCGGTTTATAATGGTTCCAAAGGGTCTTATTTCGAAGCTAAAGTGGGGATGGGTCGAAATCCTATCAACCAATATAATTTAGACAAGTTTAGGATATTATTTTAACCTTATCAATTAGATTTAACTCTAAGTTAAATAATTTAACATTTACCGTGTCTTTTTGTTTTCTTTCACTATATGGTTAATACACTTACTATAACATGACAAACGAACCCCAAATTGTTTATTATTAATATATATATCCTTATCTAAGTCATTTGGCCGAACCTTAGATTTTTAGGAATAAAATAACAATTAATAATATAATATTTGATTTAAAAACTATTTTGTGTCAATTTTGACACTATTTGATATATGATTTTTGTGAAAGTCATAACAGAATTAAATGTTCGAACCAAGTTGATTAAATCAACATTAATATATCATAGTAACCTAGAAAATTAGTGGAATTCATAAAAATTTTCAAATTACATTTATTTTGGTGTTTATAACATCAATTATGTCAATATTTCATTAATAAGATAATTACTGCATCATCGTTGTGTCATAAATAAATTAAATTATTTGATGTCTAAAAATTACAAATAAAATACCATCATGTAGGAAATCTTTTTAGCTTTCTAATGAATATTTACAATCGAATTTATCTTATGCATAACCCCATATTAAAAATGATTTACTTATTAAACTTTGATTTTAACTATTTTAACCTTTCTTTAAATAAATTAATAATAAATGTCCTAATCTAATCCAAGTGGGCCTAAATGGTCATATTTTATTCCTAAGTTTGTTTTTGGTCGAATTACACTTGTCCAATAGAATTAGGACATGTGTTAGGGTAATATTAATATCATATTTACCCTTAGTTACCCTATTTACTATTAACCGCTGTAAAAAAAGTAAAAAGTTACTATTCACCAAAAATTATTTTCATCTCATTAAACCACATTTTAGTCCTTGATATTAACCGTGTCTGTCGGATTTTCAAAATTCCATTCACAGAAGCGGTAAAATTAAGTTTTATGCAAAATTCAGTTTTTAACCTACCACTTAGTGGTTTCACTATTCATCAAAAATTGAAAGTTTTCAGAAAAATACCAAAATTTCATCTTAAGCTATATTTCATATTCCGAATTCAAAAATGAAATCTATTTTACCAAATTCATAACATAGAAGTTGCATTAATTAATTTTATAATTAAATCCCGCTGTTAAAATAAATAGCGTGTTTTTAGGAAACAATATATATCAAAAGATTGACACTTGATTATGTCTGGTTTAAATGTGAAATTACAACCAATGACCAACATTGTATTAAATTGTAAAAATATATTCTAAATATACTTTAAAACCACTCAAATTAATAATTTATCACTATTAATTATTTCGCTTAAAAAAGTTGTTTTTAATTATAATTTAGTAATTTTCACTATTCATCAGAATGTGAAAGTTATCCGAAAAGTACCAAAATTTCACCTTAGGCTAAATTCGATACTCCGAATCCAAAAATGAAGTTCATTTTGAAAAATAAGATTTACAGAATTTTAAAAAGTGGTTATTACTATTCATAACGGCTAGTTTTAATAATATTTTAATAGCATATCATTGTTTCGTGAAACTCAGTATTACGTACCACACACGCTGTCGAGGAAGGTTGCGATTGCGTGTAATGCAAGGCAAGTCAAGGATGCGTGTTGTGCAAGCTCCTTTTGGTGTAGCGTACAACACAAGACATTAATAAAATTAAAAAGAATATTTTTTATAAAATCTTGGGCTGTTACATATATATATCCCATTCGTTTTTCCCTCTGATTCCACTCCTTTCTCTCCACCTCTCTCCATCTCTACTTATATTTTCTCTGTCAAATGTTTGCTATGTTATTTTTTTTAATCGGAACAATATTCACAGTGTAAATCCTCTAAAAGATTCATTTTTAAGGTAGTTATGTATATCTTTTATTTTTTAGTTAATTCATTTTATTTGATATTAGTTATAATTATTTTTAATTAGCTGCAATTGAATTAAATTATAATTACATCATTTTATTTTTCATTATTATAATTTTTTACCAATACATTTGATTAGTAATAATTAATATTAATTAATAGTTATATTAATTATTATTAATTAGTAGTCATTATTATTAATTAGAAAAATTATTAATAATTAGTCATAATTAGTAATTATTAGGGATAATTACTAAAAATTTGTGTTAATTAGAACTAAATTGAAATAAATATTTATAAATAATAATAAATTGTAATAATAAAAAGTAAATAGTAATAATTTGAAGTAAATAGGATTATTTAGTATCAATTAGTAATAATTATGAATATTTAGGGATAATTAGTAATAATTAGTAATAATTAGTAATAATTATGATTAATTAGTAATAATTAGGATTAATTAATAACAATTAGCAATAATTAGTAATAATTATAATTAATTAGTAATATTTAGGATTAAGTAGTAAAAAATAAGAATAATTAGGATTAATTAGGATTAATTAGGAAAAATTATGATTAATTAGGAAGAATTAGAAAAAATTTGGAATAATTACGAATAATTAGGAATAATTAGGAATTATTAGTGATAATTAAGAATAATTATTAATAAATAGTAATAAATAGTAATAATTAGGAATAAATAGGAATAATTAGTAATAACGAGGAATAATTAGTATTAATTACGATTAATTAGAAAATAATAAGAAGAAATAGGAATAATTAGGAATAATTAGTCATAATTATGAATAATTAGTAATAATTACAATTAATTATTAATAATTACAAATAATTAGAATTAATGAGCAGTAATTATGATTAAGTAGTAGTAATTAGGATTAATTAAAATTAATTAGTAATAATTAACATTAATTAGTAAGAATTAGCAGAAATTAGTAATAATTAGTAGGAATTAGTAATAATTAGTAGTAATTAGTAATATTTTACGGTAATTAGTAATAATTAGCAGTAATTAGTAATAGTTAGCAATAATTATTAATAAATAGCAATAATTAGTAATAATTAACAATAATTAGGAATAATTAAAAATTAATAGAAATAGTTAGGATTTATTAGGAATAATTTGGAATCATGTGTAACAATTAGGAAAAATTAGTAATAATTAGGAATAATTAGGAATAATTAGGAATAATTAGGAATATTTAGGAATATTTAGGCTTCATTAGGATTAATTACGAATAATTAGGATTAATTATGAATAATTAGGATTAATTAGACGTGATTAGGATTAATTAGCAGTAATTTGGATTACTTAGTAGTAATTAGGAATAATTGGGATTAATTAGCAATAATTAGTAATAATTAGCAACAATTAGGATTAATTAGCATTAATTAAGATTAATTAGTAATAATTAGAGTCAATTAGCAATAATTATGAATAATTATGAATAATTAGGATTAATTACCAGAAATTAGCAATAATTAGTAGTAATTAGCAATAATTAGCAGTAATGAGGAGTAATTATCAGTAATTAGCAACAATTAGCAATAATTAACAATAATTAGCAATAATTTAAAATAATTATAAATAATTAAAATTAATTGTCAATAATTGGCAAATAATTATCAATAATTAGTAATAATTAGCAATTATTAGGAATAATTTGCAATAATAGGTAATAATTAGTAATAATTAGTAATAATTAATCATAATTAGTAATAATTAGTAATAATTAGAAATTAATAGGAATAAATAGGAATAATTAGGTATAATTAGGAATAATTATAGATAATTAGAAATAATTAACAATGATTAGTAATAATTTGAGTTCATTTGGATTAATTAGCTATACGTAATAATAGTTAGCGATAATTACGATTAATTAGCATTAATTATGATTAATCAATGGTAATTAACAATAATTAATAGTTATTAGAAATAATTAGTATTAATTAAGAATAATTAATAATAATTAATAATAAATAGGAAAAAGTAGAAATAATTAGCAATAATTAAGAATAACTAAGATTAATTAGAAATAATTTGGATTAATTAGAAATAATTAGGATTAAATAGAATAAATTAGGTTTAATTAGCAGTAATTATTAATAATTTGAAATACTTTGCAATAAAATGTCACAATTTTTAGTGTACTGGCAGAATTATTTTTGCTCGACGGCTCATCCCATTACAACTTTCTCTCACTAAAATCACAATGAAAAATCTTCTATAATGTACAAATATATATTTTTGTATTCATAATTATTATTATGAATACATCAGAGTAGATTTTTTATACTAATTTTAGTTATTGAAAGTTGTAAGGGAATGAGTAGTCGGGAAAAAGAGGATCTTTTTTCCTAATGAATCATCTTCTTTCAAATTTATTCGACTCAAATTAGTATGAAAAATCTGTTCTGACGTACGAATATCCATTTTTTTCACTCGAATAGAGAGTAGTGAGGTAAGGCCTCCCTACTCTCCATTCTAATGCGTAAAAAAATGGATATTTGTATGTTAAAGCATATTCTTCATAGTAATTTTAGTCATAGAATGTTGCAAGGAGACAAGTCATCAGGTAAAAGAACTGATGCCAAACCATCAAAAGTTGTGCCGCATATAATTAGTAGTAATTAGAATAAATTAGTTTGAATTAATTATAAATTAGATCTAAATAGTATAAATTATTATAAATTAGTGTATATTAGTGTGAATAAGTATATATTTTTTAAATAATAAAGTAAATAACTATGAAATAAAAAATATTATAAATTTTTAGAAAAATGAAATTAATTATCTTTTCCTTTTTGGATAGAGTTTGTATAATAAAAAATCATTAAAAAATATTCTTATTTTATATTTTTTAAGGAATTATGGAACAAGGAAGTCAAAAATAGTCGTTATTAGATGATCGTGCTTGGATAAATCAATACAAGAATCCAAACAGTTTTGGATTAAATCCTATATATATCGAGGGTGTTGAATCTTTTTATCATTTTCATTATCAAAACCAAAATTCATTTCAGAACGAATAGTTAAATTTCCTTGTAAAAAATGTGTCATAAGGACATTTGAAACATTTGAAAATGTTGGAGGCCATCTAATGTGTTTTTACTTTCATCAAAATTAGGTTTTTTTGTATTAGATTGGTGAACACAATTCCAGAGAAGATACTAATAATTTGGTTCCAGAGCCATCATAGTTTCAAAATTTACTACATGATGTGGTAGGTCTGTCTTTTCAAAAAACTGAAACTCAAGATGATATTGATTTAACTTTCAAGTTGGAATCATCTCAATTTTATGAGTTGTTGTGGTCCACTGAAGAATCCTTATATCCTGGATGCAAGATTTGAAAATTTTGAGTGGTTGCAAAATTTATGTCTATTAAATCAGATAATGTAATGTAAAATAGCTATTTTGAAAATATATTCTCTTTGGTTAAAACATTGTTACCTTAAAGAAATGTGTTGCCTTAGAATTTCTATAAGAGATAGAGGTTGGCTTACAATATGGGTCTTGGTTATCAGAATATCCATACTTGTTCAAATGATTTAATCTTATATGATGGTGAAATTGAGTTGTTGTAAATTTGTCCCATGTGTGGATAATCGATGTATAAAGAGGATCAACTAGGAAATCCTAGATTAATTCCTGTAAAAAAGTTGAGATATTCCCCTCTTACACCAAGATTACAGCTTTTATTTATGTCTAATAATGCAATGACAATGATGTCATTACACAAAAACAATATTTCTGTTGGTAAAATCCTAAATCTTCCCTCTGATAGTGATTCATGGAACCATTTTGAAAAAGTGCATTTGTATTTTTCTTTAGAACAACAAAACATGAGATTGGGTATTTCTATTGACGGTTTCAATCTATTTGGTTCTTATGGAAATCAGTATTCATGTTGTGATATCTTTATATCTCCATATAATTTACCTCATTGGATGTTGATGTAGGATCTATACATTGTTTTGACCTTATTAATTCCAGGAAATCCAAAAAAGAATATTGATTTTTATTTGAAACCATTGATTGATGAGTTAAATTCACTATGGACTAATGGTTTCAGTATATATGATGTCACTACGAAACAGAATTTCCTATTGAAAAATGTATTGACGTGGAAAATTAGTGACTTCCTAGCATATAGAATGTTATCTGGCTAGAGTACGCATGGTCTAAAATCTTGTCTGTACTATCTAAGAGATAAAAAAACATTTATGCTTGTCAATGAAAGTGACTTTGTTTCTTCGACAATCATCGCAAATTTCTTCTAACCGATCATCCTTTTTAGAGGAACACATATCATTTCAGAAAAGGTATAATTTAAAGATATGAAACACCAATAATGATATCATGTATAGAGGTAAAATCAATTATCTCTTCAATACCTCCCATCACATTTGGACCAACAATAAACCAACAAAAAATTGATGGATTTGGAAATGAACACAATTGGATAAAATGGATAATTTTTTGGGATCTTCCATATTGGTCTACTTCTTTGGACCATCACATGTTAGATGTCATAAATATTAAGAGGAAATATTTTGATAATTTATTTCATACAGTTTTGGATAAACCAAGTAATACCAAAGATATTATAAAGGCATAATTAGATCTTGCCCAAATTTGTAGGCGACTAAAACTTGAACTGTTTGAAAATGTCAGATAATGAATCCAAAACCGCTTTTACACTATCCAATGAAAAGAAATAATTATTTAGTTAGTGTATTATAGATGTGAGACTTCCATATAGTTATGCTTACAAATTGGGAATATCTATCAGAAATCATCATACAACAGGATTAAAAAGTCATGACTATCAGGTGATAATGGAAAGAATTCTACTAATTGGATTAAGAGGTTTGTTGAATTCTATGATTTAGAAGGCAATAATAGATATATCATATTTTTTCTCAGACATTTGTGTGGTGACAACAAAATAAAATGTACTAATAAAACTCCAAGTAGGTATTGTTTAAATTTTATGTAAGTTGGAAAAAATATTCCCTCCAAATTTATTTTACTCAATGGATCATTTGATATTATATTTTCTTTATGAAGAAAAATGTGAAGGTCCGGTAAAGTTCTGATGGATGTACCCATTTGATAGATGCATGCATAAATCTATTAAAAAATTAAGTAACAAATCATAGTTGAAGGCTCAATTTCTGAAAATTATTTGATAGATGAAATTTCTTTTTTCTACTATCATTATTTGGAATAAGAATATCCCTAAAAAACTACCACATAGGATGTAATGAGGGAAATGTTGATGATGAAATGAGAAATAAATTTTTAGTTTTTAATCTACCCAATCTGGGCTTCGATGGAGTTCATAAATGATGGATTTCAGATGATGAACATCAAAGAGCTCATATATATGTTCTGCTCAATTGTAAAGAAATGAAACCATTTGTACTGTGAATGATTCTATCAATTATTCTATAATATTTGTTACAGAAAATTAATCTTATTTTTTTAGATTATATGATAATCATATCAAGAAACATCTTCCAAAAATTATTCCAGCTTCTCTTGAAGAACATAGAAAAAATAAATTTTCTTGCAAGTTTCAAAACATGTAAAATAAATTATTTATGTTTTAACATATATAATCAATTTATTACTTATTATATTGACAATTGTTTTACAAATTTTTAGGTATCTCAACATGTTTTTAAAATGGATAATCAATTATGTGTCTTCAGTAACCCACCATCCAGAAGGGTTAAATTTTATAATGCATATGTCATGAATTGTTTTTGATTTCATACACTTTCATATGGGGAATCAAAAAAAAATGAATAGGGTTTCTACATGAGAGGATTTTATCATAGAGTAACTGAAGTTAAATTTTATGGCATGTTGGAAGAAATAATTGAATTTTTTTATTTGGGACAGAATTACATAATGATGTTTAAATGTCAATGGTTGGATACTGAGATAGGCTTGCAAGTTCATACGACCCATGAAATCGTTGATATTAAATATATTAGTCTTATTTTAGAAAAAGATCCATTTTTATTATCTCATAAAGAACATAATATTTATTATACTAATTACTGGTGTACTTCAAAAGAGTTGGGTGACTGGTGAAGCATAATAAAAATTCAATCTCAGTATATTCAGTTTACTCAAAGTGAATGTGGTTCTACTGAAGTTCAAGGAATTGAAATTTTTGAAGAGACTGCGACAAATCCATCTTTTTTCACAAATAGACATGAATATTGATGATGACACCCCATAGTTTGGGATCAATGGTGACGATGATGTTAATGATGTTACAGATGAATTTGAAATAACAAGAGATGATGAAATTGAAACTCATATGAAGATTAATGATGTTGAGGAGGAATATGAAAACATTGACATCATCAGATATGAAGATAAGGATGCAGATGAATATTGGCTTGGATTAATTATTGTTATAATCATATATAATATGTATCAATATATAATAGTTTTTAACTATTTTCTAATAACAATCATTTCATGTTTCAGATGTACCCGGATCTGTTTAATCAATTGCAATAGGATGATCTACCTTTAGATGAGCATAATGTTGTATCATCTGACCCTCATACTTCTAGAGGTTTAGGGAGGGCTCGGATGGTGTGTGATGTTGCCCGGTTGATGATTCAGGACCATATCTCGGAGTGATGTCCACATTATGAGTTCAATCCACGCATGTGAAGGAATGTTTACCAGTGCATTATAGTTAGTTTTCATTAATTTATTTACATATTAATTGTTTGATTATTTGTTATTTTTTTCCATAGTTGTTCACATATAGCTATTGGGAAAGGGAGATCTATATTTTTCAATTATTTATTTTGAAGCATGGGTCACATGGGATGAGATTCTCGTTGATATTCAGTAACACATGTTTGATCCTTGGCTGGTACTTAAATAAATAATATTTATTTTTAAATTTATTTAATTAATAACATGAAATTATAATTTATTTTTATGGTTTATGGTATCCTATCTACTAGAGCATGTGTGACACAATATTTAAGGGAAGGTAGGGGTTTAACCATAATCTTTGTTGGTAGTTTTTGCACAATTTGAGAAGGAAAGCAATGGAGAAAGCAGGAGTGGTAGAGTTTGATGAGTCTTGTTGCGACCACTGACCTAATTACATTTCATCTCTAGTTTGGGATGTATTATGTTCACATTGGTTGGGTGGGAATTTATAAGGGATTTCATTAGTAGTTCGACCAAACCAAGGAAGATAGATGGTGAAACATTGAGCTGGTAGTCATACTTTTTGTACTCACAGAAAAAATAAGGTAAACAATTTTTATAAATAATTTATATAACTTTAAATGTAACGGTTTATTTTATATTCCAAAAGGGAGTCAAACAACCCGATGTTATGGAGTTTGACATTTGTAGGAGGATGTAAATCGATCTGGTCACTGTAGAGATTACAGGTGACCGCCAACGTCAGATTGTGGTCAGTATAATTTATTTTTGAATATTAAAATTAAGTGTAAATAATATTTTAACTATTTTACTTTTAAATTTCAATTGAAGGATTCGTATGGGGATGTGGAATCTCAGTTACAGATTGAGAGTTAATTCGAGACTGAGGTTCATACCAGTTCCCGCTGATTTTATATGGTAACATGGATACAGGTGACCATGTATGCCTTCAAGAAAGGTCAATTTGTTGGTATCAACTCTCGATTGATGCCTGAGAGTTATTGTGGTAGTAATGAAATGTTGGGGTCTAGATCAATTGGAGCCCGTGAAGAGTCATCATCATCATCTACACAGTTTGGGGAGCAACTTCTAGCTCATAGTGAGAAAATAGAGAGTATGCATAATGAGAAAGAGGATATGCGTCAATAGTAGCAGGAGGAGATGCACTAATAGAAGTAGTAGTAGGAAGAGCTCTGATGATATCAGAAGGGGAGGAGGAGGAGGAGGTGTGTTGATTGAAGGAGCAACAGTAAGAGTAGTTAGAGTACATGTGATGTCTGACTCAGGGTTTAAGTATGAAGTTCCCTCCACCATCTCCTTCAGCTCTTCTAGAGAACCCCCTAGTGATATATTTTTTATGATAAAACATTTGAATGCATTTTTTATAATATTACCTATTTAAATTTCTATACAGTTCATTTTTTATATTATTGTGAATATTACAGTTTTTATTATTTGTTTAATTTTAATTTATTTTATTTTTTTAATTTATTTTTTATTATTTTATTACATTATTTAATTTTTTTTATTTTTTTTGTTCAATTATTATTTATTATTTTTTTATAATTATTATTTTTATATTTTTACAAATATTAATATTTTTATTATTTTATAATTTTTTTAATTTTACTAATAGAGATATTATTATTTCATTAAAATTGATAATAATATTTTTATTTTATTCTTATTGTTATTATATTAATAATATTTACATTATTATTATTATTATTTTCCAATATTATTTTTTTATCATTTTCTCATATTATTTTATTTTTATTAATAATATTATATAATTAAATATTTGTAAGATATTTGTGATGGACCTTTTGTGACGGTCGATCGTAAATAATTTTTTTTTCAGAAAAGGATCGAGAAAAATATTTACTACAGTACTTTTTGTGCAGGAGTCCCCATCACAAATGCATTTTTTAAATAATCTTAGGAAAACGATTTTTGATGGGTGCACATGCCATCACAAATAATTTGTTTTTGCAATGGCCTGTCGCAGAAAAATATTTTTGTGATGTCGTTTTCTACAATGGTCCATTTGTGATGGGGTCCGGTCACAAATGACCTGTCGCAAATTGTCCAATTTCTAGTAGTGGATGTCGATCATTGGTTATTACGATGGATGTTTTATGCTGCTAGGAAGAAAGACATGCTGAACATTTGTGGATCAAGGGCTTCTGAGGCTAGGAAGACATAGGTGTTGACTACATTTTTTAATTGAGGTTTTACAGGGATAGAAAGACAGCAGCCAATCTTTTTTATAGATGTATTATCCTTGTTTGGGTAAGACATACTTTCTTGAAAGTATAAATAAAGGGACCTCTATCCAAGTTTAAAGGATACCATTTTATTTGGGTTAAATGAATTGTATTATTTTACATTTTTGTGACATTTTTAATAGAAATATAATTGTTTAGATATTCATCTTTTTATTGTATATATTGATCATCGTAACTTATATGATTATGGTACATTTTTATTACTCTGATTGCCAACTTTTTTTATTATGATCTTTTTAATTACTCAATGTGATTTAGTTCACTTTATGATTGAATCGTTGAATTGTTTTATTTTAATCATCATAATTGTCGTAATTATGATCTTTTACACACTCTTTGTGTATAAGATTAATTTCAATTGTAACCTGGGGAATACTTACCGTAACAAACATGATTATGATATTTTTTTTAATCAGAACCAGGGACCAATTCGATTAATTGTTTTAATATATTAAAAGGTTAGGTGAATTGAATTACTTTAAAAATATTTTATAATAAATTATTTTAAGGGATAAAAACGAATGTTATTAAAACTATTATTCACCACCTCTTTTATTGTACCATATAAATATACATTATGATCTAACAATTGGTATCATAGGAGGTTTCCACTACTTATATATTTTCTTACATTACTTTTTAAAGTTAGTTAAATTTGTTTTTATAAAATTTTTGTTTAAATATATATACACTAATGTATATTGTGGAAAAAGAAATTTAGTATTTTTATAATGATTATAGGTTTAAATTCCGGTTCAATTTAAAATATTTATCCTACAAGACCACATGTTTTTTATTGTAATGATTATTAATACTAGAGAGACGGAATAAATACTTTTTTTATCAACATCAGAGTTGACAATTTCTTTATGCTTTCTAGATATTATAAAAATCCTCACAAGGAAGTTAGACTCTTTACCAATTAATAGAATCCATCATATCAATTAAATTACAAGGTACGGAATAATTTAACATATACAATGACTAAAAATATATATAGAGAGATTTCTTCTTGTGAATTATCCCATAGTATTTGTAAGAAACTGAAGATAACTCATTTTGGTGCATCTAAAGTGGTTGAAACTAGAAGAGAAATTCTAAGATCCAACTATCAGGAATTTGAATTCCCTTATGGATAACATATTTTTAAGGTATAAAAATTATTTATGAAAATTTGGTAAAGTTTATGGTTTATGGGAGAGAAAGGACTAGATGTTTAAACCCTTATTGAGAAGATCATAGACTCCATGGATAATTAATTGGAATAAAACAGAACTGTTGTTGATGAATCAAGAAAGGTTACTAGTGTTACTATTGATGATTTGTTTTAAAATATATTTCAACATGAAAACATATTGAAAATAGATGATGAAAAATATTATAAAAATAACGTTGGAGTTTCTTTTACTAAAAATACAAATCAGAACAAATACAAGACCCCTAATAAGATTGCTAAGTCTACAATGGAAGAGAAAGTTGTAATTCCATCAGATTCAATTGAATCAGAACATTCAGAGAATGATTTATCCAGTATTTCCTTAAGGATGAACAATATTGTGGGAAAAATTATTTTAAATACAAATATAAGAAAAGAAAAAAAGATAATAAAGACACTAAATTTACTTTTCATGAATGAAAGAAAGCTGGAAATATTTGACCTGATTTCCCAATGATGAAAAAAATATATAAAAGATTGTCATTATAAAAGGAATAAAAAAAAGTAAAAAATGTCAAAAGTAATAATGTTTAAAAGGATAATATCTCCTAGAGTTCTATTGGTGATGATTCTTCAGATGAATCATCAAATAATAAAAACTCCAAATAGAAGAATATTGGTCTTCTTACTAGAATACCTATTAAAAATCATTGTTATATGGAAAAGGTACAAACTACTGAATCTTTGACTAAAATGTCTCTAAATTCAAATTATCCTGATGAAAATGGTTATAGTTCTTCTCGTGAAGATAATTCCTCAGTAGAAGAAAATTATTTAACTTCATATGATTAAGTCTTTAGATTTTCTAAATTACATGAAAAAATAGAAAAGTAAGTAAGAAACTTGAGAAGGAAAATTCATAAATAAATGTTTTTAACAAAAGAAGTATCAAATATTTTTAAATATTTTGATATGAAATTTTTTTTAAATAAATTAATTTCAAAAAAACTTGAGGAAGCTAATTCTATAAAGGAAAAACATTCAAAATATTTTGAAAAAATTATTTCAGAGAAAAATATTTTCGATTCAAAAATCACTTTTACATCTAATACTCATGTGGATAAGAATTTATTTATAAGACTAAATTATGAAATAATTCCATTAAATAATCTTTTGACAAAATTTACCACTGGTAAAGGAGGTTTTTATAAAATTCATAAATCACTTTTTCCATAAGGTAATAGTTTAGGAATGGTATATAGTCTTTCCAAAAAATCATTCAGCAAAAATTATTTTGTTCTGGAAAATGAACCATTTTTCACTAATTGAAAATGTGGTGGAAATTTGAATAAAAATTATTCCTTAAATAAAATTTAATCTTTGGGATTCAAATATAAAATTTTTAAACACAACCTTGGGTTCCAATAATTTTTGTTCTAACCATTGTGGATCCAGGAAAGTTTGGATCCCAAAAACCTAATTCTTTTATTTTTAGGTAAAAATGATGTACCAACAAAAAAATATATGGTACATGGATAGTGTATGTTCCTGGTATATGAATGGTAACAAAGTCTTCATTGAAAGTATTATTGAAAATAATGGTGTAAGAGTTTCCTTCAGAGACAATGATCTTGGAAAGATCGTTGGTATACGTATTATTGTTCTCTTGGGAAAAAATTTATTTCAAATTTTTTATTTATTAAGGGTCTTAGGAACTAACATATAAGCATAAGTCAATTATTTTATGAAAGTTACATTATGAATTTTTGGAATGATAAATGCATATTACACAATTATAAGGATGAATTTGTTATTTCCTCCAATCAGCATGATAATGTTTACACACTAAACTTTTAAGACCTTAGGAGATAAGACTTACCTTTCCTTAGTGCAATAGAAGATCATTATTGGTTGTGTCATAGATAGTTAGGATTTTTTAACCCTAGGAACTTATATAAATTATTGAATCAAAGCCTTTTTAAGGATCTAATAGAAAAATATGTGATTATTCAAAAGCATGTGACCCATATCAATATTAAAGAAACAGAATTATTGATTTAATTATATTAGATAAGTCTCAAAAATTGATGCTTTACAGTTGGTGCACAGGGATCTATTTGGCCATACACAAATTGGAAGTGTTGAAGGAAAGTATTAGGTATTTATTTTAGTTGATGACTGCACTAGATATACACGGGAATATTTTATTTCAATTAAATATAAATACTTATATTATTTTAAACTTTTTTATAAATATTTTAAAATGAGAAAAACATATCTTTGATTACTATTCATAGTGATTATAGTGGAAAATTTTAAAATACTATTTTTAATTTTTTTTATAATAAAGAAATTACACAAAAAATTTCAGCACCAAGAACTCCTCAATAAAATGGTGTTGATTAATGAAGAAATTTTATTCTTCAAGAAATAAAAAGAACCATGTTGAGTGAATACTCTATTGAAAAACATTTTTGGGCTGAAGCTAGGAGTGCCACTTGTTATACTAAAAATCATGTTTAAATTAGATCATTTCATAATAAAACAACTTATAAATTATGGACTGGATGAAAACCAAAAGTTTTATACTTCAATGTATTTGGATGTAAAGTATTCATTTTGAATAAAAAAATATAATTTAAATAAATTCTCACCCAAATCCTATGAAGGAATTTTCATAGGTTGTTCCAAAAAATCTAAGGCCTATATAGTTTTCAATAAAAATTATTGTACTTTTGAGGTAACAATAGATGTTAAATTTTATGAAATTGATCCTTTAGTTTTAAACAGTCCGAACTTACATTTATTGATGTGTTTTAAAAAACTGATTATGAACCTTTAAAAAATACTCTTCTAAAATGTAAAACACTCAAGAAATTGTTTCTAAAATATTCCATATAGAAGAATTTATATCTTATGTTGATGAAAATGTTTTACAAACCCTAAATCATGTTTTTATTAAGAATCATTACAGTGATATTATCATTGTTGATGTAAATCAACCTATAAGGACTAGAATTTCTTTGATAAATAATTTTGAACATCTACCATTCCTTTCACAATTTGACAAAAAAATTACTGATGAGGATTTAGGTGATGATGATTGGATAAAAGTAATACAAGATGAACATACTTAATTCTAAAGGAATAAAGTTTGGACCATGGTTGAAAGACCTAAATAAAATATTATAACTATAGTAAAATAGGGTTTTAGAAACAAATGTGATGAAAATGGAATAATCATTAAAAAATAAAGAAATAATAGTTTTTAAAGTTTATAATCAACAAGAGGGAATATATTATGAATAATCTTATGTTCTGGTAGCTAGAGTTGAATCTATTCAAATAATATTTGCCTTTGGAGCATTCTTTAATTTCAATTTTTTTCAAATGGATGTGAAGTGTTCTTTTCATAATGGATATGTTCAAGAGGAAGTTTTTGTTGAACAACCTTCAATTTTTTATGATACAAAACATCCTGAATATGTTTTCAAACTTTTCAAATCTTTATATGGCCTTAAACAATCCCTTAGATCCTCGTATGATAGATTAATAAGATTTTTTCTTCAAAATAATTTTTTTAATAAAACTACTAATCCAAAAAAAACTAAAAATAAATAAAACATAAATGTTTTGATCATTCATATTTATGTTAAAGACATTATATTTCGATCAACATACAAATCTTTAATAGGTTCTTTTGGGAATCTTATGTAATCTGAGTTTGAGATGAGTATGATGGGTGAGTTAACATTAATTATTGGTTTTCAAAATAATCAAAAACTAAAAGGGGGTTATATATCGGAACATAAATATATTAAATATCGTCTTAAAAAGATATGACAATACTAAAAGTATTAGTACTCTAATTAGTACCTCAAATACTGTTGAAATTGATGAATGTGGACAAGTAGTAAATCAAAAACAATTAGAGGGATAATTGGAAGTCTACTGTACAAAACAATCAGTCATCTCGACATGATGTTTTAATTGTGATTATGTGAAATATATTAATAAAATTATAAGTAATTCCATTTAAAATCTATTAAAATAATTTTTAATTATTTAAAGTGAACTATGGATTTGAGACTTTTTATTCTTCTCGAAATAATTTTGAATTGAAATGTTTTTCAGATTCTGATTTTGGTGGTTTTAGAATAGATAGAAAAAGAACATCCACAATATGTCATTTATTAGGTTATTTTTTAGTTTCTTGGTCTTGTAGAAAGCAAATCTCAGTATAAATTTCCACTACAAAAGTTTAATATGTGATAGCTGGAAGTTGTTGTGCTCATGTGTTGTGGATATAACATAGACTCACTAATTATGGCATGAGTTTTACTAAAAATCAAATACTATGTGATAACACTAGTTCCATAACTTTAAGTAAAAACCATACACACCACTCAAATTAAAATCACATAGATATTAAGAATCACTTTTTTTGGATCACACACTTAAAAGAGATATCATTTTACTATTTATCGGAACGCACGAACAACATGATGATATATTTACAAAACCAATACATTTCTATATATTTGAATACATTAAATAGAATCTAGGAATGATCACTATAAATTAATCATTCATACCTACTTCTCATTTAAAAACATGTCCTTACATTAATTTAATATTTTCCAAAGGGGTAGTATAAATGACTGATAGTTTAGAATGAAATTTTCATAACCAAAATTTTCGTACCCCAAATTTTCATACACAAACATTAATATTTCCATCGTTTAAAAAATATTTTCATACTCATTTTCACTATTCAATTTAATATTTCTATCATATGTACAAAAAAAATTTCATAATGATTTTCATGGTTCACTTCAATATTTCCATTATACACATTAAAAACTATTTTGTACTTAGTTTTTTAAAAAAAATTAATCAATACCAGAAAAATTATCTTGAGACTTCAAAAGGCACAGTCTCTTATCATAATTTTTCCTCTTCAATTATATTAATTGTGTTGGTAATTTTTTTGAAAATATTATTGGATTCATCCAATTTTTTTTAAAAAAATTAATTAAAAGAATCCTTCATGAGTTAAATTTTTTTAACAATTGGATCATTTCTAATCTAATATTAACTGTAGAAGTTAAAGAGTGATTTTTACATAAACTATAAAAATGGACCCCCTCCATAACCAAAATCATATTTGTTTTTCTTCGAGTTGAAGCTATTTTAATCATATTAAATCTTTGTTCGATTATTGTTTTTCTCAGAAACATTCATTTTACCCAGGTCTTAATATCCAGAAACCTCTTTAAAAGAAATGGACATGAAGGATTTCAAAAATATGAATTTTTTCAGGGAAAGTTATGTAACTAGATAATTCTATGACAATTATTCTGCATCTTTAAAAAGAATCATTCAGTTTTAAGGATGAGATTAGGTCTGTGTTAACAAACATAATTCTTTACAAGACCCCATTATAGTCGACGAAGTTAAGAGGTTATATAATAAAGTGAAAGTTGATAAAGAGTCAAATTTTACTTTTCATAAGTATGATAGATTTATTAGTGTACCTTCAAAAAAAATCTTCTCATTTCTTATGTGTTCTTTCTCAGGGTGTTGATTTTTTTCCTTCCCATAAATTTCCAAAAGAAAAGAGAACATTTATTAAGATAAAATCTAAAGAATCTTGTTTTGAAGTCCATGAACGTAAAAGAATAACAAATCATATTTCAGTTAAAAATCTTTTGATATCTCTTTTGATGAAAGAGTTCATAATTCCCCAGAATGGTGATATAGAAACATTAAATGTTTCAAATTATTTTATCCTTGACTATTTGGTGAATATTATAAATATAAACTAGATGGGTTACATTTTTGAAACCCTCAGAAATATAAATATTGGTGTGATAAAATCTTAACTTATTATGTTTCCAGTGATTCTGAATAAGTTAATTTTCTAAAATACTAACGTTTTTTCAATAAAGTAATTAAGTGAGAACTGAGAAATTTGATAGTTCCCTAGGTTGGTGATGATACAATAAGGAGATTGAAATTTCATTTATATTCTGAAACAAAGAAATTTTTTATGGATGTTGAAGCAGAAACCTCAAAATAGACAGTTAGAGGTAGTAAAGGTATCCCAAAATAATAAGTATATATTATTTCATATAATAAAAATAAATCCAAATACAATACTTTTCTAAATTCAAATAAGAGAAGTGTTTACAGTGCTGAAACCTCTACTAATTCAAGAAAGGAGAAAGCTCAATGAAAATAGGGATAACCTCAATTATTTTTGAAGACTTTAGAATCCTTATATGAAATTATTAGGACTCAGGAAAACCTCAAAGAAGATGATAAGAAGTGGAAGCTAAAAAAGAGAAAGGGTGAAATTCTTATTATTGAAAATCTTTTAAAAGGTGTCAAAAACTGGTACAGGTATTATCATCTAGGAACTAGTTATATAAGAAGAGTAAATAATTTCCTCTATCCAAGACAAGGAAAATAAGAATAAGTAAATATTTTAAGAACTAAAATCACAAAAAAGGTCTCAAGAGATCATTTCAGAAGAAAATAAAGATACAAAAATGAGAGATATAGATAAATATCTTAGTGAAGATATTTAAATAAATTAATAGGAATATAAAGGAAAATAATTTGATCAATAATAATAGTTTGATAAATTCCTAGTACTTAATTATCAAGAAACATAAAGTAAAATTCCATCACCATTAGTTGAGTCATCAAAATAGGATTCTCTAAGATCTAAAACTCAAAAAATTATGTAAATTTCTGAAAAGGATGGAGAGACAAGATCTGATAGAAATTAAAATTTGGATTCAGATATTGATACTGATAGAAGTCATTCTATAGATCGTCCATATTATATTGATGAAACTGATTCAGGTAATAATATTTCATTGAAAAGAGATAAATATTTTGTTTAATATATTAGAAGAATTTAAAATAATCTTTATTTTTTACCAAGAATAAAACAGAAATTTTATTTTGTGGTTGAGAATAAAAACAAGAGATCAGAATCAATAGAGCTCTAATGTAAAAGAATAATGAAACTTGGGGACAACTTTAAGGTGTTTGATGAAAGCTCTAAGGAGCACAGGAAAGTATGTAATAAATTTATAAAGTGGTCACACAAGTTTTATGAGACTATCAAGCTTCATGAAGAAAAAATATAAGATCTTAGAAATATTGTGAATGAACTCTCAGATGCTATCAAAATTTTACAATGTAATACTGAAAAAAATTAAAATCATTCAGAGGGCCTGAAGAAATCCAGTTTAATGATTTTAAAGTGTTTGAAAAGAAACACAATTTCATTCAAGGTGAGTTTGAAAATATCTTGTTTTATAATAATGATATCATTGAGTTGAAAAATCAAAATTTATTGATGTATGATACGGTTGAGTTTCAAGAGAAAAATATTAAGGATCAAGAAAAAACAATTCAGTAACTAGAAGAGAAACTAAAATCTCAGAAATATTTGAATCATACCCAGGACCAGTTGTTTGAAGATCAAGAGAAATAGATGTAGTGTCAAAAAGAATCTCTAGACAATCTCATGGAGGATAGAAAATAGATAAAGATGATTAATATAGTCATTTTGGATATTATGAAGAAGGATAATGAAAAGGAAAATAAATGAATTATTAGAACTCTTATTGTTTTTTTTGAAACTCTAATGAAATTTTTCGACATCTATACTTATTTTAGTTGAATGTTTTCCATTATTTGAATGAATTTTCTTTCACTTGTTTATGATGATCAGATACTTGATCTATTTTCATTTTTTATTTCTCTTGTCCCTTTTATATGTCTCAGAATAACTCTCTTACTCATATTCGTTTTTGAAAATCACGAAGTGGTGAATATTTTATAATGGGGGATAATATTAGAGAATATTCCAAAAAAGGAGAGAAAATATCAAAACGAGATTAATTTTATTAAGGGGGTATTTTTAATATGATCCTTAGGGAGTTTTATATCCTACAGAGGAGGTAATTCATATTCAATTTCTATTCAGAGGAGCTTTAAAACTCAAAGAAAGATAAGTATAGGTGTTTCACTTATGAATATGAAATCTATCAGCTTTTTTAATATTATACATGTTTTTAACTTGTGGTTTGTGCTTTCCAAAAGGGGGAGATTGTAGAGTCAAAATTCCTCTTTTGACTTTTCTATTCCTTTTCATTTTGGAAATCACAAAATTACATTTCAAATGAATTCATATCACGTTATATTATTTACTTTAAGGATTTTATTTTTCATATTCATCATTATGTTATTCATGCTATGTACATTGAATATTGTAAACACCAAGAAATATAGTTTTAACTATTTCCATGTTTATCATATTATGGCTAAATACAATTTATATCGTACTCACTGATCATGATTAATATTAGTCACAACGATTAAAATTTACGTGATATATATCAAACTGACAATAAAATCATATTCACTATCGACATAATAGTCATCATACCATTTTTATTCCAATATTCCATATTTATAAAGCTAAATTGTAATGAATGTAAAAAATGTTATTTCAAAATGATGTCATGTATTCTATTTTAAAATTCATGATAAAATGATATTATTGTCTTAGTTACAAGATAACCATTTGAGTTCCAAGTGTCCAACTCCCTCCAAGATTTCTAGAAGAAATATAACTTTTAGAGAAAAAATATGACTATTGGGATGAGGCCTATAAATACCATGTCATTTGGATTATATTAAAACTTTTGAGAAATTTTAGACATCCTTCAAGAGTTATTTCAAATCCTTGCTTCATGAGAAAGACTCTGTAGTAATGTTGTGAACTGCTCGTTTTACATACATGCGAATTTCAAGATTTTTTCCCTTGTGTGAAACTGATAGTTGGTGATTACGATCATGGTATTTTGAGGATAAGAAGATATACAGGCCAATAATTTGTGGTTCGAGGGCTTTATAGGCTAGGAAGATAGAGGTTTCGATTACCTTTTTAATCGAGGTCTTGCAGGGATAGAAAGACAAAATCTGATCTTCATATGGATGGATTAGCCTATGTTGGCTAAGACAGACTTCCTTAAAAGTATAAATTAAGGGACCTTTATCCTATGTTAAAGGATACCAATCACTTTGGGTTAAAATAATTATATTCTTTTACATTTCTATTACATTGTAATAGAAAGATAACTTTTTAGATATTCGTCTTTCTATTATATATTTTGATTATCATAACCAATCAGATTATGATATGATTTTATTACTCTGATTACTATCATTTGTGACTATGATCTTTTAAATTACTCAATATGAGTTACTATGATTTATAATTGAATCATTACATTGTTTTGTTCTGATCATTGTAACCTTAGTAATTACGATCTTTTACATTATTACTCTGTATACGATTAATTTCAATTACAAACTATGGAATACTTATCATAAAAGAACAAATTAGGATATTCTTTTTCATCAGAATAAGGGCCCAATCTAATTAATTGTTTTAATAATTTATGAGTTTTTTTTTAATTTAATTAGTCTAAATTATTTTAAAGTAAATTCTTTTAAATGATAGAAATGATGGTTTTTAAACCTATAATTCACCCCTCCAATATAGTTCAATCATCATATACATTATGATCCAACATATAGTACTAATAGAATTAGGTATGGGTAATTAATCATCCACCACTTCATTGTTTTGGGACTTATATATTTTGATTGAGACTTTGGCTTGGACCATGTTCTTGGAGACTCTAGCAGGAGCTCACTTAGTGATTGTACATTTCTTTTGATAGTGAAATTATATGCTTGTAGGCGAGAGGTTCATATGGGATCACTTTGTATTTATGTTGAGGCTTTACTAAGTAGTCATTGGTATAGACTGACTTACCATTATACATACCCATATTGACTATTTTAGGAATAGGATGTAGTGTTTTCACATGGATGGGATGGGTTTTTCCTTTTTGGGTAATGAAAAGACCCTAGAATAGTATGATGAGATCAAGCATAGGAGAGTGAATCCAATTAATCACAAGTTGGATAACATGACTCTTGAACCATTGGATGCAATGGGATACTAGTTCCCTATGGTTGTGGTAGAGTATGAGAATCAATTTCTTTAGGATGTGTCAAGATTACCTTCCCGCCATGAGCTTGATAACTTTATTAACATACATGCTATTATAACCTTGATATATTCGTAAAAATATTGTATGGATCTCGAAGATCATCATGAGATGAGGGTGCAGTTGGAGGATTTTCAAAAGAAGGGATTCGTGAGATCCACCGTTTCCCCTTAGAGATCCCTATTGTTGTTCTTTAGGAATGAAGAGTGGATCTTGAGGTTATGTGTGGATTACTGGTGATTGAACTAGGTGACCATGACGAATAACTATCCATTATGAAGGATCAAAGTCCTTATTGATTAGTTGCTAAGGGAGTTATCATTCTTGGATATTTTCATAAGATTTGGCTGTCACCGGTTATGAGTACTGAACAATGATATATTGAAAATATCATTTAGATGTAGATAAAATCACTATGAGTAATTAGAGATGCCATTTGGCATGATGAATTCACTAGAAGTGTTCATTGGACACATGAATTGGATCTTTCATCCTTTCTTTGATCAGTTTGTGGTGATCATAATCAATGATATCCTAGTATACTCAGCATCTGAGTAGGAGCACATAAGACACATTAGAATGGCCCTGGACACACATTGAGAGTAGTAGATTTATGGGAAACTCTTGAAGTTTCATCTTTTGATTCAATAGTTCCACTTCATGTAACACATTATCTCCCAGTTAGGAGTAAAAGTGGATAAAAAAATGTTGATGTGGTACTCTATTGAGAGTCTCCCTAGATTTTTATGAAGGTTAGAAGTTTCCTTGGGTTGGAAAGGAACTATCAGAGGTTTGTACCTAATTTTTCTAGAGGTGAAACACCCTTGAAATATTATTCCAGAAAGGGGTATCCTTTCTTATAGAAAATGTCCCAGTAGTGTTTTTAGGAGTTGAGGAAGAAGTTGAAGATCACCCCATATTGATATTTTTAGAGGATGGTTTTGAGCACGTAGTGTGATGTGATTACTAAGGGACTAAAAATGGTTTTTTCTTGATGCCAATATAAGAATTTGTTACCTATGGGTCCATGGAGTTGAGACTTCATGATAAAAACTTTTTGGCCCATGATCCTGAGGAAAAAGTGGTAGTCTTTTCCTTGAAGATGTGGTGATAGAACCCTATGCATGAGTATTTTATCATCTACTCTAACCATAGGTGTCTTAAGTTTATATTATCTCATAAGGATCATAACATGAAATAGAGGCAATATCTATAGTTATTCTTGGGAAATGACTTCAAGATATTATATTCTCTTGGGAAGTGGAGAATTTTATAATATTTTCTCAATAATAGATATATTTATATGTTTTGGTTGATGTGTCAAAGTAGTTGGCCTTATTGTAGTTTTCTCTAGTAGACAAGGATATTTCTACATATATTTAGTCTATAATTATTACCCCAATGTGTTTACAATGTTTTAGGGAAACTCTACATAGAGATACCGATTGTGAGACATTACATACTCAAATATCCACTACATGTTCTCTTGATGAATTTTTAAATGTGTGCGTGGGGGGGGGTCACATTATACTTTTTAGAGGATGAATGATGGAAATAGTGACATTACAAGAGGAGTTGATGATGGAGTTTCATACATACCTTTTGGATGTTTGTCCTAATGTGGAAAATATATAAATGGACCATTGTTGTTAGTTTTAGTGGCCATCTATTAAGAGTTGTGTTCTATAGTTTTTCTCTGGATGCCTCACTTATCAACAATTTAATGTCAAGAACCATGTCATATTTGGTTTAACTAAACCCCTTCAAGTTCTAGAGAGGAAGTGGGATGGGATATACATGTAATCTGTGATGGGGTTACCATGTATGTTTTTGGAAATGATCCCATTTTGGGAATCATTTACCGACTCAGCAACTTATACCACTTTCTATCCATTTGAGAGCATAATTTATTAAAGAGATTGAGAGGAATGTACATGACAGAGATAGTAAAACTCCATGGAGTTCCCTCATCAATCATTTCAGACCATGATTCTCATTTCACTTCATGATTATATAGAGGCACGCAGGAATCCATTGGTACTCATTTATGTTTGAGCACAATGTTTCACCCCATGACTAACAACCAAACAAAGAAGCCCATTTAGGTCATAGGGGACATTCTCTAAGATTTAATTTTAGAGTTTGGGAACATTTTATAGGAAAAACTACCCTTGGTGTATTTTTTATACAAAAACTATTACCATCCCACTATTTTGTATGCCAAAATTCATGGTCTTGAATGGGAGATCCTCCCAGCCTCCCCTTTGTTATATTGGTCCATGTGAGTCAATACTCATGGGACTATAGCTATGAGCTATGATAGAGAAGGTGCCGATTTTCTATAGTTAGATGATGTCTACACAAATCCATCATCATTTCTATATTGACTGATAATAGAGTCATGTGGAGTTTTAGATGGATACCATGGGTTTATGATGGTTTCTCCTCAACATGGATTATAGAGATTTGGTTGGGGGAAAAATTTATCCCTAATATACAGTTTCCCTTTACAAAAAGTGCATTGAGTTGTTGAGGTTCCATACCACTTAACTCTAACACCATAGTTAGAACAACTAGATGAAGTCTTCGACATGTTATAACTGAGGAAGTCAGTGCATGACACATTACATATTACCGACTAGGGAGATATGGGCATCGGGGTTAGGGATAACTTTTCTGAGTGCATGGTGGAGATCAAGAATGTGTATGTGAGGTTTATTTTTGGTGATTGATTACCCTATTACATGTCTTCTAGTAAAATGAGGGTATTCAAGAGATAACATTGGAGTGGGAGAGTGATATGTGAGCTCAGTTCCCTCATCTTTCTTAGTAGGGTTTTCAATTTTTAGGATGAACATTCTGAAGGTGGGAAGATTGTAACAAAACTTATTTTTCCATCTATTATTTTATAATACTATATGGATTGTTTTTGGAGCCAGGTGCTATGATGATGTATTATTTTGATTCCCAGTGAGTGGTGAATATAATTTTTAAAAATATTAAAACTATTACAAACATTCTTGTGTAGGTTTCTTGAAAAAAGTGAAATAACTCTTAAATATAAGTTTAAAACAGAAATATGAGGGATTAATTGAGTTTAAAACATGTTTTTTACCCTAGGAATGAGAGATTATTTTTTTCATCCAACATTGGGATTGAGAGCCTTTGTTGATTAATAATTAGATAAATTTAGTTATATTTATTTAATAATTAAATTAAAATACTAAACCTAAAAAACAATAACAAATATGTTTCTATTTGTAATTTTTAGGGTTATCTGCATAACCCTAAAAATTGAGAAGATTTGTTTGAGAGTATTAATTGAAAGATCATTGGTGGACAACATCACCTCAGATCATGATCGAGGATCATTATGTCATCAGATTCTCACCGTCAATGATAATGAAGTGTTGATTTTTTTCAACGATCGATCCAAAATCAGAGTAGGATGTTTTATTTCTTTTATTTCACATATTTCTTTTATCTTGGTCAAATGTAGATCAATTCTATGAATTAGAATTGATTATCATATCAAGGGTTTATTTATTTAATGTAATTTCATTTCATCATTGATGATTCCCTATTATATCATCAAATTCATCAACAATGGATCAAGGCCAAACCAAAAAATGGAAGAGGATTTTTCCTCATTTTTTGATTTCTATATCCTCCTATTTCTTTGAACCTTCTTTTTAGGTAATTTCTTTGGATGTTGGTTCGATGAATTATGGGTATATGATCATTCTCCAGCCGATCTGGAGTATAATGGAACAATACCATGGGTTTATTTCACGACCAAGGTTGTGATAGTGGTAAAACAACAGAGGATGGTCATTGGTGGGAAAGACAACATAGAGGATTTCTATTCATCCTAGTTTGAAATGTGGCAGTGATAGGTGGCTCGATAGTTCTATATTCAGAGAAAATGAGAGACTAGATCATGAAGATCAATAATGGTATGGGTTATATGAACTTAGATATGTTATTCCAAGATGTAATTGTGGCAGAGAGAACAAGAATTTATGTTTCTGATGAGGTTTGTGGGTTCTATAAAATCACTCATTCCATTGCATGTAATCTAGAACAACACATAGTACATGGTCGTAGATGCGGTGCTAGGGTTTATATGATGAAAATGTATCACATGCCATGTGACATCCATCAACCACCATGTGAACCATACTAAAACCTTAGTTTGTATCTTGGAGGGTACACCGGAACTGGAATTACATGGTACATAGACAAGGATAGAGTACATGGGAAGAGTTGTGTACTCGTACACGATCACGTGTACCCGAGAACATCTAGGTGTACACAGGTTTGTACACACATATAGCTAGAATTATATAGGCACGTATTAATGATATATTTAGGGTGTCTAAAGACCTCTACATACCATGTTTTCTTATTTACACATAATTTATTTTGAGGTTTACATGATGTTTGAGGTAGTGACACATGGGTATACTTGGGGTTGGCTAAAAATCTGTGAAATCCCTTGTAAATTCCATGTCCCCCCTTTAGGGGTGTTTATAGCTTTTAATTTCCTTATTTTAGATAAGAATATTTTTATTTTACTCCCTTGATCTATCCCCTTGGGGTTATAGATCATAATTATGTCCATAAATTTGGATTTTGATCCCCTTTAGAGGATGAGTCTCAGAGTGTGTTTATGGTTCCCCTTTGTGATACTGTAGTGTTATACAATATCATTCCTGCTTATACCCTTGGCGGGGTTCATGGATGCAACATGAACTCCATAAATAGGGCATTGATGGCCTATCTAGTAGTTCATTATAGTGTGTTTTTTGTATCAATGGCATACACTCCCCTACAAAGCGGGTTGATCTAGGTTTGTTTTATGGTGTGCCCCAGCGGTCATAGGTGTGATTGCCTATCTGAGTATCGGTATCTCAAAATACAAGTGAGTTTTATTGGGTGGGTCTCAAGTATCATGAACTCTAAGATTATTATATTTGGTGATAACATTAATCATGGAGTGGGTTCTCCCGGAATGAGAATGGCCTAGAAACTTCGAACTAAATCAGGTGGTTGGGAGTTCGGTTGAGACTTCATGGAGGTGAAATTTCCCTCTTGAGTATTTCTAGTTTTTTCTTCATTGTTATATCATTTTAATGAGTTTAATGCTATTGATTATTTTCCATTAATATTTTCAAGGTGTCAAACTAATTATTGTTATGCACACCCCCACATGGGCTCCTCCCACACATGTCATGTCTTATAAAGATGACAACCCTTTTGATTATTTCTTGGGAGTACAGGGAGCTAGGGTATCGTAGTTATATATATAGATACCTAGGTGGTTCCTTTGTTACTTTGTCTAATAGTATTCTCCACCTTCATAAACGGTGGGACTCACTTCATTTTTTGCTCGATCTATTATTTGGCCCCTTTATATATTTCTATAATTTATTATCATAATATAATGGTGGGATTATAGTTGTCTATATGAATTGAATTATGTTGTTTTAAATTTCATATTTTTATGTTCTTAGAGATATGTGTGTTTGTAAAGTTTCTTTAGGCTAATACCTCCCATGTGTCTGATATGCCCACTCGATGTTGTTTTCCATCCCCTGGCCTATTGGAGGTATGCATGGGGTAGTCGCAGTTTAGGTCCCTTCGAGTTGGGTTGTGAAAATTCATATATTTTATGATATATATATAAATTATTGTTTTTTAATAGATTTATAATAAACTTATATTCATTATATATTAGTTTCACAAGTGTATTAAGGGCGGTTAGACTTATGGTAAGGGATTTTTAGTCTCTCTTTTATTTCTAAGAGACATATGACATATTCAATAATCATTTTTTTGTGAGGTTTATATAAATACACATTGACCTGTTATATAATTAATATACTTATTTTCATGAAATTTAATCTTTCATTTTATTTGATTATTTAATTGGGATTATGATACAAAATTTACTAATGTGGTGAGATATTTTCAACTCGCTTTTAATTCTGTGGGACTCATGTCTTATACACCACTTATTCTTTTGTGTGGTGTATGTAGTACCCATTAAGGTATTTTATGAATATCATCTCGAAAATTATGTGATTTACATATCCATATAAGGTTATTTATTTCGTGGGGACTAATATTTAAACATTACTAATGTGGTAAAGGTTTTATGTTAGAATCTAATTGTTTCCTAGGATTTTTTTTTATTTTTCTTTCAATAATGAAATCATATGATTTATTTCTAAATAAACACATGAAGTTTATTTTCTTTAGATATATCATAAAAATACATATTTCACATAATTTTATTATATTTAATTACTCAATAAAATGAAATTTTTGTTTTAATAAAAAGTGACTCTATTTGTCTCTTTAGTAGAAAATCCCTTTTCATCCAAGCCAAAATATTCTAAATATGTTTTAATGATGATTTTAATAATCATTAATGAATATTAGTGCTATATATACCCATGTTTTTATTTAAAAAAATAATTAAATGGAATAGTATTATTTATCAAACAAATCCTTTTTTTCTTTTAATGAGAATGTTAAAGGAATATTTATTTTAACGTGTATGGCACGAATGGTATTTTCCAACACCATGACCGCTAAATGATTTAATTATTTCTTTAAATTTTTCATGGTTATTTTCAAATAATTTTATTTCTATATTATCAGTGAAGTTTATATAATTTTAAAGAAGTGATTTCAAAGAGGAAATCTTATTGTTCGTAAGAAATGTTCCACGTTATCTTCCAAAATCATTTTCTATCTAAGGTGAAATATTTTAATGTCACATAAGCTTTAGTGGATACATGATCCAAATATACCAACCATAAAATTTCCCTACATGATTTATGTTTCTGATGAAATGATATTTACGAAACTCATTCAATTTTACAAAGGTTATTATATGATGAAATTATGAAATGTTTACAAAACCTATTTCTTTTCCATGGGTTATATTGTGATGAAATGTTTCTGAAACCCAATTATTTTCATAGGTTATGATATGATGAATTTTTTATAATCTTGTGACACACCTATGTATGATTTTCATTATATGGTGTTGGTTA
The DNA here is from genome assembly GCA_963277665.1 of Viscum album. Taxonomy (NCBI): domain Eukaryota; kingdom Viridiplantae; phylum Streptophyta; class Magnoliopsida; order Santalales; family Viscaceae; genus Viscum; species Viscum album. Next base: position 933,502,720 of record OY728150.1, on the reverse strand, counting down.
CATTATTACCAAATATGGTGGTTACATTATAAATAAGAACGATTGTTACATTATAACCATGGATGGTGGTCAAATTATTTTCAATGATATGTGGGTCCTATATCTCTCTCTAAAGCATTGGGTAATGATTGATATCTCATGAGATAAATATGACTAGAATGAGGATAGAACTTACTTTAGTATGGGACTTTTTCCACTACGATAGTCTTGAGAGTGAACCTTGACTACTATGATGGTTTAGAGAGTGAACCCAGTCGACTATGATAGTTTTGGCAATGAGATTTGAATTTTAAAGAAATTATTTACTATGATTATATGTATTCCATAAATATATATCTTATTCATTTTTTTCTTCTCATGGATCATCATATTTTATTTCATTATTATTTATGTCTTACTAACTTCTAATATTTCTATATCGGCTCATGTTTATGATCTATCATATGCAGCATATGATTTTCATATTTATTCTATTATTATTATACTTATGATAATGTTCAATTGATATTTCAATATTTTACTCTTACTAATAATCTTAGATTACCATTTCTTAAATTTAATTTTCTTAGTATATGAATAAAGGTATTATGTATGACATGTCTAAGAAGATATCTAGTTAAATATAGTGATAGATGGCATTGCACACTTATGAACTAGTTGTTTATGTGTCTATGTTTCCAATGGCACAATACATAAATGATCCTAGAATGGATCATTATCTTATGTAAATAATATCGATCTATTATGTAGTACTATCAATATATGAGAATTTCTAGTCATTACATTTGGTATTAGAGAATTTTTTAGTTAAACATTTTGAAACTTGGTTGCGAAAACATTTTTGAGTTCCATAAGGATAAGTCTAAGTATAGGAAAATATCTTGGAATTTTGGTGAAGTATATAATGATTGGTTTCATAGAAATTAAATCAATTTATGGATACTATTAGTGGATGTGTCTGTAGAATAATTTTAACTAGTGGTAATAACACTAAAAATGGAGCATTAAAATAGACTTGATGATCACAATGTGAACAATAAGGGGTCCTGTTGAACACATGGCATGATAATCTCATGGAAAATGTATTATAAATATAAAAAAACTTGGTAACCATCATAAAATATTTGAATATTGATAATGAATGACCTAGGTGAAGCTTATGGTATTATAGATTGAAAATAAGGTGTCACGAGTTAGACATCTGATAAGTGATTTTTCATGCTAATATAGATTCTGACTATGATTATTGGATCTATCACTATATTTTTCTATTCATTTTAATGGAATAAACCCCATTTAATTGTGTTAATGTTGAATGAAATATACAATGCAATGATTTTCCTCCATAAAACCCAAATTTTATGGGAGTCGGAATAATAAAACTCTTTTCTATCCTCACAAAAATTTCTCACATTATGGAATATGATAATCTTATAATTCAGAAAAGGATGGAACAACATTATATTGGTTCCTCCATTTGGAAACTTCCTCCTAATTTTAGTGGGTCCGCTGACCCAATAGTTGCTAAGAAATGTATTAGTACCATTGAAAAAACATTTTCAAGTCTCCAATGTTCGGAACATGAAAAACTCATATTGGATGTTTATCATTTGGAAGGTGAAGTGGATCAATGGTGGAATATTATCAATAATATGAGTCATAAATATGAAATGGAATCGATATAATGTTATAAGTATAAGAACTTATTTTTCAACAATTACTTTCCTCATATTATTCTCACAAAAATAGAGAAATAATTCCATGAGTTTTATCACAATGATGATGAATGTATTGGTACCAATGGGGAAATTTTTATAATACTTTCATGGTATGCTTATGGTATTATCATCTAATGAAAAAGTAAGGATGATCGATTCTTCAGTGGGTTAAAATCAATTTTCTGATGGGTGTTGGCCATAATGTAATTCGTTAGCATGAATAAATCAGTATTTTAGATATAAAGGTAGAAATAGATATTGGATTTTCCTAAAAACATTGTTTTTATAAGAAAAGAATGTTTAAATTCAAAGGATAATATAAAAACTATGGAGAAAAGATGATGATATTTCTTTCATGATCAAAGGTAAATAGAAGTAGGGAGGAAATATTCTCAAAAGTATTGATAAATGTTTCATTTATGGAATGGAGTGTCATGGATAAATCAATTTTTGATGTGATAGGAAGATGTTAGATAATAATTTAAATAGAGAGATATATCTATAGAATGAACCACCCACAATCCATTGATTGAAATGCAAGGAGTATGAGAATTATGCTAACGAGTTCCAAAATTTGAATGTTAATGATGATGATCAACATTAGAAGCCACTTAAGTTGATAAATGAGGGAAGTATCATGTGATCACAATATATAATGATAGGTGTGATAACAACATGGTGAAAGGTACACTTATAATCCACCCTATAAGTGCTACTGCATTATTGTATTCTAGATCTTCCCACTATTTTATCTATGAAGAATTTAAATTATGTATCAAAATACAACCTAAATGATTAGATATTTAATTGGAAATTAAAATCCACAATGAAATAATGATATCTTCTCATGTCTATATTCTTCTCTAGTTGAAGTTTATGGGAATATGATATATATAAAAATCTTTTTATTCTCCCTCTGTTTGAATTTGATGTTATCTTAAGAATGTACTAGCATTATCTACCTGAAACCCATGTCAGTTTCCAAGGAATGGTAATAATGTTTTATATTTCAAACCAAATTATTATTATAGACCATTATGATGATAAATATTAACTTCTAATGGAACTTTAAAAAATTGTGTGGGTATTTATTCCCATTCCAAAGGGTTTTTTATCAGTGATAGTTGGATAGAAAATAAACACCAATAATATTCCTATATTATGGGAGTTTATTATTGTATTTATCGAATATTTTCTTAGTCTTCCACTAATACATTGTGTTCAGTTATGAATAGAAATCATACCTAGTGCTACACATATTTCAAATAATTTATATATAATTTCCTTGATTGATTTTCTAGAATTAAAGAATAAACTCTAGAAAAACAATGGAAATGGATTCTTTCGCCCTTGTGTTTCACCTTTGGGTTCACCTATTCATTTTGTTAAAAATAAATATGGATCGATGTGACTCTGTATTTATTATCACTAGATAAATAAGATCAAAATCAAGAATAATTATCATCTACCAAGTATTGATGATTTTTTATTCAATTTTGCAGATCTCAATACTTTTCAAAGATTTTCCTTTATTTGAGATATCATCAATTGGGGAAAAGGGAGGATATACCCAAGAACGCATTCTATAAATGGTATAGAAAATATGAGTGTATAGTGATTCCATTCAGTCTTATAAACTCCCCCACATATTCATGAATTTAGTTAATAAATTCTTTATAGATTACCTCTTTTAGTTTCTGGTATTATTTATTATGATACTCTCAGTTATTAAAAGATAATAGAAGGGAATGAAGGTCACTTAGGAATTTTACTAAAGACTGTAGAGAAGGAGAAATTGAATTGAAATATTTCAAAGTGTGAATTCGGGATACAAAGGGTTAAATGTTTTGGTTATATAATCTGAAAAGAGGTTATATCATTGGAACCAACAAAGACTAAGGCTATTAAATAGTGTGGAAGTCCAACCACTATGACTAATATCCATAGTTTTCTCATTTTAGCTAGATATTATTGATAGTTTTTGGATAATTTATCTCATATGTCTAATCCACTCTATAAGTTAACTTGAAAGGGAGTAAATGTCATTTAGACAAATGAATATGAGAAAAAATTCAACAAACTAATGAGAATGATTTTCAATGAACCTATTATTACATTATCCTATTGGGGAGATGGGTTTGTAATCTATAGAGATAAATCAAAAAAGGGACCAGGATACATTATCATGGAGAATAACATGGTTATAAATTATTCCTCAAGACGATTCAAGGTTCAGTAGACAAAATTACCAAACTCATGATATGGATTTAGCTATGGGAATTTTTTAATTAATGATATGAATGAATTATATTTACAAAAGAGAGTGGGATATATATACCAATAATAAAAGTTTAAAGAATATATTAACATATAATTAGTTAAATTCATGTCATAGAAGATTGTTAGAGATGATTAATTATTACGATTTATCAATACATTACCACCCTAGGAAAGCAAGCAATGTGACTGATGATTTTAGTCAAAATGATCATGCTAGCTAATATATGATAAATATTATAAATTATTAAATATTTATTGATTTTAAAAGATTCAAATTTAAATCTTTATAGAAGTGGACAAATATTATCTTTCTCATTTACGTATTTAACCATCTATCCATGAGAGTGTAATTGAGCTATAGAGAGATGATATAATTATGTAAAAGAAAGTGATGATTTTTTGTGAGTTTAAACATGATAATGATATAATGATAATGTTTAGGAACCTTGTATGTGTTAAATCCCTACCAAATTTAATGAAATATTTGTTATTGTAATCTTCATTGTTCGTAATTCTCTATTCATCCTTGAAATAAAAAGATGTATAATGATCTGAAAGAGTATTTTTTGTTGGTGGGAATAAAGAGACATATTGTATCATTTTTATATATATGTTTTTCATGTCTATAATATATGTATGGAAGAAGAAAAAATTAATGGGATGTTACAACCATTATTCATACCACAAAGTAAATGGAAAAACATTACCATGGATTTTTCTATTGGACTCCGCATAGCATCTAAATGTCATAATGCTATATGGTTTATAGTCGATTTCAATAAAACATTATCAGACTTCATCACTATCCAAGAATATTTCTATCAAGATCATATTTATAGAATATAAATTAAGTATGTGGTATTGTTTCATAGAGTACAACATTAAATTTTATCTAATTGGAATCTGAGGCTTACCATGAATTTATAGTGAAGTATTCACCAGTCACTTGATAAAGAGTTGAGTTTCAATGTTGAGTATCATCTAAAATTTGATGGTAAATCATTCATAACCATTTAAATTCTAAAGATATACCAAGATATTTCTATATGGATTACAATGGTTGTTGGGATCAACAACTACATTTAATTGAGTTTTCTTGAAACAATAACTTTCACTCAAGAATTTAGATATATCTTTATGAACATATATATGGATAGAAGTGTAGAACAACAATGTAGAGTTATGATATTGGATGGAGAAAGATATTCGGACCAAATATAGCAGAATAAATGGTAAGGATGTTCAGAGCCATTCAGAAACATATAAGTGTGGTAAAAAGTTTACGGAAACGTTATGATGAAAATTGTAAATGTGATTTGGAATTTGAAATTGGTGAAAAGATGTTTCTACAGATTTCATCTTGGAATAATGTTCATAGATTTTTAAATTAGGGAAAATTATTCCCAAGTTATATTAGTCACTTTGAAATTATCGAACATACTAGGAAGGTAGTTTATCTCTTTTCACTTCCACTAAACCTCTCTATAGTTTATGATATGTTCAATGTTACTCTCTTAAGGAGGTAAATACATGAGCCATCTCATGTAATGAACTCATATGTCATAATAATGGAGAATTATATTTATTATGAATAAGAAAAGATGGATATTATGGATCATATAGTGAAATTACTATTAAATAAAACCACTCACATAGTTAATGTTTTTGTGATGAAACCACCGGCTTGAAGAAGCTATGTGGAAAGCTGATGATATAATGGGGTATAATTACAACCAGTTGTTTGTACCAAAGTGACTGAATTTCTTTGGTAAAAAACATTTTAATAAAATATTAATGTACCGCCCAAATATTTTATGAAATGTGTTTTTTCAAATAAATTTATTTTCATCGATATCTTGTGTTACTTGAAAAAGTGAGTTTTAACAAACCATGATATACTATTAATATTATTATTTAAACATCTTTGTTATAATACAACCATTAAATTTAGTGGTATGAATTCGAATAACCACATTTTTAAAATTAAGTGTAATTTTTTTGATAATTAAAATAAATTTATAAAAAAGTACTTATTTTTTAATAAAGTATTTATTTTCTTCGAAAATGCCTTTTATCTCAAAAAATTGAATTATGTAGATTTTTTTGGACATAAATAAAATTAATTTTTGCAACTATTAGAAAATTTATTTTACAAAATATACTTCATTTTTTAAATCAAAATTTAAAAAATTTATTAGGATTATTTTTTAATAATTGATTAAAAAATAATTTTACTGTGAATAGTGTAAAATAATGATTTTTAAAAAAAGAAGCATTTTTTAAAGAAATTAAAAGGTCTCTTCTTGTTTAAATTTTTTTAAAGTTAAATTAGTTCAATTATATATTTATGAAACCGATTTATTTCATTATGACAAATTTCATATTAAATTTCAATATTAAAACCTCCTATAATAGTGAAAATTTTCACTTTCGAAAAACATTTTGTCATCAAATTTATAGGTTTAATTTTAAATTATATTATTTAGTTAGGTGGAATTAATTTGGAAAAATGGATTCTATATTATTAATAACCATAATTAATAATATATAATAATTTCAAATTAAAATTTTATCAAAATTAAAAGTAAAATAATAATAATAATCATGGTTAAGGTGAAAACGAATTTATATGGGGTTGAATGAAAATGACCAATGGGAAAATGACCAGAAACTTTTTAAATTTAAATTATTTATACATATTTAGACTTTATGACCTTTAAGTGTGTATAATGATCCATTTTTCCTTTTTTAATGGTTGAATGTGGGTACACCTTTCTCTTTTCAGAATTTCTAACTATGTCCTCTCTCAAAAATAAAAGTGTAAACCCTCTCCTCTCTTCTTTAAAACCAAAAAGCCATTTGGTTTTCCAGTAAATATCAAAATTTATTCATTAATTTTACTTAACACATCATATAGGCCTTATTTTTGTTATAAAACCCTCCTTATAAGGTTTTAATTATGAACCTATAGAGGTTCTCTGAAGAAGAGGTAAAATTATTAAACATGTGTTTTTGTTTTATTTATTATTACATGTTCATAAAACATTATTAAACTATTAAGATATTATGAAAAAAATCTCCAATATATTTATATGTTTTTATGTTAATGTAAAAACCTATATCTATATATTCTTCCATCAAATGGGAAAATAAATCGTTAATCATGTGTACAACGAACTACAACCTTACAAACTGATATATTTAGTTTTCCATCACCACCGCTCATGGATGGATATAATGATGTATTTAAGATTTTATAAGATATTTATTAAATAATAATACTTATGGATTTATAATATCATATATATCATCTTATATTCCATTCCATGGGAACATAATAATGTCCCTCGTGTGTACGACTGACTACTGCCTCTCAAAGGGTTGTGAATTGTTTTTAACTTATGTTTTACATGGTAGTTAATAAAGATAAATTTAATGAAAATATACGATATATAAATTTGAAATGATAATAAATATGTAAATATGTTATATTATTTACCTTCCTTCTATTCCTTTCGGTGAAAAAATTGAAACAATGTTCACGCATACGTACGATTTATCTTCTCCATGAAAAGTGTAATTTATTTTCTATCACTAAATCTTATGGATTACACTAAATAAATACTTATTGAATATATATTTTATTTTTATCATGTTTAAAATTTTGGATATGATGTAACCATGATAAAGGTAAATGGACTTAAAATACCAAATTGAAATATACATGAAAAACGAAGCATTTATTACCAGATATGTGATTTTAACAAGGAAATTTTATAAACGGGTAATGAAAGGTCATAAGGAAATCATATATGATATTATATATGTAGTTATATTTATATAATATTTAAATAATAAAACTATATTTATTATTCAAGATGGTCGAATGTGTAAGATGCACGTGGAGACAAAACGTGTTGGATTTCTACTCTATCTTTTCTTTTTGGGAGACATATTCCATATTCACAACTAATTTATTTTTAATGGTGTATATAAATCTAAATTGGAATGTAATATCACAAATATAATTATTTTTATGATATTTAATGTTTCATTTTATGTTATTCTTTAATGGGGATTACAATTCAAATGTTCCCAATGTGGTAAGGGATTTTTGTCTCACTTCTATTTCTGTATGACACATGCCTTATACTCAACTTGTTTCACTTGTGTGGTGTATATAATTCCCATTAATGTATTTTTTGTTTATAATCATGAATATTATGGGATTTAATAATCTATATAAGGATATTTATTTCACTGGTATTTTTATTCTATCATTATCAAAGTAGTAAAGGTTTTATGATATTATCTCATTGTTTATGAGGATTGTTTATGATTATGATTTTAATGATGAAATATTATTATCTATAACTAAATGGCCTCATTAATTTTCTTATCCTCTAGTTTTTTCCATAAAATACATGTTTTCCATTCATCTTCTTCTCTTTGAGTACTCAAGTGACTAAATGAAATATGTTAACAAAAATCGACATTATTTCCCTCTTCATTAAAAAATAAATTTTCTTTCATATATATGGTTTATAAATATATTTTAAAGATATTTTTTCTGTTATAACATTATTTTTAAAGGTGATTTTACATATGTTTCACCTTTTATAAAATGGTTTAAAAGGAATATTTTTTTGTTATCCAAATAAGCCCCTTTTGGATTTCAACAAAAAGGTGAAAGTAATCTTTATTTTAACATGTATGAAACGAAAGATATTTTTTTACATAATAACCAAAAAATTATTGAAATCTTACATTTTAGGTTTTTAGGGTTGTTTGAAGATAAAATGTTTTCTTTAATATTTATGAATTTTTTATATTTTAAAGAAGTGAGTTCAATGTTAAATGGTTATTTTCCTCACAAAATGTCCCATATGATATTTGAAAATAATTTTCCATATAAGATATGACCCTTTGATATTCCTTGAAATATAATAGGGATATAATCCAGAGATACAATCCTTATTATTTTTTTAAAATTTTATGTTTATGATTACAATATGTTTACCAAACTTTTTCCTTTTTCCACGAGTTATGATATGATGAAATGATGAAATTATTATGAAACCTATTTCTTTTCCACATGTTTTTCTATGATGAAATGTATAAAACCCAAATTTATTTTCATGGATTTTGATATTATTAATTTATTATGATCCTATGGAAAATGTATGTTTAGTTTTCATTATTTTACGGTGGTTACAATATAACCAGGGATGGTTGTTATGTTATAACAAAGGAAAGTGGTTATGTTATAACCCAAAAAGCTAGTAATGTTTTCACCAAAGATGTTTGGGACCTATATATCCCTCCAATGCATTAGATAATTATTGAAATCTCATGATATAAATGATATTGGAATATATAGTGAACCCAATTACATAAGGTACTTTTTCCACTATGATAGTCTTGATAGTGAACCTTAACTACTATGGTTTTTTTGGGGAGGGAACCCATTCTAATTTGATAGTTTTTTAAACGATCCATTACTACTAGGGGAATTATCTTCTATACCTATTTCCATTCCCAAAATCTGTTTATTAATTCAATGTTATTATCTCATGGATCATGTCCAATGATTCCATTATTATTCATGTCTTATGAACCGCCACGATTTATGTCATTACTCATGTTTATAATCTGTGATATAATGGGTATGTTTTCGAATGTTGTTCTCTTATACCATTATGCTCATGTAATATTGATATCTCCCTTTTTTACTATTACTAATTTTAACTCACCAATTTTGATGTTTAATTTCCCAAATTTATGAAGAAAGTTAATATGATTCATATATTTATAAATGGTGGTAGTCATGAACAACTTAGTGGGAGATGATGTTTCTCACTTATAGTGAAGTTATTTATGGGTATAAGATTAAAAATGAAGAAGAACTAAATTATTATTTCATGAATCATTATGTTATGTAAATAATATTCATTAATTAGGATTTAATATTTATTTTTTAAAAGTTTGGGTCTTTATACTTCTTAAATCCAGAAGTTTCATTTGGATGAGTTCAGAAAGAGATGGTTGTCCCACAATGTTCTAAAACCAATGTATAGATTATGGTCACAATCCTCATTAGTATTATAATAGAGTAATATGTTATCCAAAAATCCAAAAAAATTATTTAGGTATTGATTGAATGTCTAGTTCATTAGTTCCATTAAGATTGTTGAATAATTAGTTATCTTGAATGGAACCACCAAGTACTTGAAGTGACCATATCTACTATTAAATTCTATATTAAGAACATTATACAACTTCTCTATGAATTATTTATGCACTGATTAGAGGTCAATTTTTGAAAAAGATTTTCCCCTTTAAATTTATTTCATATGTTATCAATATGGTACAATGGTGATTTTTCTATAATAGATTTCTGATTTAGCTTCTCATAGTCAATGCACAATGGAGGGGCCCCATGCACTTTATTATCTAATATAACCATCAAATTCCTAACGGACATGATCATATGTATAAAACCTAAGGAATCTAGATCATGAAGATGAATATTTAACTCTTTAATCTCTATATGTTATATATGATAATAAGGAAAAGAAAACAGCTCTAATTTAAAACATAGTTGGTAGAAAAATTGACATCTCATTTTGGGGGTAAGCTCAAGAAGTCATTTGGGGACACCTCTGAAAATTTCATTAATATAGGAGGAAGTATTTCTACATGATTCCATTTATAAACCTCAATGATTCTATACTATATTAGACATTCCAATATTCCCACCTAAGAAGGGGTGATCTAAGGTGGATTGATACAAGATCACAGGGTCCTTAAAACACCAAATAGTTCCCATTGAAAGAATTTCATGTCACCATTTACTGATAGAAATATACCTAAACAAAAAATGATATAATATAGTTCATCCTCATAATGAGTTAAAAGGAATATATTTTGAGTATAAGGAAATACCCTTAAATATCTACTTCTCAGATTGAAATAATTAAAGATGTATATTGTGAGACATGCTCAATATTCTTGATGGGTGTTTAAATCTACATAATGTATGGATTAAGATCCTATATAAGTTTCAAAACCACTATAACAAAATCATATTTAAATTTGTGATCACTAGAATAAAATAATTCAATCACCATAGATAATGAAATAAGTAATATACATATCATGGGAATGAGATCTCTCTCAGAATCTATGAGATAAGGATCTACTGTAAGTAATTGTTGGGTATTAGTCAAATTCTATGAAGAACCATTGGCCTAGGGTTCTTCCATTAGAAGAATCAATTCATATGAAAAATCAATGTTGAATCCACCCCCTGAGTTCTAGGTCCTCCTAACTGGGGGAATCTGATTGAAGAAAATATCCCTTAGGTGCTAATTATCTTGCACTAATCCAAGAAGAGGGACTAGCCTTAAAAAACAACTACAAGTGTCCTATATTCCCATGGTAATGAAAATACTTGGGGTTAGATTATTATAAGGGCCTCATATTCCTATAATTTCCACATTCATTGTAAATAGAATACCCCCGACATAAATAATTTTCTTGTATAAACTTATACGAGTGCCTAGAGTAACTTTTTCCCACATATTTTAGATCATAAAAATTCTATTTCTTATCAAAATTTCTATTATAACCCCCTCTAGATTGAGAAGGGACATTATTCATCACTGATATCTCTACGTAATCAATCTCTACCATTATTACCAAATCCAAAACCTCTGTAGTATTTAGGATCAAAGAGGGAAACACCTGATATAATATATCAGATATGAGACTCATTTTAAATGTTCTAGACTTCAATTAATCATTTTATACAAGCTATAGTGAAAAATAAACAAGACCAATGAATTTGTTTTCATACTTCATGACTATTCTATATCCTTGAGAAGAGAAAAAAATCCTGATACATTTCTAGTGACATCATGTTTGGATAATATGATTAGGTGATTATCACCCATAAATATTTCCATTATATATTCTAATGTTATTTTCCCTAAACAATATACTCCCACCATATTATATTGGGATCTTTAAGACTAATTCCAAAACACTTCATATTAATGAAGGCAGGAGTATAAAAAACTCAAAAATCCTCATAGTCTTTTGCAACAAATAATTAGATTTATAGGGATCACTGATTCCACATATGGAGGGGGGTTATTCATAATTAACTCATAAGATTTATCCTTTCTTAGAACATGAATCTAAATCCTTGTTTGGATTGGTACCAAAAGTCATTCATGTGCCTAAAACCCTAACATATTAGACCACATACTCAATAAGATTTTGATCAACTGGTAGGGTTTCTTATGGAAATATATCCCCAATGTAATCTAGAGGGTAAAAAGTCTTATTTAAAGGGGTAAATGATACTATATAAAACTTATTAAAGAGGTAAATTATTAAAATAATAATATATCATAAATTTATAAAATCAAAAAAAATTAACATCCAAAATAAATCATAAATAAATTTTATATAAAAAACCACAATAATCCATGGAACTGAGAATGTCTGTAAGGCCTATAACCTATGAACCTTACCTGAAAAGTAAGGGTAAAATAAATCCAAAAGCAAACCACATTCAAAATATTACCTAGATAATAAAGTGAGGATACTAATTCTGTTGTACAAAAACCCCATCAATCCTTTGACATGAGTCTCTGTAATCCTATCTTCATTCTATCTTGAATTCCCAAACAACATATATCCAAAATAGATGTATCTAATAATTTTTTTTCATAAACCAACCCAAACCACCATGTACTATTCCCCAGTTACTTTCCCATTGGGTTTCAGAATGCACTTTAGGTCGTTCCATGAGTTGGCTTAGGAGATCTATTTGAGGATGGATCGAGTCGGTTTTTGAAATACATGGACAATCTATAAGACATCTTGGCCACCCCAACACAAAATAAAATGTGACAAGAGCTGGTGGATAGACCGAAGAAGGTATAAACATATATCGGTAGGCCATAACCTATACAACCTATGTCAACTATAAATCACCATAAAACCACATAAAAAACCCGGTAAGATATTGACAAATATAACTGAAAGGTAATGTGTATGATAACCTACTATATATCACAAAGTAATACAATACTAAATTATGTATAATATGTAAAAAATATAACAATGAATACTATAAAAATAAACCAAACTCAAATGTTTTGGAAGGGGATAACAACATCACACCGACACTGACTATAGCACCACACCCAATGAACTCCACTTGGATCCCCAATGATCCAACCCCATATAAACAATTCACACTAAAATATATGTGGCAAGATTATATGAAATATACATATATATAAAATTTGTGGGAATTAGGACCATGGACTAGTGTGTATAAAAATAATAAATAACACACCTTGAATGCATAATGGGATAAATGTATGAAAGTTATCTCACAAACAAGGTCCTTGATGTATAGTTTCCATGTTTAATAAAATTGGGGAGAATAGAATATGTGGAAGAAGTTATGGATTCACACCCAAATAAAACCCAAACCAACCTCATAGGGGTTTAAAATATACCCTGATAGTATACTCACTTTAGGGAATGAGGACTCAAAAAATACACTTCATAACTTAGGGGGGAACTCCCCCACCCTACTCAACCATGATATGGATAAACATAACACAAATGGTTGACCTAAAATGGTTTACTGTAAAAATCTCACTATTATAACCAAGTTATATAACCATGATGATCTCATCCTGATGGAAGGATTATAGAATTAAGAGTGACACTTCATGAACAAAAAAACAACTTTTGCAACACACACGATTATCTTCTGGACTCATCAACGTATCAATGTTCCTAAAAAATGTCCTCAAGAAACTAAGATCCATATAAATAATAATTCTCTCAATATCTAAAACAAATGTTTTGATCAATGTAGGTCATAAACACCTTATCTGGGTAGATTCATTCCAGCCGAGGGAGTTATAAATCTTACAAATGGATGACCCACACCCTATTCAATTTCGGAGTTTCCTTACCCATATAAAAAGATGAAAAACATGCCTATTTATACATTATAGTACCGAAATTTATCCATGTTAAGTAGGTATTTTCTTAGTGAGGATCAACTAGTAGCAAGGGGTAACCAACCAATGTTTGTATATTCCACCAGAGCAACATGTCTAAGGGGAACCTGGAGCACCCATTGCACTGAAAATACCTAAATAAACAAAAAAATCTATGATTAGTAATTAAAAAAATATTTCCCCTATTTTAAAATCATAATAGGGGTATCACACCATGATAAAAAGTGGAAACCATTCAATGGAGTTATTGATCCCAAGGAGAACCTTACGCCTCACTAAAAAACAAGTTCAATAGACTTGAGTATTACTAAATCCCATGAAATGGATAGACCACACCATGATCAGAGATCTAATAGACTAATACATAACATTGATAAATATAACCCCAAATATACATGCAATTACTTACTCTATAAACATAAAGGATCTCTCGCATCTCAAGAATGATGTGACGCTCGAGGGAGTACAAAAATCCCATATTTGTACTACTCTCCACTCATAATTATCAAGACCAAGAGTCTGCTGAAAAGGGTCCACTGAGACTGCCATGAAACCGATACTCTATATCTAACTGGATCACTCACTAGGGAGATACAAGAGGGAGAGAGAAGACATCCACCATATGTAATTTATATTTTCCATATAGATCATAGTGTAACGTTAGTGAACAATCGAATCTCGGATCTCCAATAAAAATCACATACGCCAACCCCGAATATAGGTTTTATGAGAAGGGTGTAATCTACAAGAGTTATATTTCAATATATAAGTCTCTTTAGATATCCCTTATATAAGACGATCATCTCAAAATACTAGTCTGAACTTCTATTTTAATGAACCCTTCTATCCTATACCATTGGATTACACTTATGCTAATGAAAACCCATTGATTATCAAACACAAAAAACCCATGAGGGTTACATTACCTAGTATATAAGTACAAAAAGGTTTTTTAATTTCCCGTCACTTAATCTAAATCGTCACCTTGATCTATTCATGATGACTATGGAGCTAATATTTTTTAAGCAACCCCAAAATATCATGCCAAAGTCCCCCAAAAGAAAAGTATACCCCGCTTTAAAGGTATAAATGAAATAATATATAGAATTTATTATATAATATTCCAAATAATACCGCTATTACGGAGAATATAAAACCCCTATATGGAAATGTAAACTACGTACACTATGATGCACATGATATTTAGACCAAAATCCTCCATCTGTGCATGTACCACCTCCTCTCTCACCATATAATTCTGAAGGTACAAAGCATTCCCCATGATCAACATAGATAGTATAGAAAGGGTATTGGTTTGAATTCAATTTCTAGACCCCAAGTAATGTAGTCTCAAACTAAATGAAATATACTCTTAGAAACATGGAATGTGGGACCTGAGGACTACCCATATCATGTACTTAAACTCAAGCCATGTTTTTAAGACCAATACATTGCATACTTCTATATGATATGTACCTCACATGGGGTGTCTATCCATATATTTTTCCACACACCATATCATGTACCCAACATTGATACATGGTGTGTTTATATGGTATAGATGTCCTATGGAATCTGTTTTCTAACTTAGTCCAACTAAAGAACAACATGGTGTGTGTTTGGTGACTAGATGTCATGTTTTTAGGATTTCATGGAAATTGATTTAAATAAGCTATCCAAAATAACTAAGTTAACTAAAAAACGAACCCTTATATATGATATTTTCCACCCAATAGTAATAAAAAATCCATTAAATAAAGAATAAAATCAAGGAAGATGAAAAAATTAAAATAATTATCCCAAGATCATTTTGAATCACAAAAGTGTTGAGGTCGCATTCCATAGACAAACACTCTATCAGTGTTATGTATTTATCCACATTTAATTGGGAAAAATGGGTGAGGATATCATCAAACTCTCCTCCCCATTTTTCTCCCCACATCAATGAAAGGAGTATCTACCATCAATATGTGAACTAGTGGAATTCCATGGGGTTGAAATAAAAATAAAATTAAGAGAAAATTCCAAAAGGACATGGTCGAGGACTCTGTAACCAATTAGGTTTGATAACACATCTATGTAAAACCACATGTTTTGAGATCAAACATGCTGTAAAATCTTCCAATTGAATCAATTTTTTGAGATATTAATATTCACATTAATGATATAATAAATATTATCCATTTAATAATTAATAAATACCATGAAAATTAATAATAGTAAAATCTCTTGAAATTTTATCCCTTTATTAATTATCCCATCCCTAGAATAAATTTTCCAATAAAATATATTTCTAAGGCCATTTTATAACATCAGTTTACTATTTTAACCTTTTTAATGTTTTGATTCTCTAAGACTAAAAAATTAGATATGTCTTCCACATAAGAAAAATTGGATTACTACATCCTCCTCATCATTAATAATTTCAAACTAAGAAAGTAAAAAAAACCCTAAAATGTTATAAAGAATCCCATAAACCATACTCATATGAATGGATAACACAACCTATCATGAGCTCTTATACCTTCTAAATATCCGTAAATCAATGATGTCCCATAATTAAAATAACATGGAAATGAATCCTCATTCGACAACTCTTAGGGATTACATATATTAGATTCTCATACCTCCATGTAAAATAAAAAACCAAAAACCATCACCATTGAATATCCTAAAAAAAGAAAAAAATCACTTTTCATAAATCTCCTCAATACTTTCTACAAACATCCTTCTCATCCTACCATAATATTACCATTATTACTAGACCAATGGATACCCATGAACCATCAATATCAATCAGATATGACTTTTTAATTATGAAATTTTATATGAGGTGATCATCATTACCACCTTCTAAGATATCCCAAAAAATATTTTTACGTGGAAAATATAATAATATTAGAATATAATGTTGAGAACCTTAATAAGAGTGCCACCTAACATTACAGTATTTTCGCACCTCTCCTTATAAATAGATGAATAAAGGACACATCCACATTATCTAGACCAGCAAATTAAAAAAACATTGATCCTCTTATTCCATATTTTATAGTAATAGTACGCAAAATACACCCACTAAACTAACTATAGTCATATTATCATTCATTATAGCTGACCTAATCCATATAATGCAGAACCAAAGGATGAAATATACCAAAAACTAAAATTTCCGTAACCAAAATCGTATAAAATGATTCACCTCATCATACAACTCAATATAAAACATGGAATAACCCACCAAAACACTCCATATTCCCCCAAGGTGGTTACATATCTAGGTACAATTATAATGATATTAGGGAAAACTATGCATATGGATTCAACCTCTAGAAAACATCGATTTAATGAATAGATAAACCTATTCTCAGCTCTTTGGGATCCCTAGAGTAAAACTATAAAAAATTAATAAGAGCACATGATATTCACCCTTGACTCATTAATATTTTCCACTAATGAAAAACATATAGGGAATTACTCTATTAAGAGTTTGATGATTCAATAGGGAATTTTATACTCATATTTATACAACTTAGAACATTTAAGGTCCAAAGAGACTCTTGAATTCCTCCTAGGTAAGAAAAACTAAATCCATATAAAGAAAAAACACTATGGTCCTAACAAGTCATTTTCACTAATAATACTATCACAATATAAATCCCCCAATATTTTTTGGGACATACATTGAACTAGAAAGGAATCTATGTAATTTCATAAAAATATATGATGAAATTAGAATCTTGATAAAGGAAAACCCTAAAACATATCCCTAGGGAAGCTATATCCACTTCATCACAATGGAAATACTGATTCCCTAAAACAACCAAGTTGAAAAATCACAGGCTCATTGACCATTGAAACAACCCATTGCAACTTCCCAAGGGTTGTTCCTTCTCATCATCAGGGTCCCACGTTCTCATGAAATTGGACCATGACAATATAGTGAATTTTGTTAACATCTGAAAAATATATCTATCCTCACAAACATATAATTTAGGTGATCATTCTTCACAGAATGGGAGTTGGACCAAAAATGGGGGTTCAAAACCCATTGGGCGAAGGTACTGTAGCAGTATTGTAGCGGAATTGTAGCATCGGTGGTACTGTTGATCGGCGGGTACTGTAACAGCGGCAGGGCACTGTAGCGGTGGCGGTATTGTGTGAGTACTATAGCAGCCAGGTTACTATTCACAGAATGGGAATTGTGCCAAAAATGTGGGCCTATGGGCTATATAATGGGATACAAGCCCACTGGGCCTTTGGGATTTGTAATAGGTCACCCTCCACCTAGTTAAAAGACGTCTTTTCTTTATTAATAAAAATGAGGCTTCGGCCCCAACCATTAAAAAAATGGAAAATAGGAGGCCAGATGTCACCGATAATAGGAGTCTCCAATCATAATATTATAGTATAATAACCCCACTAATATACTTAGATCATAGTAAAATAATAAAACCTTTAATTAATAACAAACATAGATGCTAAAAAATATAATCACTCAAGAAAAAAATCCCTTCATTATTGTTACCCATCTAGGGTCCTGGATAAAAATTACTTGAGTTGAGTAAGGACCTCATGGAGGTGGTGTGGGAGAAAGTGGATCGATACATCATACATGTCATACCAGGAGTCAATCATTATAATTATTATAATCTGGAAACTGTATTCAGATCATAGAACAAAATATACACATAAAAGACACCTTTCATGTATAAGGGTGAACCGTCTAATTAATCGCATCAATCCATGTATATTAATCATCGAATTTATCTCATCATACCCATCAACAACTTAGTAAGGGAAACAAATAAAATTAACTTAAATTATCCAATTAATCATCCAAGGGATGAAATCTTGGTTAAAAGATCAAAAAATATCATGCACTAGAGAAACCCCATCTAATCACTAAACTATTGTTTGGGAAACACACCTCACATAGTATATAAATGTATTGGGTGGGTAACTGAACTAAATTTTATTGGAATCCATGAAATAAATCCAAGGTGGTACAAATAAAGTATAATATTAAAATAATTATACCTGATGTCACATCAAACATAGACATATAAAGATATAATAACCACACCATATCCCATAGGGGTGTACCGACTCCTCAATACTATCAGTGAACCATACACCATTAGGATCCAAGGAATAACAACCCAAGGATAAAATTAAATACCCATTCCACTAAAAATGTTAATCTACACTCATGTATCAATAAGGGAGAACCAAACTACACAATAAATAAGGGAGTCTCACCAACTATATAGAAATGTTTGTCATCCAAAAGAACACCTACCCATCCTATGGAGTACCCCCAACCCAAGTCACTGGGGTAGTACCAAGTTGCATAGTTGAAAACCACATCCCATATCATATAAAATACAAACCACTATATATGGAGGACCCAAACCCGGTCTAGTGCGAGAGTACCAACTCCAATTTAGTATATAGGACCCACACCTCATTAAAAATAAGTGTAGTATCGACCATGATCTTAAATAGAGGGACCACACACCATAAATTGGTAGTTTTACCCTTATATTCATGGGGGTGTACCAAACTCCATAATCTCATATGTGTGACTAACATTGGGTATCAACATATCTTTAAGGAGGTTTCCATCTTCAACATTAGAGGGAACATACACTATATCATGGAAGATTACCCAAACTCTTTGTTTAATCCATATAGTATATAGGGGACCCTAACCCTAAAACACCCCAATATATGCCCATGGCTATTCGGATCTCTATTACAATGATAAAATTATACCAAGAAAATTCTCCATACATAAAACCACTAAAATATCAAGTTATTATCCCCCATGGATATCACACTACTGTAAGGGGTACCATGGATCTCATCATCCCTAGAAGGTCCATTCTGCACATCTAGAAAACTCATAATAATGAGAAAATAAACATTCCCATTTAATGACTGCATTTCAAAAAAAAGATGTCACTTATTGGAATCATCAAAGAAATAACATCTATATGGTTCATAAAACTACTTAAATCTACCATGAAAACAATACCCTAAGTTCTCAAGTTAGTTCATATATAATTAGAGTCATTGAATAATAATGGTTCATTCACCACACCCTAGCCAGGTTCCCCTATTTGATAAATGTTTCTATGATCCATACACATTTTTTCTCCATATGTATTTAACTAAACTAACAATAAACCTATTCCCAAACTCTATCCCTAAGATTAACTCAAAATGAAATGAATTTGACATAACCTATCCCACCAGGAACCAACATAGACTGGTGGTAAGATGGGTTTATCACCCCAATCCAACCTCAAATATTCCATGGAAATATGACTAGGACCAATAATTACAAAAAATGTGAGAGGACTTATCCAACACATCCTATTTTAGACTTACATCACTATCCAACCAAATAATCTCAAACATGAAGTATAAATACATTGTTAACTAAAAGGTAATATGAATGAAAAGTGAATATATATATAACATTGGAATACAACAAAAATTCAAGTACGAGAGGGTGAAAATATGTGTCCCAACATTATCATAATAAATATACCTCAAATATATAATAACAGGGGCCACCACAACACAAAAACACAAACATGATAACTACCCAAAATAAACCCTATAGACCTCCCCAATTATCTGGATCAATATACACAAACCTAATTGAAATTACTATGACTGAATTTTATGCCATCTTACAAAATAAAACATGTGTGTGAACATGCATCGTACATGGGTGAGAATATTAATACTTAGTATGGATACCTAAAAATATAATGTAAAAATGGATATAATTCATATTACAACCAAGTGATAAACCATACATATACCGATCTCTAGAAATGATGGGAGAACATAAGATGACGAAAAGGATTTGAAATAATTTTCTAATAATATGTCAACCCAAACTCACAATTGAAAAAATGTACCCTGATAGTCTGCCTACAGTATAGAATAAGGATACCATTAATACGCCTCATTCCTTTGGGGGAAAACTCCACCTTCCTTCTTATTTGTGATATAGAAGATCAATTCATATAAAGTTGTCATAAAATTATATGCATCCCAAATTAGAGCATTGTACCCCAGGAATATGATAAGGACAATACCATGAAGAGGGGAGGATTATCGAATTAGAAGCTTCCATACACACCCCAAAAACACAACTCTATCAACACATGAAGTGGGTAGCTAAACTCACTGATATATCTTTGTTCTAGTAACAACACCTCTATTCACTAAGAGACAATATAAAACATCATTCTCAAAAAATATAACACCCTTATACTAATAAAAGTTTTGGACAATCCTCTCACTGGAAGAACCACATATCAGCCAAGGGAGTTTCCGACCTCGCTGATGGGTTGCTTACTCTTGGTTCCATGGGAGAGTTCTCAACCCCATCTGAGAAGAGGTAAAAAATAACTTTTCCAATGATATAGGACCAAAATAGAGTCTTGTGACCTATATATACCCAAATTAATAATCAATAAAAAAAATTTCACACCCATGTAGTTAAGATACTCTAAAGTAGTATTCCAATGAGAACATAAAGAACCTTGTATATCAAAAATACAAAAGAATCCAAATTAGTTGAAAAAGCAAAAATACAATAATCTTCATGTCACTATTTCACAATCATAATGGGGAACCAGTTCCTTGTGAAAATGTGTATATAGGAGAAGGATTTTCTGAACCCTAGGAGGACCACACTTCTCTCTAAAGATAAATGTTGATCGACGTGAGTGCTATCACCATACAATTAAAGGATATTCCAAATAAAGAATTTAATTATTAGAAAATATAACTTTACATATAGATACAACACCACATGTCTGTAGGAGAGTACTGAATCCATTAATGTAGGGGATTATCATCTGTACAAGAATGATTCAATGTTCAATGGTGTAACAAAACCCCTTCCCAATACCTCTCTCGACTCGTATCCATTGCAACTGTGAGTATAATGAAAGAGGGTCCCTAATAACAATATGAAACTTATACTATATATCAATAATTTCTATGAAAGGGTTATGTATTACAGATATAGGACATAAATTATCTATAATTAAGGATTAACGCAAAGACCATAGAATAATGGGAGTGAAAAATAAACTCCCCACCCTCTAATCCAAACTACATACACCAACACCAAATTTATGGAGTACAAGAAGGATGTAATATCCTAGAGTTCCATGTTAATCTGTATGAACCTTAATTTTTATAATATGAAATTAGTGAAGAGCTGAATACTAGTCCAAACTGCTCTATTTGTGATCAATTCCATCCTATAACAAAGGATTTCATTATTAACGATGATCACTTAGAGACTAATTTAATTTGAATATCCTATCAGGGTATCATGCCATAGAATCTAAGTATTACTAGGATGGGTTACCATCCCATCACTTGATATGTATTATCACATAATCTAATCATCATCAGTATAGATATAATATTCACAATGTTCCTTTAAACTTCTTATAAATGTCCTATAATAGTAAATAGTATCCCACTATCACGATCTACAATGAAAAAATGTTTATAGTAGACTATCCTATTATCAAAATATGACCCATATAAGAGAAAATACTCAAAATCCCATAAAGGGGAATGTGCATATCATGCACTATGGTGTACATAGTAAATACACCCAAATCCTTCATCTCTATGTGTACCACAACTTATCTCTCCCTATAATTCTCAAGATATATAGTGTGCATCAGGATCTAAACAACATGTAAGTATAGATTATTATTTTTCATGTTCTAAAAAGATGTTGAGGTGTGTAGTTTTGAACTAAATTGCATGAACTCTCATCCACACAATATGTGGAACCTAGGGACTTGCCATTTCTTTGTAGTCAGACACACATTGTTTCATGTTTACTGGTATGGAATGTACTATAACATGTTGTCCACCTCACATGGGATGCATGAATATGTATTGTGCCATAAATTAGGTCATGTAACTATGTGTATTTCAAGAAATGTTCATATTATCTACACATTGTGTGGACTCTGACTACTACCATTGTCCCACTGAAAAACTACACAACATGTTTTCAGTCACTAATATCGTGTGATTATGATTTAAAAATGAAACCAATTCTATTAAACCCTAAAAATCCTACCTCCATAGGCATTTGTACACTGAAAAATAGTTAAAATCCAATAAAAAGGGAAAATAACAAAAAATAAATTATAATGGAGAAATTTACATTTTTATACCCACCTTAAAGTGAATTATCAAAGATTCATTGTTTCATACTATTGATTTTGTACTCCTTTACCGTTTCATCCCAATCTGATTATAATCAGCCTTTATGGGTGAGGATATCTCGTATAGACCCCTTTCCATCAATCTCCCCATGTCAATGATGGGTTCCCAAACCCTCGTCAATAAAATTAGTGTAATTCCATGGGGTGGAGGAGAAAGAAAAATAAAATTATAATAAAATCTCAAAAAGAGCTCATATAGAGATTAAGAACCCAAACATGGTTAATACACTGTATAAATAAAACCACCAATTATATCCTCATATATGAGTAAATATTTCTCTCTATAACTCTTATTAAGAGATAATAACTTTCACATGTGTGGGATACTAAAATTTATTTATCTAACAAATAATAAATATCTCAAAAATCAACTGGTTCAGAATCTCTCCAAATTCCTAACCAAGGTTAAACAACCAATATTGATAATGATAGAACCATCATAAAATATTTTAAGAGTCTTTTTATAAGGTTAATTGGATATTTAAACATTATAATTTTTAATTCTTTGAGAACAAAAATTGATGTAGTTCTTCCACATGGGTAAACTCAGATAGTAACAAGACATCATGTTCCACCTGTACCAAAATCTAAAAGTCACATCCTCAAACTAGAGGTTCACTAAACCCTTTTTATTTAAAGACCATAAGAATTATGATTCTATGAATTATCTTCACTACTCCTAAACTATGGAATATGTATCCTATTAAAACTCCCTACCCTAGTAATTTACTAATCAATTTGTTCAGTGTGAAATATCACTTTTACTCAACCGTAGAGAAGATCATTTTCATAGAATAAATATTTTTAGACATACTTTAAAACATTTTTTTTAAAGGTTGGGGCCAAAGCCTCATTTTTATTATTAAATCAAAGCAAAGACCTCTTTTAACTGGGTAGAGGGAAACCCATTACATAGCCTGAAGGTCCAGTGGGCTTGTAGCCCATAACATAGCCCGTAAGCCCAAATTTTTGGCCCAATTCACATTCTGTGAATAGTAACCCACCTACTACAGTACCCGCACAGTACCGCCAGCGCTACAGTGCTTTTCCGTAATTACAGTACCCGCTGATGAACAGTACCATCGTTGCTACAGTACCGCTACAGTATTGCTACAGTACCCTGTGCCCAATGGGTTTTGAAATTTACTAATAAATCTCCTAATGTGAATTACAATCTCATTCCCACTATATTCACATTAATAAGACCATTGAAAATATTGTATATGTTCAATAACTTGAACTTTGGAAATAAATCACCTCTTGAATGATTTATTTAAACATTCCTAAGACATCTTTTCTAGGATATCATATTTAACTTCCACCACAATTAAGATAAATCTTTATCTATACCGACATCGAACACAATGAAAATTTTATCTATATCCCTTAATAATACAAATATAATAAACAAAATTCAATCCATTTTTCATCCATGAGACTCAACACTCATTCAAATAACTTTAGTTCTTAATTGTTCAAAAACCCCAAAAACACTTTATATAAAAAACATCCATTTTATACTCATTCTTAATTCTTTAAAAATGATTTAATTTAATTTTTTCAATGAAAAAATAAAAATCAAAAAGGTCAATCTAAAAAATTAAAACCATATATCAAAAAAAATCAACACATAATTTAAATCACATTCACATCCACAATATATTTCTTCCAAGAAAACTCAATTATTTTAATGAACTTCCATTATCCTTCCAAATGAATAATGTTACTCCCTTAAATAATAAACTACCTTATCTTTCCAATAGTTTCATCCAAAAAACCAATTAAGACAAATAAATAATCAATATACCCTTTCTCTTTTCAACTCACCATGTCTTCCACAACATAACCACACAAATCATGAAAAAAAATCAGCAATACCTCCCAAGGAAACAAAATATGTCTTCACAATAAATTTTTACAACTTTATTTTTTGGTTTTACCATGTGTATGTCATCTGTATGAAACATTATTTGGAAATAAAATTTAATATAAACCTTAATTCAAAACACATTAATTTACTTAAAAACTAACAATCAAAAAAGTTATATTTTGAAACCATTTATAATGTTTCTATTCAAAAATTCACTTTAAAAAATCTATTTAAAAGTAAACTCTTAAATATTAATCTTTCAAACAAGACATCACAAAATAATTTATATGACATCACAAAAAACTAATTTTTACAAATTTTATTTTTAAATACTATATAACATCCATTAAGAAAAAACATGTCAAACTCATTCTTTATTTAAGGTAAAACATTATCAAATGAGCATTAAAGTATATAAAAATACCAAAAAATCATATAAAAATATTCCAATATTAAAAAAATAACATTATATAGAAATAAAATAGTTTCAAAGTCATGTATTTAATAAAATATATGCCCCTACTAGATTTTCTTCCTAAGGGTTTTTCTATGATTGTCACTAATTACATACAAAGTCCACATCAACTTCATATTTTAGTGAATTATATAATACATATATAATATATAAGTTATATTAATATTCATATTATCTACATCATCCACCAAAATTTTTCTATCAGTTGAAATTAACCCTACTAAACATTTTTTTCATCCAGAAGTGAAATAAATATAATTAAAAAAAACTTCAATTCCTTAATTCATGTCATCATGACTCAAAATAAAACGTTTCTAGATCAATTTATTTCCAATCATACATGTTCAATAACATAGGAATTAAGTTATCATACAAGATATGATGTTATTTATTACTCTTAAACAAGTTCATTATAGTTCAAATGTCATATATTTAAATATTCTTCATTAATGAGTTACTTCACAATGTTAATAATTTTAAAAAACATTAATAATGATAACTGACATATAATATTAAAACAATAGTCCACATTTTACATATATAATAATGAAAAACAACATAATATTTATTCAGTATGTTTTTAAATTAACATAGATAGTTCTATCATTATCTTTATCTAGTCATTATCAGTATACATCACATCCTAATGAATATATTTAGAATAAATCATATAATATTATAAAATATCAAATCACGAGGATAATAAAATTCATCTTATGAAATTTAAATTTCCTTTAGGTTATTTTCATATCATCAATTTTTAAGAATACCTCAATGTAAGAACATAGGTTAAACATTTAAGAAATGTTCTTATAATCATTAAGTTGTTTCCAATATTTTCAAGGTTTTTATTAGTCATTACTTTTTACTCTAATAAAATTTTGTAATTATTAGAGTTAAAATTAAAATGTCTTTCAATCTCACTATAGAAACACAAAAAAAATGTAAATGGGGGTATTAATCAACACACAACATAAGGAAAATTAGTTTCCCATATTTTCTCAGAAACAGTATCGGTTTTATTTACCAATAAAAGTTTATCTTTTAAAGGGATTATTATATATAATGGCTGAAAAATTAATGCCCACTAATCATTTTTTTTTCATTTTCATATGGCCGGTTTAAGGGGTTTCCGGTACCCAAACACCATTCCCCACCATCCAGTAGACCACATCACCACATCCAAAACAGAACCTCCATTCAATCTTCAAAATCAAATTCAAATTCAATGGACATAGGATTAAAATGAACTCCTAAGACTATAAACATGAAATTTTTATAAGATCAATTTATTGTGTTTATTTTTAAACTCATAATATTAACCATAATTCAAAAATAGGTGAGAAAAATAAAGGTTCATGTGAGAAAACTAGGTCTATATACCATAATCAGCATCATCTCACATAGTATATAATCAGTGAGAATACTGTTCTTGCATGAGATTAGAGATGTATCAAAACGCTTGGTTTATAGTCAGCCTCCCTTGAAAGATCATATGATATGTTTGAATGATATTGTCTTCATACAAAACTAATGAAATCCACACTACTTTCTAACTCAATACTTCATCATAACACTAATATTAGTTCTAATACAACCAATATTTCATGAGATAGCTCCACAAAAACCCCTCCAAGGCTAACAATGAAGATGAGAGTTGCCCCTCAAGCATTCTTGGAATAGGTAACTGGTTGGTAGCTAGTATCGATAGTATAAAACACAAAAAAAGGTATTATAAATATAATTCCTAAGAACATATTATAAAAACCACTAGTCAAATCTAAAAAACAATATAAAACAAAACATAATTACATTATGTATGAAATAAGATATATAAAATAAGGTACACAAATAATAATTGTATGATATTAGTATATAAGAGACTCCCCAAAAAATAGTGAACACAAATATTCACTAAGACCAAGTATTATTCTTCATAATCACCAAATTCCTCTTGCTAATATGTAAAAATAGAATGCTCACACATGTGTGTGGTAATTATGTATTCTTAATTGGATCCTACTCAAAACATCTCATGATAATGTGGAAGTAGAATGTTAATGATACAATGAATAATAAACTTAACCAACTCATCCCCTATGCTAATTCAGTTACCACTCAACATCTATAAGGAATACTAACCAATTATACATACAATTTTGTAAAGTAATATCAAGATAATATATCAAAGGGTACCCCACAACCACTTATATACTAAACTAGTCACCAGTATTCCAAAATATTTCATGTATTTAGGGTTTTATCACTTCTATAATAACATAATAAGAATATAATAGAAATAAAAAAATCCACATCCATATACCATGGTTTCATAAAACAACACCACATGTCACAACCTTTCAATAGTAGGTTATGTAATCTAGAATGACAAAAATATAGTTCCTTCATTCAGTATATTCTTCTTTTTTCATCCATATCATAATTATATATTAATAAATCCATCACATTATACTTATGTTTCTATATGAGTGTGTATACCATAACCTATATCCCATATAATATATTTCATAACTCCAAGACATTAAAATTATTACTATATTTAGAATAGAGATGAAGGATTAGGGAGTAATACAACATCTATATTAACTCCATCCAAAATATTAGGTAAATCACCATGAACCCATGACCTTATATGAAAGTTGATAATTTTACCCAAATAATTTGGTGGTTCATAAAAAATAACATGAAGATAATAAGGTTATAGTAAACCACACACGAACATCTTAATGTTACTCATAGAAGCATCTCATTTATTACTATGAGATACACTAGTTACATCATCACAACCACCTCATATTCATAATTGGCTTAACAAATAACACAAACATAAAATCTCCAAAATGAAACTACACAATAACTGTATGATAATTGCACCTTCTCATTATATCGCATCATTACTAATTTCTATAATTACTATTTATCAATCACATTATTCACTATTCCATAATTGATTTTCTAAATAATTATAATTTTATTTAACTACTTAAACTTATTTAGATAACCTCTATTTTATTGTACATGATCTACCTATCATGATTTTTATTAATTATATTGCTTTTTTTCATTCCATGATTTCTTACCCTATTAAAGATTCTGAAGTGCCCAGATCAGTGTGAATCACTGAGAGGGGGAGGGGGTGAATCAGTGATCCTTTAAAACTTTTTACTAATTGATTCTTAATCAATTAAACCTCTATGGCTTGTTAAGGCCTCGATCCACTCTTCTTGTATCTCTCAACCTTTCCCGAATAATGCAGTAATGAAAAGGCACAGGACACAAGGATTTACAAGGTTCGGCACCAAAGGCCTACATCCTTGCCATGCTCTCCCAGCATGGATTCTCCATTATAACCTGTTAAAATTACAATGGTCGATACAGAGTCCCACTGTATCTCTCCTGAGTCCCACAGGAGGGTCTTTATACTGCGTCCCACAGTGTTACCAGAGTCCCACTGGCCTGCTCCAGAATCCCACTGAAGACTTCTTCTCCCTGAGTCCCACAGGGTCTTCTCCTGGCTGCTCGAGTCACACGAGTAGCTCTTCTTCTTGTTCAGCTCTTCAAGTATCTTCAGCAGCCTGGGATAAAGGCTGCTGGCCTTGCTCGGTACCTCTGCTCACTTGTGGTGAACAGGTCTTCTCATCTTGCTCAGGATTTATCTCCTTCTTCTGAGGATGACCTGGCCTGACTCTTCAAGAATCTTCAACTGCCTCTGAAAGGTCTGTTGGTCTTGCTCAGCAACTTCTGATCACTTCTGTTGATCAGGCTCTTCTCAAATACTGAAAACTCAGACAAACAATATCTTTCACTTCAGTCTGGCTCAGTCTCACTTCAAAATAACTTCATGCACTGAATGCATGGCATCTCTGCTTCTTCAAGAACTCTTGGTCTTGGTCTTCTCAAATGCACACAAGCAGATTTGACTTTGTTCACGTGTGCACGTGCATACATGCAAGCATGCACTCCCCCTTTCCTCTTCTTGGTGCAGTAGACCCACAAAGGGTGTAGTCAACTATAGCACACACCAGCTTCTCACTAAACTTCACACACTTTATTCTCTTTTGATTACACACATAAATGTGTGTTATACACTAGTGTGGATATCTTCTCTTCTTCTTAGTGTGTACACGCTTTGGTTTGCACACACACTAAGGTTCGGCCTTGTTGTCTTTTTTTGCACACACTTGTTTCACTTTGCTCACTCTTGAGACTTGGCCTATTCTCCTCTTCTTAAGGGTGTTCTTCAAATTGCATACACAAGGTGCAAGCCTTCCTCATTTTGCACACACCCAAATGTGGTGGTCTTCCACTCCTTCTTGCACACAACCCGTAGATGTGCATTCACATAAGGGCTACGACCTTCTTCTTCAAATGCACACACAAAGTGCAAGCCTTGCCTTCCTCCTCTTTGCTCACCCACTGCCCGTAGGGTGTTCTTGTCTTCTTGGCACACCAGCACAAAGGCTCGGCCTTCTCAATGTCCACACACGAGGCACTGCCTCGGTCTTCACTTAGCCTTCGGGCGCGCAAGGTGCACGGCACAGGGGCGCGCAAGACCTCAGGACACTTGGTCGCGCAAACCTCAACAAACCACGAGGGTGCGCAAGGTGCTTGCGGCTGCCTCGGGTCTTCCTGTCGCGCAAAGGGAAGGCGCGCAGGGGACGTCCCCTTTCTTCTTTCGCGCAAGAAGTGCGCAAAAGGAACCAAACAGAGCTAGGGGAGCTCCGGGCTGTACTGCCGCACAAGTGTGCGCGCAGGCTCTTCTTCGCGAGGCAAAGGTGCTCTCACGGGACTCCGGCTTTTCAACAACGGATCAGCAGCGTAAACGAGAGAATGGGCTCTCCTTTTATAGGCTAGGAGAGCCTCGGTCCATCCGTGTGTGATATCTTTAAATTCCCGAAGTTTTCGGTTGTTTAAAAATCTTTCAAATCTGGTTTCTATCCTCGGTTCACGCGGGCTTCTTCCTTCTTTATTTTCCTCTTCATGCATGTGCATGGAAACGTACGCATGGCCTTTTTTAAACAGTCCATGAAGATCATCAACCCTCATGGCCTTCGCCAGCTTCGCATGCCTCGGCCTCGGCCGAAATCACCCATACATCGCATGCAAGCAACTTTTTAGGCATGGATGTGTTCAGTAGTTCCAGACAAGCTCAATGGAGCCTTCGGCTTCGGAAATGGTAGTCGGGAACTCAAAAACCATCGTCGGGAGGCGCCTGGTTCGAACGGAGGCTGCGGGAATGCGCGGGGAGGCCTCGGTCAAGCTCAACGAAGGAGACGAGCCGGGAGCCGTCGGATCGGGCGATCAAATAACCTCGGATGGCCTGGATCAAATCGCCTCGCCGCGGATCAGATGTGCGGCCGAGATCTGGCGCGCGATCGATCGTGCGGCCAGGATCGCTCCCGCGGAAAAATTCCGCATCCCACATCGAATCCTATAACGGTTTTCTCACGCTTTATCACCCTAGCGCCGCCTCAACCACCCAGTTGAATCTTCTCCCCTCCCGGTGCCGCCCCGCACCGGGTTCTCTCTGCGGGCGCGCTCTGCGCCCACTCACGCCTCCTGCGGACGCGCTCTAGCGCCCACCATGCGCTCCCTGACACTCGTGGGTGCGCTCATGCACCCCTACCGCGCTCCTCCGGGCGTGCCCCAGACGCCCATGCGGTGTCTTGGGTGCGTCCTGCCGGCCCTGGGCTCGCCCCTCGGGTTCCCCCATGTGTGTGGTGACTAGTGCCCATGCCTTGGGGTTGAACCCTCAAGGTGTCCATGGCTGGCCAATTTTTTGGCTAAGGCAAATATTAAGACTTTGTTAAAAACAAAGTTCTCCTCCATATAAAACATGCCAATTGCCAAGTGCCACTTCTCTAAGCCATCTTCCTTCTTCTTCTTAAGAATTCCATCATTTATCCTCTCATATGATCTCTACTTGGGATATGGAATTCCCAAGGTTTCTTCTTAATCTTCTTCATCTCCTCTTCCATATGTGTTCAATACTTAGGAGGGACTTCTTCAACTGAATCTCATAAATCACACATGTTCTTCAACATTCTTCATTGATCTAATCAGAGATCAATTGGATCTTCTTCTGATTCACATGCACTAAGAGTTAGTACATGGACTTCTTTAATCAACTTCATCCACTCAGTAGTTGTGGATGGATCATCTTCATCTCCTCATGCATTGTCAATACAAGGCATGGTCTTCAAACATTGTTGTGACTTTGTATCCAGTTGATACAAGTTCTTAGAACTTAAAGAGCAGCTCAGCAATCGTCAGATGTTACTAGAGAATGTTTCAACCACATCTCCTATGCCACTTAGTGAATCTCCTAAGTGACACGCATCTTAGTACCATGGCCATTCTCCATTCATCACCATCACCATCACAACCTTTGTCATTCACATCTTGACATTCCTTGAAATCCATTCATTCCATGACAACTTCATGCCTTATTGACAACAAATGCAACACAATGCACTTCAATCTCCCCCTTTGTATTTGGTGTCAATACACAACTTCAGCACATATGAATGGGTCAATATGTGTGCCAATCTTTTCTCCCCCTTATTGGCAATCAAATGCAAAGGTGTGGTGTGGTTCTCTTTCAAAAATCACTTCCTCCCTTTCAATAGTATCTTCTTGAAAAACACTAAGAGAGGGATGATGTCACATGTTCTTCTTGAGCAAGGAACCTTTAGTAGATCAACTCTAAGTCTACTTGGACTAACCCGGTGTAGAAAACAAGAGTGATGTAACCAGGGTACTCAATGCTGTCCAACATTCACTATACATGTGAGATCATGCTTAGGGGTTGAATTTTTTCAGATATTAAATGAATTGCTGAATCCTGCACATACTTCACAAAACACATTAGAATGTTCAGGTGCAAAGATAAAGCTCCCCCTTTCATCAACTTTCTCAAGATGATATTAATTTCAGAACATCATCTTCTCCAGATTGGCTCCCCCTCAAGGGGTGCACTCCATTCTGTCCAAACCATCCTCCAGTTGAGAATGATCATCATCTTCAATTCCCTGCAATGTCAGCACATGTAAATACCAATAGTATAAGGGAATAAGATGGAACCTCCTTGGTTCATTAATGTGAACAATAAGGTTGAGAAGATTCTCTCAACCGAGATGTCCCATTTTCACCATTCTTCACACTTTCACATTTGATCTTCAATGATGATTGTACTGGTGTGGTTCTCAAAACATCTTCATGTGAAACCTTCTTCTTCCCTTTTGCTTTAGCAATTGCCAAAGCTTCATCTTCAACTCTTTGTAGTTCTCTGGCAAGTTGCAACTGATGTGGCCATATGACAAGTAAATCATTTGGAAGAGTGGCCCCAGTTCTGGAAGTTCCACATGGTTCCTTAGATGCTGTCAAGCTACCTTTCTTAGGCAACTTGTTTTCAATCAATCCCTTCTTTTTCTTCTGGATTGATTGTCTTTTTGAGTCCAGTCTGCTTCTATTTAATTTCATGGATTCTTTACAAAGATCCATGATATGTCCTTTCTTCCCACAGTAAAAGCATTTCTTGGTGGTCCTTCTGGATGCATCACCCTTCTTGGATTTAGACTCCAAGGACTTCTCTTCATTTCTCAAACACTTCTTGGGAGCATTTTCTACTTTCTTCTTGCTTCCCAAGGAATCTTTCTGAGCCAGGTTCTGTGATCTTTTCTTATTTTGAGCTCTGGATACAGTTGGAGATTGACATGTATCTTTTTGACCACTTTTGCAATCATCCCAGATGTTATCAAGCAATCCAAATCTATTTGCAGTAAACAGATGTCTCTGGACCTGTGGATGTTGCTTCCTTCCTTCTGGCTTGCTCCCCCTTGGCATGGGCTTCCTTTGTGCTTTGACATTCAGTGGATTGTACCAACAATCCTTTGCACAGTGCCCATACTTATTACAACACCAACACTGACCCACAAATCTAGACCTCTTCAGTCCTTCTGATTGTTGGGTACTTTTCTTGACTTGCTGTGTTGTTTCAGGAGAGCTCTGCTTCTTTACTGTCTTCATCCATATTTGTTTGGAATTATTCTTCCATCCTGCACTTTTAGTAGAAACACTTTTAGAAGCATGAGTACAAGATGGTATGGATGGTACCTTCTTTTTAGAAGATGTTGCACTTTTATTAGAGGATGTCTTTCTCTTAGAATCATCCTGCTCAATGCATACTTGAGTAGCAACATTTCTCTTTTCAGCTGACTGGGAGGCTTCAGCTTTGGGTGATTGCAGATTTTTCAATATCACCTCTAGTTCTAAGCATTTCATATTGAGGGAGTTCTTCTCATCCTCAACAGTTCTTAGCCTTCCTTCCCAATTTTCTTTCAGCTGTTCTAATTGGTCTTCATGCACCTTTTTCATTTCCTGTAATGAATTGTCAAGCTCCTTTACCCTGTTTACTTTGTCTTCAAGTTGAGCATCTCTGACATTCATTGAAACTTTGTGCCTCTTTTCCAGTGCATGGAAAACATCTCTGACCATTATTTTAAAGAATTCTTTCTCAGAAAGGCTTCTCTGCAATTCTTCAGCAGTGTCTTCATATCTTTCATTGCAAAGAGAAATGGTTTCATCTTTAGCCTTCACCAGCTTTCTGAGAGTGTTGGTTATGCCAACCCTTTTAGCCAATTGATCTTCTAGTGAATTGGATTCATCTTCTAGCTGTAATTTTTCTTCTTGAAGATCAAGGATGCCTGTAGCTATACACATTGCCACTTCCTTGGGGACTCTCTTCTGAAGATATTTGAGTGCATTTAGAAGATCATTGTTTCTTCCATCTTCATCACAGCTAGAGCAGGCTTCATCAGAAGAATGATAAAAGGAATTGTCATCTGATGTGACTTTCACATTTCTTTCCATAGAAGGAGTTTCTCTGATTGCAGCAACCTTCTTCCTCATCTTCTTTGCCTGTTTCTTCATTCTGTTTTTCAGAGTCTTGGCAGATATCTCCATTTGAGGTTGTTCTTTCATTTCCTCAAATCTGCACTCCATATAGACTCTCTTGGATCTTTTAGAGGCAACCTCCCTCTGATACCAATTGAAGTGCCCAGATCAGTGTGAATCACTGAGAGGGGGAGGGGGTGAATCAGTGGTCCTTTAAAACTTTTTACTAATTGATTCTTAATCAATTAAACCTCTATGGCTTGTTAAGGCCTCGATCCACTCTTCTTGTATCTCTCAACCTTTCCCGAATAATGCAGTAATGAAAAGGCACAGGACACAAGGATTTACAAGGTTCGGCACCAAAGGCCTACATCCTTGCCATGCTCTCCCAGCATGGATTCTCCATTATAACCTGTTAAAATTACAATGGTCGATACAGAGTCCCACTGTATCTCTCCTGAGTCCCACAGGAGGGTCTTTATACTGCGTCCCACAGTGTTACCAGAGTCCCACTGGCCTGCTCCAGAATCCCACTGAAGACTTCTTCTCCCTGAGTCCCACATGGTCTTCTCCTGGCTGCTCGAGTCACACGAGTAGCTCTTCTTCTTGTTCAGCTCTTCAAGTATCTTCAGCAGCCTGGGATAAAGGCTGCTGGCCTTGCTCGGTACCTCTGCTCACTTGTGGTGAACAGGTCTTCTCATCTTGCTCAGGATTTATCTCCTTCTTATGAGGATGACCTGGCCTGACTCTTCAAGAATCTTCAACAGCCTCTGAAAGGTCTATTGGTCTTGCTCAGCAACTTCTGATCACTTCTGTTGATCAGGCTCTTCTCAAATACTGAAAACTCAGACAAACAATATCTTTCACTTCAGTCTGGCTCAGTCTCACTTCAAAATAACTTCATGCACTGAATGCATGGCATCTCTGCTTCTTCAAGAACTCTTGGTCTTGGTCTTCTCAAATGCACACAAGCAGATTTGACTTTGTTCACGTGTGCACGTGCATACATGCAAGCATGCACTCCCCCTTTCCTCTTCTTGGTGCAGTAGACCCACAAAGGGTGTAGTCAACTATAGCACACACCAGCTTCTCACTAAACTTCACACACTTTATTCTCTTTTGATTACACACATAAATGTGTGTTATACACTAGTGTGGATATCTTCTCTTCTTCTTAGTGTGTACACACTTTGGTTTGCACACACACTAAGGTTCGGCCTTGTTGTCTTTTTTTGCACACACTTGTTTCACTTTGCTCACTCTTGAGACTTGGCCTATTCTCCTCTTCTTAAGGGTGTTCTTCAAATTGCATACACAAGGTGCAAGCCTTCCTCATTTTTCACACACCCAAATGTGGTGGTCTTCCACTCCCTCTTGCACACAACCTGTAGATGTGCATTCACATAAGGGCTACGGCCTTCTTCTTCAAATGCACACACAAAGTGCAAGCCTTGCCTTCCTCCTCTTTGCTCACCCACTGCCCGTAGGGTGTTCTTGTCTTCTTGGCACACCAGCACAAAGGCTCGGCCTTCTCAATGTCCACACACGAGGCACTGCCTCGGTCTTCACTTAGCCTTCGGGCGCGCAAGGTGCACGGCACAGGGGCGCGCAAGACCTCAGGACACTTGGTCGCGCAAACCTCAACAAACCACGAGGGCGCGCAAGGTGCTTGCGGCTGCCTCGGGTCTTCCTGTCGCGCAAAGGGAAGGCGCGCAGGGGACTTCCCCTTTCTTCTTTCGCGCAAGAAGTGCGCAAAAGGAACCAAACAGAGCTAGGGGAGCTCCGGGCTGTACTGCTGCGCAAGTGTGCGCGCAGGCTCTTCTTCGCGAGGCAAAGGTGCTCTCACGGGTCTCCGGCTTTTCAACAACGGATCAGCAGCGTAAACGAGAGCATGGGCTCTCCTTTTATAGGCGAGGAGAGCCTCGGTCCATCCGCGTGTGATATCTTTAAATTCCCGAAGTTTTCGATTGTTTAAAAATCTTTCAAATCTGGTTTCTATCCTCGGTTCACGCGGGCTTCTTCCTTCTTTATTTTCCTCTTCATGCATGTGCATGGAAACGTACGCATGGCCTTTTTTAAACAATCCATGAAGATCATCAACCCTCATGGCCTTCGCCAGCTTCGCATGCCTCGGCCTCGGCCGAAATCACCCATACATCGCATGCAAGCAACTTTTTAGGCATGGATGTGTTCAGTAGTTCCAGACGAGCTCAATGGAGCCTTCGGCTTCGGAAATGGTAGCCGGGAACTCAAAAACCATCGTCGGGAGGCGCCTGGTTCGAACGGAGGCTGCGGGAATGCGCGGGGAGGCCTCGGTCAAGCTCAACGAAGGAGACGAGCCGGGAGCCGTCGGATCGGGCGATCAAATAACCTCGGACGGCCTGGATCAGATCGCCTCGCCGCGGATCAGATGTGCGGCCGAGATCTGGCGCGCGATCGATCGTGCGGCTAGGATCGCTCCCGCGGAAAAATTCCGCATCCCACATCGAATCCTCTCGCGGTTTTCTCGCGCTTTATCACCCTAGCGCCGCCTCAACCACCCAGTTGAATCTTCTCCCCTCCCGGTGCCGCCCCGCACCGGGTTCTCTCTGCGGGCGCGCTCTGCGCCCACTCACGCCTCCTGCGGGCGCGCGCTAGCGCCCACCATGCGCTCCCTGACACTCGCGGGTGCGCTCATGCACCCCTACCGCGCTCCTCCGGGCGTGCCCCAGACGCCCATGCGGTGTCTTGGGTGCGTCCTGCCGGCCCTGGGCTCGCCCCTCGGGTTCCCCCATGTGTGTGGTGCCTAGTGCCCATGGCTTGGGGTTGAACCCTCAAGGTGTCCATGGCTGGCCAATTTTTTGGCTAAGGCAAATATTAAGACTTTGTTAAAAACAAAGTTCTCCTCCATATAAAACATTCCAATTGCCAAGTGCCACTTCTCTAAGCCATCTTCCTTCTTCTTCTTAAGAATTCCATCATTTATCCTCTCATATGATCTCTACTTGGGATATGGAATTCCCAAGGTTTCTTCTTAATCTTCTTCATCTCCTCTTCCATATGTGTTCAATACTTAGGAGGGACTTCTTCAACTGAATCTCATAAATCACACATGTTCTTCAACATTCTTCATTGATCTAATCAGAGATCAATTGGATCTTCTTCTGATTCACATGCACTAAGAGTTAGTACATGGACTTCTTTAATCAACTTCATCCACTCAGTAGTTGTGGATGGATCATCTTCATCTCCTCATGCATTGTCAATACAAGGCATGGTCTTCAAACATTGTTGTGACTTTGTATCCAGTTGATACAAGTTCTTAGAACTTAAAGAGCAGCTCAGCAATCGTCAGATGTTACTAGAGAATGTTTCAACCACATCTCCTATGCCACTTAGTGAATCTCCTAAGTGACACGCATCTTAGTACCATGGCCATTCTCCATTCATCACCATCACCATCACAACCTTTGTCATTCACATCTTGACATTCCTTGACATCCATTCATTCCATGACAACTTCATGCCTTATTGACAACAAATGCAACACAATGCACTTCAGATTCCATTAAATCATTACCATCCATATTCAAAGGAAATTAAAACATAGCCACCACAACTTCTCCAAACTCCACATCAACCACTAAAATACCCAATGTAAATAATTATCACATTGATTTCAGCCTTTTTACAACATCATCAAATTCCTCCTCACATCAACCTTGAAAACCCATAAAAAAGTTTATTTTTCCTCTTCAAAAGCAACCAAAAAAAATTAACCATAGAAATAAAAATGTTATTAACAAAAATAATCACAATATGAAATATCAAATATTCTCCATTAATCTAACTTCCATATTTATTTAATACATCATGTATAAAAAATTTCAATATTAGTTCAATAATTTCATATATTTGGTTTTTTACCCTTATTACATGATTTAGCCAATTATGAATGGGATTTTGCGTAACAATACCACCAAACAAGGTACCACAACAAAAAATAACCATCAATTTAATTATAATACAATTATTATGACATATAATATCATAAGGCATAAGTGAATCAAATATTACCATTAATTTTAATTAATCCTATTTGTTTTCATAATTATATTAATTATAACAATTTTCCAATTGAAAAAATTAGCATGATAACTCATCTTTCACATATATATCAAAATAGAATATATATATATATATATAATCCCCTTTCTCAAAAAGTGATTCAATACAAATTTAATAAGAATAGTCGGAAAATCCACCATGAACCTCCAAACTCAAAATTATCTTCAAAAAAACCTATATATGAAAAATACACTTAGTGACCACAATAAATCATACACCAATATAAATCCAACCCAATACTATATATTTTATGAACTGGATAAATAAGAATAGTTATAAGAAAAGGGTTATATAATCGAACCTACGAACAAAAAATATCAATAACATGAAGACAATGATTTAAATGGAATCGATGGATGAAAATATATCACCCAAGATACACAACAAGGTACCTTGGTTATGAAGAAGGTCAGATGGATTTAATGGAATTAGACTAGGAAATAAAATTTATATTAAAATCAAAAATTCAAAATCATAGTGAAATATGGGCCATCATAGTGAAATTATGGTCTAATCCATGAATCACAACATAATATCACTAGTTATAAATAATATGGGGGATGAAAAATCATTTCTAATGGATGTAAACAACAAACATAAAAATGAAATAAATACCTTCATGTCACAATGTTTGAACCTCCTAGAATCAAGTAAGAACCCTCTACCTCATGCACTATTTATTTATATCCTCTAAACCAAACCATGGAGTAGTGATAATCAATATGATAAAAATCTCCCAAACAGAGTGATAATGAAAATTCACAGCTAATACCTATACGACGCAGTCATTCTATAACTCCTAACTTTATCCCACAATAAGACTCCCATAATTATCTTGAAGGATACTATATATATAAAGCACAATATCCATTCAATAACATATCCCCATATATAATAATTACCAAACTAATGACATAATATATGATTCATCCTAAAATATTAGCAAAAATCCTACATTTCTACTCCAAAAATGTTACAAGCATATCTACACCCTAAAAAAGTAAAAGTATAGGGATATAAATAATCATGGGATATACCCAACATGCCACATTAACCATTATGGTCATTATATATGATCATCGTCTTAAGGGTATCAATGTCAACGAGGGAGTGGATTTTAGGTTTTACTAAGCATTGGATTGAGATTTATTTGTGGATTTAAGGTTCCTCTTAAATCTAATGTGAGCTGGTTATTACTTGGTGATTATAGGTAAGGAATATGAGTTGTATGGAATGGTTTATATCCCAATTCAATTAATCTACATAAAATTTTATTCATTAATTTCCTCTCATTATGTCTATTATATCAAATAGGTTGGAAAATATAGAATCCCCACCTAGTTCACATCTACCATTATTGAATGAGGGAACCGCACACTTCCAATGCAACTCCCCTATACACCAATGAAATATTAATAGTGGTGGGTTTTGATATATATCAAGGAGATAATATATCATATCTATTACAACAATCTATAAAAACAAATTGGGTTAAATATCAATAACACCCACCACAATATAACAACAACATAAAGTTATACATCAATGTTAATTCGCAACCAAAAGTAAAAAAAAATCATTATAAATAAAAATAGACCACTATGAAAGTCATCCAAGTCATATAATTAATAAATAGACCTTTAATGTGATTATCATGTTAAACTATAACTAAAAGTAAACAAAATAATTGAAGCCCCTAAAAACTGGTCTGGAGTCCTAGCCCAGTTCATTCTCCCAAATCTGACTAAATATTAAATCTCAACCAAGAAATATAGGGACCTTCACCATACTTGTTTCCTAAACCATAATTCATCAAAGTTACTGGGGTTCCAAAGATGGGAGTGATTAAAACTAACTAGACCTCCATTAGTGGTGTCCATAAAAATTCTAATAAATAAAAGTGTATTCATGACATAGAATACATACAATAAAATAAAGATATAACCTATCATATATTTTAATTCTTAATAGATATACAATATTTTACTATACTGTCTTTCAGAAATACTAGAGTGGGGTGATATACACATTTATGAACATACCATAATGATGAATGATTTATCACTCCTATCATAATCAAGGTGAATGAGATATCAACATAAAACTTCTTCAGTGAAAGATCCATAACCACCAAAACCCTTCAAGGAGAATTATATATCCCCATAATGTTCCACTTTATGCATGATATATCACTATCACAAATAATCTAAGTGAATGATTCCTTAACAATATTACATCATTGGTGAATGATCCATCACTTAGTGAACATGGAGTCATCAACTTTAGGTGGATGATATACCCTGACTACCAATCATTTGGTAGAAGAAAAATTGCTATTGAAATCCTCAGTTTGATTATATAAAAAAATTGTTAACCATATCATGGTGGATCAAGAACCACCTATGTCAATATCTCTAAGGAAAATATTCCTCAAGTAAAAATTATTAGGTTAATTAAATACCAACAGGACAAGTCCTCGAGTGGGAAAGGAACTATAGACACAATATCCAAGTGGCCTATATGTGGATGATAAATAACCAATCCAAATTTAGTTAGATGATTCACCAATCGATCAAATACCATGGCGGAAGATACATGACCAGCATACAAAGGTTTCACGATTCACCTCAAACATGTCATCACA
This sequence comes from Viscum album, assembly GCA_963277665.1. Taxonomy (NCBI): domain Eukaryota; kingdom Viridiplantae; phylum Streptophyta; class Magnoliopsida; order Santalales; family Viscaceae; genus Viscum; species Viscum album. The sequence goes on along the minus strand of OY728150.1, from coordinate 933,461,368 downwards.
TTGATTTATTTGTCACATATAACCAACAAAAATAATTCTTAATATTTTTAACACATAAAGGGTGTTTTTCTCAAGACAATAGCCTACTCAAAGTCTCTATCCTAGGTTAGACCACACCTATCCTATGAAATTATCATGTTACTCTATACAAAGTAAAAAACTTAGAGCATCACATAAGGCTTTTAAGGTCATGTGGTAAGCATAGGTCAACCATAAGAGGTCCAAATTTGTTTCCCTATAGAATAAAACACATTCAAAATGATATTTAGTGGTTCTTAGTGTTGATTCAAACATCCAATAAGACAACCCATATCCTAACCAGTAATAAAAATCCTTTAATGAATAGAGAAAATATTTAAGAATTAAATCTAGTGCCTAGAGACATTGTAGGAACTACCCTAATTTTATTTGGTATAATAAAAGTTTTGAAAAACAATGAGAAAGTGAGGGACATATTACTTAGACATATAATGACCTCTCTTCATAAAAACCACTAGCTTATCAAAACTCAATCGTTATAAATCTTACAACCTCAAAACACCACCAATTTATGTGATATAAATTCTACATGGTGAAATAAAGATAGAAAACAATAATAATAAAAATATTAGTGTTATATATTCTATTTATGATATCCTAACACTGAGGAAAAACTAATTCGGCTAAGAATGATGGATAACCATTATTGGAGGTGGAATAATGATGTAAAGGGAGAGTGAGAGATCACATTCCTACTAGGAGAGGATAAAAATGATAGGTGTCTCATTTTATAAAAAAAATTAATCCATTCTCAAAAATTAAATTAAATTTAAATGTAATTACATATGTCTTAATAGAAATTTTAATAGCCCTAACAGGAACTCCAATGGGTTAGTGGGTTTCCAGTGTACCCCCAATAGACCCATAGTTTTAGAGGTAGTTCCTTTAACAAATTTTCTATAACTCATATAGAATTTTATTATACTTACAATTAGATATCTAATACTAGAAATATTTCCATGATTAACATGATTCCTCGACACATTATGCTGAGCCTGAACTGATCCCTACAACATTAAATATAGGTTAAAATACATTATCTTTGATGAAACTTAAATTAAATTAATATTTTATAGTGTAATAGGTGTTCTAAATAGTCTACCATATTGAAAATAATCTCCAAAATACAACATTATTCTGCATTATCAAATAACATTGTGCATTTCACTCACATATTGACCTATCATTATCTTGTATCTTTCTTGATACGCTCATACTACCATTTCAGACATACTAGAAAGTTTGTCTTCCATTGAAGTATATACTAACTCTGATCGATGATACAAACCATTCATTCATCAAATGATGATTATAACACTAGGTCTATCTCATTGATGATAATCATGTGAGAATAGTCAACATGGTATATTTAAATTTTAGATACATATAATGAATCATGTGTATAACTATACCATATAAGGAATATTAACCCATAACACACAGTAATAATCCTCACAAAAACATAGGACAAACTAATGAACCTAGTTTCTTACTTCCCCTCCCTTTAAATAGAGTAGTGGATTAAATGAGGTGACAACTTAAATAAACTTATTTTCTAAAAAATCAAGAGGATGACATCATTGATCGACATATGATCTCTTACTGCTTTGAGTGATAGCTAACTAATTCATGATCGACAAAATTTTCTCTAAAATCTACTACATAAGACTTAGATTAAAAATACAAACTCTCTAGTCTCTATCCTGTACCATGGGTTATGACATGAACTTCCATAAAATCCCTCCAATGGTTTCATTTTAATGAAAACCTAATAATTTTGTTTATAGGAAAACTTCTTTATCATAATATAGTTATCATAATAATTGTCATAATTAAGGAAATATTTTTGCAATGTGTCCTCTAATACACATATTTTCCACTCAAACCTTGTGTTTTTTTAAGTGGGGTGGGCATCATGAAAATTTAATTACCTATCTAGAACAATCTAAAACCTCTGTATGAATTATGATGTAAAAAACCCAAATTAGAAACAATTATGATAGGTACCTAATTAGGAATAACTATCTTCTAGAAATAAAATTGATTCATGAAGGTTTTATATTTCCAACCAATCCGTGGGAACTTTTTTGGTGACGAGCTTGTGACACTCCATTTCAGTCATGGTGGAGGTGAACCGGGCTTAACATATTTAGGATATAGATATTAATCAATTATCTATTCTATATGATATCATATGAAGAATCATATTATTATAAATAATAAATTTTTACTCTATTAAATAAGAAAAACACCCATAGATTTATATGATCAATTTTTTATTGAAAATTTTATCTCAACAAATGGATTTTATTCCAATTAAAATCCAAAAAGAGGGAAAAAATATTTTTGGTTTATAGGATGTGTTAAAAAACATAATTCCAATACCAATACTATGAACTTTAAAATAGATAGAATGTAATATCCCATTTGTTACATGGTTTTAGAAAATTCACCAACCAAATAATTCTACATATGGGATAATAGTGGTCGAGGCTATAGAGGTAATAGATTGAAAGATTATAAAATATATCAAAAAATTATGCTATAAATGATAGACTAATTAATCAAAGTGCAAAATAAAAATACTCAAAAATAAGAAATACTAGGCTAAATGAAGTCAAATACACAACATAATTTATTATAAAACCACAAGAAATTTCATTAATGAACCTGAATAAGGGATTTTACAATCGATGGGATGAATTGAAATTGAATAAAAATAATGAAAAAAAGGAAAAATATTTAGAAGAAATGATAAATTAAATGTACATTTCAAAGTTAATATAAATAAAAAATTCTAAAATTTATATGTTTTGAAAAAAATCGTTTATTGAGAATTAATAACGACTTTTATATAAGTAATAAATAATTACATAAAAATAAATAGGGTTATAAACATTCTGAGAAAAATAAATAAATTCAATAAAATATCCAAATTAAAATATATTTATTTCAAAAATAATATTACTCATTTTTTATAATTAAAAATCAATAAAATGAATGTTACTCTTTCTCTTAACTTGATTTCAAAATTAGAAGACAAATATTAATATAATTATTAGAAATTAATATGATATTGATCCAAATAAAATTTTATATAAAAATATTATTCAAAATGGACTAATTAATATAAAATATTATAGAGAAGTTGATAAATAATTTTTGATGAATAATGTACAAATTTAATGAAAGACATAGGGAAACTAATGGTTAAAATATCATAAAAAACATTGATGGTAAGAACATATTTCATTTAAGGAAAAAATAAAAACATTATAATGCTTTTTGAAACCCCATTTTTATTATATAAATGATATCTTATAAAATAATGAAAAATATTTTATATAATATTTAGACAATATATCAAATTTTAATTTACCAAATAGTTATACATGATAAAAATGGAATTTTAGTTCTTTGTTTTCAATGGCCCATTTGGAAGGAAATGTATTAAAATATGTTATAAAGACTAAAATGAGAAATTAATTCATAAATAACATGATGTGTGTTTAAATTATCATAAATTATATTCTATAAAAAATTTATTTTTAAATAATACTTTTTTATATAGATTTAAAAATATTTATATAAGGAACATCAATCACCATATGATAATATTACATCAATTCATAAGTTAATAAAATCATAAATTATTAAATAAAAACAAACATTACATTATGAAAAAATATATTTATTGGAAATGGGAAGAGACTAATTAAAGGGAACCCAAATTACAACACCTTCAATAATATATATGATTTAAAGAAAATAGGTTTAAAAACCTTAAAAAATTAGTAATAAACTGATTGATGTAGATTTAAAAAATTTGCAATTGATATATTAAAACGCAAGTATTTTATTAACTAGATAACTTGGGGATAAAATTTTAGATAATTTAAATAATATATTAAAATTATAATATTACCCATTATCAATTTTTATGAATAAAATTTTTATATTATTTATTATAGTTCAAATTATATGTCGAATTTTAATTGATATATAAAATATTAAAATTTGATTATATTTTTCAATTTTTTGTGGTAAATTATAAAATTATTAACATAAATAATGTATAATAAGATTGATCAATATATAATAAATCAATGGTTATCATAAATAGAGGTGGTATAATTATCACACTTTTATAAAGGATAATATAACAAATTTTTTCATATGTTTTAAAGGTAAAAGGAATAGTTAATTAATTTAATCACCAAATGTAAATTTACAAGTAATTTTGATTATTTCAAAATACATATAATGTGAACCAAAGAGTCTTAATAATATAAAAAAATAAAATTAAATATTATATATGGTTCACATAAAATTATTTTAAATGGTATTAAGAGATTTTTTTACCAAAGATTATGAATAACAAAAAAATATTATATATATATATATCTAGATTTATTCTTTACCTAATATTATAAATTAAATAATTAAAAAATAATTTTTAAATTATAACAATATCTATGGTCAAATGTTTGGAATTTTTTTTAGAATAAATATATATTTGTATAGAAAATTGAAAATAGGACCTCAATTAATTTAAAAAAATTTCAATGTTAAAAGAAATTTAGAGTCTTGTGTAACTAATAGAGTTAAAAAAATTTTCAAATTATAAAATAAAAAGTGAGAAAAAAAATGAGACATGAATACAATATTTCAAAACTTTAAAATAGTGGAAAAATATAAAAAATTGTGAAAAATAAATACAAATGGAAATTATTTATCAATGAAGTGTGAAGCCCACAATTAATACTAATAGTTATAAAAATTAATCATTAAACAATATAATGTATTTCTTTAAAACAGGTATGAATCATTATTTATAGGCTATGTATATGTATCTTAATTGGATTATTGTAGTTATAAATTATATAAAAAATATTTTTTATTTAAATTGTTTTTCTATAAAAAAGTTTCAAACAGAAAATGAAAAATACATAAACTACTTAGTTTTAAAAAATCTTCTTGATAAATATTTGTATAGTATATTCTTTCTTCTAAATAATATTAATGATGGTATTTAAATCCAAAAACCTATAATATTATATTGGTCCAAAAAAATACGGTTGATAATCTTTTTATTAAACATTAAGGGAACTCACTCATGAAATTTTGGTTTATAAAAAGTACTTCCAAGATAAAGTATCATATTAAAACATTTAATTCAAAATAAAAAGGAAGTTTCTATAAATATAATTTATTTAAAATAAAATATTTTATATTAAATCATTACAATGTTGTAAAAATTTATCAATATATATTTACATAAAATAGAGAACTTTTAGAAATCTTGTTAAAATCTTCTATTGATTTTAAATTACTCTCTAAAATAATAAATTATATTTCCTAAATTTTAATTTTAAATATTTCTCTCTACACTAATAATTTTTTTTAAACTATTGAATTTATAAATGTTTAAAAAAGTTTATATTTTTAATTGACATTCATAAAACTAAAATTTGATTCTTTTCATTTTTCAAATAAAAATACATAACACTTTAGTTTTTACATAAAATATAAAAAATATTTTATATTAGTACTAAAATAATTATCTCATGGATATCATTTGAAAATTATTTAATTATAAATAAATAAAATTATATTTGATATAGCATCTAATTAATTTTTGTAAAATCATATTTATATATGAAAGTATTTGTGTGTGGTGTGATTTTTCCATTATTTTTCAAGGTGTAGAACAAAGGATTAAATATTTTATCTCAACATGATGAAAAAACAGGATGATTTACCTTTTAAAATTCACAAAACGAAAGATTAGTGAAGGAAAATCTGATTCTATTTCAATAATAAGAAAAAGAATAATGAAAATATTCGGGCTCGTATATTATAATTATTATTAAAGATAATGGATGGTCCCCACTCAACCTTGATATTCTCCACCCAATGCAAACATTTTTTAATTCAAATGGGTTGTCCCCCGCTCATTAAGAATATTCTTCCCTCATATATCATATGGAGGACCCTAAATCTTCATAGAAATTCTCCAACCAATTTGATCATTTTTTAAGAAAAATGTATAGTAAAAAAATTTACATGAATATACTTAATTATTATCTCACAGGGTGTATACCTATTCTTTATTAGGATTATTTACCAAATTTCAACATCAGGGACCACTGTGTTTGATAAATATTCTCCACCAACAACTAAGAAAATCAGGGTGGACCTCATGCATCATCATGGAGACCAACCACCCAATGAAAACATGTAGGACCACTAAACATGATAAATATTTTACACCAATGATAGAGAAAATCACTAATGAGATCACTCCACCACTTATTACTAAAAAAATAAATCTCATCCAATGGATTGGGGGGATTTAATAAATATAGTTAAATTTTAGTTAAAAATAATTATGGATAGGATAAAATATAATACCAAAGAGTGATAACCTTCTATAAAAGGTCTATAGAAATAATATTTTATAATCCTCTAATAATTTTCAATATTATTCATTATTTTCAACATTTATTTCTAAAATTCAAGCTTTTAATTTTTTTTTAAAAATAAAGACACAAATATTTTTCATTATAATCTTATATTTTAATTATAAAAACACTTTTAAAATTTAATAAAAATGTTATAACAATTTCCTAAGTATACTACTTCCCGTTAATAATTTGTGTAAAATCTAATCTATTTTACTCTTAAAGTCTCATGTTATTAACAAACATTAACCTTCACAGATTAATCTTGAATATTATTATTTATCATCCTTCCGAAAAGGATAAGAAATCCAATAGGGGAGTTGAGTAGAGGTTTTGATAATAATCGGATCAAGATATACTTATGAGTTTTATATTGATTTGATGGCCACAACCACCTTATTGTTTCTAGAATATTGGAATTTTGGTGTTGGTGGTGTTATGAGTCCTCATTATCCCATGGGACATGAACTCTCCGGCTTGTTGATCTTCAACATACTAAATATATTCCCATGATATTAAATTATTATGATATGGATATTAATCCTTGATTAATTTTAAGGATATCATATAATTAATTATATAACACAATACCACCAATGATTACTTGACTAATTAAGAAGAAACATTAATTTATATGAATAAGTTGTTAGCGAGAAATGTTTCTGTATAAAAGTGTTTTATTATAAATAAAATAAAATAAAAATAGATATATTACTTCTTTATAATTTATATGAGGAAACAAATAATTTAATTTTAATACAAATACAATTAATTTTAATAATAAACTTTCATGAATATTCAATTCATTCTAGGGTTTAAGAAATTTTACCTACAAAAATAATACAATACATGAGATGACAATAGATAAATATGTGGAAACTATATATGAAATGATTAGTAAAATAGATCAAAAAAATAAATTTTATGAATAAAAATTTATTAATAAAAATTATAAAATTGCATACTCATAGATATAAAAACACATATTAAAATAAATAAAAACACACAACATATTACCAAAATAAAAGGGTTGTATTCCAAAGATTCAATGAAATGATCCTATACACAATAAAAATAAAATAAATTAAAAAAAATAAAAATTAAAAAAATATAAGTAATTGTGAAAAATGAAATACATTTCTTAGTTAAGGTTAATAAAAAAAATTCAAAGATTTATAACATACATCCAGTAATTTAATTAAAGGAATTTTATAATTTATTTTATAACATTGGAAAAATTAAACAAAATTAATTACATATTAAAATCATTCTATGAAATAAGAATATATTCATCATAATAAATATATAAATAGTAAATAATTATTTTAAAAAAATATTATCCAATTTGAACCATAAAAAATCATCAAAATTGATCTTTATCTTACACACAAAACATGTTTCAAAAATTTCGAACACATATTAATCTATTTATTATTATAAATATAATTTTACGTAAATTGAACATTTAAAAATTAATTTTTAATATAAAATACTTCATAAAAGAAACAGAATTTATTTTATCAAAAACTGGAACTTAATTAGGGTCAAAATAAAAAAACAACTATTATAAAAACCTTAAAAATTATTTATCCTTAACCAAGTAATTAGATTTGTTCAAAGAAATAAACATTATTATCCTTTCACTACCCCCATATTTATAAAAAGTTAACAGTTTCATAAAATAAAAAAGTTTTATATATTATATTTTTGGGAAAAAAGACAAAATTTAAATTTACGGAATGGATAAAGATAAAAAATTAGTTTTATTCTTTTTTTAATAAGATCTATTTATGAAAATATATTTTAAAATAATATACAATAGTGAATCCAATATATTTTTTGATACACAACAAATTTTGTGTCCAACACAATCAGAATTGAATTTCATAAAATTAAAATTTTCAATTTTTTATTATTCCATCTTTCAAAATGGTTACTTATAATGAACATAAACACATATATAAGAAAATACTAACACATAATCATATATTTTAATACCTCAATCACATCATAAAACTAATTAAAATTATTTCCTTAATTATTTTTTGTTTAAAAGAAATGGAGAGTAATAATAAAAAAACATATTGTACAATCACTTATGGTATATATTTGACTTAAACACCTATTTTGTTTTTAATATAAATGAACATTTTACTGTTTTAATGAATGATATAAATTTATGCAATAAAAAAAATTATAAAAATGTTAATGTCATAAAAATTGATACATTTGACAACTAAATTTTATATAACATGATGAATAAAATTAAAGTTTAATATAATCAATTTTTTTATTATTTAAGTAAAATTTTCTTTTATTTTATAACTTCCAATTTATAAATGAAATAGATATGTTCAATTTTAAAAGTCTAACATAATATTAAAAATAATTATGTTAAATTATAAATATTTGAGAAATAATAATATTAAAATAGGTTAAATCATTGTTCAAGGATTTAGTTGCCACCATAAAGAGTAGTGGTATAATTATATCACATTTTAAATGGTAATATAATATTTTTTGCTATAAATTTAAAAACAAAAAGTAATAGTTAATTAGTTCCATTACCTAATTTACCAATAATTTGGATTATTTCTGAATACTTATTAGGTGAACCAAAAGGATTAAATAATATAGAAAATAGTGTTGAAAAGAATATATAGATGTCCTTAATAGAGTGTTTTAAATAGTATAAATATATATTTTAATAAATGATTTTTTAAATAATAAGAATTTATTTTTGGAATCAAGATGACAAAAGTTGTATTCTCATATTATTAAAGAAGTAATTAAAATAATAGTGAAGTATAACTAATCATATAGTCAAAATATAGTAAAATAAATATTCTAAAAGAAATATCCATTTATAATGTTAGTGGACAAGATACCCCAAAAATTTTTATCATATTAAAAATAAAATTGAAAATAAATAATTTTGTTTCCAATATAATTTTATAAAAGTATATTTAGATAAGAAATTGAAAAGTAAGCTTATAAAATGAAAACATGGGCTCATTTTTTCAAATAATAAAATTTGATGAGAAAATTTGAAAGGTAATTTAAAATAAAAGAAAGGTAAAATTATTTTATGTAAAATTAGGAAACTCACACATTATACTAATTTTTAAAATATTCAATATTTCCAAGAAAAAAATATTTTGAAAAATTAAATTATTCCCCATTTGTTAATTTATGAATATGGACCATTAAATAATTCTAATGGGAATAAAATTAATTAAATAAATTCATTGTTTTTCAATATTAATATATTATTATAAAAATTACTAAGTAAGAAAAATGATACTATTCACATTACTCCATTGTGAAAAATCCTTTAAAAAAATATTAGAACATAGATATTGAGGTATGTGATTTTTTTATCCTTCACGTTGTAGACTGAGGTAATTATGGGGGTTTGTGTGGATCTTGAAGGTAATTTGAGGGTCAAAAGCTATGTTTTGGATTCCTAAGAAAAAATAACATTTTTTAGAAGTATTATACTATTTTAGAGAATGTGATATTACTTATGGTGTGGTGTTCAAGATATTTTGATAGGTTTATAAAATTTATCTGTGAAATTCCCATTTTGGTGAATGTTTTTGTGTGGAGTATTTTATATAGAATAGGTGAGAATTTTTGTAGGGTGTTTTGTTAGTGAATCCCTTATAAGAAACATAATGGTTAAAACACCCATTTAATAGTTCATGAATCTGTTGTGTCATTTTTATGAGGCTTCTATGTTTTGGTTGGGTTTTTATGCTATGGTATAAATGGATATAGTCTATGGGATCTTCCATGGTAGTTCTTAGATGGAGAAAATGTTTTAGACTAAAACAATTTATTCCTACTCTGATATTTCCTGGAGAAGTTATCCATGTGTTTCCTCTAGAAAAATTTTTAGGTGAATTAAGGGGGGATCTATACCAAATTCAAGGTAAATAATGAATGAAAAAACATTCTGAAGGATTATGATCATTAAATAGAAATTTATATATCCAATATGAATGTAGTAAGGGATATGAAAACAAGTTTTCTATAAGGTAACTTTCAAATGACACACTATTTTTTACTATTTCTTAATATTTTTTAGTAATTTAATATATATATATATAACAAGTAATCTTATAAAATGGTTTTTAAAATAAATATGAATGAAAAATGAAATGAACCAAAAGTTTGTGTGAAAGGTGCCAATCCTGTAATCTTGGACAGAGGGTCCTTCATTGACGTTATTTATTTTCTCCAATATCTTCAGCAACCCATTAAATTATATTCATTGGCTGCATATCTCTACTTACATTTAGAAAATTTAAAATTATTGGAGACCATTTTAACACCAGCATCCCACCTTATCCCTTGTAAAAGAGTAACAATTACTACTTTCATTAACTAGTGATACCTTAATTAGTATTACCTAGTGTATCTTTAAATATATTTATTTATTATTTATAATTAATTCAACAACCCTCTAAATTCTATTTGTAGGATTCCTATTTATACATACATTACGATACTCAAAGTGCCATAGAGACCTCATTAATATCAAGATCCAATATCCTTCATATTGATAGAATATCTAATAATACTTGATCAAGGAACAAATTTAAGAATAAAAAATACATTGTATTCCATTAATCATTCAACACACCCCGATTTAACCGTACATGGGATTAGCTAAATTAATGGAGGGGGAACTAGTTTGGTTGAAAATGGAATGATTCAGAAAGTTACCAGAGAAGAAAATGACTACCAAGACCCATTCTCAAAACCCTTATTATCTCACATGGATATATGGTAAGAATGATAAATTAAGATAATACACTTGGGATCACAAATACCACCCTTGAGTATCCTCCATTGGGTAAGTTTCCCATGAACATAAAAAATCAAGAGCCTATGGTAGGAGGAGAATGAATAATATTTAAAAAGAACTAATAATAATTTTAAAATATAACTCATGTAAAATATATAAAATATGAAAAAACTAATCCAATTATAAGTTTAATGGGAACCATAATAGTTTAAGAGACAAAGTGAATTTACGGGGAAGATAATATGTCGTTTTGTGAAGAGATGTGTTTCACGTGGCATCAGTTGATTAGTGACATTATTCCACTACAAAGGATCATATATCCTTCCTTTTTTATTTTACCCCATGTACATTTTCTAATATATTAATATGATTATGTAACATGAAATCATTAGTGGGTATTTACCTAATTTTTCCATTGAAAGAATATTACAATATTATTTTTTTGTTACATGTTCGTGCATGGTTTCTATATGTGAATGGATCAATCCCATAACCATTATTATATTTCTTATTAGTTCCTTTATAGTAAAAATATCACGATCCAAATGCATATGTCCCTATAAAGGTTTGGTTCGAAGACATAGATACCAATGAGTCATAGATATAACCTCATTTATCTTCACTTGTTGGTGAAGTCTTAATCTTCAAAATATTTGTTTTTCATATTCATGGGTAATAAAATTATTTAATCATAGAGTCTTATGTGTATTTCTTAGGTTTATTCATCTGATCACTAAAGATAAAAATATTTTTCATAGGTAGTATAAATTTAATTTACAATATTTAATCTTACACAACTTCTAAAATATAGGAATTTTTTTAATACAAGGAGAGTCCCTATAGGCGATATGAAATGTGAGATTTTAATTAAAACCACTAGTTTATTCATATATAAAATTCTCGTCATAGAAGTTTCTCATATGTAGAATCTCACCCATATGGGAAATTTATATTCAACCCATGAAATATTGATTTTAGTCTCTTCCAACTCTCATCCTATTAGAGTTATACTTAGACATCGAACACAATTTAAACTTTATCACATATATCTATGTAATTATTATTACATAAATTCACAAAACCCAATTTAATCCTTAAAAACCTTAATAAAATACCTTGTACTAATATATAATTGGACTTGGATGGTCTTACTACATATAAAAATCATCACCACTCAGATTAAGTTGGATTTATTCTAAGAAAAATCAAAATGAACAAGTTAATTAAAATCATAAATTTATCCCATTAAAAATTTGATTGTAATAATTTACTAAATTAATTAATTTTAATTGATTCAAAATATTAATTAGTAATCAATTTTTTAAAAAAAAATTATTTTTAATTTTTTTCAGAATATGGCTCGCATAACTCCTATACAACCTACCTAAAATGTAAGTTCATATAACACTTCTCTTAGGGGAATATTTAAATTGACTTAAGCTAAATTTTTAAAAATTAATTATCTATATACTTTTAAATTTTTTATCTCCCCATAAATGTAGATGAAGAGAACATAATCAACTATTAGGTATTTTTAATGTGATTTTGATTGATTTGGATAGATTGTTCGAATTTTAAAACAAATGACCAAAATACGTAGCTCCATGGATATTCAAGTAACTCTATTAAACATTAATCACTAAAATATACTCTATATATATCCCATTAACTCACCTTTTATAATTAATGGGTCAAACAATAAATAATAATGAATGTTTCAAACCCCATTATTATTTTTTATACTCGTTCTTTATACGCACAATTTTAATTTTTTTATTACTAATTTTTATGTATATATATATATTACAAGAAGAATGGGATGATAAATTCATATATTGATTGATACACATAACCATTTTCTTTTTAAAAGGATGAAAATAATGTCTTTACCATCACAATCTCGCAATACAGAACTACATTCTAAGGAAAAAAACATGAATTGTCCTTCCCATCACACTCGAACAAATAATAGTGATGCATCATATCCTGAGAGAGGGTCAGTAAGGGAAATTTATCCTCAAATTTTACATGAACATATTATGTCATTATCCATATTTATGGTCTTGAAATGGGTTTATTTAAAGGCAAGTACCTAAAAATGACTTACCAAACCAGATTCCATAGTAAAATGAAAAAAATTGATGTTCTCAAATATGAATTGAAAAAAATGATCACAAGTTCTACTTTACAAATAAAATCCACATATAACTCAAGAAAGTTAGGGTTTTATGGGGATAATTTCAAAATGGTTTGGAATTCCTCTTTATATGGGAATAATAATTTGGGTTAGTGATCATTGGAATAGATTTCAAAAAATAGTTATATTCAAAAAAATTATTGAAAATAGAAGTCATGTAATGTTTATATATAAAAATAATTTTGAATCCATTCATTCAAAAATCAGGGAAAATATCTCAAATTCAACTCAATAATAAAAAAAATATAATGGATATACATTTAATCTTGAATTTCATAAAAACTAAAATGAAATAAAAACATAAAAGGAAACAAAACCACAACTCCAAAAATATATAGGCACTCCCCAACCCAAAAATGAAACGACACATTTGAATTAAATCCTAATAAATATGAATTTAAAATGTAGGGATGATATATAAAAGGGATAAAGGATGAATATAACATGTTTATTCTATGTATGGTGGATTTAGTTAGAATCTAAAATGAAACATTCTACAACCTATAAAATAAATTACAAGAAAATTATTCAAATTATTCAAATTAATGTAAAATGTAAAAGTGGGAGAGAAAATTGACTTGGATTATCCCATAAGGTCATTTTTTATAACCTTTAAGCTAGTAGTAGTATATCCAATCCCAATATCGAGATTTATGAGGATTATGTTCTGTGAAGTTCTAAATTTTATTTCTCTTAGTGTATTTTAGTAGACATTGTTAGCATGTAGCTATTCAAAAATTGAAAATCAATCCCAAAAGCAAATATAAATAGATAATTGAAAGTTAGGTGGAACTAGAAATGGGTTTTCACAATTGTATTTTATGGCGTCCTACTCAATATTGTATATAGGTTTTTTGAGGAGTTATTATAACCACAATGGGATCTACGAGCTCTTTTAAAACCAAATTTATATTTTCTTCAATGAAATCCTCTTCCTTTTATTCTTATTATTATTCTTCTACACTCTATAGGTAAAATTTTAGTAATAAATATTTAAAACAAAAATAAGTGTAGTGAATCAGTATTTTAACAAATTAAATAAAAAAACAAGTGCATATAATGTTAAGTCAACTCCCTTAGGTTGATCAATTATAAGTATTCAATCTTTATGTAATATCATTTAGAAGATTATACATTTATATAAGAGGTATGAATTTTAAAACCCCATGATATTATGTAATATTTTTTTAAATAAATTCATGTTCATTGATAGATTTCATTACACACAACACCATTTTTAAACAAACCACACTATAAAATAAGATATTATTATTTAATGTGATAGTTATCACTCAACTATTGAATTAGAGGGCATGAATAGGACTGAATAAATTAAAAAAATTATATATTTTACACATGTATAACATAAATATATTATTTATTAAATGATTACAAATGAAAATTAAAATTATTTGAAAGAAAATTGAAATATTATTCTAAAAAAATGTTTCCTTACACATAATTAGTTTTTTATGTTAATAAATTAAATTAATCCATATTTTTAAATGATTTTAATTAAATTTATTTATTATATTTTCAATAAATTTTTTAAACTTTCATTTAGTATTATTTTCCTTATAATTGGATAAGAATAAACTAATTTTATTATTAAAAATGTATTTTTCTTAAAAGATTTTTTTCACGTTTTCTTACATATTTAAAAATTAATTTATTCTGTATATATAGATTGTATTTTTAAAATTTTATTCCAAATTTGGAATAATGGGGTTAAAAATTTTGTAAATATACCCATTTTATTTTTTTTCAATTGAATATTAATTCAGATAAAAATTTGTCGTTGTGGAAAAGCATAAATCGGATTAATCTAGGATAAAACTATGAGATAAGGGAATTTGTTTTAGTCTTAATTCTTATTAGATTGATGTTATTTTACCATTATATACTTGGTCTTGAAATTTATTTATTTAATGGAAACTTGTTCATTAATATGAATTATATAATATTAGAAGCAAATAAAGTCAGAAAATGTCACTCTGTTAGTCTTAAATATATATTTTTTTAAGGTTGGGGCTGAAGCCTCATTTTATTATTAAAGCAAATAAATCCTTTTAACTAGGTATAGGGGGACCCATTATATAGCCCGAACGCCCAAGGACAAGTGGCATGAATACAAAGCTTGAAATCCTGTTTTTTTTTCCGAAGGACCCCTCAGTGAACAGTACTGCTATTTTACCCGGGCTGCTATTGTACCATCTACAATATCATCGCTGATACAGTTCCTACTACAGAACATCCGCCGCTACAGTGTCACCACTACTACAGTAGCCACTACTATAGTACTATTATTATGCCCTGCTTCAGTTGTTTTATAGTACCCCATAATTTTGTCCTTCCCCAGATTTGATCTTAGGTCTTTTGGATGCCATGCAGGAGCTTGTACCACTTGGGTACAAGCTCATTGGCAATATTAAATATATCTTAATAGTCAATATAAGGATAAATTTATGATATAAATACAATAAATGAATATTTTGAGATAAATAAAAAAAATCATGATGGAAAACTATTTCTAATTTTTATAAATTATATGATTACCTTAAATTCTTATACAGAACTGATGCAGTATTTATTAAATTATTATAAAAATAAAAAAATGATTTTTAAAATATTAAAAGAAATGTAATTTGGGAAAGTAATAGTGTACCATTAATTTTATAACAAAATATGACAATTTTTTGTTTTAAATTATTATATTAAAATTACAGATTGTTATCTGTCTTTTAAACCAAATTAAATGAATAGTTTTAAAATTCACGTTTATAATATTTTTTCCAATAAATATTTTATTGATTTTTTAAAAATTATAAATATCTTGAAATGGGAAAAATAGGAAGGTATATGGTTTAAAATTTAATCCTTTGTCCATTTATGCTTTAATAGTTAACTTTTAAGTAAAATTATAACTCTTTAAGAGTGAAATTTTTTTACCATGGTTAATGTTAAAATACGTTAACTAAGGTGTTAAACCAAAAGATAAAATTTAATACACCGCATAAATCAATCCATATTTTATTGGTTGATGTATTTTAAACCCCATAATATATTTTCTTTAGAACCTTGGGATTTTAATGGAATTTGGGCTAGATAATGACTTTATTAAATTTTAATCTTTTATAAAATCATTTGAGTGTCCCATACCTCAATTATAAAAGGGAACCATCCTTTCCATTCTTCAGACCACCTTTATTCTTTTATCTCAACCATCCTGTACCAATTTCCATTTTAATATTCCATATACACATTAAATATGTTTTATTCTTCCTAGAAGACCAACTTTAGTCTCTTTAAGAGAAGATCTATATGCGTTCTTCCAAAGAATTGGCAATCACCTTAACCAACTGCTGTTTTTACCTCTTCCTTTACACATACAAATTGGTGGTATTTATCATAAAATAATAAATTTGGTATCCTAAATATACTAAAATTTTATTTTTATTATTAAATAATTATTATCCACCATATTTCCCATCAAAATGGGATGTGAAAATATTTATCATGTGTGTGCACCTCTTACCATATCTACATAGCAATAAAATTCATGTTACATATTCATATTTCATGGATGGTTATTAAAATTGTTTTAATTTATATATATTATAATCAGGACATAATTATAATTCTATAATTATAATATCAAATCTACCTTATTTCCTTCAAATCTGTTGAAAAAATGATAATGTTGCTTGTGCATACGTGTGGACTACCACCTCCACAAAGTGATGTGATTCGTTTTTCATTTCTATTTTACATGAATAGTAATAAGGATAGAATTAATTAAAATAAAAATTATAAATGATATAAAAAATATTATTTTATGGGGAATTATTATTTAGCTTTATTTTATTCCATCTATTGAAAAGTGAATATTGTGTTCATGTGTATATACAGTCTGTCGTCTCTATAAATTATGTAATTCATTTTTCAATATCTAATTTTATAGATGACTGAAAATATTATAATGAACATATATAATATTTATATTAGGATTAAAATTTTATAGTTTATGAAACCTTGATCAAAGTACATGTACCAAAACTACTTAACCAAAACATAGATAAAAAACGAAGTAGATATCATCTGAAATAGTGATTTTAATAAAGAATCATTAATAAACATGTGAAAAAAAAGTTGTATGTAAATAATATATGATATGATATTTATTATTATATTTCTATAATATAGGTATAATAAAAATATATTTATTATAATGTTTTCTAACATGTATGAAGGAAGTTATACTCAAGGTAAGAGATCTTCATCTCACTTTTATATCTTTGTGTCACATGACATATTTACAAATTGTTTCATTTATGAGGTGTATATCCTTCACATGAATTTTATTATGATAATACTTATTAAATTTATGGGATTTATAAATCAAACTATGTTTCATTTTTATATTTGTATTACGATTTAAATATTTCTAAAATGATAAGTATTTTATGTCACAATCTCATTGTTTATCAAGATTATTTGTGATTTTGTTTTTAATTATTAAAAATTAAAATCTACCACTCTAGAAACTCATGGATTTTATTGTCCAATTTTTATTTAATGAGAATACATGATTTCATTTTCTTTTCCAAAATATAATTACTCAATATACTAAAAATTTGTTTTTTTAAATCAACTGTATTTCCATCATCAATCAAAAAATGTTTTCTTCCATATCCATGTATTCTAGATTTTATTAAAAAAATGTTTTTAATATTATCCGATGATTGTGTAATTTCATTTTTACCCATGTTTCACTTTTTAAAAATTGGTTTAAAATGAATCTTTTTTTTATTTCCAAAACATTTTACTTTTTCACTTTTCACAGAAAACGTGAAGGAAATGATTTCTGTTAACTTATATAGAATGAAATTAATTTCTTGCCTTCCCAGCTACTCTAGGTTTTAAAGATTAAATTAAAATTTTCCATGGTTATTTTCATGATTTTTTTTTCAAAATATTATAAAATGTTATTATATTTTAATGAAGTGATTTAAAATTTAAAATTGTATTGTCTTCAAGAAATATTCTGACTGATATTTTAAAATAATTCTTTATACATGACAAAATCCTTTCATTCTAATTATGTTTTACTAAGGATATTATCCAATGTTACAATTACTATTCTTTCTCTAGAAGGTTTATTTTTATGATGAAAAAAATTCTATGTAACCCACTCCTTTTCTATAGTTTATGTTATGATAAAATGATAAAATGTTTATGAAAAATGTCTATTTTATATGGGTTATGATGGGATGAAATATTTATAAAACCAATTTATCTTCAGGGATTCAATGGTGATAATTGTTTTACGATCATTTTGAAAAAAATATTTATAAGTTTATTTATCTGAGGGATGGGACTAGAATTTAATATATATATATATATATATATCAAATTTTTTGGGTAAAGTGAGATATCTCATGAGATAAATAAGATCAGAATGGGGAGTTAACCTAGTTTAGTAATGGTCTATATTCACTATGATAATATTTGTAGTGAAACCCAACTACTATGATGGTTTGGAAAGTAAATCCTATCCACTATGATATTATTTAGAGTGAATTGTTACTACTATGATAACATTCATAGTGAAAAAAATCCACTAAAATATTCTTGGAAATGAGCCTTAACTACTAAGGAAATAATTTTCTATGCTTATGTGTATACCAAAAACATATGTCTTATGCAAATGTTATAATCTCATGGAACATGTTAATTGATTATTTTATGATTCATGTGTTGTAAACTGGAACACTTTATGACATGACTCATGATTTTGATCTTTGATATACAGGGTATAAATTTAAAATTTTATCATCATATTCAGATTCTATTATTCCCATGTTATGATCAATTTGTCATTGTTATCTCCCATGTTTACCCATGTTGAGAATATGATCTCACCCTTTCTGATGTTTCATTTTACATAGGTTATAAAGAAATTTATTATGTATGATATTTCTAGTAGGGAAAATGTTATCTAGAATATAGTGGGAGATGATATAGTACACTTGTGATCCAGTTGTTTATGTATCAATCATTCCAAAGGAACTTGACCTATATGACTCCAGAATGGATTGTTATGTTATGTAATGAATATTCATAAAAAATATTATCTGTATATGTATAAAAATTATTCATCATTATATGGATTTTGAAATCACACTTCTACCTCTATGATTTCTTTTCAAAAAACGTGGGAACGAACCTTCTTATTCCTCAGCTAGGTGTTGTTAGAACTATTGAAAATACTGTGAGAATTCTGTGAGATCCATTGCTAAGGATTCTTAAAATTAATATCCAAGGACTTACTTAGTATCCTTGATGAGCTCATTTTACACCTCCTCTAAATACTTTGGATCTTTTGAAACATTTTATGTGTCCACAAAAAAATAGTTTTTTGTATAGGAAATGGTGAGTCCAATATTATTTCCATTTTTAATTAATTTTTGAGTTTATGTTATAGTAATGAAAATAGTATTTAAAAATAGTTGGTGGAAGTGAATGAAAAAATTTCCTCCCTATTATTAGGAATAACTATGATGTGGGAGAACCTTGTCAACATGTTTTATTAATCAAATAGACAAAATTTAGATCCCTGATGAATATTGTATAGGATGTGACAAGGAGTTTTTCTACATGGAATCATTCACTATCCTTTTACCACTTATTAATATTTTTTTATATTTTAATAAATTAAACATTGGATCATGAAAAATGATTTTAGAAATGAAATGTAAAAAAAATAATAAATAAAATAAAATATTTTTTTGAAATGTGCCAATCCCTTAGGTTATGTGAAAGGGTCTTTTATTTCAATTCTATATATACTCTATTCCATTAAACAACCCATAATAAATTTTTAGGATATTCCATGCTACATACATTGTGAACATAAATGTGTATTGGACACCCACTAAACATCTCATTCCCACATATTCTATAGTGTAACAAAAAAATAAATACTATATGGATGAGGCATTCACCTTCTAAACACCCATCTCCACTGTATTTCATTCATCATTCATCTTCCACCATTGAATCATATATTGAATAATACAAATGAAGGTATGGTAAAGATATTTGGTAGAAGATATAATGAGGAAGAATGTGGTAGGAGAGTCTAAATACCACCTAAACCCATTATACACACCCTTAATATCTCTCTTGTATAGAATTGAATCATAATAAATTAAGCATAAAGACATAGTCTCACCATTTCCTCTACTAGGTATTAACCCTTGTGTTATTTTTCCATAATAATGGACATGTATATATAATGTTTGGAAAGATAAAGTGGATTTAAAGACATATGGGGAGGTCATTAATTTCATATATACATTCAATATAGAATTAGTTGAGTGGTGATATTCCTATACAAAAAAATACACAAGATCATTCCTTTTTTTGTTGTCACTACCACCTCTCCCCCCCCCCCCTCTATGATCAATGTCTGCTCTTTTTATATAATTAAGGAAAATAGAATCATTATTGGGTATTTACATGATTTGAATATGTGAAGGAAATATGAATATTCTTTTGTTATCACATGATAATTCATGGATTCCATGTGTTTAATAGATTAATCCGATGAACATCATTTTACTTCTCGAATTTTATTGTACAACTATGAACCTAGAATATGAAATAGATATGTCACTGACTATGTATGGGTTTTAGATAGAGATACTAGTGAGATATATGTAGAAGATCAATTTTCCTCGCCAGTTGGTGAAGTCATAATCAGTTACATGATAGTTTTTCATAATCATGGGTTAAGAAATTATATAATCATATGTTTGATGTGTGTTTCTTTAGTTTATTAGGATAACAATTGAATATCGAGTATCCTTGTTATGTGTAGTTATATATTCATTTCCAAATTTTATTTAAACATATCTTTTGAATGAAAGTAATTATCCTGATGTATGGCGAATGGAATAACATTGATTTTTATAAAATATTATTTTTAGAGTGGTAAAATGGATCCTAATTTGTTTATTTAATGGATTTAAAATGATATTTTAGTTATTGAAATTTATGTTGATAATATTGTTTATGGTAATTAAATTTAATTTATTTATAAATAATTTTCTAATTTTATGGAAAGTTAATTTTATATGAGATTAATGGGTGAATTAAAAATATGTTTGTGACTTGAAATTAATCAAATCAATGATGGAGTGTTTCTTAATCAAATTAAATATTATCAATTTTTTTTAAGTATTGTTGTTTAGATTTTAGTAACTTTATTTAGACCCCTACGAGCCCTAATTTTTTTTTGTATTTAGATATATCTAGAATATCTACAGACTCTAAAATATTTAGTGGCATGATTAGTAATGTTTTATATTTGATGGAATCTAGACCTATTTTAAAATTTATTGTTTTTATATGATAAATTTCTATATGATACTATTTAATCTTAATAAAAAAATTTAAATGAATTTTTAAATATTTTAAAAGATATTTTAACTATGAATTGTATAATTATTGATAAAATCTATTTTTACTTTCTTACTTATTTATATTTAGATTTTGGAGGATTTAGATTTGATATAAATGGTGTTTCAGTTATTTGTCACTATCTTAGTAAAATATTAGTATATTAGATTATAAAGAAAAAAACTATTTTGTTTTATATACTCCTGATATAGAATATATATATTGTTTAATGTCCTTCAAAATCATTATGCATTAAACGAACATTGTTCTAATATGGTTTAAGTATTTAATAGATTCTAATTTATTGTGAAAAATCTTCTATAATATCAATTTCACAAAATCTATTACATCAATATATAAAAAACCATATTTACATGATCATTAATTTTTTTTACATATTATGTAACAAAATATAAATTACTCTTCATATATGTTCTAATAGAAACTCAACTGGTTGACATTTTTACTTAACTGTTTTATTTATCAAGACATGAGAAATTAAAATCTCGTCTAGGTATGATGAAGTTTTAATATTTTACTATATTTTACACTAGTTTATATAATTTACATAATTTACATTTAATAAAAAGGAATTTTTTACAATTAAAATGATTTTTTTTAAAAGTGATTTTATTTTAACTATTTACTATTTAAAAATTATAAAAACTAGGATATTCTTAAAACATCTTGTTTTTAATGTTTAATTTTTCTAGGGGGGAGATTTTTTTTTGTTATGAAATTATTATGATTTATAGTTTTTTTTTTGTATTTTTAATACTAAAAATATATCATAATGTATTTTATTTCTTCAAATGGATAATTATAATTTTTCATAATATCATATACTTGATCTGTAATTTATTTTTGTTCTGGTTTTTATATATTTTTTTCATAAAGGATTCTATTGTCACGCATTAGATCTTAATTTTCATTTTTAATGTTTTAATTATATAAATAAGTAATGAAGTTAAAATTATTGATTCTTTATTGATCAATTCTTTATAATTTGTTTTCAATTTTTTTGGGAAAATTAATTTTCTATGTTTTCTTTTTTACCCTTACACAACCTATAGCTAAGAATATATTCTCTTATAATATTTTTCATTAGATTTTTAAATAACCAATTCAAAATTTTCATGTTACCTTTATATACTCACTAGAAAAATATTCTTCTAGAGATATTTTTAACCTATAAACAATATTCAGATATTGTATTTTACCCCATTGAGAGTATGTTTTTTACCTTAACTTAAGTGGTTGAAATCCCACAAGATCCTTATATAGCATATGGAATTTACATCTTACCTTTACGCATGTCTAGAAACTCTTTGTTTATGTTTACACATCTTATGTAATAATTTTACCTTGATATATATTTGTTCTTATAGTAATTTATGAATCTCGATCACTTGAACTTATACATGCTTAATTTTTTTCTAGTGGTATCTTCACTTGATGTATCTCATTTTCACATGTGTCTCATCACTTTTTTTATACATTTGATACGCTCAACCAGCTAATTTTAATTATGGTTGTTCCATTCCACAATATGTTATCACACATTCATTGGGAAAGTGAGACTTCATGGTAGGAAATCATAGTATTTCAATCAATTATACCAGTTAAGTCTCACCCATTCAACCCTTATGATGGGTTTATTGATTTCATGACTAAAATATGGGTGTTTTCTGTATTCCATTGTTTTTTATTTTTGTGGTATATTTATTTTATACACTGTAATATTTATTTATTTATTTATTTATTTATTTATTACATTAATAAATTTAAAATACATTTAAACTATGTGAGGTTTTTTTTGAAAATATGTGAATCGATTTAAATAAAAAATTTATAGTTATTCATTCCCACATGAACATGTGGATTAAATTTTGAAAATTATACATGTATTTAGTAAGGTAGATTTTATTGTTTTAAAATTTTCTAATCTAACATTTAAAGATAAAGAATATTTTTAAAGCTATGTGAATATAATTAATGTATAGTTTTTAATTGGATTTCTCATATATTTAAATTTATAAGGTATTTTTTGTTTTTAATTTTACACTGTGAGATTTTTAAGAATTAGTTTAATATATTGTTATAGAATACTATTAAACTATTTATATTATGAATTAAAATTATTTGGAAAAAGTTTTTGATTTTAATTTCAACTATGATTTGGGAATGATAATTTATGTCTTTTTGATATTTATGGGTGCTTATTATAATTATTATTTTAATTTTATGATAGGTTATTGAATTCTTATTAGTGGTTTGTAGTTTTTATTTAAAAAGGTATTGATAAATTCATGAATAATGATGTTATGATACACTTTCGATGAAAAATTTCAATCTATCAAGTGTTGTGTTATTCAATGTACTTTAAAATTACAAAGTGATCATGTGCATAAAAAGTTACATGCACTGTACAATATTCCAAGGGGAACCTAATATTTTATGAACAATACTAGTGTCTTGATGATATTTGATATATCATACTCAAGTACTATAGGTTTTTCTTAAATATATATTCATCAACTTATTATATTCTTGATTTCTTCAATATATGTATTATTTCAACATATTTTTTCGTGTGTTCAAAAAGCATTGATTTATTCTTTTCCAAAAAAATCATTCCCTATATTCATGTTGTGACTAACATATTCTAATGTTATGATCATTTGGGTTTTGAATCATGATTTATAAATTAATTTATTGTAATGGGTTGTAAATCCCCCATTAAAAATAGTTATCTTAGTTATACTTCCACTAGAAAAAAGTTAGTAGTGACAGGGTTATGATTTCTCTTCAAAAATCATGTTGTATATAACACATATTTTAAGGAGTTGAGATGATTAATAGTATATATAGTTTTAGTTTGGACTTATCTTCTATAAAATTTAATTATTTTATTATTTAATTTTCCACATAATATTATCACATTTTATGCTTGATAATTAACATTGATGGTAAATTAGATAATTTATCTATTTTACGTAAAATTTTAGCATGGAATTTTCTCTCCATCCCCCTTTATACCATTAATTATATCCATATAGTCCTTAATAATAGAGGTTTTATAATTACATTATATGAAACACTATTTTAAAAAAATAAAGCATCTTTTATAGAAAAATAATAGAATGAAGTATTAAGTCCACATTGACTCCAAATTGATCAAACCATGTATAAAATGGTATGATTCGTCCTCTTATACACAACATTTCATTATGGTGTTCGAGGAGGATTGAGTTATAAAATTATTTGATTATTCTTATGAGGATAAATGAATTCATAGATCAAGTATTCAGTATCATGGTCTATCTATAGAATCATAATCCTCTTTCCTATTTGATTCTATATCTCATTTTGAGACTCATTGAACTTTTCAAAAGTTACTTACTATTTTCCAAATAAGTACATAATAATATTGAATAAATTCATCAGTTTTGGTAATTAAGTATATAAAAACCCACTTTCCTGAGTACTCATTGGCCCACATACATCACTATCTATGAGATCCAATAGTCCAATATCTCTTTAATATTTTCTGCTAAATAGTTCTTTGGTCATCGTGATTGATAAGTAAGATTAAATAGTTTCAAATGATTTATAATCAAAGGGTTTCAATAATCCATATGTAAGGACTGTTTTTATACATTTCTATTTTATATTTCCAACAAAACAATTCCAAATATAGGTTAGATTATAATCAACCCATAACATATTATTTTTAATTTATAAATTGGATTATCCATTTCTATAATTTAAAATCCTTTCATTGTATTCTCAATTCCATAAAACATCTCATTAATATATATAGTAGAATTGTAATTATAAATATTTACTGAGAATCCCTTATTTTAAATGAAATATATAGAAATAAGTTTTCTATTTATAATAGGGACATAATAATATTTCTCCAACTCTACGGTTAATCCACAATGTATATGTAGATCAAAAGTATTGAACACTAATATAAGAACTCTTTCTCAGTTACTCAACTTCTACCTTTATCAATTCCCTCTTATCTCAATGTCTGTGTTTATCAGCAGAAATGTAGGATACACACTAGGTATCTAATACCCACTAATTATAGTTAGTTGAATCAATTTCTATAACATTCACATTTAGTGGCTTTGAATTCTTCTCATTTAGAACAATTATCAACACTAGATAAAAATCTCTATTTTTTATTGGTCATACCTATAAGAGATCTTTATATGATTCGTGAAATAAGCCTTAATTTCAAATAAATTTATCGGTTTGTGAGTATCATGTTTTATTTATTATCATCAATGTTTGTTAATGAAATAAATCAAACCCAAAATTAATATCTCATACATCATATCTATTTAGTTATCTAGGATATATATTTGATTGAGTGGTGAGTATTTTTGTGTATTCTACTCAGCACTTAGTTATTTTGGTAGGAAATCATCATAATCATAAAAATAATTATTCTAAGATATTTGGTTAAGAAAAAGTTTTTATGATTACATAATATGTAAAAAATATACCATAATATTCTAGTATCCTAAAATATAGCGTTTCTATATAGGCGCTACCCAAATCACATAATATTATTTAGTTATCAATCTTTTAAGCTTATCTATTTCCATTATTCATTAGATATTATAATTCATGGTAAGCATTCTATTGAAGTAATAACTTGGTTGAATAATTGTGGGCTTGACATGTGCTACTATGGAAGGAATTTCACACTCAGTATTTTAAAGGGGTTTATTTATTAAAGTCTCGCCTACTTGATATACATCATATGTTAATTAAATTTATAACTATTTTATCTTACAAAATATTTAAATTCTTATGATTTTATTCGTTTTTGTATGCATTCTTCTAATGATTTACTTTTGGAATACTATTTCATCCATAAAATTAATTAATTTAAACCAAATTAATAAATAAATCTTTACACAACCCACAATCTTCTGTTATTAAACCCAGAAAAGAAACAAAATATAATCATACATATGTAAATGCCTCTCACACATATAGAATATGAACATTTCATATAGGGGAATATAGTTATAGGATATTGATAATATCCACATGAGTAATCCTAAAGTGATATATAACTACCCTTTCACCTTTCTAGAAGAATTTATAAGACACAATATTGGTGGTTATTCTGGCCTAATTCCATTTCCCCATAGAGATATTACTCAATAAATAATTTTTTCATGATATATATAACACCTAATATGAAAAAAATATATACAATAACAATTCTCAACTTTTTATCTCGAAAAAATAACTAAGGTCATGGTAGATGAAAAATAAATCCTATGGAGTCATACCTATAATATATCTATCTCCCAGTAGAAATTCATAATATAACTTTAAACATGAAAAATTTATATATTTTATAAAAAAAATTCTAAACATGAATAATATAAAGAAATAAACTAAAAATAATTAATAATTATTTTTCAAAATAAGATAACAAATTTAAAATTTTCATATTTTTCTTTAGGTATCCCAAAATTAAATTTTAATTCCTAGGAATTATATAATTTATAAACAATTTGAAAATCATAATTAAAAATATAAAAATAATTATTTTAAATATTTTTACACTTTATTTATTTTAAAAATAGCATCCAATCATAAAAAAGGAACAATATTAGAAAGGTATGGATCTTTCTATTAATTGTATTTTTCTTTATAAACCTCAATCAAAAAAATAAAAGATGTAATTTTCTATAGTAAGTGTTATTTAATAATAGGTTCATATTTAACAACATAAATTATATTTGTAAATATGGAATGATTCTTTATTTATTATAAACCTCATACTAACCTTTATTTTATAATATTTTTGATCATATGATATAACTAAATTTATAACCAAAATAATATTACATATCTTATCATATGATATATGCATGTTGTCTGGTTCAAAAATGTAAAACAAAAGAAATTACATGTACTGTATTTAATGATATAGACACATATGAATTAAGAAATATAATTTTTTAATAACTAGTAGATTAAAAACATTTAATCCTTGATGAGAAAAACATTGATATCACTAATGGGTTTTAGGGTATCATCTCATGATTTATATCAAAAAAACCATATATGGATTATTCTATGTTCAAGGAATTGAATATATTTGAAAACAATGAATATTTTATAGGTATATAATAATAAATGGACTCTATATTTTTTCTTCTATAGTGAATGGATTTTGAATGTCATGGAGAAATAGAAATACTCATCTTTCCTATGTATGTGATCCACCATCCCTTGAATGATAGTTCGTAATATGAGTATTCCCATAATTTTGAAGGGGCTCTGGTTCTTTTTTTGTGAGTGAAGAACAATGATCGAGAGAGAGTAAAGATATTGAAATATTTTCATTAAACTAGTGGTCACCACCACCATCTCAAATAGGATGGATTTTATCAAATTATATAGCCTTCCTCAATGTGTTTGAATAAATAGTGAACACATTTTCCATATTGGGTAGTAGTAAATTACACCAATGAATGAATTAAAACTGGAGAATCTATTAAACCCATTAAATGGGTATGAATTCTATCTATAATCCACTCATTTTGGATTAAATAAAAAAAGAAACCATGTTGTTGGATCGACCAAAAGTATTAATGCATTATCATAAATTCATACCCCTATCACACACTACAATGAGGCCTTATATTAAGATATAATATACATTTTAGTATACTTATATCAATTATTAAAATTCATGGATATCATTAGATAATATATCCCTTGATTTTATATATTTATAACCACCCTAACCTAAAAAATGGGGTGAGTGAATAGAACCACTTACCATGATTCTTGATTTGTCTTATTACACAAGTCGACAATCCTGAATAATAAAATAAAATTTTCTTAAATTATTTATTTAATTTCTTTTCATGTTTACTTTATTTTTTATTCTTTCATGTTCATTTATAATCAATTAATTAATTTCTTTTATCAATTTACTTTATCAGATAGATTTTTATTTCATGGTTAGAGGGTCTCATCGAATTCTTAGTAATAGTCAAAGTTCAAGTAAAAATAGTAAATATCACAAGAAGTGTAATGATAATAATTTTATGTCTTTCCAAAATTTGAAACGGTTATAAATATTAAAAATTGTTCAAATTTATTAACCATTCAATTTTTAAAGTTGTGATTGTATAATAATGGCCCCCTTCTCTCTCGACTCTACATTTCTCGTCCTCCTCCTCTCCTAGAGTTTCCTCCTGAAACACTTCGTCGCAGATCGGTGGTGCACCTGCTTCCTCCCTTTCTCCCCCTCTTTTGCCTCTCCCCATCCCCCTACCTCGACATGATTCTCTTTTGTGGGATCTACCCCTCCTTTCTTTTTTCTTGGATTTTCTTATCCGTTTTCTGTGTTCTCTCTACCCTGCTTGCCTGACGACGCTCACTGGTGGGATTCCTATGCCTTTCACCTCCCCTCTATCCTCCTTTCCCTACGTATATGACCTCTATGTTGGTTCAATGTGTGGGTGTTTCATGTGGTTTGGTTTGGTGATAATGGTGGTGTTTGATTTTCTTCTTCACCTATTCCCTTGTTGTCTAACCCGTCAGCCTCAAACCCTTCTTGTTCGGGCTCAATGTATGTTTCGGGACATCTTGGGATGGTGTTGGAGGGTGGATGGCGGCGGTCTCTAAGCTTTCTCTTGAATGGTGTTTGTTTTCTCGTATTTCATGTGATTTCCTCTCTTAAGTTTCTCTGATGTATCTTTCTAGGGATGCCTCTCTATCCTTCTGATTTCCTTTAAGATCATTCTTTTTTGTTCAGTTTTTTTTTTTGTGCTTTGGGGTTATATTTCACTATGGTTTGTTTTCGATTTTGGTCCTCCTCAAAGATGATACTAACAGTGCTCATGTTAGATATGATAAAGTTGTTTTTAGTTTTTGTGATCAAATTTGGTTTGTACAATGTTGCTACCAAAGGAATCGATCGTGGTTTGAAGCTTCGTTAGGACACTTTCTGGAAGGAGTTTGACGATCGGCATTATTGATGACAAAGTCGGTTATAGTGATGGATGATGGTGAGGTGGACGACATTGGCTAGAGGGTGATAATAGTGAAGTATGATGGTGACAGTGGTAATCATGACTTGTCATCTCAATACATGCGGTCTTGTGGACCATGCGGTGGTCCTTTTTCAAATTTAAATGTGGTTATTTTGGTTTTTCGTTTTGAAATTTTAATTTTTAATTTTTTAATGTTGTTGTTCTATTTGAGTTCTAAAAGTGTTTGGTTCCCAATAACCCATAAAGATTATTTAGAAAATTAAAAAAAAGATATTTCGATGTTTTTATAATGGTATTTTCATTAAGGTGGTTTTACTAGCCATGATGAACATTATTTATTTTATTTAATTTTATAATTATTTCAAATATTTAAAATATGAATTATATTAGAATTTCATTAATATTTATATATATATATATATAAATGTTTTATTATAACCATACATGAAGGTGGTGATATTTTTTTAAAAACAACATCTTTATAGGATGTTATATAAGCTGTTAAAGGATGATAGTTTTAAAGAAATAACTATAGTTTTCATTTAATAGATTTTATATTTTGATTAAAAAATATTATCTGTATTTTAATTTTTTTATTTTATACCATTATTGAACTTGAATATCATATTTAAATCATCCATGGAGGCAATAGAGAGATATTTACTACATTATACATGAGAGCGGCGAACAGACCATAATATAGGTGACGATTTCATTTTAAAATTAAATGAGGGTGATTAAGATAATGGATTTTTAGCCCCTATAAAAAATTAATTATAACAAAAAGGATCCATGATCTGGGCTAAACCAGTCCAATAAATTATTAATAAAAAATGTATATCTTACAAAGTTAGGAAATACAGTAGAGTTTACAATGGTTTGAATGAATCGCCCCATGCATATCATCATCAACCAATGAAGTGAAAAATTATGGTCCTCTAAAAGTACACATCATGCTTTTCTCAATGATCACCTTCTTTAAAAGAGAATCTTCCATCTGGTTCACTTATCTGTAAACATGATGGACAATATGATTGAGATAATAAGCATAATGAATGTATTTAATCCACTTGGGCATGAGTCTCATTGGACATTTCTTGTTCTATCATGGAGTGTCCTAACAACATTTACAGAATCTGATTCTATCCACAGGTTCACCATTTGATGATGGAAAACAATATTGATGTTGTAAATCATTTCATATAGGCCATTTCATATGAAGCTCCAATAAAAATATAATGAAAAAAAATAATACTTTTATAAATCCATGATGATTTTAGAAAATACCTATGCAACCCAAAGTTCCAAATATTCCAAAGTCCTCATTGTCAACATTAAATTTTAACTGATTTCTAATAGGGAGAATCAACTTTGTTGATTAGTGGACCAAGGGCTATTTGGGTTTTCCTATCAAACCAAGAAGTCCGAGAATTCTCAGATCATGCATATTTTCATGCATTTCCCCAAGCTGTACTCTTGCGGTCACACAAACTTCACTATGTAGAGTAGAAAATCCACCATGAACGGAGGGGTCTTATTACTCAAATAGCTTCACATTACATGCTCACTAAATAGAATCAAATACTAAAGCTACTACAACTAGTATAGGGTGCATTATCTGGTCACTCTTCTTGGTGATGTTGAGAGAACACATAAAATTATCAAGCTTCCAATATCCATGAAAATCAAAGTCAATGAAATTGGCACTATAGTTCCACAATTCCCTTGAAAAAAACATAGTTGATAAATAGTTTAATGATGTTTTCTTCAGCTTTGAGATAGATATAGAAGGCTAAGATGGTGTACTAGCCAGCCCTCTTCATCTGATCATGTATTGATAATATATTTTTGTAGATTCTTCATAGGATAGTGAACGTCAATGGCAATATATAATTTCCCTTTAAACTAGACAGCCAAGCTGGAATTATGAAGGAAGTTTCCATTTTGATCCTTTAATAATTTTTAACATTTAAATTCCCATTATAGTTCAGCTTCTAAACCAAAAAATAAGTGTCAATGAACACGTATCGATTAACATAACATATAACCTACAGTGGTATAAAATCAAGGCATCTAAGATGTGAAATAAACTCCCCAATAGTTATTTTCATTCTCTCATGAGGAATATTCATCCAATCCTTTAGTTGTTTATCAATACAAAAAGTAATAAATTAATTTAAATCAGAGTTCTTGATAACCAACCATAACTTATGTTTCATGATTTCATGAAACGAAAGCTTAATTGAAAACTAAACTGATGATCCAGGATGATAAGAACACCCATTCAACAACCTACTCTTGAATATACATATAATTAATAAAATCACATGAGGGGTCATTAGTGGTTAAAAGGTTCCTTGTGAACTTACTAATCAAGACATCATTATAAATCATCAGGTCTTTGATGCAAAGTCATCACATTTCAATGGGTTTCATACACTCCTTCCAAGCAATGGTTTTCAGTTTTACTTCATGCACAAACCTATTCAAGATAAAGTTCCTTATCATGAAATGAAGCTACATGATGAGAGTCATTGACCATTTATATATGTAGAAAGATTATAAAAATATGGAAGTGATCACGGAATTAACAAGGAACACCCTCCCAACATGGGACATATACTTACCTTTATAAATGGACAGTTGATTGCTTTTACAATAACTAATTCCTCTAAGAAACTGATTTTTCACAATAACCTAGAACAGTGGTACACCAATGTTAATAAAAGTAAGGGATCCCCTTATCACCCCAAGTTTCCTATTAATCATGTTATGCTTTCCCATAGGTATACCATCACTAAAAACAATACAGGATTTTTCCCAACTGATATCCATCCCAAAAACTTCCACGTAATTATATAGAGTGCCTAAATTTTTGAAATAGTTCTCTTTAAGGTTTGTCCAAATAACATGATGTCATATTCATATAGAAAGTTAGATGGGACCAACCCATTACATCCATCTTTAATCTGATTATATAAACCAACCTAAGTAAGATCATTAATATATCTACTAAGGTAGTCCTTGGAGGAATAAGGGTGTAGTAGTTCAATAGTAAGGGTGTCATAATTTAATAGTAAAAAATGTATTATATCATTCAATGAACTTCTAGAAAACTAAAAAATTGTTTAATAAAAACATTTACAAAACATTGTACTTATATGATATATTATTATTCATGAAAAATACCAAAAAATAACTTTTACCAAATTTTGACATAATGATTCCAAAAAATACTTCCATTTTATAAATATAATTTTATAAACATGACGAATTAAATTATATTCAATTATTATATATTCAAAAATATGAATATTTATTTCATTGTGTATTTTCTATGTCATATAAATATTAATTATTATTGCATAAAATTGTAAAATTATTAATATAATTATTAATATTTTATATACCATTTTATCAAAATAAATTTCAATTTTTAAAAAACTAATTTTATGATCAAAAATATATTTAATGACAAGAAAACATAATTCACTTCCCAAAAATACAATTATTCTTTTTTTAATGGAAAATATTGATTTAATTATATTTAAATATTCAATTTGAATATTTTATATTATAAACGTATTTTATTTTTATTTCCTAAAGTGCCCAAATAATATTTTTCTATGCTAGTGGTAAGGTTACTATTATAATAGCCATGTTACTATTAAAATGGTTAAAGTTAAAACTATCATATAACCTTTACACATCTAATATATACCTTTTGTTTCTATATTTCTTTATTCACCCATTCCCCCTCTAGGTTACTCATATTTGATATAAAATTCCTAGTAACTATGATAATAGTTTGTTTTCTTTTTAAAGTATTTTTCATGTTAGTGATAATACATAGTATTCATGATGTACTAGAATTAAATTTCTAGTTAACTTATATTCTTGTTCTTGATGTCCAATTGTACTATTTTCAATTTTATACTTTAATATATACATAATATTTTTAACTTAATGTAGTATTGTTTATTTTTTATAGGATACATATGACTAGTTTACAAATATATATTTGAAAAAATTCATAATGAAATACATTTTTGATGATATTCTTATCAACTTTAAAAATTTCATCCTTCAAATTTCAATTTATCCACTAATATGAAAATAAATGATGGTACTTGTATCTTATTAAATTCTTAATTTCCCATATTCTCATTTCAAACTTATGGTTTCTCCATAATACTTTGGCATGGTGAGTTGTCTCTAAATTCTAATATCCCCACCAGTTGATATTCATCATAGATATCATTCTCTAAATCTAAAAACTTTTGATTTATTACTTGTGAATGATCTGGTATGCAATTCATTAATAGGGGTACATTGATGAAAACATGTACTTTTAGATTAGTTTTGTGGTAGTTCTAGTTGATATGAAAAACATTAACATGATTAAGTCTCTCAAAGGGTCTAATGTATCTGAGAATTAGGTTTCACTTATTCGTAAACCACACAACTCTCTTATGTAGAGAAATAAAAAAGGAACACTTTATCTTCGACTTCAAACTCAAGGTCTTGTAAAAGATTGGAAAAATAGTTTTCCTGTCTATTATTCCAACTATGATGAGTTTGTTAGTGGTTTTGACATAATATACATTTTATTTTAGAAAATAAAGTCCAAATATCTTAATCTCTCTAACTTCATCTAAGTATGATGTAATTCTAATCACATTCCCATGGATGGATATATATAAACCCATATAAATGCATGAGTATATATTATTTTTGTATTATAACTCCACCAGTAAAATAAGTTGATCACAATATAATTTAAATTCAATATATTAATTTCTAATATGGTCATCCAATGTAGGAATGGTCCCTTTATATTGAAAAAATATTTGATGGAGATATATCATAGTAAGGTTAAACATCGTGTTCAAGGAAATTTGAACACACTTACAAAACATTTATGTGACCTTTGGATCTCAATCATATAAAATTGGTAGTGGTGTTCCATGTAGTCTCGCAACTTGTATAATGCATATAATGATATGTTGATATACTGAAAAGTATTATGAAATTGTGATGAACTGTGAATCCTTTGTAATACAACCCACCACACTCCTTTTGGAATTATTTTATTTATATTTATTTGTAAGACCGGTGATTAAATCCGTGGTTATCTTCTCTAATTTCCTTGTTGTTATGGATAATGTTTTCATATTGCTTTTGAATATTATTATTATTCCTTAAATTATTATTATACCCAGGAAATTGTTTTATATTCTATAGTCTCCAACTTCATATTTCTGCACTAGAAGTTCTCTTAAATAACTCTATACATTTTGTTGCTCTCTATGTGGATAAATAATATCAACATATGAGTATCATCTAATATATAATGACCCCACCTACCAATTATACTACAATGTGAGGAGAGTGATAATGACCCCCGAGTCCCACTACTAGAAGGACTTAGGTAGGAAACTAGAACCATTTTTTTAAAAATATTATGGAATTCTGGGCATTTCACTCAATAATAATGTTATATCAAGTGATAAAATGAATTATACAAAAAAATCCATGACAAAATATAAAAATAAAAAAACCATTCCAAATACATGTATAAATAAAAATGATATATTCAAAATCCTCCAAATTA
Source organism: Viscum album (assembly GCA_963277665.1). Lineage (NCBI taxonomy): Eukaryota > Viridiplantae > Streptophyta > Magnoliopsida > Santalales > Viscaceae > Viscum > Viscum album. Next base: position 933,425,730 of record OY728150.1, on the reverse strand, counting down.
AATAACCAAAATCATACCTAAATAAGTCACACAGTAGCTATCCAGAGGTACGAGCTATTAATGTTTAACGTGTTCCATGTAGTACTTATGGAATCCAAAAAATAAATTTATATAGGGTGAGAATACAATTATACTTAGTATGAAAACCAAATCCCCTCATGCACATGTGAAAGAAGCATATTAATACATCTGTGAGTGAATAGAAGAACCAACAACACCTTAACATGTCTAATATCTTTCCAAAACTCACCAATTCAAGATCACCAAATAATTTAATTCAAATATAGTATCACAATGAGAAGAATATCGATAAAGGGTACCCCACACCACTTTCCCACAAATTTTATTCTCTCACACTGCAACATCATATGTCATGGATCTCCCATATCATTTGAATAACATATACCATCTCCAGATAACACAGTCACATCACTTCATTCATAAAAACACTCGGGTTATCCCTGATTTCATGGTCACATCACAACACACCCAAAAACACTTGGGTAATCACATCTCAACCATAACCAGTGTAATAGAGCATCATGAACAAGAAGGTCATCAACCTCGTACTCTTCTTATAATATAATGTATCATATTTTATGTGTATTATTTTTTGATACTATATTGAGAAATTACAAGACTAGGAACTAAGATGATGTGTGATTCTGAGGCTAGGTGTTCCTGAAATAAATGTTTGAAATATATTAAATACCATATGCATGTAGTTTTAAGAAAAAATTGGAATAACCTTTCAATGGGTACCTCAATCAGAAATCTGATGGCACCATTGAGTTCAAAATGTTGGGTTTACCATATGTGTGACATAAAATTGGTAAGTGAGGGTCGTTTTTTGAAAAGTCATCATAGGCGCAGAAACGAATAAAATAATTAGATAAATTATTTTATTTAAAATTATTGATACAATGAGTAGTTAGTCATTAAGTATACTATTAGGCAGAAATCATAGGTTTATCTGCATAACTGTAGAGCCTTTGTAGGATTGTTGGAGATAGCCTTGGAGAATCCTCTCAGGGTTGCGGATCGAAGATCTGCACACGTTTATTTTAATTGACCTTTCCTATGATAATAATGAAACAATCTTTCTTCATTATTAATTTATCCAAATCGAGGTATGGCTTCTGTTTTGATTTTTTTGTTCCCCATTCCTAATTTCTACAAATAACATAGACTAATCATGAAATATATTGATCCAAAGATCAATAATATAGTGTGATGGGTTTACTTGAAAGGTTTATAAGGAGACTACCTTTGTTATTTTATTTTCTTTAATTTCCAATCTAGTGACAATGAACTGATATAGACATGAACATCGATTAGGTCTATTTCTATCATTTAGTTATGTCCTTTTCTCCCTTGAATTCTTCGTTCATCACAGTGATTTTCATTTGGTCATGGTTTGATGTATTATCAAACGATCGATCATTACATACCCATTTCATAGTGAAATGATCTGATATCACAAATCCATGATTGATGCAATGAGAAAGTGGTGCAATAGTGGTTGATGAAGTATATCATAATATTATTGACACACGATTTTTTGTTCTTCGCATTCTTGAGCACGTAATGAAGAATGGTAAAAATCACATTTTCTGAGTGGATTGATGGCCCAAATATTATTGATTTAGTGAAGGCATAACTAGACGAGGAGGGATCAAGAGTTTCATGGCATGGAAGTCAATAGATCATAGGCTGGAGGATCAGTCGAGGTGTACAGAGGAACAATGAGGGATTCTTGAAAATCTTGATCCACACAGCATGTAATATAGGATTACACGGCGTGCGGGTCCCTTGATTAGTGGCTAGGGTTTTTGGGAGAAAGTTAAGGGTTATATGGCATGTGGTCTCTCCCGAGTAACTCAGCGTGTACCTTGGGAAGTACACAAACATTGGGTGGAGTACATAGACTACTTATAAGGTTTGTTCTCTACTACATAGACATGGGTTGGACCATGTATATAAGATGAGTCATGTACTAGCACATAGGTAGAGTACATGGTATGAATACACGATGTGTAAGACTATAAGGAAAAGGTTATAATGACATGGTCCATTTACATGAGAAGCACCCAGGGTCAAGGGAAATTGTTTTTAACCCCTATACACATTGTGTACTCTTTCTTACATGGATTGGATCTCATGTACCATGTATCTTGGACAATATTTTTTAGGATTAATTCCCCTTATCCTTTCCCTGATGGTTGGTATGAATCATTTTCTACTCCTAGGAATAAGATCCCTTCAATAGTACTTCCCAGGAAGAGTTGTTGGAATCCCACCAAGAGGCCCGAACTGGGATCCACTATTCATCTTTGTGCCCTATGATGAGTTCTTGGTATCGACATGACCAATCCTACTAAGTACTGATCCTCTACGTATTAGTTTAATCCACATTGATTTGTTAGTCTCACCCAATGGCCTTGATTGTGATCATCATATGTGTATCATATTCTCTTTAGACTATCGACATATTCTTCCTCATGATGAGACCTGATGAGTTGTAGCTCTTAGAAGGATGTTATTAGTGCTATTAAACTTAGGAGTGAAATATACTAGATGAGTGATTCGTGGAATAATCAAGTGGGAATCATAGTCTAGTATACTATGGTTGTGACTTACCAATAGGTGGTGTTTCTTTGTTGAGTATATCTAGATATTCTTGTTATATGTAATATAGAAATATACCTATGTACAACTGACTATACTTCCTTTGTTGTATGCTTTGAGGTTTAGGGGTGTCCTAGTGAGTATTTTTATACTCACCCCTATATAGTATTTTCCAACACGTCCCTTGTCTTGTGAAGGTGATCTAAATTTTGGAAGACTCCTAGGAGTACCAGGACCAGATGGTTCTTAGGGAGACCGAACATACCGAGGTGTGTTTTGTGGATTTCAGAAAACATTCTCAGTTCCTTTTCTTTCAGGATGGACTTATGTTACAGACTCATTACGGTGGGCTTGTATTTGGCCATCTTTACTCTCTTTTACATCCTATGATACTCTAGTTATTGGATTTAGATGTTTGCATGCATAGTTGTTAGTTGTCTTTACATTTCAACATTTGTATAGGTTTGGAGATGTTTGTGTGTGTGTAGGTACTTCAGATAAGGCCTCCCATGTTAGTGATATGTATTCTATGTTTTATCCTCCATCCTCTGGCCTATTTGAGGTGAGATTGGGGTGTCACGGTGTGGGCTCCCCTATGACTGGTCTTGACACCTTCCATGCAGGATCCCCTCCATAAGCCTCCCCACAACATAAAAATATCACATCTCACCTAAAAACACTTATTCCACCTCCCCACAACATTTTCATATTATACCTCACCCAAAAACACCATGACCATCACCTTGTGCACTAACATATGTACGACCATCACAACCTATGCATATCTACTCACATGGAAGAGTGAGCGTGGAAGGGAAGGTATCTATCTAACCATCCAAATCATCGATATGTTGGTAAAAATACCCCCACAAAACTATGAAGGTGTCAACAATAGTTCACTGTAATAGTATTATACAAGAACTTTAGAAGTGGTGGAACTATAGCACTGATGACACTGTAGCGGTAATGGGCACTGTTGCTAGAACTATAGTAGTGTCGGTACTATAACAGGCACTGTAGTAGCCCGAGTACTATAGAAAAACTATTCATTGAAGGTCCTTTGTGCTAATAATATGGGTTGAATGTCTACTTGGAATATTTTCCATATAATGGGATTCATGCCCACTTGGCCTACGGGTCATGTACAGAATAAATAAGGCTTGTTGGGTCGGTTATCCCATTAAGGGGGAGGCTATGGCCAGCCTTTTTGGTCTATGTATCAAGTGTGTGTGTGTGTGTGTGTGTGTTTGAATGTAATTGTGCACCCAAGAACCTAATATATATATATATATAGCCATGCCTGAGACCAACCTATGGGTTCACAACCAAGAACTAACCAAGAAACAACTTCACCACATTATATCCCTCCTATTAATGCATAAAAACACATAACCACAAGACACATCCTTTGTTCCAAATAAATTTAATTATCCATCCCATTTATTTCATTATTAAGAATCATGCACATTTTACCACACAATCCATTATTTATTTGTTCATTAATCATTTCCAACCTATTAACCAAATGAAAACCAAGCCTTTTCAATAATTATTAAACAATTATTTATTCTATCACTTCCTGATATTCTAAAACCAAGAAACCATGCAATATAAGAATCTTATCATCCTGATTGTACCATCACCTCACCACCCCAGAAGTAAATCCAAATACCACCACCTTATCATCCCAAAAGTATGACCAAACAAGCACAACCCACCTTCCCAAAAATATGTCCAACCAACCATCACCATACTGTCCCAAAATCATGGATAAACAAACACCACCACACCATCCCAAAATTGTGGTAAAAAAACCACCACATATCCATCCTAAGATCATGGAAAATCAACCACCACCTCATCCTCCAAAAATCATGGCCATACAACCACCACCTTGACACCTCAAATTCATAGCCACATCTCACCCATCAACCCCAAATCACATTATAATCACACATCACTACCCTAAAAAAATATAAACACATCACAACACATCAAGAACATTTTAAATATTTAACAGTATATATTTTGTCACATTTTAATTTATTTTTGGGTCGTTATCACACAATCCATAATCCCAGGGAAACAATTTCATTTTACAAATATAAGTGATTAGACAATTTATATTTTAGGGTGGTATCGAAACAATCACAACAGACATTGAAATCAAAACACATATTATCCAGTGCAAAAAAATACCATAATGGCCACAATAATTAGTGGGTAATCAAGCCCGTATAACCAAAATATCAAAAAAATAAGAAATATATAAAAGAAACTTAATCATTCCACTTCCCCCCCCCCCTTAAATTTCAACTATCCAATTATTTATATTCAATTAATCCCTAACAACCATACCCATAGATAAAAAAAAGTAAACCCCACCCACATGATAAAAAATAAATAGAAATGATGAATTCTACACCCCAAAGTGGATTTTTTGACTCACTGTGCACTGTGAGGTGAAGAAGAAACACCCCCATACCACAACACCATGAAAGGAACAATAAATAAACAAACACTGTACCCAAAGATCAAAACAACATTGCCAAAAACACACCCCAAAACTAAACAACATCACAATTGTGAAGCGTATAGGGAAGAATGGAAGAAAACAAAGGATATAGGAGAAGCACTCATAGTGGATCATAAATAAACAACCACCGGTACCAATAGATCAATGTAAGGGAGGATAGGGCTAGAAAGTATCCTTAGGGTACCAAGGGATCTTTAAAAATAAAAGGGGTAAGGATACACAGCTAAATGAAGAGAAAATGTAGATAAAATGGGATTTAAATCATGGATCCCTCAATTTTTATGTTCTGTAAAATATACACAGTGTAAATTCCATGTGAATTCAAAAAAATTAACATTTGATGAAAATGAAATTGATTTATCCTTTAATTATTACACATAATGAATTAAACATTCACAATGAGTAATAAATATCATGGAATTCTTCAATGTCAGTAAAATCCATGAATTCACTGACTTCACAAGCTATTAATCACTTATACACATCATGTAAACATTACATGATTTGAATTTCTTACTCCACCTGCAACCTCCACTAAAAACACCCAAAGCCTCCCCCAAAAACCTCCAAGAACAGAAAATGAAAAATTAAATGGCCAATATGGCTCTTGTTGTTACATTATATACCTATCAAATGATTCTCTCTATCAATAATCCAAAACCAATCCTAGAATAAAAGGGTTTTAAACAACCACCTCACGAGATACCTCTCAATGATCTTATTATACGCCAAATTCCAAAACTACCAAAACACGCTAAAAAATGGGAAAACATATCCCACAACCTCATATCCACCCAGACACATCACTAAAACAATCCTACCCCGATGAAGTCCTAACCAAAAACTATTTCAACCATAAAAATTCACTAGTCAGAACATAAGAATGAAGTAATTCCATCATTGATTTTTAAGATACTATCTTCTCTTGGAAGTACTGACTTTCCAGTATGGGTTTAATTAAACTTTAGTATAATGCATATTGATTTTGAATTAGTCTCTCCCCTTTTCATATGTCAAATCATTATCACAAATTATACATAATGAAAAACTGCACATCTCATAACCTGGTAAGATCCAAACACCACATCTTATGAAAAATAGATTTTGGGAAAACTGAAAATAGATTTGGGTACTAGGAACACATATACATCTATCTCTCGCAAGCCATCTTCTCCAAGAATCCATACCTCCAAACATGTGAATCAAAGTAATGGTTTACCCACACAAAACCTTTTGTTGGAGATCCTAGATATCTAATGGCTTCTCCATGAATGTTTCATCATCCTCAATATTAATCTCACCCTATTCAATAATAAGGGTGTAATTGTGAAGTTACTGATGAAGCTTAGATATATGGAAGTTATTATATATCCTCTCCATCTGTGGTGGAAACTCCAATCAATACACCACCTTTCCAACTCACCCAAACACCTCAATGACACCAATAACCAGAATAATGATTATTCCCCCTACTAAACCTCATCTACCCACATCAAGGAGAAACCTTCAAGAATAAGTGGTCCCTAAATTCAAACTCCAAGGCTCTCCTAATATGATAGGAATATGTCTTCTGCTGGTCATTTACTACTTTAATCTTCTCATGAATAAGATAAAACTTATCTATCATGATCTATGCCACATTGGGATGTAGAACTGTTGCCTCCCTGACCTCTATCCCATACAAAAGAGAATGTAATGGTATCTAATAAAAATCCCCAAATAGATAAATGTCAATGGAAATTTGATTTTTTTTATGAAAATGGATCCAAGGGAATTTTTCATATCCAAGATCCACCAAAGGCCAATATTCACACCTAAAAAATATCCTTTAATGTTTGGATAGTTCCCGCGCTCTACCTATATTTCTGAGGGTTGAATGTTGTGTTGAGGAATAAGTATGTTCCAAAATAATGATGTAATCCCCTATAAATTTCTAAGTTAAATTTTTTGTCTTGCTTTGAGATAATGGAACTCTGAACTCCATGAAACCACACCACCTCATCCACATACCTCATATCTAAAGCATCAACTACGTCTGAATACTTGATCTCTAAAAGTTTGTCTAATTTTATCAAATAATCCATGATCACCTAGATAGAACCACAGACACATTGATATAGAGGAAAAACTGTGATTAATTCCACGAATATGGAATACCATTTACACTCAGGAACATTCAGGGGATGAAACAAACTAGCAGGAACAAGATGGTCAACCTTTACCTGCTGGAAAACCAAACACTTTTCCACCAACTCCTCCACGACCTGTTTTATCCTAGGCCATAAAAATTTCATCCTCAAGCCATGGTATATCTTGGATACCCCTAGATATACAATAAAATTTTATCTATTAAAATCATAAAGGAATCCCTCATGCATCACTTCTGTAATAGTCATCCTCTTAGGAAACACCACCTGTTTTGGACCATCCTCTGACCATCCTTCTAGAGAATCACCATGGATGACACAATCATGCATCACTGTTTCCTTTGAGTCTCCCAAAATAGAATCATATAATTGCTACATAAAAAAATACTACATAGTAATCTGAAGAAACATCCTCTACCACCATGCACCCCTGCATATAAGTGCATGTATTTCAAATCCTCTATTACTCCCCAAGCATCCCCAGACCCCTAAACAGCATCCTTCCCCAAATTCTTGCTCCAGGAATTGGAAACAAATTTTCTATTTCCTAATGTGTGTGAATAATATAAGTCATCATCGTAAATAAACTCTATAATTCTCCACTTCTTAAAATTGTTATCATTATGAAGAAATATATTCTTCAAACTCATATGATCCATGAAGACCACAAAGCGCTCCCTAATGTTGTAATTCCACCACAAATTTAGAAAATTCTAGACTATTTATACCTCCATATCATGGGTATCATAGTAATTATCATGGGGATATAACTACCTAAACACATAATAGATCACTTCCCTATATTGTATCAAAACGCATCTCATGAACATATAAGAAGTTTAAAAAAACACCTCAAACATCACAGCCTACTCTGGGAAATGAAGCACCATAGCACTAACTGACGTCCCCTTAAAGTAATAGAATAATTCTTGGAACAGATTATTCAACACAAATTAAATTTCCTTCCTGTTCAACATAGTTAATGTGGATGATAATTGCGAAAAATCAGGCACAAAACATTGATAATATCCCACATAATCAAGGAACCTATGAACCTCTTCCACATTCTTGGGTTATTCCCATGAAAAACACCTATACATTTTAAAATTATATGTCCAAACCCTATAGAGACACCACATGCCATAGGAATGGAACCTCTCATGTAAAAACATACACTTGGACACCTTTCCATAAATCTGGTGGTGTTGAATGACTACAAAATTCCTCTAAGATGCTTAGCATGCTCTTTCTCTAAAAGCATTTAGATCAGGATATCATTTATGAATACAGTGAAGAAAAAATCATGGAACTCATAGAATTAGAAATTAATAATCCCCATTAACATGGCTAGTGAATTCATAACATCATATGGAATGACATAAAAATTGAAGTTCCCATACCTGAATCTTAATGTTGTCTTTGGGAAATCAACCTCTTTCACTCTCCATTGGTGATATCCAAACCACTAATAATTCTTAAAAAATCACCCCCTATTCTTGAAGAAAATATATTTTATAATAATAAGAGGATACCAGTTCTTGACGATTACCTAATTCAACCAATGGCACTCTATACACAACCTCATACTAACATCCACCTTCCTTGAATACAAAATTAGATCACCCCATAACAACAAATTGGGCCAGATAAACACTTATACATCAGATATTCTATCTGAATCCTCCACTTCCAAAACACTGAAGGCTCTATCAAATAATTAATCATTAAAATCAATCACTAGAATTTAAGTCTATCATTAGTTAAACTTCACGTCGAGTGGGTATCATCACAACCTCATATGGGAAACATTCAAAAAAACACTGACTCTGGGGACCTCCACTATCCCAACATCAACTAATTCTACTAAAAAATCATATAATAGAGGATGAAGGATCACCACACACAAAATTAGCACCTAAAAACCATACTCACCAATGAAATCCACATGATTTCCATCCACATCTAGGAAAATTAATCTCCTCTAAAAGAAGTTGATAAAAACACACATGGAATTAAACTAGTAAACTCTGAAGAAACAATCATATATTTTAATCTATTGCAATAAAAAAACTCAACTGGGAATGATGTGGCCCTAGCATCAGTCTAAATCCCCAACGCACATAAAAAAAATTTTATTATATGGATAGTGTTTTCAAAACTAGGGGCCCGGGAAATCCCTCTATGTCTTTTCCTAGAGATTGGACTAGAGAGCATGAAACAAAATAGTGTGAAGCTCATGAATCAAACAAGACACAAATAATGTTACTAAACAAACTGATAAGGCCTCTGATGATCTTTTTACCCTTTGACACTGACGCATCAGCTATGTGAAACTGACCACACTCAGATCCTCTACTTGTATGATTTTGACTACCAACAAGGACATGGTTTATTTTGAGTTACTTGAATAAAAGGGACATCCTGAGGTCAGCCTCTATCAGTTTCATCTCCCCTTATAAGTGCATAATCCTGCTGCTGAAATGGTCTCACTATGTACTACAACTGAGGTTAGCACTAAACTAGACCACATTGACAAAACTGAGCTTTGGGAACCATTGAGAATAGGATCCTTTGATGTCCAAGAACTCCATAAAAAATACACTATCCTGATATTTATAGGTTAAAAATGGTAATCACGAGGAATATAAAGATGAAAGGGAAAATATTGCGTGACTCTTCTCTTCTCGAAACCTCGAAGGTCCCCATGCCAAAAACCTTCCATGGACTACCCTTCTCTTCGAATAACACTTTTTATTCCCCTATCATGGTAAACCTAATCATGAGTGCATTCATTCGATCACCACCACATTCTTATAAAACTCTAGATACCGCATTAGAGTAAATGGAGTAACTCCCTAATGGATAGATGTAATAAGTTCCTTTTCAAGATTTCTTGCATGAGACTGATTATCTAGAAAAAATATATGTGGAAAGATGAATACGGTATTTGAACTTGATTCCTGGATCCTACATTGATATACTCCCCTACTGAGGATAAATAAGCTCTTTTCTATTCACTACCATCATGGTTGATGAAAGGAACTATACCCAAAACACTTTCTGAAAGTTAACCCATGAAAAATTTTCCTTCTTCCACTCACCCAGATATAGAATCCACCAGTGACATGAAACTCCACACATATGAGTAACATCAAAAGGGAACCAATATCCCACTAGGACTGGGATCAAATTAAAAGTGATATCGATCTCCTCCATCCATGTCTCTATCTCCATGTATGAAACACCACACACATGCATACCCAAACACTACTGCAGAAAGAAACTCAAATCATTCTACCATGCCTCATCCTTCCCCTTTAGGTTGACTCTCTAATTATCAACTGAATCAGTCTTCAGAACCTCAACTGCTTGACATGAACTCATACAATGAACAGGAGCCATAGATCAAATAAAACTTGATTTTCTAATAATGATATTAGGGAATTTTATTTAGATTTAATTTAACTCGCTTTATTCATTTTATCCTTCCCATAAGAACTCAACTCAAACAGAAACATAGGTCATCATGATGTAAGTACCTCTCTTAGTTCTCTACCCTACGAATAGGTCTACCTCACATAGTTATTCAGTAAGCTCAGAGTCTATGTACTAGATCATAGGGGGACCTAAAATCCAATGTCTTAGTCGGTATCCCAGGCCTATATCACTTACCAAGGTCAACTGGAACAACTTTTATACTAACCTTTTCAATCCTCACTATGCCTAACTCCAAAGTCTATTATATCGTCCAACCTCCCACTAATACCAATCTATCATGACCCCTCATACTAATGATACTGCAATTATGGGAGAGATAGACATACCCATGATTCTCACCTCCATTATGCCTTGGGTTGAGAAATAGCACTGAGGGAATGTAAATATCATGAAATGGGAAGCATTACCATATATAATAAAATAATATCAGGAGATAAACTGAATCATCAAAAAAAGCATGAAATAATATAAAAATAATCCAAAACTATCCCACATGCATGTTTAAATAAAACAGATACAAATAAAATTCTCCAAAGTAAATACCAAAAAGTAAATCTAAATCGGTGACAAGGTTACTATACAAAGGTCTGATCTAGTAATATCTAGCATGGTTCACATAATTCTCATGGAAATATAAAAATCAATTTATATATATAGTGTGCTCCTACAAGTACACTTAGTATGAAATCTAAAGTCTCTCATTCACATGTGAAACAAGCATACTAATTCCCCTATGAGAAAACAACAAACTAATAACTCCTAAATTGGAAAACTATCCATCCCAACAACACCAAGTAATTATCACTAAATAATGTAGAAAAATATAGTAACATAATAAGAATCACATCGATAAATCATACCCCATACCACTTTCCCACTGATAGGCTTCCCTCACACCCCAACGTCATATTACATGGAACTACCATCAATTCTGAATAACATATACCACATCCCCAACACTTTGGACACTACCCCAAAACATGATCACATCAAAACTCACTCAAAAAAACCTGGTACATCACATCAAAACCGTAACCAAAGTAATAGGGTATTGTAAACATGAAGGAAATCAACCTCATTTCCTCCTCATACCATGAGAACCCCCCCCCACCACAACCACCATAATCCACCCCATTTAATAAACATATCGCATCTCACCCAATAACACTAGAACCACTAACACACATTATTTTCATATCACATCTCTCTCAGAAACACATGGTTCATCTCCTCGTGTACTAACACGCCTCTGGCCATCACAGTGAGTGAAAATTTACTCACATGGAAGAGAGAGGGGGGGAAAATGTTAGGGTAGCCATCTATCCATACTCATTACCAATATGTTGAAAAACAAATCCCCACATGTATATACAGGTGTTAGTACATAGTGATTGATGTGGTTGTGGTGCCTATATAAAGAATAATGAATATAAAATTATATACATATGACCACACACTAGACCAACCTATTCTTTCACAACCAAACACTGACCAACTCACAATATCACCAATTTCTCTCCCAACTCTAAATGAATAAAAACACACAACCATAAGTGACATCCTACATTCCCAACAAATTCTATTATCCTACTAATTTAAATAATTATTAAGAATCAACCATTGTTGACCACACAACCCATTATTTATTTTTTCATTAGTCGTATTTATACTATTAACTAAACCAAACCCCATCCATTTCAATCATGATTTAAAAAATATTTATTCCATAAAAAATATTATCATCTAGTACAATGAAATCCCACGTCACAAGTATCTCATCATCCCCATTGTACCATGGCCTCTCCGCCCCAAATTCATGTACAAACACCCACCACATTTATATCCAAAAAGTACATCCAAAAAAACACCACCTCACTTTCCCAAAAGCATGACCATGCAACCACCACCTCTAAATCCTAATTTAAAGGCCTAAAAAAGACCAAATCACTATCCCAAAAGCACATAAAAAGAACCACCACTTCATCATCCCTAAAGAATGGGAAAACCACCACCTCACCATCCCAAAATCATTTCCAATCAACAACCACCTCACAACTTAAAAAGATCATCCATATCACACCCATCATCCCCACATCACATCACAATCACACAATGTCATCCCATATGCATGAACACCCATAAAAATACATCAAGAAAATTTTTTAGATTTAACAAAGGGGATATTATTACAATTAATTTTTTTGGGGTTTGATCATGCAATCCATAATCCTGGGGAAACCATTTAATTATTAAAATATAAGTGGTTATCCAATTTCTATTTTATGGTGATATTACACCAATCGTAATAGAAATAGTACTCAAAACACATATCATCCAATATAAAAAACCCAATAATGGCCATAAATTTCATCATGGAATCAAGATCAATCAATCAAAATATAACAACAATAACAAAGCTGTAAAAAATTTTAATCATTCCCTATATCCCATTCAAGATCAATTATCCAATTTTTATTATTAATTAATCCAACATAATAATACCAATAGATAAAAAAAAGTAAACCACTCAATAATGTTATACAATAAAGTGAAATTATGATTCCCTACCTCAAAGAAACTTTTTTACTCACTGCACTCTGTAGGGAGAAGAAGAAATGCCCAAAAACCACAACCACACAGGAGAAACCACATATCAACCTACACCACAACCAGATATCATCAATTCTAACCCCAAAAACCTACTCAAACCAAAAAAACATCACTATATTGAATCCCTGAGAGAATAATGGAAGAAAATAAGGGGATAAAGGAGAAGCAGTCATAACAGATCGCTAACAAAGAAACCATGGGCATTGAAAAATAGAAGAAAGGTGGGAAAGGGATAGAATGTATCCTTGGGGAACCTAGGGATCATATAAAATTATAAGGATAAGGATTCATGGATAAATGAACATAACCATCCAAGAAAGGGGATTTAAAACCGTGTTTTTTTCCACACCATGTAATATATACATGATTTCAATTCCATGAGAATTGAAAAAAAAATCAACTTTATCAAAAATATTGTGTTGCCTCGGCCTTTAATTATTACATGTCATGATTCCCAATTACACATTGTGTAATATATATCATGGGATGACCCTCTACGATGTAAAATTGATTAATTCACTAGTGGTAATAGCTGTAAATCAATATTACATGTCGTGTAAGCATTACATTAAATGAATTTCATATTGGAGCATTATCCACCATCCAAAAATCCCAGAACCTCTCTTATACACCTGCATCTTAAAGAACTGGAAAATTAATGGTCCAAGAATTCATAAGCCATTATATTATTTCTCTCTATTTATCTGGGGTTGCGATGGTATACATAATTGTTTCCCCCAAGTCTTATATGTCCTTTCATTTCAATGTTGAATGTAACACCCCAAAACTTTGAAAAAAGAACTTTTAATTTAATTAAATATTTATATTTAAAAAAAAGAATGATTTTTTAATAAAAAAATTATGGATTAAAGGTTATGATAATAATAATAAGAATAAAAAATAATTGTAGACCAAATTGTTTTAAAGAAATTTATTATTTTTATTTTTAATATACAATATTTATGGTTGTAATTATTTTAAATGTGTTTTATAAAATATTATATTGTGTTGATTGTTAAGTTATTGTATTTAAATTAAATTAATAAATGTTTTTTATGAATATGTTAGTATTGAAATTATTTAAATTATGAATTTTAAATTCTTTAATAATTTTTTTACTTTATTTATAAAAAATGAAAGTTATATTATAATTATATGTTAAAAATGATTTAAAAAACGTTGAAATAAAGATATAAAAAGGGATGATAATTATTTCTATTATAATAGTAATCATTATGTGGCAAAAAAAGAAATAAAGAGGAAAAAATGATATAAAACCAAAATGTGTCATGATTGTAAAAAAGGTATTTTAATAGTTTAAAAATGCCAAAGGAGATTATAAAAAAATGAGTTTAAATAAAAACAAATAAATTTGAAATTATAAAAATAAAAAAAACAATAATAAATAAAAATACTTGATTGACAAAAATAAAAGTGATGTGAGTGGAGAGAGACATGACTTCATGGTAAATAAAGAAAACATTATTTTTAAAAGTGACATTGAAATGATTTAAAAAATAATAACAATAATATATAATATAGTCGTTACAAATAAAAAAGGGAGAGGGAATGATAAACAAATGATTAAAAAATAAACATAATATATTATTATAATTACATGATTGGATAGATATGAAAATAAGAAAAAAATCAAATGATGACCAGTTGCTCTTTTTTTAGTTTTGTTTAATTTTGTCTTATTTTATTAAAAAAATAATGAAAATAACTTAGCTTCTCTCAGAAGCTTACGACCTGAAAATATTTTTATAAGTATGGAGAACACCCAACCCTCTTCCGATCAAGCCTTAGTTTCTTTCTTCTTAGAATTTCTGAATCCCACAATTCCTTTTTTGATCCAAACCAAGGTAAGGGTGTATTTTAGTTTTTCAAATTATGGTTATTACATATATATATGTGTATATATACATACATACACATATATAACTCAATATTTTCAGTATATATATATATATTAATCAAGGGATTATGTCTTAAATATTAAATCTAAAACTTATGTAAGGGGTTATTTATTTTTACCTCTTAAGTTGAATGTTTTTTTAATGTTTTAATTTCATTCTATTTATTCAAGATTTAATTTTCTAGGATATATGTATAAATTCATCAATCTACTTATTTTATTATCATAATTTATCACATATGTGAATTTTTTTATGAAGAAGGATTAAATTATATTTTTGTCAATATTTTTTTAATACATATATATGTATAACTAACATAGATTATTTTATGAACTTATAATGAAATAGAGATAATATATTTTTAGTATTTAGATTACAATTGTAAGGAAATATTTTTAATTATAATTCATGTTTTAATTCATGTTTATGTAGTGAATTTAAATATTTTATTCTGCTTTGATATTCCACATTAAATGAATATGTTATATTAATAACAATTATATATTAATAAATCTGCCATAATGTATATTATTATTTATAATGTTTATGTTTTGAATTTTATTTCTTATTAATTATGCAAATGGATATTCTCATTTATCAACATTTTCTAAAACATGAATTTTTATTTTGTGAGGATGATTTTTACAAATTTAATTTTATATGTATCTATATAATTTTGAAATGTTCATTTATACATACATACATATATATATATATATTAGGATAAAATTTTTATTGACATTTTATAAGATTTGGTGTCATGTTTTTAAAAATGTGCATAACATGTCATCATGTAATATTAAAAATAAGGACGTTGCATCTGTATGTAATCATGTCCATGCATTTATGCATAATATTGACATACCATGCATTCATAGTAAATTAATAATTTAAATTTTAAAATTAGGGATTAATTACAAAATTAATAATTACATGGTTTTCCTTGAAAGTGTTTTATTTAAAATTATGCTTTTATAGTTTTTATGGGAAAAACATAATTATTGATTATTTTATTTTAAGATGATCAACTATTTTCATGGATATCAAGGGTATTACATGAGTGAGAGTTTGAACGCATAGATATCACCTGAAAAGGATTATGTCGTGGGTTAATGTTGTGACTAAACTCACAATTGATATGCAATAAAAGTTCATATATTTATGTATTTACATACTTATTTATAAAAATAAGCATGAATATAAACTTTTAATGTGGTAATTTGTTTTCAAAATTAAAAACTCTTGTGGAAATATATATGTGTAAATAAAGCTTAATATATTTTCAGAAAATTTTGCGCTTGTTCTTTGTAAATATGGAAGGTCATTGGGGAGTGAACTCATCATTCACTAAGTGGGTAGGACCAAGATATACTTCAAAGATTTAGGAAGCCTCAGAATAGTGTTTTGTTTTCATAAGCTTGTGTATTGTCTTCATAGAAACACTATAATATGTTTAAAGTGGGATTTGAATGTAAGTATTTCCTACGAGATATAGAATTTTTAAAGCGTAAGCGATTTCAAATAATGTATTCAAAAGGATATTTTAAAATGAATTTACAAATTATTATCAAAAGAATATTTTTTAAGGGTTAATAGAGGATTTTTTAAAACCCATTACTGGGAAATTTAATGCTCATACATTGTTTTAAAATTATTTTCACAGGTCACTTTGAAGTCCTAAGATAGATGTCATCGTTTTGCACGCACAGAAGCAAAGATGGTTTTGTTTGTTTAAATTTTATTACGACTCTGATAATTTCTATGATTATATCTAATCCTTCAGAACCTAGACAGGTGAAAGGTCCTCTGATATGTAATTTTAAGGCCGGGGTATTACAATTGGTATTAGAGGAATGGTCTAGACAACTCTGGAGATTAGTTGTTTTTGAATCTAGAAGTTTAGTTGTCCTAATGTTTCTTAACTTTGAAGATGGAAATTCAAAATTATTCTTATTCTAATGAAATGAATTGCGAGGACGCAATTCTATTGAGGGGGGAATAATGTAACACCCCAAAAATTTCAAAACAAACATTTAATTTAATAAAATATTTATATTTTTTTAAAATAATTATTTTTTTAATGAAAAAAATCAAAATTAAACGTAATGGTAATAATAATAAGAATAAAAAATAATTATAGACGAATTTTTTTTAAATAAATTTATTATTATTATTATTACACATGATGTGAATTTTTAATTGTTTTAAATTTGTTTTAAAAAATATTATATTTTGTTAATTATTATGTTATTATATTTAAATTAAATTAATAAAAAATTTGAATATGTTAGTATTGTAATTATTTAAATTATGAATTTTAGATTTTTTAATACTTTTTTTTACTTTATTTATAAAAAATGAAATTTATATTATAATTATATGTTAAAAATGATTAGAAAAACGTTGACATAAAGATATAAAAAGGGTATTATAATTATCTCTATTATAATAGTAATGATTATGTGATATAAAAAATAAATAAATATGACAAAATGATATAAAACCAAAACATGTCGTGATTGTAAAAAAAAGTATTTGAATAGTTTAAAAAACACCATAAGAGATGATAAAAAATGACTTTAAATAAAAATAAAAAATGTGAAATTATAATAATAAAAAAAATACTTGATTGAAAAAAAAAGTGATGTGAGTGGAGAGAGAAGTGACTTTATGGTAAATAAAGAAAATTTTATTTTTAAAAGATATAATGAAACACTTTAAAAAATAATAATAATTTATAATATTGGAGTTACAAATAAAAAAAGGGAGAGGGAATGACAAATAAATGATAAAAAAATAAAAATAATATATTATTATTATTACATGATTGGATAGATAATAAAATAAGAAAAAAATTATGACATGTGGGTCTTTGTTTAATTTTGTTTAATTTTGTCTAATTTTGTTAAAAAAAATAAAAATAACTTAGCTTCTCTCAGAAGCTTACGACCTGAAAATATTTTTAAAATTATGGAGAATACCCAACCCTCTTCTTATCAAGCCTCAGTTTCTTTCTTCTGGGAATTTATGAAACCTACAACCCCTCTTTTAATCCAAACCAAGGTAAGGGTGTATTTTAGTTTTTCAAATTATGGTTTTTACATCTATATATGTGTATATATGCATATTTACACATATATATAACTCATTATTTTAAGTACATATATATATATATATATGAATATATATATATGAGTCAAGGGATTATGTCTTAAATATTAAATCTAAAACTTATGTAAGGGATTATTTATTTTTACCTCTTAATTTGTATGTTTTTAAGAGTTTTAATTTCATTATATCTATGCATGTTTTAATTTTCAAGGATATATGTATAAATTCATCCATCTACTTATTATATTTTCATAATTTATTATATATGTGAATTTTTATTTTTATGAAGAAGAATTAAATCATATTTTTTTCAATATTTTTTCAATACATATATATGTAGAACTAAAATATATATTTTTTGATCTTATAATGAAAGGGATATTATATATTTTTAGTATTTAGATTACAATTGTAAGAAAATGTTTTTAATTATTAATTCATGTTTTAATTCATGATTATATAGTGAGTTTAACTATTTTATTATGTTTTGATATTCCACATTAAATGAATATGATATGTTAATTACAATTATATATTAATAAATCTTCCATAGTTTATATTATTATTTATAATGTTTATGTTTTCATTTGATTTCATATTAATTATACCAATGGATATTCTCATTTATCAGCATTTTCTAAAAAATGATTTTTTTTGTGATGATGAGTATTACAAATTTAATGTTATATGTATATATATAAGTATGAAATTTTCATTTTAATATATATATATATAAATAAGGATAAAAGGTTTATTGACATGTTATAATATTTATTGTCATATTTCTAAAAATGTGCATAGTGTGTCATCATGTAATATTAAAAATAAGTACAATGCATCTGCAAGTAATCATGGCCATGCATTTACGCATAATATCAACATAACATGCATTCATAGTAAATTAATAATTTCTATTTCAAAATTAGGGATTAATTCCAAAATTAATAGGTACATGGAATTCCTTGAAAGTGTTTTATTTAAAATGGTCCTTTTATAGTTTTTATGTGTGAAACATAATTATTGATTATAATTATTTTAATATGATCAAATATTTGCATGGATATCAAGGGTATTACATGAAAGATAGTTTGAACGCATAGACAGGTCATGAAAAGACTTATGGTGTGGATTATGGTTGTGACTAAACTCACGAGTGATATGCAATCAAATTATATATATTTATGTATTTACATACTTATATATAAAAATAAGCATGAATATGTACTTTTAATGTAGTGATATGTTTTTAAAATTAAAAACTCATATGAAAATATATATAGGTAAATCAAGCATAAATTATTTTCAGAAAATTTTGCACTTTTTTGTGTAAATATGGGAGGCCATTGGAGAATTAACCCATCCTTCACTAAGTGGTTAGGCCCAAGACAGACTTCAACAATTCAAGTAGTCTCAGAATAGTGTTATTTTTTCATAATCTTGCATATCATCTTCATAAAAACTCTAGAATATGTTTAAATTGGGTTTTGAATGTAATTATTTCCTAAGTGATATAGTATTTTCAAAGCATAAGTGATTTCAAATAATGTATTCAAACAGATATTTTTAGATACATTTACAAAACTATTCTAAAATGAATAAATTTTAAGGATATATTGAGGTTTTTTAACCCCTAATTGGGATATTTAATACTAATCCCTTGATTTAAAATTATTTTCACAAGTAACTTTTAAGTCCTAATATGGACGTCATCATTTTTCACACACAGAAGTGGTGATGGATTTCATTTTTTTTTAAATTTTATTGAGACTCTGATAATTTGTTTTCTTGTATATAATCCTCCAGAACCTAGACAGGTGAAAGTTCCTCTACTATGTAATTTCAAGGCTCAGTCCTTACATTTAACTTCTAGACTTTTCCTTTCCATATTAATTCTATATTATTTTATATAAACACATAATTCCATATAAATTACTAAATGTTATTCAAAATAGATAGTTGGTAAATCATTTGAGCATGGTAGGATATTTGTCCTCCCATTATGATTTTTATGTCAATACTTTTTATATATAAGAAGATAATTTTCCTTTTAATCTTCAATATAAATAGTTTTATAGGATCTATTCTACTTGGATTATCTACCACTTTATTCTTTTTTAGAGGGTAATATATGGATAAATCATATTCCTTAATCATATTCAACTATCTTCATCGGTGAATACTGATATCATTTTCTTTTAATTTTTACATTAGTCTTTTATGATCAATACTTATATATATCACCTATCTGAATAACGATAATATGTCCAAATATTTAATTTAGATATTACTACATCCAACTCTAGATCATGCATTGGGTAATTCTTCACATACTCCTCCAACTATCATGAGGCATAGTCTACTAATATATTTCTTTTAATTAGTAAAAAACCCAAGCACTTCTTTGATGAATCACTAAATATCAATAATCATTTTCTCCATGAGGTTTGTGTGAGTATAGGTGTAGTGATTATCCTCTAATTCAACTCCAGCATTCCCTTTTCACATTTATCCATCTATAAATTCATTACTTCCTCCCATGTTATCTTGGATAGTTTGTGTGCAATTTTGGGAAGTTTCTTCTAAACTATTGATAATTACCATCAAATCCCTATTCCCTTCTCACATTTTATACTATATGATAATTTCACCTATAAATATAATCAAAAAAATAAAGGATGTTTCAAAATTCTCTATTAATAAAGACTTTGATTATTTTTGAGAATTAGTGTGTCCGAATGGAACCACTATAAACTCACTGTGTCCATATCATTTATAAAAGGAAATATTTTGAATATATTCCTTCTTCACCTTTATTTGGTAATATCCTAATTGAAGATATACTTTAGAGAAGTAGTAAACCCTTCATATATGACTAAATAACTTGTAAATAGGTGGATATAGATTATTATTATTTATATTCATTTTTTATATCATGATTTTCAATATATAAACACCTTTTACCATCCTCCTTGAAAAAATGGTCTACAAAACCCCATGGAGAATAACTAGTGTGTATAAAACAATTTTAAATTATCTGTAGTAGTTAGTGCTTAAAATATTCATGTCTAATTAGGTATATTCTATATGGAATCTTTGATATGGGTAGAGTTCTAGATATATATTCTCTACAGAACTCAACTTCTTAATGAATAAGAAGTTCAAGAAAATCTTCAAGGAATACATTAGAATAATATATTACAATATTCATGTCTTTAAGGATAATACTTTCTTTTATCTCAATCATTTGATCTAAATATTATTTCCCATATGATATTAATATATATTCATGAGGAGGATATTCCATAGGAGATTCATTGTTCTCCATGAACTGATATAGAATCAGAGGGTATTTTGTGATATGTAAAGTCATTTTACTCTACCTATAGATTATACTTTATATATATAATAATAACTAGTCTCATACCAATATACCATAAAATTCTACAAAATGGATTATAATAATGGTTTATTGAATATTATTACCTAAAATGTTAATTAGGAAAGAATAATATAGAGATTTAATGATTTCACCACTTATTGTTTTCAATGATAACTCAACATCCATGTCATATAGTGGTCTTTGAATACTTCTAGATACCATTCATTATATTATTGAATGCATATGTATACAATTAATCAATACATTAGATGTTCACTAATATATTGTATTCATTCATTTATCTATTAAATTCTAATTATAAAGAATTATAAAAAAAAAAATTCTGATGGGAGTAATCAAGTTAATATGAATATAAAAGGAAAATATGTACTTATAAATAATAACTCATAAATGGATTTTATATCGTATTTTATATATTTCTATTTTTTCACACTATGTCATTAACAGTGGTTGTACTATTAGATTCTCTAACTTAATCTCAAAATATAATTAGAACTTTCTATGACGAAAACTATAATTCCCCAAATATCTTACACAAATAATGAAATAATTATTAATATAAATGTAAAATAACAAACCCAAATATCAAAAGGTCCATGTTCTTTAGTTGATTAACTATATAAAACATGAACCCGAAGATCAACTACATTATTTTTTTCATACATTATATAGCATACTAGATCTCATTTTACTTCTATAATTGTATGGGATATCATGGATACATACATAAAAAAAAGTGTGATTTGTAAATCTCAGTGAGGGGATGATAAAAGGTTAACATGGGGTGGATAATATTTATGAGATAAATATATAATTATGGTGGAATAATTTAATAATGATAATAAAGGAAATATGGATAAAAATAATGGAATAAGATAACATAAAAATGGATATATAGAATAAAAAATGAATCATGACATAATATTCATATTTTAGGTCTTAATAACATATCATTATAACATTGTTGATGAGGTTAACTACACCTGGTCCATACCTACCATTACAGACAAGGTTAAATGAACCTCACCCAGGCATAATAATTTGAGGAGATAAAAATAATTACAAAATTAATTTGGGTGATATATAATTCTAATCCCATCTAAAATATCATTATATGTCCATGAATAAATGTTCAACATTGAAAAAAATAATACATAAATTATAAGCATGAGAAAGATCTATGAGAAAGATATGGGCTACCTAATCATTTCTTAAAGAATAACTAAATGATATATCATAACTCTACCAACTAAATGAACGCATTAATTATTTATAGATGTTTATATTTTGATAAAAATCACATTTCATAAATATAGATATCAAGTTAAATTTATTTCATAAGAAAGGTAAAATAAGTAGATATAAAAATGAACATTGTAAACAATGTTTTAAGAAATGAGTAAACAAACTTTAAAGGAGATAAGAGCACTTGGGTTTTATAAAACCATAATAGAAGAAAAATAGGATTCAATAAATAATATTTACATTAGGAAATTATTGAATATGAAATCCATTAAAAGAGAGAAACATGATTATTGAAGAAGAAATATAAAATTTCTTATTAATTTTGTTCTTCATAAAGAATATATTGGGAAGGTATCATGAAAGTAAATGAATATTCCCAAAAAATAAAGGGAAAATAAACTAGGTATATATGGTAAATATATATATATATATGGAATATAGAATAATAATATGTTAATATGAGAGATATAAATACATACATATATCTATATATAGAATAACCTAAAAATCAAGAGGGTGAGCGAGATGAACCCTTTACCTCCAGTCCTGAATTGTCATAGAATGTGAGCCAAACCACCTAAAAAATATTAATAAATTTAATAAAATGATTCATTATTATTTAATTTTATATTAAAGTTTTATTTTAATTTATAATTTTTCTATTTATTCATAAATTTTCTTCATCTTGGTGATGTTTGTTTCATAGTTCCATGGTCACATCAATTTTTTAGTAATTATAAATGTTAAACATCAAAGAGTTTATATATTTCAAAGTGTAATGATATATATTTAATGCCTTTCCCAAAACTCAAATGGTTCCAAATATCAAAATATATTCTAATTATTATTCTACTAAATTATTATAAGTGTTTTCATATAATAATCGATTCATTTATGTGGTTTTGGTTCCCATGAGGAACTTAAATAGTTTTATTTATTTTTATGATTATTCACCCAATCCAGAAAATGAATAATATTATAATATAATTTTTTTTTATATTTGACAATAAAATGGATTATTATAATCATACATGAAGTAAGTGACAATTGTGTAATTTTAATAGCTACATATGTGTTTATACCACCCATCAAGGGATGTTTTTTAAAGAAAAAACTATTATGTTCAATTTATGGCTTAAAAAGTCATATTATATATTATTAATCTTTTTTTTATTTTTTTATTAATACAATAGTTATTTTGTAATTTCATATTAAAATCATCTATGGAGGTGATGGTGAAAAATTAAGTGCAACAACCAAGGAGGTGGGTAACCAACCAAAATATGGCTGATGTTATCATTTTAGAAATAAATGTGGGTGAGTAGTATAATGTATAATAAATTCACATAAAAATATTTAAGTAAACATATTATACTAATTTAAATATATAATGGTGATTAATATAGATTTGTAAGTGCCAAATAATCAATAAAATGAAAAAGATTTTATTTTTGACAATTAAAAACTTTCTTAGGATTTTCTTATTTGACACGATACTTGAGAAGATAGGAACATATATTGGTTGGGATTTGGAAATGTATCTTCTTAGAAGTTTATAGAATGGGGTGGTATTTAAAAGAGTAAGACACGAGTTTTTTAGAATAAAATTAAATAAAAAATATTCTTTCTATGAGTATTGATCAAACCTATCATTTAGTAGTAAAGGGTTATTTATATAATAAAAAACATGACATTAAAATATTTATCTGAATTATAGAATTCTGAAATTTTCATTCATATATAATATTAAAAAAATATAGTAATTACATGAAATTTTAATATTTAACTATGTATTTTAATTTTTATAAAGAATATAAAATACTTATCCCTTACCTAATTTTGACATGATTACTTCAAAATCAACATCCAGTTTTTGAACATAATTTTATAATTCTATGAAATGTATTTAAATATTATTTTTATTTATTGAAATATACTAGTTTTTATGAAAAATTATATTTTTATAATTAAAATTAAATTATTATTTCATAATATTTTAATATTACTTTTAAAAGTAATAATTTTTTAAAATAAATTTATGAAAATAAATTTATTGTTTTGTTTTTTTATCATAGAAATTATTTTTAATTACAAAAAACATATATTTTTTCACGAAATATAGTTACACTTTCTTTGTGCCAAATAATTATTTTATCATTTTTAAAAAAAATTAAATATGTTATGATATATATTTCTTGTTTATTTATATCATAACATTCCCAAATAAATTTTCTTATTATAATTGCCAGGTTACTATTCTAATCATCAAGTTAAAATTATAATAGTTTGGTTACTATTATAATGGTTATAATTCTACTGTTTATATTACCTTTACACACCCTATATATACCTATTTTTTCTATCACTCTTCATTTAGTCAAATATCTCTCAATATTATTTATAATTTATTAATAAAATTCAATTCTTGTTTCTATTATTTTTTATTTTTATAGTTTTGTTTTGAATTGAGATAATTTTAGGAGATCATAGTGTACCAAAATATCAAATTCAATGTCTCTTATTTACTTGTTTTTATTTCCCAATTATACTATTTAATATTCAATAGAGTATATTTATATTTCTTAAATAATGTTTTTATATTAGTAAAATAGTTTTTATTAGTTTATGGTAATAATGTGACTAATTTATGCGCCACTAATATAAGGAAATTCATATAGAAAAGTCTGAGTCGTTACACTCATTATTAGGAGTCTCATATTAATTAACCATCCGTATGTATTATATTTTTCTTGTGGATTCTTATCCTCTAAAGCGATTTTCTATGTGTTTTTTTATCAAAGTTCCACAATTTCTCCTTTCCAATTCTACTTTCTTTTGGGTGTTATTTCCAGTTTTTTAAAATGGGTAGTAGGAAGTGTCTATAATAGGAAGTGATGTTTGGGGTATATCTTCATCTTGTTCTCTATATGATGTGATAAGTTTATTATTGGAACATAAAATCGTAATGTTATTGGTAATTGAATAGGATAATTGGGTAATGGAGTGAATTGATTTAATAGTTGTTTTGGATAAGGTATTAATGGTTTAGGAATTCTAGTTGGGAAACTTTTGAGTGGTATTTTCTCAGATTTCAAGTAAGTTGTTAAGGTTATATTAGATAGGTATATCCTGTAGTATCTAGAGTTAGGTGGAATTTATCATAGGTAAGTAGTTTCCTTAATGTAAAATGGTAATGGTTTATATTGATTCAACCCCATTATAATAGAATTTCAAGAGTATTATCTATTTGGGATAAGATTTTGTCACATGAAATTACTGGGAGTCACTTTATAAAGTAATTTTTCTTATATTATGGTGCTTAGTTGTTTATATGTCACGGTAAATTTATTCATGAGTTAAAAGTGTGTTGTCTCTTGATATTATACTATAGAAATATTTTCAATCTGTAATGGTGTTGTATTTAATCATTGATTAATTATGTTTCATTAATGTTTAATCCTAATTATGTGGTGATTATCTATGTTGGTTATTTTATGATGTGGTGATGTCATTTATTAATGTTGGGTAACTATTATTACAATGTATTGGTAATGTATAATTAGAATATTGGATTAAGAAATTCTAGTATTTTTAAATGATGTGATTACTTGAGGTTGTTATTCTCTTGATGTGGGTGCTTGGTGGGGGAATAATGGAAGGAAGAGGTCATGAGGTTGATTTTCTTTATCATTACATTCTCTATCATGGGTTGATGTGGTTTTAGTTGTGCTAATGTGGTGTAAATTTATGTTTTTTTGTGTTTGGATTGATGTGTGAAGGGGTCATGAATATGGTCTTCCAATTTTTATTTTATTTCTCACATTCCTTTTCATTTCCCAAGGTTCTTTCCTTTGATGAGTGACTATATAGTTTTGAGTTGGAATGGAATCTAAATTTATAGGTGTGGGAAGTGAAAATTTTTTGAGTCCCATTTTCTTTATATAACTCCTTCCATGGATTTGGAAGATATTTTTAATTCCCCCATTCAACGATTATTGATTTATTTTTTAAAAATTCATAATCTGATATTTTAATTTAATATTGATATTTCATATAAAGTTTGTGGTTGTTAAAGATGAAAGGAATATAAAAATACGTGTAATGTGATTTCATGTATAAAAATATATTATTATTTAAGTCTTATTTTCCTAATTCTTTCTTATCTTATTGTTTAGTTGATTTTATCAATGTTTACTCTTGAGTATTTATTCATAATTGATACTGATTTGTTTAAGAATATAAACCTACTAAGTAAATCTAAGTAATCATCAATTTATATTTTTTTTAGTTTATTTTACTGGATACTATAATGGTGATATTGAGATTTTATTTGGGTATATTGAGTATAGTTTAGTAGATACATTAGTGTTTTAAGATGGTTTTATTAATGTGTTGGATACATTAAATTTATTTATTATCCTAAAGATAATAATTAAAAAAGGTATGGGATATGAAAACTCAAACATGCCTAATATTCCATATTTTTGTTTTCATGATAGTGATTATTGATTTGATGTGTGGATTATTACTGTAACATCATTATTAAAGGTGATATATTGAACAAATAAAAAAGTTATAAATAATAAAGGAAATTGGAAGTCAATTTCATGAATTAATTTTTATATTCACAGAATAACCAAAATTTTGATAAGTTAAGGGTATTTGAGGTTGATATATTATAATGGTTTTTGGGTTGTGGTTCTATAATGAGGTAACATCATTTGGGGTATTACTTTAGGGTTTAGTTATACTGTTTGTTTGTCTGCAATTTAATTTCAAATCAATTTTTTTATAGGAATTGTTCAGGGTTATTGGTGTGTGTTCATATTTGTTGGAGTTTCTATCTTACATAGGTGATTGGAGAAACCATTACATTAACCATATTGTATAACATTGTACACCAATACATGAGCTTGTTCTAACATGGCCTTAATGTAATTACCAATCCCCACGGGTTTGTGACTAGCGCCTTTGATGGAATAGAACATAAAATGGAATAGTTTTTTGCAAAAATAACACACCATTGTTATGAAACATGAGAAGATAAAAGAGAAAAATTCAAATTCGAAATATTCCTCAATGATAAGAGTACCAAAATTAGGTAGATAATCATCAATGTGATACATAATTCTAAATAAAAAACATCATACAAAGACATGATCTCAAAATCCCAACACAGCAAGGGGTCTATAGCTCCATCGGTCACCACCAACACTCTAGGTCCCATGCTCAAGAACACCAACCACCTCTAAGGGGTGTTTTCAGTTTTTCTGGACCTAGCATAAAAAAATATAAAAACTCATAAAGGTAAAGGTAGGGTGTGAGAAAAATCACCCACTAAGGTCTCACCAAGTGTTCCATAACAAATTCTAGTTACACTGAACTATATATTATTTAATATTAAATGAATAATGAAAGATTAAAAATTTCCACATTTTCAATAAAAACATGTTTTCAAATCAACAAGATAGAACAAATATTAAAAACCGGACTAAAATAACATTATTTATAAAATATAAAGGACATGAATAAAATATTTCGATAATCAATGGTAAGAAATCATAAAATAAAAAATTTCACAACAAAATGTCATGAGTCCTAGGGTTAGTAAATTTTTTGTTCAAGGATCCTCATGCCTCTCAATAAATTATCACCAATCATGTGTAAACACATCCCTCGACTCATAAAAAAAGAAAAAACACCACATTTGGGGAAGATCATAGCGACTAGGTTTTTCTTCGAGTTCCCATCATAAATCCATTTCTAAGTAGTCATATTCCTAGAATTATTATCCTATTTATGACTAAATACTCATTCTCACATGTTATTCATTCAATCAAAAAACAATAGAAAAGTCATTCATTTAAAAATAATACATCATTCACCATTTAATTTCCAACTTTATAGGTTTCAACATTCCCTTCCAAATTTCAATACAGAATATTGGTTTTCATCAATTTCACACCTTTCAAAATAATCATTCAATTTAAACTATTTTCTCAAATATTGATTAGAAAATAATTTCATCAAATAATTTACCCAATTCACTCCATAATTCTTTAAAATCCTTAAAAATCATCAAATCCATTAAAATGAATTTCTTCACAATTTGATGCCTCTCTATAAAAATCAATTTAAGGTTTATAAATCAATTGAAAAATAATTTCAATCAGGAAGAAAATCAAGGTTTCATATGAATGGAAAATCCTTATGGAACCATAGAAGGTAAATCACATGATCGATCAATCAATCGAACACTCAGATTGGGAGTCACCATCGGAGGGCTGGAGTAAAATAATATCAAAGAGTAATCCATAGAAACATAAAACATTAGAATAGGTTCCCATAACATAAATAATTTGATGATTAACCACTCTAGAAAGAGAGAAGATAGTAAAAAAGAATTCCATAAAATAAGAAGGTTCTCTTATCAGAGATGGATCCAATGGATCCAATTTTTCTTTTATCTAATAAGAAAATATATTAGAGGTGTTAAAAATATTTCTAGGGGAATAAAAAATACAAAAAATAAAATGTGTTTCAAGTGGGATAATTTGTAAATAAAATTGGGTATGGTTCTTTTAAAATCGAAAAAATAAAGACCATTCTACAACCCCTATGGCCACATAATGGAAATACTAAAAATTACCATAGCACAATGCAGCCATCCTAGACCACTTCACATTCACCCATAATCCAACATTCCTTAGAAAGCATAGATTAGTCCATGATCATATCATATTAACCCAGGGTAACGTTGTGTCGTATCCCATGAACAACATCATATCCACCCTAAAAATTAAAGTGGGTCTCCAGACCTCCTTGCCATAGTTTCCTCCTCCAACACGGTTATGTTAAACCAATATAAAAGGTATTTTGAGAAGACCGATATCCATGGTGAATCCATGAAAAAATTGGTAGTATCCCTAAAATTTTTCCTTTAGTACTCCATGACACAGCTAGCTTACTATTTCACAACCCTTACCAAACTCAAACTCTTATACACCATAACTTAATGGTCTAAAACGTATCCCCTCATTAACCACACAGAAACCCTAACACCATGACACATTCTAAAATATAAAAACATCATTTTTTACCAAAAGAACAAAAAAATATGAGAGACCCAAAATTCACCCAAACAGAAAATAAAAAAAAAGTAAGGTATGTAGTATCGGAAAGTGGCAACAGGATGTGACACACCTCATTAGGAGGATTTCAATCTTGAACTCTCATATTCATGTGTTGTATTAATACCATGGAGTCATAACTTGTGGATTTCCTTCATATGTGGTTACATCTCATGGAGTCTTTTTTCATCTTATCGTGACTCCATTCATTGGAGTTATTATCCTAGGGTTTTAAATTGGGTAATAGTAAATGTCTATAAGAGGAAGTTTTGTTTGTGGGTTAGGTCATCTTCATCTGAGGGTGGTGTGAAATTTTCGGTATTTGAATTTAAAATTTTATAGTTATAAATCAATGAATAGGATAACATGTTAGTGGAATCACTAGGTAGATGTTTGTATTGGGTATAGGGATTAAGAGTCTTGAAATTCTAATGATGAGAATTATGAGTTATATTATCTTCGATGTTTAGTAAGTTGTATGGGTTATAATGTATATGGATTTCATATATCTATTAGAGTCTAATTTGAGTTATATAAGTGAATTATATGTCTTATAGTAATGTGGTAATGGTTTATATCGATTTATCCCCATTTTAATGGGGTTTTTAGTGTCAAATTATATTGGAGTAAAATTTGGTTGCTAGAATTAATAGGGATCCATATTTGAAAAGATATTTTCTTATATTGTAGTGTCGAGTATTTTGGGAGTTTTAGGAAAAGGATTGGTGATTCATTATAGAGTAGTTCCTTTATATTCTTTTATGGGAAACCTCATTGTATGAAGAAATATTATATTTAGTCATTGATATACTATTTCTTTTTACAATATTATGATTATTATGTGGTGATTAGTTATGGTTTTTTTATTTTTTATTGTTAATTGATTATAGATGTTAGGTTGATAGATTTATAGTGTCTTGTTATTAGTGGATGAGGAACTAGGATAATGAAATAAAAGGATTATAAAATGATTTTATATCTTGAGAATGTGTTGGTTGTGGTTTGGGTGTGCGTTTGGGGCATTCATTAAAGGAGGAAGTCATAAGGATGATATCCATCATTATTATGTAGTCTAATATTGGGTGATGTGGCTATACCTATAGTGATGTGGTATAATCTATTTACAGTCCCTCTCCAAACTTCATCAACCATAAGTAAGGTCACTAGAATCACACTGCCACTAGAATACTTCGTAAACGACATTCTGAACATCAGTGTACTAAATCATGGAAGAATTACCTCACCTTGAAAACCATACTGAGTTAAAATCCCTCAAATATGATCAACCCTGACTTCTAAAAACATTATATTTAAAAGAGTAAAGTAAATAAAATATAATACAAAAATGGTTTTATGTGGTTTGGAATTTCATCCAACACCTATGGGGAGAAGCATAACTACATTTCATTTCATTAAAAGTAAAAATATATTAAAATCGCTATGAAATATAAACCATGTAGATCAACACCTAATGAATTTGGAAGCACTCCCTTAGTCTATCAACCAATCACTACATGATGAATAAGGAACCATAACCTAATTCTTTTAGCATAAAATCTACTATATGTGATTTAAACAACTAATTTTCCATCTCGTAGTGATCTAATTTCACCAAAACATAGATAAACATCTATTTAATTGGCTACACTACCACAAAAATGCATCCATTATAAATTTTCAATGTCACAACACATTATTATTTGCACAATGAAGTTAGGATACCACTTAATTCATGAGACAAAATGGTAAATACAATTTTCTCAATCTAATAAACTATGATGAGAACTTGAAGAGTAATCATAATCCCAAATATCACTTTCATGAAAAATAATTTTGGGAATCCCATGGAATCCTCCAACACATTAGAAAATGAAAATATCCTTCAAATTTTTTTTCATTTAGTGATCCTTCATTCACTTTTATTATCCCAAGTCATACTAAAGAAAAATATTGCCTCAAACTCTCCTAGACTAAGACTTGGTGAACATATCAACAATATTTTTCTTTGAATTGATCTTTCTCACATCCCATACTCAATCATCAAGTATCTTCTGGAAAAATTGGTACATTAAGTATATGTGAATCAAACTTGAATGAAAACACATATTTTTATCTAAGTGGATTTTACTTTTACAATAAAATTAATATAATCCATGATCCTATTCACATATATGTTTCTCAATCAGATTCCTCAGCCAAAAAATTTATGTCATTTTATCTGTTGTTGCAATATACTCTGCTTATATTTTGGATAGTATCATAAACAATTAGATCATCAAAAATCAATGATAATAGATCTACCAAAACATAAAACATACCCTATTATTATCTTCTTTGAGTCTGAGTCCAAAAAAATCATCATCAATATACCCCAACAATTGATCATCTTCTAAAAAATAAGGAGCAGTATTATAAATTCTTTTGAGTTACTAGATAATCCACTTTGCATCTTCAAAATGAAGTTTCTCTTAATTATATATATATTGGCCTCCCACTCCCACTGCATAAGACATTTAATAAACATCTTGATGAAAAAATTATATGATAGAACCAATATTCTAGCCATCATATCATTCTCAATATTTTTCAAAAGATCTTCTTTGCTTTGATGAAAATTTTCATTTCAAAATTTCTTGAAAATTCCTTCTATAACCCTTGAAACCATTAAACTGATATACACACAAATATCATATAATCTACATACAATAACATGATGGTGATATCAAAATTAATATAATCTTTATAATAACGAAATTTTTCATAGTTTCATCCCTTGAATCATTTCTCCTCTATTAATAAGTCAAATTTATTTTTAAACTGTATGAGAATTTATTTCAAAACATAGAGTATTCTCTTATTCTTTCACACTATGTTACAATTCAACTGATTCAAGGGACTAAAAATTTTCCATATATATAATTCTTACTCTATATTATAGTGAAGAAAATCCATAATCACATACATATTTTTGAGATTTAATCAATCATACCAAACAATTTTGTGTAATATTTGAGTGGTTGTATTATTTACTACAAGTAAATATATTTTAGAGAAGTTGACGACCTATTTATTTTAAAAAACTTTCATAATAAGAATTACCTTATATATTCTTCTTCCATTAGCTTATTATTTTAATTAGATGACCCACTTTTTTTCTAGTCAACTATTTCTGGATGATATTCTTACTATCTGCCCTATGTTGTTCACATGAAGTGAGTCCAATTCATACTTAATAGCCAACTCCCACATATTTGAATCTATGTGTTGGATAGATTCTTCTTTTGGGATTTTTGGTTTTCCACAATATGTTAAAATTATGAAGTATAGTTAATCTCCATATATTATTACTAATCACTTTATCTTTATCTAAATATTTAATTGTACTTGGGACTCTTCTCTCTATGGAACTGAATAAAAAAAACTATTCTATGGAACTATGTAATGAGATTCACCAGTTATAGATATTTATAATAAATCTTCCATTGATTTCATTATCAAACTTCATGTGTTTTCCTATGTTTTTTTCCATTATAAATTTAAAATCTCCAATAGATTCAAATCAATTTAATCCTATGTAATTATGAAGCCTCCATATCCCCCATTAATATCAACTTGGACTAAGATTTATTCTTTACTTATAACATCCTTCCTGACCAAGTTTGTAATGGGCCAGACCCTCTTGGTCCATTACTTTTCCAAATTATAAGTTTTGTGACGTCATGCACTCGCTAATCAGTTTCACACATCTATTTCACATATCAGCTTCACTAATAAGCTTCACAGATCAGCTTCACTGATCAGTTTTACTGATCATCTTAACAGATCGCCTTTACTAATCAGCTTCACAGATCAACTTCACATATCAGCTTCACATGATCAGCTTCACGGATCGGTTTTACCCAATCTGTTTCACCCAATCAGTTTCATAGGTCGGTTTCACCCAATCGGTTTCACATATTTCTTTCACCCAATCCATTTCACAGATCGGTTTCACCCAATCGGTTTCACATATCAGTTTCACCGAATAGGTTTTAGAGATCGGTTTCACCCAATTGGTCTCACACAATTAGTTTCACAGATCGATTTCACCCAATCGGTTTAACCCAATCAGTTTCACAGATCGGTTTCAGCCACTTGGTTTCACAGATCAATTTCACCCAATCGGTCTCACCCAATCAGTTTTACAGATCGGTTTCACCCAATCATTTTCACATATCGGTCTCACCCAATCAGTTTTACAGATCGGTTTCACCCAATCAGTTTCATATATCAGTTTCACCCAATTCGTTTCACAGATCTGTTTCACGCAAACGGTCTCTCCCAATCAGTTTCACAGATCGGTTTCACCCAATCAGTTTCACAAATTGGTTTCACCCAATCAGTTTCATGGATTGGTTTGATAGGATCAGCTTCACCTGATCACCCGATTATCTCCATCGATCAGTTTCACCTATTAGTCTCACCAATCGGCCACGGAGGGGTGTCAGGGTTTCCTTCCACATTTTTTCCCGTAAAGCCACTTTTAAGTATTTTAACCTTTTTAAAGTGGTTCAATGCCATTTTTAAATCCATTAACAATGTTTTAAATCCCATAGGACTTGGGAGACCCTCAACGGACCCGTTTTTCTCTCTTTAAATTAAATCCTTTAGTGCACAGCTGTTATGGACACCCCTCCGATGTGAATTATTAAATAACAATTATTCCTATCGTGTGTAACCATCTAACCCCGTGGTGAAACCATGATCCGCATTAAAATCTGGTCAAGGTTTTCATATGACGTAGCTCTAATATCTTGCATTTTTATCGTGTAATAATTCTTTTTTTCTTCTTCATTGGATTCTTTCATTCATTGGTGTGTTTGGAGTCCTCTTTCCTGAGGCTAGTGGTGGGCCTATGTCGGAGCCTTTCTTGCTCATTCTTGGATTCCTCCGAGTTCCTCCCCTACAATTCACGCATCCTAGTTATTGGTGTGAGGAGAAAAATGCTGATCATTGATCATCCAAGTAGGGTTTTTCCTTCGTCTCTATTAACTGTGTATCATGTAGGGTGGGTATGATAATGTTTCCTGAGGGGATGGATGAAACCAAACTGTAACGAAGATAATAAATGGATTTAATGAATGAAGGGGTGTGTTTGATAATGTCGTTGTACTCTTTTATCTCTTCCTATATGGTGTGAATTGTATGGGCATATGTGCACTGAAAATCATGGTCCTTGGTGGTCCCTTATTGCACACTAATGAACCTTTATTTTCTGGGTTTTTTTATGTGATTGAATGGTTGTAACATAGAAATTGGTAAATAAAGTAAACACAGTTTATTAAATGGATTCCCAATGAATAAGAAACCTTTTTATGGTCACCCTGGTTAACCAAATGGAATATGGAACTAAATGAATGGAATATTCAAATTTGAAAACTCCCTTGCTCTGTTCTGGTGATGTTTACGGTTGATTATTGTGAGGTTACATGGATGGGGATGGGATCCCCTATTTTAGAAGTTGTTGGTTTGTGGACTTAAGTCCATGTAGGGTCGTATGTTTGGGGCTTGGTTTGGTTCCAGTACTTTGAGGGATCTCGCGGATCCCTTTTGTTGTTGGGACTTTACAATAGAACCGAGTGTGAATGCTTAAATTAACTCTTGGCTGTTTTTTCTTCCTTTTATTATGTCTATTCCTTTTAGTTTCCTGGTAATGAAGAATTATCTAAATGGAATCACTTGAATATGAAAACAATAATGTGTTCAAAGGGGAATTTTTTTTTCTGGGAATGAGTTGTGACATGTTTGTGGTTGTAGTGCTTCTTATGAATGAATAGTAATGAGGGTGTTTGTATATGAGCTAGTTTTAGAACCCATAAAATGGGATGAGTTCTTGTTACCTATATGTATAATAAATTATTATATTTCTTATTCACGCCCCACCCAAGTTGAGCACTTCATGATGACCACCCCCATTTCACGGGGGATGGTGTTTTCACAACACTCCTATGAGTGGCTGGTTATTAGCTATTTTTCTGATCCCTTTATTGAGTATCCCAAGACTCTTCTGGAAGGATGTGATGGCCTAAAGTCCATTATATCCTAAGATTATTTGGGTAGGGTAATTTGTGGTGGTTGGCTCAGGTGTGTGCGGGTAGGTGGTTTACCATGTGCCTTCAGGAAAAGGCCTAGGTGTCTGCGGGCCTGGTTATGTGTGGTAGTTGTGGCCTAGGTGTTTGCAGGTGGGATGTGTGGTTGTGGTATCCCAGGTGTGTATGAGTGGAGGATGGCAATGGGACTGCGGTGAGAATGGTGGGAGAGGTTTGACGTGTATGATGTCTCCAATAACCAGTGGGAAAGTGGCCCGGGGTACCCAAACATCGATGTGTTTTATTATTACTTTACTTGACTTGCATTATTTGGGGAGTGTGCCTTGGTGAGGTTTGGGTGGACATTATCCTTACTAGGTGTTTTGGTTATCTCTTTTTTCACGAGGAATTAGTATGCCTCCCCACTTGTGCACGAGAGCTTTTGGTTTCCCTTCTGAGTATACCAGTGAACTCACCCTACGTATATAAAACTACTTTCAGGATTCTAAGAGGACTTCGAGAACCATGTTGGGCCCTACTAGTTCGGACTTTGGGGCAACTGTTGTTACTATTTTTCATTTCTTTGGTACTTTCCTTTGGAGTTTTCTTGTACTTTTGTAGCACTTACTTTTGGAACATGCATATGGGAATGGTTTGTTTTGGCTTTAAATCTACCTCCATTTCTAGTGTTGTTTGAGATTTACAATCTTATCTCCTGATCCTACTAATTAAAAAGGGAAATGCCTTCCTTCTTTTGTGTGAATCTACACCCTTGGTGACAGTCGCCGCTTTGGGACCTATTGAAAGTGGGTTTCGTGGGTCATTATCTCTCTTTCAACTTGAGGAAGGAAGGGTCTGGCAATCCGAGTGTCCCTTCCCTCATCTTGGTGAAGGTGGGTCATAATAGAATGGTGTCAAAGGAGTGGTTGAAAGATAGGATGGAGGCCAGGGTTAGGCACAGTGAGGATTTCATGGGCTGGTAGGGTAAAAATGTTAGGAAATCTTGGTGTATGAAATAGGTCAGGGGAAACCGGCTAGGACACAAAATTTTAGGGCCCCCCGTGATCCGATGCAAGGACTCAGGACCTACCGAATGACCAAGTGAGGATACACTGATTACAGGGTAGAGACCCTAGGAATGTTACATGCATCATAATGACTTGTGTTCTTGTGTGGTCTAGGTGTTTTGGGAATTAAAAAAAGAAAAAAGATTCTAAGAAAATTTTAAAAGGAATTTTCTATACTACTCAAGATTAGGCATTCCTTATTTACTTTACAGTTATAGAACCCAGATGGAGACCTTGGGTAGTGGGGAAATCAAGGCCCAGGTGGCTATTTTGTCTGATCAGCAGAGGGTTGATCGAGAGGAGGAGGATAACCAGTAGCAGAGGGTGCTTTGTTCCTTTCAGTGGAAGACCCTCTGCAAGTACGAGGGCAGCATCTCAGACATGGAGATAGAGAGTTGTCTCAAGGAGCTGGTGATAGATTTCAGCTTGATCTGGTCTCCGATGGAGTACTGGGTTCCTCTAACTATAAGCCAAATGTGGGGAGTGGTGCGTCAATGGTGGACGCTCTACCTTGGGGAGAAGAGGGAGGCTGAAGTTTCATGGAATGACTTTGAGAGGGAATTTCGGGTGTAATTCCTCTCTTACATGATCAAAGTGGAGAAGAAGCAGGAGCTACTCTCCCTTCAGCAGGGGAGAATGTTAGTGAGGGAGCAGGAAATCAAGTTCAAAGATCTCCTTCATTTTTCTTCAGACCTTTTTTGGATGAGGGGTCTTGGGAGAGACGTTTAGAGGAGGCACTCAGACCTTCTTTTCAGTATGTTGTTACTACCTTCACCTTACCGACGTACTTGGAGGTCCAAAATAAGGATTAAGTGGTGGAGAGGATTCACACGTTGGGAGGTGTTCCATGAGAGGGGAGCCAGTTGGGCTCGTCAAAGGGGAAGGTTGCCAGCAGCATGCCTCCAGCATCAGGGCCTTCTAGGTTTCAGCCAGTGGGGAGTAGGCCCCAGCAGTTCCAGTTTCGATCTCTTAGTCCTCTCCCTTTTCTTATGGGCCTAGAACCAAGGTACTTTATCTATGGAATCCATGGGCACCTTTGTAATTAGTGCTCAGACCGAGTGTTGTATAGGGGGGGAAAGTCCAGCACCCACCTTAGCAGCAGCAGTTTCTAGTGAGGCCCTTTTAGAAATAGTAGCAAGGACAACGATCTCCCGATCCTCTCAGAGAAGACGTTGTAGGAGCCCGACCCCAGGGTGCTCCTCAAGGACCTCGACTAGGGTGTGGTCATGGAGGCGGCTGATAGCCAAGTTTTAGAGGAGCTGGGCATGGGCAGTTGCAAACCATAGAGGCAGCAGTTCCAGTAGGACCGGAAGCCTTTCGAGGTACGATCAGCTTGTTTAGCACTCTTTCATGCTCCTTGTTTGATTCATGAGCTTCGCACACCTTTTTTACACCTGGTCTTGCCCAAGACTTGGTAATAGACATAGAGATACTCTCCAGGCCCCTACTGTGAAGTATTCCAGTTGGGGGTCATAGCAGCCTGTTTGATGTTTGTCGAGGATGCATACTGATATTAGGGCTACATCAGTCTAGTGGGGATCTCCTTCTACTACAAATGCGGCTATACGATGTCATACTTGGCCTCGACTGTCTATTTTCTATTCATACTGTTATCGATTGATTCCGAAGAAGATTCATGTTCTATGATGAGGATGACCAGTGTGTGGATTTTGTTGGAAAACAGAGTTGTCAGGTGGGGAGATTGTGTGTGGAGCCTTTTTTTCTGAGTTGGCCAAGCTGTCAGCTGAATCAGTGGATGTGAAAATGATCGATGTTCTGGGAGTTTTCAGATATTTCTTGGAAGTTTTTTCTGAGGAGGTTGTAACTGTACCCCCTTGACGTGACGTTGAGTTCAGGATAGACTTATAGCCTGGTGCCCTTCCGATTTTGATGGCCACTTATTAGATAGTTCCTTCTGAGTTGTGGGAGTTGTGGATTCAGATTGAAGAGCTGATGATAAAGGGTTTTGACCGGCCTGGCGTGTCACCATGGGGTGCTATGGTCTTGTTCATAAAGAAGGAAGATGGTGGTCTCGGACTATGAATAGACTATTGGAGACTGAATTAGGTAATAGTCGAGAACTGTTACCCTCTCCCAAGGATAGATGAGCTATTTCACTAGCTGAGTGGAGCGGATTTTTTCTTTAAGACGGGTCTGCATTCTGGGTATCACCAGTTAAGGGTGAAGTATAGTGATATCCCAAACACTTCTTTCTGGTGCAGGTATGGGAACTTGGAGTTCATAGTCATGTCGTTTGGTGTTACAAACACACCTGTTGTGTTCATGGGGCTAATGAACGTTGTTTTCTGTGAGTTTCTAGACCAGTTCTTCATTGTGTTCATTGATGACATTTTGATCTACTCAAGATCAGAAGAAGAAGAACATACTAATCACCTCAGGATGGTCTTGGAGATCCTTCAACATCACCAGCTCTTTGGGAAATTGTCCAAGTGAGATTTCTTGACACGATAAGTGCATTTTCCTGGACACGTTATGTCTCAGCAAGGGGTATCAATTGATCTGTGAAAGGATGAAGCAGTTTTTTTCTTGGGAAGCACCCAAGAATGTGACATTGGTTCATAGTATTCTAGGTCCGGCATGCTATTATCGGAGGTTCATACCCGACTTCTCTCAATTTTCATCTCCTTTGATAGCTTTGACTAGAAAGGACCAGGCCTTCGTATAGAGTGAGCAGTGTCAGGCAGCTTTCAGCTATCTGATGGTAAGGTTCATCAGCGCTCCAGTGTTCAGGTTGCCTAAGGAAGGGGTTTCATATGAGGTATTTTGTGATGCATCTGAACTTGGCTTAGGGTGTGTGCTGAGGCAGCACCAGGGTGTGATATCTTATGGGTCTAGGAATTTACATCCTCGTGAGCATAACTATTCCACCCATGACTTAGAGCTTATAGTAGTAGAGTTTGCGTTGAAGTTGTGGCAGCATTACCTCATCGGGGATCACTTTGTGGTATTCACAGATCACAAGAGTTTGAGGCATATCTTTACCCATTGATACCTAAACTTGCGACAACGAAGGTGGGTGGAGTTTCTTCAGGACTACAACTTTTATATATCTTACACTGAAGGTAATGGGAACATTGTGGCTGATGCCTTGATCAAGAAGTCACAGATGAAATATGTTCAGGAATCTGTGGATTCTTAGAAGGCAATGGAGGAGTTGGATTCCCTACACCTGGATGCAAGGGTTGGTGGTGGTAGAGGTTGTCTGTTTCAGATAACAGTGCAGTCCTCCCTGTTGCAGAAGGTGGAGTCTTAGTGGAGAGACTTATAGAGTGAAGTGATGCACGATCGAGTTAACCAAGTCAATGCTCCAGAAGGGTGGTCGGAGGATGTTTAGAATTGAATGATTTTCCGAGGTTGTTTGTCCCAAAGGCAATGAATGGAAGAGTTCTCCGTGAGTTCCATAAATCACTCATAGTGGTAAACCCTGGATCTTCCAAGATGTACAGAGTCCTGAGGGAACAGTTTTTATGGCTCGGGGTGAAATGAGAAGT
The DNA here is from genome assembly GCA_963277665.1 of Viscum album. NCBI lineage: Eukaryota > Viridiplantae > Streptophyta > Magnoliopsida > Santalales > Viscaceae > Viscum > Viscum album. The sequence goes on along the minus strand of OY728150.1, from coordinate 933,384,859 downwards.
GGTCGAGTTTGTGGTAGGGTTCCTAGTGTGTCAGTAGGTGAAGGCTGAACACCATGTCCTAGGAGGCTTGTTGCAGCCTTTAGTTGTCCCCGAGTAGAAATGGGATGAAATTTCGATGGATTTTGTCATAGGACTACCTAGGATTCAGGGAGGTTGTCATGCTATCTGGGTAGTGTTAGACTGGCTAACAAAATCAACTCATTTTTTGGCGATCAAGGAGTCAAGTTCAGTGGATGCCTTATCATAGAGATACGTGGATGAGGTGGTGCGATTTCATGGAGTTACAAGGTCCATAGTCTCGGATAGGGATTCACAGTTTACCTCATGAATCTGGAGGTGATTGTAGCATGCTTCTGGCACCCAGCTACACCTTAGCACTACTTTCCACCCCCAAAAGGATGGGAAAATAAAAAGAACCATCCATACATTGGATGATATATTATGTTCATGTGTTTTGGACATCGGGGTATCATGGGAACGACATTTTCCCTTAGTAGAGTTTTTCTAAAATAATATTTATCACTCTATAATTGGCATGGAACCATTTAATGACTTGTATGAGAGTTCATTTCGTTCGTCCGTGTGCTAGACTGAGGTTTGGGATGCAGGTGTTCTTGGCCCAAAGGTAGTGCAGAGCACAATGAAGAAATTTCAGCTTCTGCGTGAGAGGATGAAGGAAGCCTAGGACCGGTATAAGTCATATGTCGATCGTAGGAGGAGGCCCTTGGAGTTCGAGGTGGGAGACCATGTTTTCTTGAAGGCTTACCCTTGAAGTGGGCAGTGAAGGTTCGTCAATGGTAGAAAGCTCTCTCATAGGTTCATCGAGCCTTTCTAAGTGTTGGGGTGAGTCGGTGAGGTGGAATATTAGCTTCCATTTACACCTCAGTTGGAAAGAATCCACAACATTTTCCACGTCTCCCATCTTTATAGATATCTAAATGATGACTCCCATGTCATTGACTAGGGAGAGTTGGATATAGGGGACGATTCTACGTTCGTGGAGAGACCACTAAGGATCGAAGATCGAAAATAGAAAGAGATTCATGGACAAACCATCCCTTTGGTTCGTGTGTTGTGGAGGCACAGTAGCCTCGAGGAGAGTACTTGGGAGCGAGAAGCACAAATCTGTGCCCAGTACCCAGAGCTATTTTAAGTTTCTATTCTGAGCCATCTTTGATGTTCTTTCTTTCATGATATGTTGTGATGTAATGCTGACCTTGTTGGTTTATGAGATGATTTTGTTTCCTTACCTTGTGAATGTTTGAGAATAGTCCTGATATGTGGGGAATGGAGAACCTGATTCCTAATCAAGATGCATCAGTGCATATACGATTAAACTCTTGCAGGAGAGTCAGTGCTGCCCAAAGCAGATAGTATCTTGACATGGAGGAAATAACTCCCTGATCCATGTGTTAGGAAAATGTGATCCTTGGGATTCGTATGGCTATTTGGGGTGTTTTGTGCCTGAGTGGTATCTTCTGGAGTGGTTGTTTGGGTTACTCTTATATTCTCAAGGGAGAGAATAATTTTGAGAGGTATATGATGTAATGTCCCAGACCCTCCTCACCCAATACATTTCCAAATTATAAGTGTTAGGGTGTCCTCGACTCACTGATCAGTTCCACCAATCTATTTCACAGATCAGCTTCATAGATCAGCTTCACAGATCAACTTCACATGATTATCTTAACAAATCGGTTTCACCCAATCGGTTTCACTGATCCATTTCACCCAATCGGTTTTACCCAATCGGTTTCACATATCGGTTTCACCCAATCAGTTTCACAGATCGGTTTCTGCCGATCTATTTCATAGATCAGTTTCAGCCAATCGGTTTGACCCAATCGGTTTCACAGATCAGTTTCACCCAATCAGTTTCGCAGATCGGTTTCACCCAATCGGTTTTACAAATCGTTTTCACCCAATCGGTTTCACCTAATGAGTTTCACATATCAGTTTCACACAATCTGTTTCACAGATCGGTTTCACCCTATCGGTCTCACCCAATAAGTTTCAGAGATTAGTTTCACCCAATCGGTTTCCCAAATCAGTATCACCCCATCAGTTTCACGGATCGGTTTCACCCAAACGGTCTCACCCAATCGGTTTCATAGATCGGTTTCACCCAATAGGTTTCGCAGATCAGTTTCACCAAATTGGTTTCATAGATAGGTTTCACCCAATCAGTTTCACAGATCAGCTTCAAAGGATCAGCTTCACGAGATCATCTTCATATATCAGCCTCACAGATCATCTTCACAGGATCATCTCCACCCGATCAGCTTCACTCGATTAGCTCCACCGATCGGTATCACCTATCAGTCTCACCAATCGGCCACAGAGGGGTGTTGGGGTTTCCTTACCCAGTTTTTCTCGTAATGCCACTTTTAAGTCTTTTAACCTATTTAAAGTTGTTCAAGGCTATTTTTAGCACCATAAAAATCGTTTTAAATCCCCTAGGAGTGGTGAGACCTTCAACGGACCCATTTTCCTCTCTTTAAATGAAATACTTTAGCGCACAACTGTTATGGCCACCCCTCCAATGTGAATTATTAAATAAAAATTAATCTAATCATGTGAAACTGTCCAACCACGTGGTGAAACCACGATCCGCCTTAAAAGACGTTCAAGGTTTTCATATGACATAACTCTAGGATCTCGCCTTTCTATCATAGTAGAATTTTTTCTTTCTTCTTCTTCGCTATTTTCTTTATTTCCTTGGTGAATTTGGAGTCCCCTTTCCCGAGGCTAGTGGTGCGCCTGTGCTGGAGCCTTTCTTGCTCATTCTTGGAGTCCCCTAAGTTCCTCCCCTATAAGTTTCACATCCTATTTATTGGCGTGAGGAGAAAAACGTCGATCGTTGATCATCCAAGTAGTGTTTTTCCTTCGTCTCTCTTAACTGTGTATCATGTGGGGTGGGTATGATAATGTTTCCTATGGGAATGGATGAAATCAAACCATAATGAAGATAATAAATAGATTTAAATAATGAAGGGGTGTGTTTGATAATACTGTTGTACTCTTTTATCTTTTCTTATATGTTGTGAATTGTATGGGATTATGTCCACTGAAAACCATGGTCGTTGGTGGTCCCTTCTTGCGCATTAATGAACCTCTATTTTTAAGATTTTTTTAAGTGATTGAATGGTTGTAACCTGGAAACTGGTAAATCACATAAACTCGATTGCTTAAATGGATGCCCAATGAATAATAATCCTTGTATGGTCACCCCGGTTAACCAAACATAAAGAAGAAACTAAATGAATGGAATATTAAAATTTGAAAACTCCCTTGCTCTGTTTTGGTGATGTTTACGGTTAATACTTGTGAGGTGATGTGGATAGGGGTGGGGTCCCCTATTTGAGAAGTCGTTGGTTTGTGGACGTAAGGTCATGTGGGGCCATATTATGGGGCTTGGTTAGGTTCTAGTACTTTGACGGATCTCACAGATCCATTTTGTTGTTGTGACATTACAAGAGAACCAGGTGTGAATGTTTAAATTGCTACTTGGCTATTTTTCCTTCCTTAGGTTGAGGCTATTCCATTTAGTTTCCAGGTAGTAAAGAATTATCTAAATGGAATCACTCAAATATGAAGGCAAGAATCGGTTCAAAGGGGAATTGTTTTTAAGGAACGAGGTGTGACATGTTTGTGATTGTGGTGATTCTTATGAATGAATAGTGACGAGGGAATTTGTATATGAGCTGGTTTTAGAACCCCTAAGATGGGATGAGGGCTTGTTACCCATATGTATAATTAATTTTTATGTTTCTTATTCAGGCATGTTGTGATAGCCTGAAGTCCATTATATCCCATGATTCTTCGGATAGGGTACGTTGTGGTGGTTGGCCCTGGTGTGCGTGGGCAGGTGGTTTCCCAAGTGCCATCAGGATGAGGCCTAGGTGTCTGCGGGAATCATTACATGTGGTAGTTGAGGCCTAGGTTTTTGTGGGTGGGATGTGTGGTTGTGGTATCCTAGGTGTGTGCAGGCTGAGGATGGAATTGGGACTACAGTGAGAATGGCAGGAGAGTTTTGATGCGTAGGATGTCTTCAATAACCAGTGGGAAAGTGGCGCGGGGTACCCAAACATCGATGTGTTTTATTATTACATTACTTGAATTTCATTATTTGGGGAGTGTGCCTTAGTGAGGTTTGGGTGGACAGTTTCCTTACTTGGTGCTTTGTTTATCTCCTTTTTCATGGGGCATTATTATGCATGCACACTTGTGCACGAGAGCTTTTGGTTTTCCCTACTGAGTATACCTGTGTACTCACCCTTCATATATAAAACTGCTTTTAGGCTTCCAGGAGGACTTAGAGGACCATGTCGGGACCTACTAGTTCAGATATTGGGGCCACTATTGTTGTTTTTTTTCTTTTCTTAGTACTTTCCTTTGGAGTTTTCTTGTACTTTTGTAGCACTTACTTTTGGAACATGCATATGGGATTGGTTTGTTTTGGCTTTAACTCTACCTCAAGTTCTGGTATTGTTTGGAATTTACTATCTTATCTTCCAATCCTATTAAATAAAAAGGGTAATGCCTTCCATTTTTTTTGTGACTCTACACCCTTGGTGCTAGTCACCACTCCGGGACCTATTGAAGGTAGGTTTTGGGGTTCATTATCACTCCTTCAAAATGAGGAAGGAAGGTTTTGGCACTCCGTTGTCCCTTACCTCATCTTAGTTAAGGCAGGTCATGAAAAAGTTCATGTCCATTCAAAAGAAATTCTCAATAAAAGGAAACATTTCATATTTTAATGACATCATATTTTATAATAAAATTTTTATGAAAATAGTTGTTAAAAGTTTCTAAGATTGACATTTATTTTAGTATTAAATGAAAAATAACATTTTAATTCTTTGAAAATTCAACAAAATTCTATATTTTCATTTTAATTTTACTCAAGTAATTTAATCGTATATATTACTATTGTTCTAAATTTTAATTGAAATTTTTTGGAATAAAAATAAATTTATTTTTCTATAATTTTTTTTTTAGAATATGCAAGGTGGACCTCATAATTAAAAGGAGAAAAGTGTTCATTGATGTAGAGATGTACATTTCTATACATTTTATACCATAACTCCTCATTTATTTTACAAATCCCCCCTATTTGGAATGATACCAGATATTTATATTTGGTATGGAACTTAATTTATAGAATTTAATTCAATTTGATTAAAATATAGTCCATATGAAAACTCATTTAGTAAATGTTTCTCAATAATGAGTAAATTTTTTAGGCGGAATTCCGTATGTATTTTTTTTTTGACACTCCATACCCTAGTGGCACCCAACTATATTAAATGGAATCTTTCATACATTGAGAGGGGTTTTAAAGAATTTATTAGGGTTTTTTTGAATTTAGTGTTTCCATTAAACCTCTCTATCCATTTGATAGAAAAAAGGATTTGTGCAATGATCTCTTTCAAGAAAGTGTTCCCCTTGATCTTCTACTTCCAATTTCTTTTTTTTTGTGATTGAAATATCTTTAAATATTAATTAAATATTATTTTTTAATCTATTTTTTAATTTTATTTTTTTCATGGTTTTGGAAATTAATAGATTATATGAGGATTATTTATTCCCTTACAAACCTTTTCTTTTAAAAAACATCTCCATGATGACAATTCCACCCATAAAATTATAGTTTTTTTTGTGGTCGATCTAATTCTAAGCTCATACATTAGTCAATTTTAATCAATATACTCCATATAATAAATAAAATATGGCTAACAGAATGAGTTTATAAATTATAAATTACTTGAATTATTTACACAATGCACGTGAGATTAGGCATATATGATTTCATAGAGGAACATTTTAATAGTCAAATTTAATCAACTTGGGATCGATTCATTGTTTTTGACTCAATACCCTTACTCAAAACATTATCATTTATATATTGTAGTATAATACATAATTTTAATTGAGAAAAATATTCCTTTTATACTACAATAAAAACAGAGTAACGCAATTGAATATCCTGAAATTAGCTTACGGTTCATTTGTTCCAATATTTGTGGTCGTGTTTTCTTACATATGGTTCTGTGGTTAACAAATTAAGAAACTAAAATTTAATAAATTTTATGATAAGGTATGATTATTAATGACTAATAAAGGGTTATATATTGTTAAAATCAATTATATTATTGTTTCTCATAAATAATTTGTATTATTTATCATCTTTAGTTTGTTCAAAAATCATAGAAAAAGCCCCCAACTTTGGTTCCATTTTTTATCACTTTTCATTCTAAAAAAACTATTAGGGGTTTATTAATTCACTTTATCCTCAAAATAATTACATATTTAATCCATTCTATTTTATTTAGTAAATATAATATATATTTTTAAAATTTGTGCCACAACTCCCATCAAATGGGATTCATTTTCAGGGAGAGAATTGATTTCTTCAACCTTTTTATAGATGAGATTAAACAAATGTTTTCATTAAATATATTCAAAAAAATGGAAATAATTTTTGATAAACCTTCTTGTAAATTAAGTTAAATATAATAATTTAAAATAATGTATAAGGGGTTTTTAAGTCTACTATTAGGGAGATTAGATCATGTATTTCATTGAGTACTGAAAAATAAGTCCTTGAGAAACCAGTTTTATAAACCTTTTCAATGGAGATCAAAAAATTTCTCACACTAATTTCAAGAGTTAAATAAAGATTATATAAAGTAAAAATATCACATCCATACTATGTTAGAGGAATATATCATGGGGTGTAAAATGAACTTTACAACCGTTCTCCCAACGCAATTCTATAATCCTCCTAAACGCTTTTCTAGAAAAACCATCACATAAAGATGATTGGTTGAAGGGAGTAGACGTAACCATAGATTATATTATTTTTTATTTTATAATATTGTAAAATATCATTTATTATTATTCATGGTGTTTTAAAGATCTAGTCATATGATTTCTCTAAAGATTAATGATGAATAGTATGAAGTGGCTACCATAGAGAAGAAAATGGTGTTAGAATTAAAAGATGAAGATGTTATAGGGATTCTAAAAGATGGACTTAAAGAAAATTACAATAAGGTGGATCATGAATATTTTTATTCATACTGTTTTAATCTATGTTAAATAGAATTTCTAAATTATTTTCCTCATTCTTTTTTATACTAAGTCAATAATTTTGAAACAAGCTTTACATGTTACCAAAGTGACTATCCAAAATAGGGTGGTTGAAGAAGAATAGGAGCATGTAAAGCAATGGAAAATAGAATACCTCCTATAAAAAAAGTGTCTATATACTTGATAAGACACCATTAATGTAAACTAGTATTTCCCTGTATATATTTCCCCTCATCTAATTTTTACATATTTATTTTTCCAATTCCATGGGTGGTGTGATTTTTCTATATTCATGGTGGATACCACTCTTGATACCCACTTATAGATATTAGAAGAATAAATTTTGATGAATAATATTAAATAAATCACACCCACCTTCAAATTGGGGATAAATTTCTAAAAAAATCATGTTGTGGAATGTAAAAAATTCATCACCCACATGGGTAGTTAATCCAAGTTATACCCATTTTCTTCTTTCTCATAATCTCTATCTTTTTTATTTCTCTTAATTATAATAATTTTTATATGTTTTCAGAGAAATTTCCCATTGGATTAATGACTAAGAATATAGGGACATAACTTATGTCTACCACTTCCGAATAAGCCAAATTTTTTCTTCATTTCATCTATTTAGTTTTGTTTCCTTTATCATCTTTATCCATTGATCTTAAATGAAGGGTAATTGAATTTTAGTTTGGGAGAATTTAATTTTAGGAGTTTTTATCTTTAATGTTAAGAAGCGTTGAGATAAATTGAATATTAATTAATATTTTTCACTCCATAATAAATATTGAGATATTTGAATTGATTTTTTATGAAAATAAATTTTTAAATTATTATTGATATGAAATATTTTCTGTGAATTTTTTTTGAAACATTTTTATGACTTTGACCAAATTTTAAAATATTTTTTTATGAGACACTGAAAAAAATATTCTACTTATAAGGTATTATAAAACCATTTTTATGTATTCATTATAATACACTAACCATCTTGAGAGAAACATGGTTTTTTTGTTAGAACCCTAAGTTTTTATAATTTCATTTTAAGTATTTCTAATTCACAAAATATTTTTTAATTGATTAAGGAAACTCTTTGGATAGATAAAAATTTAACATGATACCTACCATTTACAAAATTACTTGTTTTACCATATAATCTAGGAATTTAAAAATAGGTTTTATCCAAATTATAGTATGATGTTTCCTTTACCACCCTCATAGTCAATATTGTTTCATGGATATTTAATTTTTTTCTCATGAAGGAAGGGAATTTAATATGTGTTATTTAGGAATAATCTAATCATTGGTTGTGTGATATAAGTGTAACTATTTTCGACCTAGGTAAGAGGAGTGATAATGAGTGAATTTTATCTTATGTACTACATTTATTCATATATATATCTCCAAAAAAATTAAAAATAGATGATAGATGGAGAAGATATTGAATTTTTCATATTACCTACTTGTATGTACCATGTCCCCCTCAAAAATATTTTAAATGATATATCATTCATTCATTAGATATGATAATAATCCCAAACTCCATGTAAATAAAAATAAAAACCTAAAAAAACTTAAAAAAACATAGAATTTGGATGAAAACATTCATTTAATTTATTGTTTGACCCATGGACCATGTTAGAAAAAGGGGTATCTATTGTATATATTGTAAGGGTATTGAGGGAGGTACATTACCTATTTTTTAGTAATATTAATGTGTTTATATTTAAGAGTTTAACCTCCTACTTTTATCCTTACATTTTTAAATTTTGTTTACACACTAACTAGTAGCCCCAAAAATTACAATGAAAAAGACCTCATAATTGATAAAAAAAATCAGTCTTCTGGTGTGGATATATAATAGATTTCTGAGGCCTATAGTTATACGTGAATTTTCGACGTATGAGAAAAAATCAATATTAAATTTCTCCTAAGTAATTAGTGAACTAAATTTTCATGTGAGGTAAATTATGATTGAGTCATGGATATGTTTTGTTTGGTTGAAAAATTTAAATTCAAGAAATAAATAAAATACTTTTCTTATATGGTATATAATAGCCTATATTTTATTAAAGATATTTGAAATTGACTCATCATTTATTTTTATATAGATTTGATATAGATATCAGATTCTATTTTCCATGGTGTGGAAATGGGTAAGCATGGGGGTTTATTAACGTTGTTTTATTCTAAATATTTTTTTTCTGAAAATTATTGATAAAATTACCCTAAATTGATTTTCATTGGGATATTTAATGAAAATATGTCTCTAGATATTGAATTAAAAAATTACATAAATATTATATTTTCAATTATAAATATTCCAGATTATTTTCATCCTAATAATATTTGTAGTAATAAATATAAATTGAAATTATGAACATGTATTCTAAATTATGTTTTCTATTTTTTTATTTAGTCAATTAAGTTGGTTATCACATGTTATTGGTGAAAAGTAGTCATTAATATTGAGATGGGATAGAATTTAAATATTAGACATTAAATTACCAATTCAGGAATAACATTTTAATACCCCATGGAATAGAGAACTAAATTTTTATAATTTAATTAAAATGAAATGATAGACAATTCTCATGGGATCCTGGTCAAAAATGAGGTTCAAAATAGGGAAATTTCTCAATATAGAATTCCTCATGTACCATTTCTAAAATTTTATAACTTGACATTCTAATACTATATTTAACATCACATTTAACACTCGGTGAGGGTAGTTCATTGATTTAGGAGGTTCTCTATGAAAGGGTTGGTTCTATTTCATACCCTTAACTAATTAAATAGTGGATGGATTTGGGTGCGGATCTCTTATATAATGGCTCCCCTCTTCTTCTTACATTTTTCATTTCTTTAATCTTGTTATTTAGTCTATTTTAGTATTCAATAAAACATCATTCTTACTATTTTTCCTCAAACAATTTTGTTTATTAGTTTTAGGATCTATTAATATAGACAATATTGGTATATACCCAGTCAAACCATTTATAATTCCAATATTCTCCATGATGATAATTCCATCCAAGAGAGGGTTGTTTGTTTGTTTTTAAAACATTTTTTACATCAATTAGTAATTCTAAATCCATATACTCATAGTAATTCATAAAAAATTGCCAATTTAATGAGAATTAAATTTCAAAATCACTCAAATGATTCGAAATATAATTAAATATTGGTCTGGTTTAATTTGTGATAGAAACAATTTAATCAACAAATCTAATTAATATTGGAAAATTTTATTTTGTAAAAATCTAATCCCCTTGCACGAAGCATTATTATTTTTAGAGTAGATGTGTTACCTTAATTTAATAGTGATGATAGGTTTCCATTTGGATGAAAATCAAAGTGGGGTGTTGTGATTTAAGATCAAATCGTTAGCTTAGGGTTCATTTGTTCAGTTTCACCCCATGATTTTAGAATATATTTCACTTTAATAAATTTATTATATTCGATAGATTGTGACACATGAAACACCAAACATAATTGGAAAATTATTTTATAAAATATAAGTTGAAAGAAATTAAAATATAGTTAAAATAAATTTATCAAAATTAGGTATTAAAGTAATGTAATTAAATTCATGAAATTTTTGAGAAATGATAATAAATTTTAGTAAGTAATTCTTAGCAAAACAGAATTATTTTTTTATGAACCTTGTTTTTAATTTATATATTATTTAATGTTAATTTATTTTATTTTGAGTATATAAATTATTATAATGTATTGTTTAAACATGTATAAAAATATTTTATAATAAAAATTATTATTATTAAATGGATATAAATATAGATAAAATAATTTGAATTTAAAAAAGGGATATTTTTCAGAAAAATATTTTTATTCACACAATCTATCTTTACTATAATAAATTTAATTAGTCACTATTTATGAATGGTTTTAATGAATGTTTTAGATAATATATTCAATAAAATAAAATAATAATAATCTAATATTTGTTACTATATATGTAATTAGAATAAATTTATTTTAATGCTTAAAAATGAAATTTTCACAAAAAACTCCTTTCATTGCATATTTCAGTATTATTTTAAAATTAATTCCCACTATATATAATTTTTTAGTAATGAAAAATGGATTTAATATTATCAATTATCATATTAAAATATTTAATAATTTCAATTCTGTTTTTATACATGATTAATAGTGACCATGGTATAAGTTAATAACCATGGGAAGGGTTAAAAAGGTTAATGAGCTGATTAAACTAAGAGATACGGATTAAAATATCTCTAAAACATGTATAATAATGTTTGGATGAGTTAATTTATACCCTTTATTATATTATATTCTAAAATTTTTCCATTTTATTCCACTTTCAAATGGATATGATTTATATTATTTTAAAACCTTGAATATTTATAATGTTGTCACTCCCCTCATGTATAAAATTACACCTCCTATTATAAATTCTTCACACACATTGAGAACTATAGTAATTAAAATACCTACCAAAACCACTTAAAAACATTCTCACAATATAATATATGTCATGGTATCAACAGAATACCACCCTAATAATTCTTAAGGTGTAATCCAAATGAAGAAACTCAAAGAAGAGGTATATCTTCTTAGTGACCTTTTACAATTTACTTTTTACAAAAATATCAAAAAAAAATATTATATAGCCTTATTAATATGATAACATAAGTATCATTACTAATTTTAAATTTTTTATATTAATTTTAAAACTATTTTATATATCCCTTCAATCCAATAGAATATAAAAAAATTGTTCATGTGTGCATACAAATTACCATCTCCATGATAAAACGTGTTTCACTTTTCAAAACCACATCACATGGATGATTATGTTGATTAATTTAATGAATATAATTATAATATAGGTATTATTATAAAAAATTATCATATACATTCCTTTATTTCCATCCTTTGAAAAATGAAAACATCACTAGTTAGTATGTGCTGACAGCCGCCTATATGAATTGATGCAATTCATTTTCCATGACCACCTTATATAATTTTTTATAAGATTATATATAATAAATAAATATTATATTTATGAAATAATTAATTTTAAATAAATTATTAAACCATTACCAATCTTAAAGGACCCAACCTTCAAATGGAAACATGCATGAACAATGAAATAGTTATCACCCATAATATTTGTTAAGGTGGAGAATTATTAATAAATGGGTTATTAAAAATTATGGATGAATAATATTTGGAAATATAAATGTTAATATGGTTTTGATATATATTTATAATGAAAATAATTTAATTATTAATCTAGTTATACTGTTTAAAAAGTCATTAGAGTCTTTAAGTAAGCGTTTATGTTGAAATCTCATTATTAATGGTGATTATATATGTTTAAATCGCAATTGGAAAAATTGTATGTTCTATATATATTAAAAATATTATATTCTATTATAATATGATTATTAAATTGTTTTTAAGTATTTTCTTTACATTCTCTATCATGGGTTCTCAAAAGGACTCAAAGGATCTTCATATGAAAAGCTGACTTTATATCCTTTTCTAGGCCATCATTTTTTTTCTCCATATGCATATTCATAAAAATTATTTTATGGAATTTCTTATATAAAATTTAATTATTGATAAATTTATTTTATAATTATATTCATTTTAATTACAAATAATAAAAAGGAATCATTTCAAACATTTTATATATAACTCATTTTTTGACTTTTTATATAAGTATGAAAACGATGTTCTTTTTATTGTATATAATATTAATGGATTTTCCCATCATCATGTATTTTATTAATCATATAAATTATTTTAAAATTTTCCATGGTTTTCATAGAAATATACACTCTTATTTTTATAGTAATTTTTTATTTTTTTTAATCTTACTAAAAGAAGAGGATGTTTACTATTATTTGTCAAATCATAATTGAAATACATTTATAAAAGTTTGTTTTTCATATTTGAAAAAATATTTTATGGAATATTATACTTCACACAGGATATTCTCTTATGATATCATTAAATTTATGTCCCTATACTTCTTTTCAAAATGACTTATAAAGAATATTTTTGTGAAAATCATTTATTTTTTCATGGGTAAATTATACTATTATGAAATTATGAACATTTTTATGTTATTTTGGAACAAAAATGAATGGGTTTATTTATGTTATGGGTGGACCCACTATTATATAAAAATATCATCAATTAGGTGAATAATTATATCTCATTAGATAATATAAATGGGAATTGGGAGTGAACCCAATCCACTATTAGACTTTTTCAATAATGTTATGATGGAATTGAAAATGATACTTGACTAACAAAATTATTTATCATTCTTATGATTATTCCAAATTACTATTAAATTTTGTTATGCTTACGATATGTTTTCACGACTTATGATTGGTTACTCATGATTTTGTAAACATATGACTCGTGTATTTTGTTTTTAAAATTTTATTTCAATGACTCATGATTTATGCTCTATGACTTATTATGAGTGTTTTCACAAGTTATTATCATTATTACCAAAACTTTTTATTTTCTTATATTCATCTATGACATTTAAATTATAACTCTAATGTTCACCCTTACCGAGCATTTGAGCTCACACATTCTTATGTTTTCATTTTCCCCAGGATTTTAATAAAGGTATTGAGTAGGATATATATAAGAAGGGTAATATTATAGATTAACATTAGGTTATATGTTTATTATATTTCATAAAAAAGGTTAGTATGAATCTAATATCGAAATACACTAAACTTTAATGCTTATGGGGGTGAATTTTTGTTTAATATGTAAAGTATTCATATATATTGACAAAATATGTATGTAAATTATGATTGGGGAACCTTAATTATTGTTATATAAATTTCTAGTTATTTATGAAAATTAATATACGATAATAAATTAATATTTCATATTATTTAAATAAAGTTATATAAGATGGAACTAAAGTTTCATAGTTTGATAAAAAGGTTTAATAATTGAGGACATATTATTAATGATTTTAATGATTAAATGATTTGTCACCCAGGTTAATGATTCAGGATTCATACTCTTATATATTATATTTTTTTCAATGGATACAAATAAAAGGGTTTGTTCTAAGAATAATGGGGTGAGAGCTGTAATGATTGTCGTTATATGAAACTGGATGACATAAGTCCTGGGATGGGAAATCTTTTTTCTACTCTTATACAAATATCTCAATATATGAATCATTTTGAGCTTCGAAATTATCATATTATGGATAAAATAAAGTTTATTCATTCTTAAGGAGACACCATCCTTCCTTTATTGGATTATATGATTCTATATTTATATATCAATGGATCAATACCATTGGTAAGATATTTTATGCACTTTAGAGATCGGAGTATGAAAACACTGTATTAGCTATTTATCATTTGAATGTGATTCATATAAATGGTGGGATTTTATTAGTAATAAAAATTAAGATGAGAAAATTGTATCTATAGAATGTTAGGAGCTTAAGTAGTTATTTTTTAGTAAGTACTTTCCCAAAACTCCTTTTATGAAAATGGAAGGGGAATTCCTTGATCTAAATAAAATGGATGATAAATCAATTGGTACCATTTAGAAAACAATACTTTAGAAGCACAATTGTGGTTTTATCATCAACCTTTAATGAAAAATTAATCACTTAATTGATGGTTTAAAACCAAGTCTCCAAAATGTGTTATCCATAAGGGGCTTTTGTAGCTATTAATAAATCGTTCAATTTGATCTCAAGTTATAAATATATAATAATGACAAAAATTATTATCATAGTTTTAGGTAAAATAATATATGGATGTAATTTTGAAGAAATTATAATAATTTTACATATGTAGTAAATGAAATTAATATTCTTTAATGTGAAATATTTGAGTAAAATCAAGTGTGAAATTACATTAAGGGGGAATGTAACTGTTTTATGTGTGAAAAATTAGGCCATCGATAAAATTAAAAGTGAAGACAGAGAAAGAGGATAGTCAATTAAATGAATATAGAGAAAGATCAACCAATTTCACCACTCACACTCAAATTATTAAATTAAAAATTGTTTAGGAGCTTTTCCTACCAATGCATGAATTTTAGGGTTAATGATAAAAATCACATCAAGAGTCTCTTAATCCATGACAGAAAGTGAAATATCTTGTGATTAAAAGCACTAATGTGGGTCATAATAATGAATTCGTTAAAGGTAGAAATATTATCCCCACCATAAATAGGAATGTCTGATTTGATTTATGCCCAACCATCACTTCTATATCTGAAGAATTTTGTAATAGTATCACATCACCAACTCAATTATTAGATGTTAAATAATAATTGAAAACTTTTAAAGTTGTGATGAAAACACCTTATGTATATATCTCACATCCGATTAAATCTTGTGGGAATTATGTTCTTGTAAATATTTTTATTCTTCCCCATGTTTAATTTTATGTGATATTAGGCATGGATTGGCTCTTGTAATATAAATCCCTTATCAATTTATAAGGATGGTAAGTAAAGTTTAATCATTTTCCAAGGCCAAACCAGTGACTAATATCCTTATTTTATCGATATTATTGACTCTTTGTGAGTAAATTTATTATGTATATTTAATCCATTAACCATGTTTAAGAAAAATAGATTCATGTTCATTTTTTAGATGAATGTATAGAACATTTTCATCGAACAGAAGAGATGGTCAGATAGTGAACCTCTACTCATAGTACCCTATAATAGATAAGGATATTTTATATATAGTGTTGTATCAATGTAAGGACCTAGATATGATCTCATATAGAATTACATGGTATCACTTTATCCCCTGTGTCAATTTATTGTTCATGGGAGAAATAAAACAACTAATGATTTGGATCTAGTCACAATATTGTTTCATATAATATAGGGAGACATTGTCATTATGGTTAAATGTGTGATATATATAGGAATCATAAAACCATTAAGTATTTATTCAAATATAATGAGTTAAATATATGTTAAATGAGTTAGTTGGAGTTGATTAAACATTATGAATTCCCAATACATTACCACCCTAGAAAGGGGAACAAGGAGGATGATTATCTAATATAGAAGGAACATAGTAGCTTTCCTATGATGAGGACTGAAAGAGATTAAATATTTATATATTTATATAACATGGATCTTGAAATCATGATTTAAGGATAAAAATCATTTCCTTTTAATATGAATGTTTAACAATCCATTTATGTTCGGTTTTCAGAGGTGTGAAAGGAGAATGTGGATCTGAAAAATAAGGTATGGAATATTCCAAACATAAACTATAATAGTGATGGAATGATGAAGTTTAGGAAGTGATTAAGTGACCTATAAATACCATAATTGAATACAAAAGTTTTGGATGAATCATATATCTCATCATTCTCTTTTCATCCTAGTATTATAACGGTATATCGAGATCTCATGGAGAATTATATGGTGGGACAAAATGAAAAGAAATATTGCGGTGTTTTTATCTCAATTTCTGGTATGTTGTGATGTTATGTCTGATTTTTATATGTTAAAATGGATAATTATAACATTACCCATACCTATATGGAAATGGGAAAAGATCACCATAGATTTCATCATAGGACTTCCCAAGACATCTAAAGGACACAATTCCATTTTGGTTATAGTCCATCACCTTAGAATGTTAGTGAATTTTATTTCAATTCGATAAGATTCCTAACTTTACTAACTTTATAGGATAATCATTATGAAAGTGATAAGGTTTCATGGAGCACCACTCTTAATCAAATATGATCAAGATCCTATGGTTATCAAGAAGTTCAAGAGAAGTATTCCTCATTCAATGAAAATTAAGTTTAACAATAGAACACCATATTATATTCATAAATATATTCATTCTAAGGAAACTATTTATCCCATATAATTTATGTGGAGATATTTCTATTTATATTTATAAGGTGGTCGAGATCAACACCTTCCATTGGTTAAATTTTCTTAAAAAATATCCATCACTCGAGCATTTGGCTGGCTCCTTATAAATCAATCTATGGAAAGTGGAGTAGAACTCCAATATATTGGGATGAAGTTGTAGAATTAAAATTATTGAGAACTAATCAAGATAAGTAAATGTTAGATAATTTTATAGACATAAAACAACACAACAGGGAAAATCTGAGTCGACATAATATTTGTTCTCATACTCATCAATGGGATCTAGAATTTGAGTTTGGAGAGAATGTAATCTTATAGATATATCCTTTTAATATGGTTAATATATTTAGAAGGAAGGGTAAGTTGATCCCCATATTCATTAGTCCCATTGAGATTCATAACCAAGTAGGGATGATAACTTATCACTTGGAACTTCCACCAAACCTCTAAAAATATCACAATGTATTCTATTTGTATCTTTTAGGGAAGTACAAAAATGATCTTTCACAGGTACTTAACACAATAGTTCTCCCACTATAGGATGATATTGTTTATGAGGAATAACTGATGAAGATTTTGGATCGAAGAGATAATGTATTGAATAACAAGACCAGTAACATAGTCACTGAATTGTCATAAAATAATAAATTTAAGGAAGCTACTAGGGAAACCGTGGAGGTAATGCTGCTAAACAATCCCCATTTTTCATCATATTTAAATAATTTTATCTGTGAAATTATTATAAGAGGTAGAATGTAACACCCTAATATTTTAGAGTATATTTCTCTTTGATAAATTTGATGTGTTCAATAGCTTGTGATATACGCAACACTGAACGTAAGTGAATAATGCATTATTAAAATATAAAATACAAAAAATTAATAAATAGGAAAATGAAATTTATAAAATTCAATAAATATAATAAATTAATCAAATTTATTAAATGGTGGAGAAATTATATTTAATTTTACTCTAGTAATTCGTGGCTAAATGGAAATGTATTATTTATAAAAAAAATTATTATAAATTTTATTTAAAAGATAATTTAATTTATTATTAGAATTAAAACTCTTGTTAATTATTATTTAAACATGTATTAAAATATTTTATCAATCATACATTGATTATCAAATGGTTATAATTTAAGATAAAATCATTTGAAAGTAGAAAAGATATATTTTTTTAGAAATCCAATTTTATGAGTGCAAGGTATTTTTAGGTTAATAAATAAAATTAACAAATATTGGTGAATTAATTTATAGAAAATTTTAGTTCATATATTTAATCAAATAAATCATCATTCGTCTAATGGTTATTACTAGGTACAAAATCAGAATAAATGTTTTTTATGCATAAAAAATTTTAAAAAATTATTTTCAATGTGTTTTTAATGATTATTTTAAATTTAATTTCTGCCAAAGATTATAATTGAATCTCTAAAATTTGATTCTATAATTGGAATATGAATAATAAAAAAATTTATTATCTAGTTTTTTTATCCATAATGAGTTGTTAAAGTAGTAAAACTTAATCATCGTGGTAAGGATTAAAAAGGATAACAAGGGGGTCAATCTTAGAGATAAGGATTAAAATATCTCCAAAACATGAATATAATTAATTAGATGATTTAATTTAGACCCTATATTATTCTATCTTCAAAAAAATTTCTATTTGGTGCATCTTTCCAATGGAAATGACCTTATATTATCTTAAATCATTAAATATTTATAAGGGTGCTATTTTCCTCACTTATTAAAGAAATCTCTTATCCTCAAATATTCACACACTTTGACCACTCTAGTTTATAAAATATTTAAAAATATATATTTCCAACTGTCCTCCCCATTTTTGAGAGGTCATAAGCTCGCAAAATGAACATCCTAAGAAGGATTAAGGTGCATTCAAAAGTAAGATAGTCTAAAAATTGGTACAAGTTCTTACTGAAATTTTCATATTTCATATTAATTAAACATCCTATAAATATTCCTTAACAATATAAATATACTGACATCAGTACATAAACTATTTTTAATTTTTTCATAATCATATGACAATTTTATGTCTTATTTTTATGCAATGGAAAATGAAAGTCTTTCTCATTGGTATGTACGGACTTCCATCTCCATAAAGCAACATGTTTAATTTTTCATCACTTCCTCACATGGATGGTTGTGTTGATGGATTTAATTAATATAATTAGGATATATTTATAACTTTTTAATTATTATTTTACTTATTTTATATATATCATAGAAAAATTAAAACATCACTTATTCATATATATAGAATACCACCTATACAAATTGATGAAATTTATTTTCATCACCACCTAACATAGATTTTTGTAAATGTATATATAATTTATAAATATGATATTTATAAAAATTTAATATTCTAGATATTATGAAATAATTAACATATTATAAGGTTTGGAATTATCAAACTGAATCATTTCTGGAAAAAAGAAACAACGAACAGCGAACACCCAACATATTTATTTTAGAGTAAAATTATTAATAAATGCATGATCGAAAATTTTGAATTAATAATATCAGGTAATATAGGTATTAATATGGTTATATAATATATTTAAAATAAATTTTTATTTACTATATATAATGTTAAAGAATTTATAAAGGAAGATAAGACCTAAGTTAAGGGTTTATTTTACAATCTCATTTTTATTAGGATTATTCATGTTTAAATCTTAATTAAGGAAACCATATGAAATATCTTCATATATATCTCTCTAAACTCTTTATATTTTATTATCATATAGTTATTTTCAATTTTTTAAAGTATTCTTCTTATTTTCCCTCTCTTTTTTACTCAAAATGATCAAAAGGATGTTTATAAATGTTTTGAGTAAACCTCACTTTTGACTATTTAAAAAATTATAAAAATAATGATATTTTTTGATTGTATATGAAATTTTATTAATTTACCCCATAATATTAGTAATTAACCATTTAAATTCCATTACAATTTTCCATGGGTTTTCAAAGAAAATTCAATTCCCATTTTTTTAGGAATTTCTAGTTTTTTTAAAAGTTACCAAGCCAAGTGAGTGTTTCCTTTTTCTTTTAAAAGAATATTTTAAATAAATTTATAATGGTTTTTTATTATATGATAAAATCCTTCATTTAATATTTTTATTCAATAAAGAAACTCATTTTGTATAGAATAAATTTTCATTCTATAGATTATTTTTTATAATGATTCTTAGCGGATATTTTTCATGAAATATATTTCTTTCCCATGAGTTAATTCTTATATGATGAAATTAAAGATTTTTTATGATATTGTGGAAAATATATGTATGGATTTCATTATGTTATTAGTGGGACTATAACTATATAACCCTATAATATATTTATTAAATAATGACATTTGATCAGATAAAATGAAAGGGGATGGGTAGTAAACCCTATCCAATGTGGGAATCTATCCACCAAGAATGAAAAGGGAATGTGGAGTGAACCAAATCCATTATGGGTCACTATAAACTATGATACAATGGTTATAGAATTGGGACTTGAATTAGGAAATGATATTTTATTCTTAGGATTCTACCACATTCCTATGAAAGGTTATTATCTAGATAATATTCTCACATAGATCATGATTAATTATTGATGATTCTACACTCTTATAACTTATTTATTCTATTATGACAAAGACTTATGCCATTAATCATGATTTATAGTCTATTAATTATTTGATATGTTTTCATAAGATACGATCATACACTCATACCCTTATTCTTATCATATTATCACTTACGATATCCCATTAATGTCCCCCATGTTTACCCATACTGAAAATATGAGCCCAGACTTTTATATCATTTTATTTTCCTCAGTTTTTGATGAATTATTGTTATGTAATATATGTTTAAAAAGGTTACTATGTAAGAATAAATTTTATTATTATGTTTAATATCATTTTTGAAATTTTTTTATTATGTATCTAGTCTCCAAATACAATATACAATTATGGTTTTGGGGAATTAATTATTGTGTGATATATTAAGATTTCATCTATAGTGAAGAAATATGTATATTTGTTACACATGTGTCACCTCATGTTCCAATATTTGAGGATGTGTTTTCTAACATAGGTTTTAAGGGGTTAACAAATTAGTAAACGTTGATCTAATGAATTTGTTCATAAAGGATAATGATTAGTTACTAAAAAAGGGGTATATTTTTTCAGTCAGAATCATTTATATTATTTATTTTTAAAAATAAGTTTTGGTACTGATCATCTTTATTTTGTTCTAAAATAAATCAACAAACCCCCATATTTATTTCCCTATTTAATTTATTTTCATTATTTCTTCAAACATATCAATGGATGAGAAATTTATTTCCTCTTCTAGATAATGACCTTGGTTTTCCAATGAACTACACTTAGTAAAAAACAGAAAAGTTTGAGATTTTGTGTGGAAATGCATATCAACATTTTTTATAATTATAAAGTTGAATCATAATATTTTCATCTCTATATCCCATAAATAAACATCCAAAAAACATTTCTTTATTATTTTCCGATCATTTTCAGGGAAATATACACATACTATACATAAAAAAACTTCATGGTGACCATAATTTTGTATTCTACCAGTCAACAGTGCTTCTAACATCACATATACCATGGGAGATATTTTTATATAGTTGATCCATTTCACCATCATGTTTAATACTTATATTTAAAATTCACTTGGAATTGAAGATTTTCAAGGCATAAATTTTTCCCCTTACATTATTATCTAATTGAACCTTTTAGCTAAAAAATTGTGTTCAAGAATCCCTAGTATAGTATTTTCATTCCAAATAACCTTTTATTTACATAATTGTTTTGAATAATATTCTGGTAAAATAACCACCATTTCCTAATTCCAAGCTATTGAAAAAAATTAAAGATTCCCATTATACCATCGATTTTCATTAAACAAACACTCTAAAAACATCTGATTTATTTTTTAGAAAATATAAACATAATTTGCTAATAGATTTATCAATTATTATAGAATTGAAGTATCAAGCTCCAAGATATTTGACTAGGGAGAGTGCCTCGATATATGTATACACAAGCTCTTACTGCATACGTTTTGATGATCTTCCGACCAAACTAAAATACACATCTTATTTCATACTAAGTATGAAACTCTCAAAACATGTAATATCTAAATGTTCAAGATTCAACTTTCCTTTTTCTCCTAATAATTTAAAATTTTAAAAAAAAAGGTTCCCAAGTTGAAAATACCACATATCAGAACAATCAGTGGTGGAAATGATATAAAGTGATAGCCCCTCAACTATTCTGGTGAGATAATGTGTGTTGTCATTTACTCCTCCAAAAATTACCATGCATCCCTAATTGATTTCCAAAACTTCAATTTCAATTTATTTTCCATAGATAACTCTATCCACCTATCCCACTTAAATATGAAAATTCAAAGACCTTGAATATGTTTTAATACTTTAAGATCAAAGAAACTAATATTATTCATTCATATTTTCACATCCCTCTTCCCCATTATATCAAGTTCTTCATCATCTACTATATGCGATCTTATAATACAACTAAAAACATAATTCAACAAGTATCCCTTTTAACTAGTGGAGTGTAATAATGATTCAAAATACATGATCTAATATTCCACTCAAGAATTGACACTCAATAGTTGGTTTTCACAACTCTCAGTTGATAGGTTTATATAATTCAATCCTCCAATGGTAGTTATTCATGTATTTTCTTTGAACTCATGGAAATAATTCTTAATATGATCCCTTTTACCGAAATTCCAATAAGATGTCCCAAGTCTAGTTGGTTCCCCTAAACTCCTATCTATCATCTTATGTTTCGATCAACTTCGACTTCATTGATGAGGTGAGTGACCTCTTCAATATGAATTGAATTTATCACTGGAAGGTTCATGGATATCCCTCCTTAAGAGTTCTTCATATAGAAACATGATCTAGAAATCCTTGGATATCAACCTGGTTTTTTCAATAGAGTTATACACTAATATTACCATTGCATCCTAGGACTCTATAAAATATGATACCAATGGTATATCCAAAACATAATCCATGAAATTCACCATTATAGATGTGATTTGGATCATGATCGTATTAAAATAATTTATATCATCTATAATAGACCATCATTTTGATATCCTTATTATGAACAACAATCACATCAAGAACACCTCATTGAGTATTGTAGAATTCTTATACATATCTTCAAGTGTTTTCACCAACAATATTTTTTTATAATTATAAAAAATAATTAATACAACATTTTACACAAAGAAATACTCACCAATCCCAAATCCTTTAGGTCAAGCCTTTACCACCCTACTATATTTCACTATATTTATCTTAACTTCTTTCAATAGAATGAGGTAGTCATATAATAAAATTATCTATAATCCATAATCTATACCATCAAATATACAAAATTTCACTTTTTTATCCTCTGACTAATTTGTTTCAAAGACAATAACTCCCATTGAAAATGAATTATAGTCAACAAAGAAGAAATGTTACTAGAGTTGTAACTGAGTAAAATATTGAACCCTCTAGAACAACAAAGATATCATATTATCAGATACCAATTGTTGATAATCCATCTTTAAACATAAAATACCAAATATAAGTTCCCCATAATTAGATTGGTGTAAAAAATATAAATAACACTCCAAATATTCGTATACTGAAATATAGAAGAATGAAATCAACCAAATCACCACATTGAGTTCTAATAACTCAATTATTCTCACTCCTAATTCATAAAAACATTCTATAAAAAATAAGATGTTAAGGTAAATAAAATACATGTAACGTTTTATATGGTTTAGAATTTTCCTACATTCATTGGGAGAAGCATCAAAACACTTCATTTTATCAAAAGTATAAATATGTTACAATTATTTTTTCTCAGAATCCATTTAGATCACTGAATAAAATGAATGTATGATACCTCAAAATCTAGTCCCACCCACTTTTTATAGTGGGTATCATCCTGTTAATTTGTTTCACTGACCTCCTATATTTTTTGGGATCTATCTATTACACTAAATGAAAATTGATTATATATATATTACTTTGTATGATTAATAATCACTATTATATGAATTAAACAATATTACCACACTCGTGTTCCACAATATCCAAAGGACCTAATAAAACATAAGATATTTTTGTCTTTTAAAGATCTAACTACACCAAAAAAATATAAAGATATAGTTAATTGAATTAACATCCATAAACATACATCTATCAAAATTTCAGAAACTTTGATAACATCGCTATTGAACCATTGTATTCCTTAGTCCACTTCCTTAAGGAGACCAAATTATCTACAAGATTTTCTCTTTCCAATAAACTAAAACTGAAAATTGTAAAGGTGTCACAATCCTAACATTATCTTATGTGATGATATAGGTAGATTGAGGTTTGAAGGGGTAGTTATTTTTGTGATGAGGTTTTATTTTAATTCATAAATTCATTATTAGTAGTTTAGAGGTTTTCCTATAATTGGTCACTATATGGTTTTTATTTATAACAATATCTAACCAGATAGGTAAATATGGTGAAAAATTTCAAGTCTATTTTTCATTTAATTAATTTTTATATGGTATTGATAGAGATTAATGGTTATTTTTTTAAACTTTTAATGGTTTACATTATTAATAATTATAAATCCTTGTTTTTAATTAAATATTTACATTTAATCTAAAATATGTGATTATTGATGATATATATAATATAGAAAGTAGTGTCTTTTTATTTCATGTAATTACATTTAATTTTATGATAGTATTTGTTTCTAATTATTACTTCTATTCTTGTTTTATTTAATTAAAGAAGGTATAAAAATTTAAATTTATCATATATAGATTTTGATTTAATTTAGAAGATGTACATACCGATAACTCCTTAGTTAAAAACCCATCCATGGTCTTTTTTTTTGATTTTTTAAGACAGTGTATCAGAAACTTGAAGATTCTATTTAGGTAGCTTGAGTGGATTTTAGTGGTTACTATGAAGGTATATAAGATTATTTATTCATATATCTTTTTTTTCGGTTTTTATAAATTATCGTAATAATACATTAAAGTAATGTATTTTATTTATTTTATGAATTTCCTCAGTTTAATTGGGGGTTTAAATTTATTTTTTATGGTCTTATGAGGTTTATATCACTCATACATTCTTTTTATACACTCAATTATATAAAATAACCCATGTATTTTTTGAGGAGGGATTTGGTGCTCATGCTCAGTTTCACCTAAGAGTTAGGATAGAGTATAGAGTTAGAAATAGTTGATTATTCCATAGGTTTGGAAGGGAAAGAATGTTCCAAGAGCTCAGAATGTGGTGTAGTTCAAAGAGAAAATAAACATATAAATGACCCTTATAATTAAATTGAATGTCCATGATAGTATACTAAATTAGCTTAGTAATAATATACCTATTACATGGTAGAAATCATAGCGTAGTTATATGAATCACAATCATTGGATTGAGTTTAGGATAATTATAATTTTTGTTGTTATTATGTTGAATCTTTTTTTTCCTCATAATACTCATTTGATTAAAGTAATTGAATTATAATAAAATAATAATAATAGGGTGTTAACTTGGAAACCTTTAAAACTTTTTAAGAAACTAGGTTGTATTTCATCAAGAAATCCTTGATATATTAATGATTTTAATTTCATATATTTTCATGCAATACATTTAAATTTTGTTGATGTATGGTTAATATTTAAATATATTGAGTAACATGTTGGAATAATTTTTTTATACTTTTTACTATTTAGATAAATAGTACGTCTTTTTACTTCTGTAATTCATAATGCTTCTATTAAATCATTATAATGCAATTAATATTATTGTATAAAATTGGAAATCACTAATATCCTTTTAAATTAAGTATTCCTTTATGATACATATTTTTTAGTAGTAAGTAATATTCTCTTTAACATAATGTAATGGATTTATTTTCATTTTTTAGGTATTATGAATTTTCTTATTATAAGTTGTTTGTGATGTGTTAATAAAAACCTATGATATATGTTAGATCAAATTTAGGATAGAGGTATGAATTTATTTGATTAAGGAATATTCTATAAGAAAGAATTATTGTTTTGATTTTCTATAGATGTTGGAAAGATGAAAATTATAATTAAGAATAAACTATAAAATTTGTGAAATTATGAAAAAACATATAAGATAATGGGATACATATACTTTAATTTACGAGGACAAGAAGACTATAATTATAATACATTGAAGGAATTATTAAATTAGTTTTTATATAATAATGATGTGATATACGATGTGTTAAATTTTATTTTTTAATACAATATTACTCATGTTATTATTGATATTTCACATGATATATTCATATTACTTTTCTATATTTCTTAATTATATAAATATTGATATTTAATTAATTGAGTAATAATTTTTATATAGAATATGAAAGTAAACCATTTATCCTTATTTATAAAATAAAATTTAACTATATTTCTAATATTATGTTTAATGAATATTTACTTTGAGTATGTTGTGTATCATGAAGGATAATAAAAGAAGCATGGTTTCATTTTTATAATTTAAATTTATGTTTATATAATTCTAGTAATGTGTAATATATAGTAAATGTAACAATCTAAACTTTGTTAAACCATAAGAAATTTTTTAATTTACTACATTGGTACAACATATAAGTGATAACAACCCAAAATATTCAAACACTTTAGTAGTATTGGGAGAATATATATATACATGATTTCTATATTACATTGGAAACATAAATAGTAGCTTGTAATCTTTAAAAAATTATTATTTCTTTTAGTAAATCACTTATATCATTCAAATATCTCTTCTTGGTACCTTGGGTAATTTAAAACATAATAAAGGGTGAGCTTAGATGAGTAGTAACATAAATCATACAACATGTGATACTATGAATACATAAATAATAAATAACATGGTAGGGTAAATAATCCACAAATATACCATATAATTAACAACTTTATCATGAAATATTACAAGGATAATTTTGTAAATAATCACTTGCACAACGATTGGTTTCATTGTTATAGACTACATAATATTGAACATCTTAAATCTTGATCCAATATATCATGATCTTAACATCATGGCCTCATTCCAATACATCATGATCTTACCACCATGGTCTAGTAACATGATATCATGATCTTACCATAAAGGCCTCATGGAAATACATTAGGATATCACCATCTTATCCTCTCATCATAAATTTATGGGTTTTCATACACCAATAGATAATCATTCATGTTTGTCTCATGAAAATTATTAATTCATATAGGGAATATAAAATTACACACTAATAACTTACACATTCTCAATAGATTCCTTGGATTTTTAATGATAAATTCAATTGAACATAAATATGTCCTAACAATTAAAAAATATCCATATTAAATCAAGTAATATAGAATTTTAATATTTCTTTAGTAAATGGAATAATTTATTTTAGTGTTACATAAATTCACACCATATTTAATAATGATTACATAGTTTGGTAAAAATTGGAATGTATCTAAATATAACCAATGTAAAAAATAACCTCGAAATGATGGAGAGAAATAATTTCAAATTAATTGTGGAGAGTGATAGAAAAATTAAAATAAATAATTTTATATAAATTGAGGAATCAACCATAAATTATTAAGGGATAATAGGAGACCATAAATTCATTATAAATGTAGGTTTTTTATTAAAGTAATTTCCCTTGGAAAATATGAGGGGAAAATAGAAGTGAATCTTTTAAAATAACTTTCTTAACATTATTTTAACTTGGTTAAAAAAATGAAGTTCAAGTCACTTCCAAAAATCATTTCATGGGGTGTCAAGAATAAATTTTAAAAATATATTTTAAAATAGTTTACAATAAAATAATCTTGAAAATAAAATATTCTTATGTAATAAAATATTTAGTGGATGTCAAAAATATACATGAGTGAAATGAAATCACTTTTAAACATTTATAAGAAAAATATCCTTTTATTTTAATACAAAAAATAAATAATTCCAAAAATAATTGGAATTGTTATTACGTTAAAAATTAATTGAAACATGAAATTAAATACAAATAATGTAAAATTTCTATCACAACGGGAAAACTAGGATATTCGAAAAACGTTATAAAGACATTACTTTTATAATTTTTTATAAATAAATTCAAAATTGAATTATACAAAAAATGTTAAGAATATTATCTTAAAAATTTTAGAAATGAAGTGAAATTTTATGGAAAGTTACATTTTTAAATCATTTTATAATTGAAAAAAAAAATTGTTGAAGAAAAATAAAAAATATGGATATGGAAGAAATGGATTCCATACCAAAGGAAAAAAATTCAGATTTTCTTATAAACATTATTTCAGTGGTTTCGATTTCCAAAGAGAGGTTAAATTTAAATAATGCATGTAAAGTAAAAAAATAACTATATGATAAGAAAATATATGGGGTTTTATGGGAGTAATAACATATAATTCCATCATTACAAATTTGAACATAAACAATCCTCATAACAAGTTAGATTGAAACATAAACTCTTAGCTTCTATTTTCTCTTGGTAAGGGGAATTCCAACCAATAATATTATAAATATATATATATACATATATATATATATAATTTAAAAATATTACCTATATATTTTTATATCTTATTAGATATAATTTATTGATAAATTTCAATTTCCCATTTCATCATAATTCTTTGATAAAATCAATTTTTAAGTGTCAATTATTAAATTTCTCATGCATGATTTGATATGACGATTTTTTTCATACAACTCATACATGGTTCCCTAACCTATAGAATTTTATTAATGTCATATATATTGTAATTATGAATTTAATATAATTTTTGATCCATAAATATATGAATGTTATGAAAAATGAAATATTCCATTCATTGATGTCATTGTCTACACATATGCATGGGTGGAATTTTAATTTTTAAACTGATGAAAAGAAAGAAATATAGAAAATGATATATCTTAAAATAAAATTATTTTTATCATAAATATCATATTTATTCACTAAATATTTCAATATAACCATCCATGTGAGTAATTTATTTAAAAATAAATATGTCACTCCATGGAGGCGGTAGTCCACTCATTCACATCAATAGAATTGTTTTTCTATTGGATAAATATGAGATTAAAAATGTTTACAAGATTAACATAAAAAAATTATTATATTGAATATATTTATTTATTTATGTTTAGGTAGTTATAGAGATTTATATTAGTTTTAATAATAAATTATTTTAACATAGTTTAGTGAGAAGATATACCTCTTTCTTTGCTGTTACTCTTTCAAAAATACCTTAAGGATTCTTGGATGGGTATGTTAGGAAGAAAAAAATCTCTAGGTAATGGTTAATGGTATTGGGAGGGTATTTGGGTAGATATTTGTTGAGATAATTATCTTTATCTTTATATTTAGGTGAGGTTATGATATTCCCTTTTATATGTGAGGGGAATGACACCCATGTAAATACCCTAAGAATTAAAATAATACAATGTTTTTTTCAAAAGGGAGTGGAATAAAATTACCAAATATTCAAATATAAAATAATTTATGGTATATATTCACTATAAAAATAACATTTATAATAGTTTTAGCAATAATTTAATATTTAATTATTATTTTAATCACTTCGTTACCCCTTTTTACCCCTATTATGGTGACAAACTTTTACCATGATAACAATTAATAATGACTGAAAGTGAAATTGAACTTATTATATAATTTTAATTTTATGATTCCAAATACGGAATCCATTTTACAAGATTATATTTCTTGAGGTGGTAAAAATTATTTTTTATATAATTACACAAAATATAATAAAACTAGTTCTTTAGAAAAAATGAATTTTTAAGCATAAAAATGAATTTCTACAAAAATTATTTATAGAATTGAATCAAAGGAAATTAGTTGGTCTTATAAATAAACAAATAATATTTATGTGACTTTAATAAAAATTAAAATCCAAAGGTTTCATAACCCCCTCCCTCCAAAGGTACCCCTTCTAGGTTGAAAAAATAAGAAATAGAGATATTGACCCTTGAAGCCTTCCTCCAAGAGGTCATGGGTTGGAGACATACATCGAGGGTATATAAATCACACATATTAGAATAAATATAAATTTAAGCATAATATATAATATAGAACCACTTAATGAACATATATCATAAGTTAAATATAAACCATCTGAATTCATGAATGTATACCATACAAAATTGATTTAACTAAAATAAATAAAAAGGGTCATATGGAAGCTACTAAAAACACTAGTAAATCTAATTATTACTGAACAACTACTTTGATCAAGTAACAACTATCTCAATCACTAACCATCTCATGTGAACTTCTAAATTAGCTTATATATATAGGGTGATCATAATATGAATAGTCAGTAAGATCCTCCTTAAAACATCTTATTAAAAATATGAAATAAGCTTACTAAATCTCATGGAATAAACAGAGAAAAAAACTAATTACCTATAAATGTATTATTATATTTTATATATATACCATGACTCACTCACCATGTAATATATATAAGTATGTAATTCTAAATCAAAACCACATATATCGATAATGGTACAATTCTTCTAATTCCCCATTGGTTTGTTGTTTTCATTCACCAATTGCTCACAATATGTGCTCTTCCATTCCATTTTCCTTATCATCCCATATGTGAGTTTAGCCTCATCTGTCTCTTTATAGTTTTCACAGTACTTCTATGGCCTATTAGTTGATAAATGAAATAATGATCCATAAACAATGTAATTCACTTTGTAGGTAGCTTTTACTCCCATGATGAAACTCTCAATCAAGAATAATCCATTGGATGATGAATATAGAGAGGTTATATCATTTATACCCTCCAATAATAAGATATTCAGGGGAATATTTAAGGGAAAGATTCATCTTTCTTTCATAAAATACAGAAATGTGGGACATCTTGTGAATAAATGTCCCCAAAACATTCAGGATGGTGACTATGAAGAAGAAAATCCTTTGAAGATGTTGAATTATGTAGACAAAAAATTCTCATTTGAGGTCTTTCAAAAGGAATAATTTTCATTCTAAATAAGAAGAATGTTTTGAAGAAAGTGATTTATAATAATTTAAAAATTATAAGGTTTGGGTTGTTTTGATGGTTATTGAAAATAGTTCAAGAAATAATGATAGTGATGATGATAATTAAGGTGTTGTTAAAATTGTTAATCTTTCGGAAGAACATGAGGAATCACTTAAACAACATGAATTTTGTATAGAAATAACTATGATGGAAAATACAGTGGTGCATGATTCTATTCTTTACATGCAACAAAAATAATAATAAAAGTCATATATTATTTTTGAGATTGAAAAACTCAAATATAGAAATTTAAGAAAATCAGGTAAGGAAGTAGAACTGACACTCAAAATTAAATAAAAAACATGAATCAATTGATGATTTTGATAAAACTACTGATGAAAGAGTGAATAGAATTGGGGGTCTAGAAAAATAATTTATGACTGGACTTTAAAGTTTTAATAT
Source organism: Viscum album (assembly GCA_963277665.1). Taxonomy (NCBI): domain Eukaryota; kingdom Viridiplantae; phylum Streptophyta; class Magnoliopsida; order Santalales; family Viscaceae; genus Viscum; species Viscum album. The sequence continues at coordinate 933,353,211 of OY728150.1, read as the reverse complement.
CAAGAAAAATTATTGGCGCCCCGAATGATGATGAAAAACACAAAAAAAATATCTTTATAAAGTCAATAAAAATTAATTTTGATGAAGAAAACATACTTATTACACAATTTTATTTGTTCAAATATTAATGAAAACATACAGTGACACATTATAAAGAAATTAATATATCTTCGTTTTTCTCAATACCTCAACTAATGAATCCCCAGAATAAGGTTGATCCTTATAATAATATAATGTTTTATAATGATATAAATACTATAAAATAGGTTTCCAACGAAAATTATAATGTCTCAAGTGTTGTATGTTTCTAATATGCAATTTTGGGGTATAGTTTCGATGTGTTCATTATTTTAGGGAGGTTTTTCCAAGAGAAACACCAATCAAAATTGGTTATTAGAATTTATAATCATTATTTTAATTTAAATTGATAATATTTCTTTTTTTTTAAGGCTTATAGAATAATTCATCAATTTCACATAAAAAATTTAATAGATATTAACAATAATAAATCTAATTAGAAGAAAAGGGGGTATGAATTTTCAACTGAAAGCATAGAGGCACAAAAAAAATTGTTTGTTCTCTAATAAGAAGAAGATTTCATTGAGCCAACTATTGATGATTGAAATTCATCCTCAACAAGGGTATGAAATTTTTTCTAGAGAAGGATAATGTTATTGATATTTCTTTAAGGGAGTTGGAAAATTCAAGATCATGGTTATTAGAAGGCAGATGCACAAAAAATATGGCTGAGAACAAATACCTCCTTGTGAATTTCAATCACACAAAACATGTTGTCATTTTTTGCATAAATGGATATGGTATTAATATTTTAGTGTCAAGAAAATTCATGATTAGTGGAAAATATATCAAGAAAACTAAAATTCGTTTGGATGATAGGCTAATTCTTAATCTCATTGGTGCCAACCAATTATGTGACCATGTATATGCAGTGGAGTTCAATTTAAAGGTATCTATTGTCAAATCCAAACATTGTTCACTTATCCAATAGAAAAAAATGACTAAGGTAAATTTATATCCTCTCATATAAAAATCTTTTCACATGTTATCCAAATAGGAGGTGAATATGATATGACATTGGATGCTTTTCTATTTTGAAATACATCTTAGGTAAGGTTGGTAAAGAGTAAGGGATTATGTGATATTCCCAATCTCATGTATGCTCACAAACATATGAGATTCATGTCAAAATAGGAATATTATCCTAATTTTATAAAGTATAAAGAATGAGAATACATCAAGGTTTCTTGAGCTTGTTCACTTGGATTGTTTTGGCATATGTCACCCAAAGTGATGGATAGAGTAAGTTATTATTTTATGTTTGTTAATGAATTCAGCAGGATGACATTAATTATTCATATCATACTCTAAGCCTAGATGTACATATGTATCACTCTATATCATATGATATTTGAAAAGATAATTTGTTTGAATATTAAAAATAATATAATAGAAAATCGTATTGAATTTACAAATCATCAATTTGAATAATATCTAATAAACCATGAAATTCATCCTCAATTTTTAGTTATTAGAACACCCTAGGAATATGTCATACTATAAATAATAAATCACATAATCAAAATCATATCCCAAAAAAAATATTTATTGAAAATTATATTTTAAAAAGATACTGGAAAGAATTTTTTCTTACACCAATGTATATATATAATAGAGATTTTTTGTAAAATGAAGAGAAAATACATATGAAATTTGGTATATGAATAAACATATGTGGGTGTAATTTTGAGAATATTAAAGTAAAATTTTTATCCACAACAAGGAGAAGAGAATAAAATTTTAAAATCTGGGAGATGAAGGCATATTTCTAGGATACTCATCAAAGAGTTTAGATTAAAGGTGTTTTAACAAGAGGCTTCAAAATATTATTGAGAGAAATGATTTTTTGGTGTATGAGAGTGGGAACATGACAATATCACATGGAAATTTTTCAAATGAAAACTATAAATTTTTTAAATATGATGGTGTTCAAGAAGAAGAACATTTAGGGGGAGTTAAAAGTAATGAAGAAAATTATTATGAATAAACTAAATATAAATAAATTCTGGAAATTTCAGAAAACTCAAGTAGACAAATGAGTGGTGTTAAAATTATTGAAAGAAACTTTTTTGGAGACCATACGTCACTATTCCAACCCATATAAATTATTTCTCACTATAATACATCTTTATTATCATTTTTGAAACAAAAATCTTTTAAATAAGCTCCAAATATTGGGATCTGGATCGAGGCTATCTATGAAGAGCTTAAGAAAATAAATAAAGATTAATCATGGGAAGTTTTTTCAAGGACATGTGACAAGAATTTCTTGAGAACCATGTTTGTGTTATGAAATAATCTTAATTAATAAGGAATGGTGATTTGGAAAATATCATCGATTGTGTGTAGGGGGTATTCCTAAATTGAAGGAATTGATGTTGATGAAACATATGAACCTACAGTAGGAATTAAAAATATCCAATTATGAATTTCCATAATGAATCAAAATGGATTCAATGTATATCAAATGAATGTCCAATATTCCTTTTTGGATGGTGTCCCAGAAAAGGAAGTATTGATTGAGAAACTAGATAGGTTTCTTAATGATGAAGATAAAGTAAAATTATATCAACTAAAGAATAATTTTTATGGCCTCGAACAAACACCAATAAAATGGTATTTCTGATTATATCAATGTATAAAAAACCTTGTTCTCTATAGTGGAGTATTCAACACAACCTCTATATAAAGATGGAGAGTGATGACTGATGGTAATTATATATGTTGAGGATATAATCTTTGGATTCTTAGATGAAAAATAATTCCAGAAATATTCAGAACATAGGAGGTGTGAATTCAAGATGTCTCTAATTGGGGAAATTTCATTTATTCTTTTATTTCAGGTTATTCAAAAATTTGATCGGATATTTTTATAACAAACTAAATATCCTAAGGATGTTTTAAGATTATTTCAGTTGGAGGTTTTGAGGCCGATGGAAACTCTGGAAGATATAAGGCTAAAATTATTAAAATTTGAGAAGATAAATATAGAAGATGTGACCATATGTCTGTAAATCATTGGGGGTTTACTCTATTTAACTGCAAATCAGAAAAGTATTTTATTTTTTACATTTCAAGCAATTCATTTTCATAATAATCCCTAGGAAAGTCATATGAATGATGCAAAAAGAATTATTTGATATATGTTTCACATGAAAAATAATGGTTTGTTCAAACATAATGATCCACAATATAATTTGTCGATATTTAATGATGTGAATTGGGTTTGTTTGGTATATTATCAAAAATAAACTTCATGTGGAGATTTTTATTTTGGTATTTCTTGTATATCATCAGAAAACAAGTAGCATTATTTCGTATCTTTGAGAAATGTGGAGGCTGACTGAATTTATCCCATTAAAGAATATACCCAATTTCTATGGATGAAATATAAAATTTATTATGTGGGTGTTCAATTGATATAAACTATTCCAATTATGTGTTATAACTCAAGTGAGATCAATCCTAGAAAAAATCTTATCAAACATTCATGGACTCGGCACATTGAGATCAAATATCACTTCATAAAGTATAAAGTGGAGAAATGAATTGTGATTATGGAGTATGTTTAAACTCAAGATAAATTAATCGATATATTAAAAGAAGGCACTACCCAAATTGGTGTCTTAAAAGTATAGTTTTTCTCTTGGATTACAACTATCTTCATCTACTTAATTTTTTCTGAGTGGGACCCCACTCCCCATAGTTTCTTTCATGGGTATGGTTTGTTTTCTCACCTTACACTATTGGATTTCTAACCCTCTCATCTAAACTTTTTAGATAAGTGATCTCTTTGGGTTAATTTAAAAAAGTGGAGATATATCCCTGTGTGTTTTTGGGGGGAGAATTTTATTAAATGGGAGAGTATTTCAATGGAAAATCAAGGGGAGAGGTGATGAACATGTACACACTTGTAGGTGTTAGAAAAGGCTATTGCTTACTTCCCTTAGCCTAGTATCAGTAGGATTATAGAATTTGGTAACAACACATATCTTAAGTGGTTATTTTTCTCATTGGATAAACCCTTGTATTTTATTTAAAATTATGGGGACAGATGAATATATATGTTTCAATGTGATATTAACAACCATTGGATATTTTCAACTAAATCCATGATGGAGATTATTTTACCCTAAATGATGTTTGGAAAGGATTTGTTGACTAGTTGATCTATTGAGAGTATGTGTTACATTTTGTGAAATTACAGAATTTTGTAAGGAACTATGTTGTAGGAAATTGGTTATATTAGCCAGTCGGGTACGTGCTAAAATTACGTACATGGATAAAATGGTTACATGAATTGGTTATGTGGCCAGAAATGACTAAATGGGAAAAACGTTTTATGGAAATAATGACTACATTACTTTGATATATAGATAAAATTGATACGTGAATAAATAACATATAAATATCATCTATTTGATCACATTGATATGTGAATAGCCTCCATTCTTGGTTATATTTCTAATCAGGTTCATTGATTTTAGCTTCATGGATGTTCAGATCCATGGATTCATCTACATAGTATTATCATTGTATGAATTTGGATACACATAAAATGCATGATTTTACATTCAAGATTTAAAATACCTAACTACTAGATGATTCATGAACATACATGGCTATCTATAACTAGAGGGTCAACCGCATTCAATGGTGGTTTTATGATCATGGCCTATAAAAACATTCAAAACTGAAGACTATGATCATTGTGAAGTGAGGATTAATTCTTCCAAATTTTATGGAAATCATGCTTTATAAGTGGATATATTCTATGGGAATTATTTATTCCAAAAATATCCATGTAGTTACAACCCAATATCATGGATATATTTAAGATCCATTTTTTGTCTCTTAAAATGGTAGTTACATTATATTTGATTATCACGATATGAGATCAAAAGATCCATATCACATGATATATCCATTGAAATTCGAAATAAATAGATAAAAACACATGGAGCATTACAAGTGGAACTTCTAGGTGGTTTTTCTAAATCTCATCCACATGGTTAATGGTTGAAGGTGTTATTCTAGGAGTTTAATTCTATATAGATGTCGAAATTATTTGTGCTCAATAAAAACACATTCATTGGTGTATTTTTTCATCATATTAATGTGAATAAAAAAAGATTCAGTAGATAGAGAAGTGATTTATCTAATTGATTGTGGCTGTGGACCCAAAGGGTTAGTTACTGTGATCCAAAAATATACACATAAAGTAATGAATATTAGTAAATTTTCTGCATAGGAACATTTCCATGCTTACTCCTTAGACTAGGATAGTGTGGATGAACCAAGTAAAATACCTCATGTTATTTACTTCTTTCTTCACACATTGAGAGGAATGATAGAGATAAAATGATGTATTAATCAAAGTGATAAAAATGACCCTTATAAAAGGAATAGTTGTTTTTAACTAATATACCCATATTCACCCGTTAGGTGTAATCTTGTATAAGGGTCTAACACTGCCTTTAAATGAGAGATTCATTACTTTTGTGTGAAAATATAAATACCTTTAGATGCGGTATGGTTTATATTTACACAATAATAAGACACCCTGCCTTACGTTTATGCAATAATTAAAAATTCAGGCTTACCATTATGAAAGCCATATAAATTACAACTTACCCTTATGCACCCTAAGGAAAATTTGATCCTCTTATATGTGATATAAAGAAATATACCTATTTAATGGTGAACAATAGTTTCCCTTGTCCTATAGTGGAGTTTTATAGAAGGACAATTTAATATTATAGAATAATAATAATTTTTTAAGTAAAAAGGGTTATAAATAATTTAGAATGTAATTTATTAAAATTTGAAAAAAAAATATAATTGAATCACTTTAAAAATAACCAAATTATTTTTTAAAATATTTAAATTTCTCAAATAAAATCCAAACATTACAAAATTAAGTTATTTATAAATATCGAAACCAATTTCAAATAGATTTTAAATTTATGAAAGATCTCCCAAACCACCAAAACCCCTAAAATAATAATGGAGGGAATGGGAAAAGTTCATACCTTTAAAAAATACAACATTGTAATTACATAATTAAAAAAGATCAAGAATAGTTCTTTTATTAGAATATAAATTCACTTAGGTTTTAAAATGTAAAACATATGTTATTAAATTTAACATAATAATTTTAAATTATTTATTTTTATTATTAAATATACATTCATTCTATTATAAATGGTTTAAAAGTATTTAATCCATTCTTATACCATAATGATTCATTAAAAGTTACAATATTTGTATAATCTATTTTTTCCATATTCACATAAAAAAATATTGTCATATATATCCAATATATTTAACATAAACTAATTTTCATATGATGAATTAAAAAATGAATCAAATTTATTCAACATAAATTATAAAATATATAAATTTAGATTTTAAATGAAATTACAAAATATTAATAAATACAAATTTTATTGAAAAATGGACCCTTAAAATATCAAATGATTTTAATATTTTTTCATTCAAATTTCTAATTAATTGATTGTTAATATATTATTTCATAAATTAAAATATTTTAATATTTAAAATTTATTAAAATACCCAATTCTTAAAAAAGTGATTTAAAAACCATTTTTAACATTTACTGATGTTACTCATACACATTATTTTATTATTTTTTCAGTCAATAAATTTCATCCATGAAAAAAGTACAATGTAAGAATCGTTATTTATTACTATTTTTTATTTATGGAATGATTGAAAAATCATGATATTTTATGATATATATCTATAAATAAATTTTATATCTTTCTTATCTTTCTTTACACACAATAATGAGTTTAAACAAACAGTGATATACTATTGAAATATTATTATTTATGGTGATAGTTATCACCTAGACATTGTATTGATAGGTATGAATATGAATATCTAAATTTTGTAAAATTATTTTTTACACATATATAAAATTAATTCAATTATTATCAATATATTATAAATGAAAATAAAGGTATTTGAATGTAAAAGTAGTGTTTTTATGAAAAAAAAATTCATGTATGTAATGTATTTTTATCTTAATAGATTAAATTAATTTCTATTGATGAATAATTTTATTCAAATTTAAAGATTATAAATTTTATAAAATATATTAAAATTCATCTAACTTCATTTTTCTAGGCATGGGATAATAATGAATTATATTTTATGATAAAAAACACTTTTTTTTAAAACAATTCATTGTGTTTTGTAAGATTATTTAAAAATGGAGAATATCCCTTATATAAATTTCATAATAAAAAATTGATTACATATATCTAATAAGGTGGCTCAAATTTGGTAAATATAACATTTTTTTGATTATGAATATAATCCTTGGTAAATAGTTTTCACCTCGGTAATAGTGAAATGGGTAAAATAGGGTTAAAACTTCCGGATGAGGCTTTAAACAATCACTATCATGTTAAATTATCTAATCTTATGAGTGTATTTCAACCATTTCAATACATGTTAAAAAAATATTCGAACTTATTTCAATTTTTATTTTATCATGAACTTTATATAATTTTAAGAAAAGGATACATAAAAATGGACCTCTCTTGGTTTTAATTTGTCTTAAATGTTTTCATTAGGATAAAAAAAAGAAGTTATGAAAAATAAAATCGATATTATGTAGATTAATTTTAGTATTTAATGGATATTATAGGTTGTTATAATGTATAAGTTATTATATATGTCTTTATATTATAATTAAATTTTTTTCTTGATTTCTTTGATGTCAAATTTAATGTATAGAATCAAAATGTTTTAAAGCTATTTTTTTCAACCAATATTGTATCATATTATTTTAAAAAAACAATTTAAAGAGGAAAAGTGTTATGTTAGATGGTAAAAAATTTCATCCACGGGCCAATTTTGAGCCACTTGTCACCATATAAGTAAATGTTTAACCCTTAATGGGTAAGAAAATATTTTACCTTGGTTAAGGTTAAAAAATTTTAATGAGGGGGTTAAACAAAAAAATAGGGTTTACAATTCAATATAAACATGTCTAAATTTTATTATCTAGAAATATTATAAAATAATAATGTCCAGAATTTTAAATTATTTTTATTTCACTAAACTAGATCTGATTATGATATATATTATATTTAAATATTTTAAGTAATTTAAAGTGTGTGATTTCCTTCAATAACAAAATGGAGCCTCTTATTATTCTTTATTCATAGTGTTTGATACTTTCAGATCATCCAATACCTACACTAATACCATCTTATTTTCCTCCCTCTTGTCCTATAACTTTTTTTATTTGAAAAATATCATTCTTTAATGTCTTAAAATGTAATACCATGGAGGTTTCGCAAGGAATAGGTATAACTCTTAACCGATTACTTTCAATATTATTTCTTATGATACGTCCTATAAATATATGGTATCCATTCTAAAATAAAGACTTAATTATTTTCAATATAATGAATTTTTATTATGATGATTTAATGATGATAATCTACCTCATTTCCATTTTATGGTTAAAGATTACATCCCTCGTGCGTACGTGTGGACTACCACCTCTACAAAGTGATGTGTTTCGTTTTTCATCATTATGTCATATTAATGGTTATAATAATGGATTTAATAAATATATATGATATTTATGCTATTACTGTAGTTATTTAATGGTTAATTATTATTTGATTTTCTTTTATTCAATCAATCAAGAAATATGAAACATCACTCATGCGTACGTGAAGACAACTGTCTCCACGAAGTGATGTAATTCATTTTTCATCACCACATTATATAAATAGTTAAAAAAGTGTATATAGTAATCACATGTGATAATTATGAAATGACTAAAATTATAGAGATTATAGAACCATGATCAAAGAAAAAGGACTTGTACTTTTTATGCCGAAACATGTAAGAAAAATGAAGCATTTATCACAGAGATCATTGATTTTAATAAAGAATTTTTAATAAATGAGTGATAAGATTATTTAAGTAAATCATATATGGTATGATATATAATATTATTGTTCCAAAATATATTTATAATAAATATTTATCTATCATACAAGATTTTTTGACATGAACAAAGAATATTAATACTTGAGGTAAGGTTTTATGTTACAATCTCATTTCATTTTAGAATTGTCAATGATAAATTTCTATTAAAGGAAGTTATATGGATATTATCCTTAAAAACCTATCTATTTTATACATATATAGTTATTACTAAAATTTTGAATTATTATTACCATTTTTCTCACATTGGTAGTTAAAATTATCAAAAATATGTTTTTAATGAAAAGTTGACCTTATTTCCTATTTGATCGAAGAAATTTATCTTCCATGACCATACTCGTAAAAATTATTTTTTAAATTTTTTTACCTAAAATTTTAATTTTATAAAAAATAAATTTTCACTATATTTGAATTTATTTTTATTGTTTTAAAAATGAATCTTAAAAAAACATTCTGAACAATTTGTTTTTACTTTTTACAAAAGTGTCAACTTAATATTTTCTTGTACCATATACAGAATGAATAGATTTTCCTACCATCATTAATGTAATTTAATTTTAATATTATATTAAAAGTTTCTTTGTTTTTTTTCATTAAAAATTATTTTCTCAATATTCTAGGAATTTTATGTTAAAATGTTATTAATGGAAAATCCTATTTTCCCCTATTTTCAAAAAAAATGTTTCAATACCCGTTTAAAGGTATTTTTTATCTATGTAAATCTATTTTGATGTTTTGAAAGCTACACTAGGGATAGAATATAATGAAACAATCGATTTTAATTATCTGTATGGAATATAGTTATTTAATAATGAAATGTTTGTGAAACTCATATCGTTTTCATGGGTAATGCTATGATGAACGTTTTATTATATTCTTGAATACATATGTATGGTTTACTTTATAAAAATGGGTGGTTCCTTTAAATCCATTCATTAAATTACATATGGAAATATATCTCATTACATAATTATGGTAAATGAGTTGATGTGTTTGATCCATTATGTAAAATACTTATGGATTCCAGATCTTCTTTGATATGGTAAATAGGTGGGGATGCCCGATGTAATGTGATATGGGAAACATGTGTTGATTTATGATTCATTGTGATATATGATACAAGTGGGGATGCCTAATCGACAATGATATAGGAAATAGGTTTTGATTACAAATCCATTATGATATGATGGTCTCTATAGATAACCAGAACAAATGATATGGTTTATATTCCTATGATGGTTCCACACTCTCATGAAATGTTTTTATTCTTATGATTTAAACAAAGGGTTCGTGATTGATTTATGATGATCACTCACTCTTATGAATCTTGTCATTTGATATGGTAAATTTTTATGTCTTGGATCTTGTTTATGATCTATAACAGTTTGGGAATGAACTTTGTAATTTAATATCATGATCTTATACCATTGTGAATATCTAATACATGAATATTATCATCAATTGATTTTTCACATGTTCACACTGGCTGAGAATTGAATCTCACCCTTTATTGTTTTTCCTTTCCTCGATTTATGAATAAATGTTTTAAGCTTGCTACATAAAATAAGGGTACAGTGAGAGAAGGAATTTTTGGGAGATGATAAAGATTTACATGAAGTATGTAGTTTAGGTATCTAGTATCCAAACACACTACCTTTCTATGGTTCAAGGGTTTATATTGATTTTAGATGAATTTACTATTCAACTAAAAGGATGTCATATTTATTGAGGAAATTATTTGGTTGCCTCTATTGGGATCATAGGAGGGTTTAGTTATTTTTAGAGATTAAAGTTAGATAAATTTGGTTAAACCCCTAGGAATAAGACTAAGTATCGGATAATATCCAGACATTTTGGTAAGTTATAGATTTTGTGGCTTCCTAAAAATACAACCATATCTGGAAAATAAATATACATGTTGTTTTCAAATAGATGAATCTATATTTAATAACACCAAAGAGAATTGATCATGTATATCTCATCCATTATTATGGTGAATAGTAAATGAGACCTTACAATTCACCTAGTTGGACCCACCCATGTGATATTCTTGGGTTAATTCATATTTTATTTATGAACTATTGTTAAGGATTTTAATATACAATGACCACATAAGACTGAGGAAAATATAAGGTATCTTATATTGAAAATATAATGTCATGATTTAGACATCATATGAATGTTTTTTAATGATTATATGATTTCTCATTTTTATTATTATAATTTTATGCTTAGAATATACTTTTTGGGTTTGTTTAATGGTTAGAATGATAAGGAAACATACTAATAAATAATGTGATGAAGAATAAAATAAATTTAGTCATAATAAACTAAATGTTATTATAGATGGAATGAAAAATTGTAACGTTATTCTCATGCAACTTTCTAATGAAATGAATCATGCTGAGATTTCAAATGAAAAAAGGATGGAACAACGTACTATTTAGTATTTTATGATGGGATATCTACATACATTTAGTGGGTCTTCTAATCCCCTAGTGGTAGGATAATGGGTCAATATGAATGGAAAAATAATCTTTATTATCAAGTAATTAGAATATGAAAAATTTATCCTAGTTTTTTGTCATTTGTAAGGATAAGAATAAGAATTGTGGAATTTTATTAATCATCATCAAAGTTACTTTTTATTGAGAAAATAACACAATCCAGACAAAAACAAACAGAAAATACAGAAACAAACAACCTATGCGGGTCTGAAGTAGTGAAAACCGAGGGCATCCCCTCTAATCAAATTGACCCCTTCGGGCTTCAAAGAAGAAAATCATGGATCCAGACCAGGTCAGGACCCAGAACATCCATAGAAGCAAGGTGATCCACCACTTGGTTACCCTCGTGCCATACATGACTGATTCTGGTACCATTAGAAAGCATACCTTTTCACTTGTTGATAATATAGATGATGGACCAAGGAGGAGGGAAAATATCATTGAGGGCATCATGAAGAATTTTCGAATCTATTTCAACCTCAGCTACATCAAGATCCTTCTGGTAGAAAAGGGTAATACCTGTAAACATAGTCTTGGCTTCCTCTTGGAGGGAGGATCCATACCCTAATTGAGAAGAAAAGGCCATAAAGACTGAACCCCACTGGTCCCGCACCACACTGCCTCCGTGCAGGGAACCCGATGAATAGGACCCGTCGGTATTGAGTTTGAGACCTTCCGAGGGCGGAGACCAGCGGACCCAGGATCCTCTACCAACAGATGACGGAGCTCCATGGGAGTGCGATCCCATCCAGATGAAAGATGGAGCACCGCTCCAGGAGGTGATGAGGAAAATCAGATCTGAAAGAATGCATTTCGTCCTACAGATGACGGATCTTCCCGAGGCATGATTCCCTTCGAGTTTAAGCTTATTTCTAGCTTTCCAGATCGCCCAACAACCAGCAGATAAAATCATCACATGATCCATTATCTCTAGACCTCTATCTCCCGAACCCTAAAACCATATCTCCAAGAATGAAAGTCCTACCATAGAAGGAACTTGAAGCCCTATAAGATCCCCAAAGCAACACCAAAGTGCATGCGCCCACTCCCCCAACAAGAAAAAGTGATTAGCAGTTTCCTCCTATGAAGCTATAAAACAAGAGCACCTAGAAACTAGTGAGATGCCATAATGTTTAACATTATCATCAGTGGGAATGGCATGATGCTGAATCCTCCATAAAAGAAAATTGAATTTCGATGGCACCACTTTGGACCACGGAAGCTCATTCCACCCATCTTTTGGCACCGGGGAGCTACTAATACCTCGAAAAACCCGAGCAGAAAAAGTCCCCGAAGAAGAAGCAGTGAAAACGCAGCAATCAAGAACCTGGGAATTAGTGATGAGATCAAATAAGGCCTTCTTCTCCACATCCATCACCGTATTAATAAAGCCCGGGTCTCGGATTGCCTCCTGAAAAGAAATGGAAGGAACTGGACAGCCCAGAACTCCAATCACTTTTCTTGCCCAGTTTTAATGCCAGAAGGAAATGGTACCCCTTCTAATAATCCATTGCGAGTGGTCACGAATCTCAGAGACAAGATTCACCAGATTAATCCATACCATGGAAACACTTTCTTCTACTGAGGTATGGCCATAAAACAAAGAATGCATCATTTGGCCCCAAAGAGTAGTCTGATCCACAATTTCCCACGCCAATTTTTCCTACAAACCACTGATAGTATCAACTAGACTCCGCACATTAATACCACCTTCCCTAGCAGGCCAAGCCACCTTACTCCAAGCAGCCCAATGTTTTTTCCATTCCACTTGAGGATCCCAAATGAAACTGGCTAGAAGCTTTTCCACGCTAGAAATAACACCCTTTGGAGTCGCAACCGCTGAAAGAGCATGCACTAGGGTCTCCAAAAGCACACTATTAATGAGAGCAATATGCCCTCTGAAGGAACAGTACCTATTTTTTCAGTTATGAATACGGTCTGCAATCTTGTTAACAAGGAAGTCAAAATCCCGAATCCAATGTCTCACAGGGGAAATCAGAGCCCCGATGTAGTGAAAGGTAAAACATCATCGCTGCATGGAAATATTACCTTGGATATCAGATATTCGACTCAGAGAGAATTTATTTGATATACAAAATGAGTTTTTCTCTTTGTTAATAAGTTGACCACTCCAGTGGTAGTACTCCTCTAGAAGCCTATTCAAGCCACCAATAGACTTTTTCCCAGAATTAAGAAACACAAGAGTATCGTCAGTGAACATCAGATGAGAGATAGCCTTAGCTCTCATAGACCTCCGATATGGAATAATCTCCCCATTGTGGATACTTCTGAAAATGAGCCTGCTCAAAAATTCTTCAGTGAGGATAAAGATACTTGAGGACAGAGGATCCCCTTGGCGGAGGCAGCAGATGGCCTTAAAGAAACCATAATACTTCCCCAGAAAAGAAACCGCCATCCACAAATAATTGAAACACTTGAAAAGAATTTCAATATTCCAATAAGAAAAACCCATATTATTCAACACATTATTGATGAAACTCCACTCCACACGATTGTAAGATTTATTCATATCCAACTTGAGAGCAATATTAGATCCCCGTGTTTTAAAGTTGATATCCCTTATAAGTTCATGTGCAAGGGAAATTTCCCCTTGGATGGAATGACCCCTCACAAAACCATGCTGCTCTAAAGAAATCTACCATGGAAGATAAGCATACAATCTAGCATTGATCACACTCGCAAGGATTTTGTGCAGGAAATTGCACATACTCAATGGTCTGTACTGCAAAATGGAAGAGGGACTCCGGTGCTTTGGAATCAGAACCATAGTTATAGCACAATCAACCCTTGGAAGGTTACCACCCCTGAAGAAATCCTGAATCCCTGTAATAATATTTGACTTCAACACCTCCCAAGAGCCCTTGTAGAATGATCCCGGTATGCCATCCAGGCTGGGAGCACTGTCTAGATAGAGATTCATCAAGGCTGAGAAGATTTATTTTTCATCCGGAATAGAACTCATCCTCTCATTATCCTGAGTTGAAACACATTTGGTAATCACATTAAAGAAACCATTGTCTCCTACAGGGTATCCACTGGGCATACACACATTAGAACCGGCTAACACTTCCTTGAAATAAGATTGGGGCATACTTCCAACCACATCCCGGTCATACGTATAAGACCCATCTTCCAACAAAATATTAGGCTTGATAGGTCTCTTTATTTCTTTGATGAAGGCATGAAAAAAAAAGAAGTATTTCTGTCCCCTTCTCTTAGACATTTAATCCTGGAATCTTCCCTTGCCTGCCTTTACTGATCTAGAAGCAATTCCCCAAGATAATCTTTTTTGATAGAGAGCTCCTCAAAGGATTGGTCATCCCAAACTTCTTCCAATCTCACTTCAATACTTTCAATCTCCCTAAAAACTCCATAAAATTCATTATCAATCCGGGGGAGGTCTTTAGCCCATGAAATCAGTCAGCTCTTAAGATGACGGAGTTTATCGTGAAGAGAGGTACAAGAATTCCCCTGACCCTGAGCACTCCACATATCACGGACCATATTCTAATAACCTGGATTAGACACCCATTGTTTCTAAAATAAAAACCTCTCTCGATGGTCATGTCCTAAGGAAACCAAAACTAGAAGAGGGGAATGATCATAGCTACCTCGAGCTAGATGATGAGCTTTGGAGGATAAGAAAATAGAAATCGCTTCCATGTTGGCCAGACATCTATCAAGAAGGCTCCAAGAGCGGTGAGATCCCCTTAGGTTATTACACCAGGTAAAGTCATCCACTGAGTAACCCAAGATAGACAACCCTTTCCCCACCATAAACTGATTAAAATCCCTGCTGGCATTCCTCTGAAATGAACCCCAGACTTTCCTCTCTTCTAGGGAAGCAACAAAATTGAAGTCCCCTCCAACAAACCAAGGAGCGGTGCCTGGGTTAAAACCAGTCAGATCACTCCAAAGCTTTACCCTATGAGGAGGATCACAACTCCCATAAACACAGGTCCAGAAGAAAATGTTACCTCCTGAGTTCACCTTAGATGTAATGAATTGATCCACATCTTGCACCATCTCCACAAAAAATGTATTGATTCCAAAAGATCCAAATATGATTGTTGTTTGAGGCATCCTGTAGAAAAACCGACACCTTAATCTTCCACATATAGTCCCGGATCTTAGAATGACTTTGTTTTGGTTCAAAAATAGCCACAGCCGCAACCTTGTGCTCCCTAATAATAGATACAAGGAAATCCGTCTTCACCCGAGCCCTGATACCCCGAGAATTCCATATAAGGATAGGAATCATTGAAAGTTGAGTGCTCTGGCTTTGGGCCCAGAACTAGTAGCCCACTGGAAATGGGAGACAGACCTCTCCTTGAGTAACCTAACTTGTGATCGGGTACGAACACCCTCATTGGAAAATTTCTACACTTCAACCGACAGAGCCGGGCACCCCAGACATGATTTGGGTTCACAAACAGAACAAGATCCATACAAAGGAGGATCCTCTAATACTGAGGGAAGATAAGAAATGCCACCCACCTACTGCTCTTGATGGAAAACCAACTACTTCTCTAGATGAAGGCCATAGGGAAGGCTCTCTAGACAAGAACTGCTAGCAGACTGAGACACCTCCGCAACTTCCACTGGAACGGCCGGCAAAACCATAGGAAAGACAAGTCTCAAAGAAGGATGAATATAAAGGCCATGAAAAATAGATCTTGCCCCATACAGACAGACATCCAGCAACAAATGCTTCAAGAGAGAAGCCAAACAAGCAGGTGAAACAGAGACAAATATTCTAGAAGATAAATCCCACCAGACGAAGCACAAAAAACTAAATTCTTGTAGAGAAACTCGTCATCCTCAAGATCATAAACAGAGGACCTCGCCAACCCTTGAATAGTAGAGGGAGAGGCCACCTCGCGAGAAACCAAAGGATCCGAGGAAATCATCTGCAGGTCCTCAGAAGAGGTTGAGCCTATATAGAATCCCTGTAAGACTTAGCCTGATAGGAGATCCTCTGAAAGGATTGGATGCTTTTGAGAAAAAACGGAATAGAATGACCCTGCAACAGACAATAAGATAAAAACTGAGGAAACACCGGGTAAAGGACCTCCGGATTCCAAGAGATTCCATCTTGAGAACGAAGCAAAATCTTACAGGGTGGGGGAAGAGAATAATCCAATTCGGCACAAATACAGGCCACTGAAAAATCGTAATCGCTGGACGTGCTAGAATCAGAGCTTAAGAAACCTCCCAAATCATCACTAATATCCTTAAAAACCCCACCATTATGGAAAGCAAGAGGAAGTCCTGAGAGATGAACCCAAACTATAGCCATCAGGCTTTCCTTGCTACTATGCATACTCTAGGACAAACACGAGAGATTGAAGGACCAGTGACTGAACATCCTAGGGGCCAAACACAAAGCTCGAACGAAATACGCTTCCGAGGAAAGAACCGGACAGAAGGACTTCCTGTGAATCGCTGAGATCAGGATGCCGGATAGAAGACCCCAAGAGAGAACAAACCTTCTGAAAACCACTAAGGGGTGCTTCGCAGCCCCAAACCAAGCCACAGGCGTCTATTTAAGACTAGCCTCCGCCTCCATAAGAGCCGGCCCTGAGAACTCTAGAGAAATCCCACCATCTTCATTAGAGACCTTCAGATCCGGGATGCACATGTCCGGAAAACAAGAACGAAGCGCCACACTTGACGACCCGCAGAAAACATCCTTAAAAGAGCCACGCCAAGCAGGATCCAGAACAGGGCTAACGTCGCCACTGGCCACTGGACTAGGAGACGCCGAGACAGAGGAGACCACTGGCGGACAAGGTGGGGGAAAACCAACGGTATGAAAATTTGAAACAAGAGGCGGTGCGTTAGGCATGTTCTTCAGGGTGGAAGAGGAAGCCCTATTTTAGCCAGATTTTCTGGAATTTTATTAAGAATTTGATGTAAGAAGAAGAAATTGACTCTATGTAATGGGATGAGTTTAAGTGGTTATATTGTAGGAAGTACTTTATTCATTTTTTACATGTGAAAATATATAATGAATTACTTGATCTTCTGTAGAATGGTGATGAATCCACTGGTAAGTATGAGGTAATGTTTACAAGACATTAAAGGTGTGATTTTAGTTTAATCATCTGCGCTAACATAAAAAAATGATTTATTTGTGGTCTAAAACCATTTCTCTGAATGCTATAATCTTTAAAATACATTACTAGTTATGAATAAATTTTTCATGGTTCTCTCAATGATAAAATGAAAATAAGATATTCCTATCATTCACATGGTTTCGAAATGAAAAACAAGGAAAAGTATCATGAATAATCTAAAAAATACATGGATAAAATAAAATACAGTCACCTACATAAAAATAATAAATAAGAAATATCGATGTAATTTATTGAATGTAACTAAGAGTTGTTTCAATTTTGTAAGGTATAGTCATAAATACCATGAGTATTGAATATCAATAAATAGGATGGGATATCAAAGGACTAAATTGGAGTAGCACGAACTTTAACTTCAACCATCAAGAGGCTTCATTCCATGATCCTCATTTTCAATTTCATTTTTGAACTCCCATTCTCTACCTTTAACCCCTTCTAAATTTTCTTTTCTTCAAACACTGGGGGGCAGTGTTATTTTAAGATGGGGGGGAGATGAAATAAAAAAATTTCCTTTGTGTAATTTTTTTTCTTTTGTGTGAAAAAAATGATTTGAAAAAAAGTGTACCTTAATGGAAGGAAAATTTCCTTTAACCTTAAACATGATAATACACATTTCACACTTTGAAATTTAATTTCAAATAATTTTTGATGCCTTGATTCTGATTTTAATGCAATTTTAAGTTCCTGTGCATATATTTCAGAAAGTGCAGTTGTCCAATGATATATTTTACCATTATATTTTCATCCATTTAATAACAAAAAACACAATGCATGTCCTCTGGATTGTGGGGTATTATTTTGAGTTCATGGGGTATCCAAAATAAATATCATAGGTTTTTTGATCATTTTAGTTTTTGTATGAGTATTAAAAAAACAATAAATTTTCACGTAGAGCAATGAAATGACCTAATGCGTGACTTTCAACACTTGGGATCGTGACTCCATAGTTGTCTAGCCCAGAGTTAGTAAATTTATCCCTATTTGTGGTAATTTGACTTTGTTTTTGACTGAGTTAAATCGATATGATGCCCGAGTATATGGGATTCACTTGGTGCCCTAAGGTCTTTGAGTCTAGGAGTCATCGACAAAGTCTCGCTACAAGGGTTGACTCTATTGAGTGCAATTTCAATTACCTTGGAAAAATTGCAAAAAAAATCAATACTCATCTTAATATTGAAATTTTATTCCACCTAGAACTTCCATCAATTCTCCTTTAATAAATATGAACCCCCATATCTATTGTGATACACAACACTTCATCATGCTTAATTAAAATTGGATGAAACGTGGCAATTAATTTGAACAAAGGAATGGGATTGGGCTTGAGATATTCTTATGAAACTATGTTGTATTAAAATATTTGTATGCGTTTCATAATTTTTTGGTATAATATTTTTTGGTGATCATTGTGTATTAAAATTTTTTTGGAAAAAGGAATTCGAATTTTATATTTTTGAGATATATTTTTCTCGGGACTAGAAAAACTCAAGTTGGGGGGGTGTAATTAGCCACTGAAATATGATAATATTCATTTTAAATATTTATAATATTTATGGTATTAATTATTCATAAATACCATTTTATTTTATTTTACAGTTTGAAGATTATTTCACATTATGATTGTAATTCTTTTTTAAAGTGCACTATTACATAGTACATATTTGAACACATCCTAAAATCAAAAATGGTATTTATTTCATTTTTTATATTTTATTTTCATGTCTCCCATTATATAAGGAACAATTCATGCTTTTTAAGTACTTGAATATTCTCTTTGAAAGACCACCAAAATGGGCTTTCATGACAACTGATTCTGGGAAAAGTAAACTGGAAAAAATCCCAATAAAGAGACTGTATAGGCCAGTATCCATGCCCAATGATTCTAAAAATTTAAAATACGATAAAGGAAATCATTTTGAACATTTACTAAAATAGTTAAAAGATCTAATTAGTATGTTTTAAGGGATTTCCAAGAGGCCCAAGTTGGATATAAAATTCTGGGCCAGATTATGCGGCCCATACAAATAGTCCACCATTTCGATAATATATCGCAAATAAAAATTTCATTTGGGCTGAAATTTTACAGGAGGTTAGGAGACATCCAGATATCCATTTTCTTAATCTATGTACCACTCTAATTCATCCATCTAGAAGTTCATTCGATGACTCTGTTCGGTGGATGCAAGCTGGCTTCCACTTCGGGTGAAGAGTGGAAAAGTCTAAGTTCCACAAGCTTTCCACCACCCTAAGCCTACCATAATCAAGTGGGATGACTTTAACTATTTAATTATCGACCCAAGTCTCCCAAAATTCCTATTTAAGGAAGTGGTGTTTGAGGATTTTGGGATCTTTGGTGCTTTCTTTCATTGTAATGTTATGTTGTATTTTTGTTGTCTCAAGTTTGTCTTTCACATGTAAGTTGTTATAATTCATCTTAGTTTCTTAATAAAAGTTCTTATTATCATATTATTATTTTATTATTAATATCACATTGATACCATTGGCTCAAGGTGTGAATTTATTCACACCAAAACTTGTGCAATTATCACACAATGGTGGAGTGATTTTTATTTCATTGTCTTTTTTACTTCTCCATTTTCTCCCTCATGAGTCTACTTACAACTTCCATTGAAACCATAGAATTAATGGAGGGATGACCCACTTATGGGTTGATCCAAGGGATTATCAATACGATGTATTGTATGTTATTTATCACCCCATTTATGTATAATCACTTATTTTAATTGAAAATTTTGTTTGACGATCTTTAAACTCCTTCGTCCTTGTTGAATTTAAGGCCACACACTTCAAGTGATAATACAAAACATTACCTTGGAGTTATAAAAAATTTGATCCTTCAAGTGTATAGATGATTATTATTAGGATTTGTAGGAATTAAACTAGTAAGTGATAATTTTTTTTGATCTTCTTAAATGAACCCATCTCAAATATAAGAAATTGAACTAATTGAAAAAGGAAATCACCCAATCCACCCCGAGTGATAACATAGGATCAACTAATTGTCTTTATTTAAATTCACTTAGATCTGTTAGTGATTATTTAAACCCATATAAAATCAACCTAAATTTGGAAACTTAATATCCAAAAAAAATCCATAGAATGTACGTGTTTGTAGGTTACTTCTTAGGTCTCTGAGGATTCGACAACCCAAGCTAAACTACAAGTTACCGCTTAACCCTAAAATCTTGGGTAAATTTGGGAGATACCAGTGGATTTTGTGTAACATAATAGTTACCATTCCACCATCGGTATATCACCATTCAAGGCCTTGTACAAGCGATCCTATAGGTCACCACTATGCTGGATTGACGCAAGAGAGTAAGTACTTATGGATTTGGAGTTGGTGTGAGCCACTATAGAGAAAGTGAAGATCATAAATAAGCAGATGAGGAATATATTGAGTTGTTATAATTCTTCCATGGACCAATGATATAGGCGTTTAGTGTTTGAGGATAGAGACTATGTGTTATTATCGGTCTCACCTCGACTTGGCTTGTGGAGATTCATATAAGGTTATTTAAAACAAGTCTTCATCAACTTCATGTTTTTGGAATGGTTCAATGAATGGTTTGACTCCATGACCATTAAATTTAAAGGTTTGACCATTGGTGGGATCTTGAATTTATACAACCCCATAGGGGTACACCTTATGCACTATATATGGACTTGACCATCTAGACCTAAACTTTCCCAGGTGTAAATTAAGTTTAGATCTATACAAAAGAATAGGTTTACCCGGTACAATGTGTTTGGTTTTAAGATTTCGAGATTGGTAGGCTTGAACTCTATCTTTATTTATCCTTGAATTTTCATAACCCTCCATCCTAAGTTCCTTAAGTTCATCGAGATCTAATTTCCTTTTTGTTCTAGCCAATGAGAGGTCATAATTCATTTTCTTAATTTCCCAAAAAGACTTATGTTTAATTTCAACTGGTAAATGGAATGCTTTTCTATAAACCAACCTATATGGTGACATTCCTAGGATGGTTTTGAATGTTGTATGATATGGCCAAAGGGAATCCAAGAGTTTCTCGGACCAATCTTTCCTATAGGGATTGACAGTTTTTTCAATAATTTTTTTAATCTCCCTATTTGCTAACTCAGCTTGACCATTGGTTTGAGGATGGTAAGTAGTGGATACTTTTTGAGAAATTTCATACTTTCCATGAGTTCTAAGAATGGATGATTGAAAAAATGAGTACCATGATAACTAATGATGACCTAGGAATTCCAAATCTAGAGATGGTGTTTTCCTTGATAAATCCAATCACAATTTGATGATCATTGGATTTTGTAGAAATGGACACAACCCATTTTGATACATAATCGACAACTAAAAGGACGTACAGATATCCCCTAGAGTTTGGTAAGGGACCCATGAAATCGATCCCCAAATAGTCAAATATTTCAATCATTAAGATGGGAGTGAGTGGGATTTGATTCCTTTTGGTGATGGACCCTACTTGTTGACACCTAGGACATATTTGACAAAATGTGTAGGAGTCCCTTGAGATGGAGGGCTAGAAGAGACCACACTGAAGAACCTTAGAAGAAGTTTTCTTAGAGGAAAAGTGAGCTCCACATGCATTACTATGACATAATTTAAGGATGGACTCTTGTTCAGATTCTGGGACACACCTCCTAATGAATTGTTCATGTTAGAACTTATAGAGGTATGGATCATCAATCACATAGTGCCTAAAATAGAAAATAAATTTCATTCGATCTTGAGTCCCTAAGAATTTTGTAATGACTCTTGTAACTAAAAAGTTGGTTTTGTCGACATACTAAGGGAATTCACTCATAGAGTATAGGAATTAATTAGAGAATGAATTAGACACATAAAGGTGAGATAATTTTTCATTAAATTATATCCTAGAGATATGGTCATCTATAACATTTTCAACACCCTTTTTCCTTGATTGTGATGTCAAATCAAACCGTCTAGTTAGGGTGGATAGTCCTGGGGTGGGGGAGTCAAGTACACCAAGAGAACTCTTTACATTATATCCTAATCTTACTAATAATACAGAGTAAAAAATTGATCCCATTTTAATGGAAGGTCTTCAAAGAAACTAACTCATAAACCTGGGTGGGAACCAAAATGGAAATCCAAATGAGGCAGCCCCAAAATTGGGGAATGCAGTCGATCAAACCACGAATGACTACCTCACACCTGTCTAGAACAATGACCCCTCATGCATTAGACATAATTACCTAGGATATTCCAACTACATATTTAAACCCCATGTCCTAAACCACCTTCCCACATTCCATGGAATGGAGTCTGAGATGCCCTACCTTCGTGTTAAGGAGTTCAATGACATTGTAGAAACCATGTGTCCCCCACATCAACTATAATTATCTAAGATGAGGATATTTTATTTTTCTTTAAAGGATCAAGATAAAAAATTGGATAAAAAAAGATAGACCATCATCCATCAACTCTTGGGACCAATTACAAAGAGAATTATACAAAAAAATAATTTCCACACCAAAAAACAATTGCACTTAAAAAGAGAATCCAAAACTTTTTTGAGAAAGAGGGAGAGTCATTCTATGAAAAATGGGAGAGGTTCAAAGACACCCTAAAAATGCTTCCACACCATCGTTTTTCTATTCCTAAACAAGTGAGAATTTTCTATGAAGGGTTGGGTCTGAGAAATAAATAATTCATTGTCATGATGTGTAATGGAACTTTCAAAAAAAAATCCCCAAATGATGCTTACGAGTATCTAGAAAGCCTTATTGAACAAAATAAAACATGGGGAACATCAACTTACTATGAGAAGCCACCCAAATCTGGTGGAATTAACACACTTAGGGAGGAGGAAAGCCTTAGGTATAAACTCGCATCACTCATTAAGAAGTTTGAATAGATAGACCTTAGGAAAATCTATCAAATCCAAAATGTAGATCCTGTTTGCACAATTTGTGAAAAACATGACCAAAAAATAGACAACTACCCAACCATTCCATCCATCAAGGATTTTCTTCTAGGGGGACCACCTGCTGAATTCAATGCCCTAAACTCTCAAAATCCAAAATATAAAAACACATTCAACCCAAGGTATAATGACCACCCAGGCTTCAGCTGGAAAGATAACCAACAACCAATCCAACCATAAGGACCAAACCCCTACCCTCCAAAAAATTTTCAAAACCATAACCAGTTCCAACCACAACCAGTCCAATACCAACAACCCATCCAAAAACCCATGCAATAACCAAAGTATCCTCTTGGGATAAACTAACCAGCACAAGCTCATACCCAATATGTCCCTCTACCAATCCTTGAACAGTTGTGTAAAAAAATGGAGAAAATGAACTCAGATGTCTCATCCCTTAAACATGAACTACAAACCATAAAAACCAGTAAGGCACCCATGCCTACTTAGGAAGTACCATCCTCAACTTTAAAGGGAGAATCTATTTACACATAAAACTCTCATGAACAACTCAAAGCAGTAACTATTTTAAGTAGTGGTAAATCAACTGAGAAACCTGAACAAATAATTCAAAAACCATATGGAGATTCAAAATATAATGAAAATTCAAATGAATTGCATGATCAAATTTAAAAAACTGATAACAATGTGAAAGAGACAATTCTTCAACAAACAATCCCAAAACCTGCACCATTTCCTCAATGCATGAGGGAGGAAACAAGCCTGAATTGAGTGAAACATTGAGGGAAATATTATCACAAGTCAAGTTGAACATTCCACTCTTCGATTCCATTCAAACCATTCATGCATACTAAAATACCTAAAGGACCTATACACATTTAAAAGGAAATTCTCACATAAGAACCAAGTCCTTCTGGAATAAAATGTTAGCACAAAAATCCAAGAAACCCTTCCACCAAAGATGAAAGACCCAGGATTCCCTTACATAAATATCGAACTAGGAGATAAAAAAGTTTTCAAAGCCTTTTGTGACCTAGGTGGCAATGTCAATCTCATTCTCTATGCTGTGTACTACCATTTGGGCATAGAAGAGCTCCAACCCACATCTGTCACCCTTCAACTTGTTGATCATAGCATTAGGGTTCGAAAGGGTATTTTAAAGGATGTTCTGGTAAAAGTAGAAAACTTCATCTACCCTGATGAATTCATTTTACTTGAAAACAATCCAAACTTAGGAAACAAGGAACAAACCCCAATCATCCTTGGTCTTCCCTTACTTGCAACAATTAACTCAGTTATCCGAGTCTGAAATGGGAACATGACCACCACCTTTGTAAACATGAGTCTAGAATTGATGTAATGACCTGAAAATGTACTTCTTTTATTTAAGGATCTCTTTCCTCCTAATAAATTTTTATTATGTTTTATAATAAAATCACATCAAATTACTTCAGAACCAAATTTTTGTTTTCAAAAATGATATAATTATTATAAAAAATTAAGGTATATTGAATAATGATTATTTTAATTAAATAGTATGATTAAAACACCCCTTTTTAAATTTTAAGTACTTTTTCTTTATGTAAGAAATTTCACTATGAAATTTTACTATTCATTTTTTATCCGCTATTTTTTTAATAACAAAGGATTTTTATATTTAAAAGTCAAATTTCTCATACTTAGATAATTATTATGGTTAAATAAACATCATTTTCTAATTCCAAATATGAAAATTTATCTTGGGTGATTTTTTAGTAGTTTTATAAGAAGTTTCAATTTGATGAATAGTGTTTTATGAATAGTGTTTTTTTGATTAATAGTGTTTGATGAATAGCATTTTTTTATGAATAGTATAAGAACATTTTATTATTAAATAACTTTTTCTGTGAAATAATTTTCAAAAATCAGACATATATGGTTGTAATCATGGTGAAAAATGTGGTTAAATAAGATCAAAATAAATTTTTGACGAATAGTAACATACCCTTATGAATAGTAATGAATAGAAAATTGGCCAAAAAAATAGAAACTTCACTCATGAATGTATAAATACAATTTAGACATCTTAAAAGTGAAAAAACGATCATAGTACAAGTTTTGTTATTTTTGTAGGTCATAAATATTTTATTTACAATTTTATAATTATTTAATAATATAAAATGAAAATGTATTTTCATAAAATGTAATCATAAATTTTTAATTTATTGTCTTATGGTTATAAGATAAATTTATGGGACCTTGATTACTTTTTCAAGGTATTATAAAATAAGTTATAGTTTTAGAGTTGTTTTTTTGAATAAATAATGATTTTATTTAAAAATTAAATTAAAAAAATTTAAAAAAATTATTTTCATAAAATGTAGTTCAATTTTGAATTCAGAGAATCGATATTAGGTTAGGGTGAATTTATGAGATTTTTATAAAATGTTTTGTTTTTCGGTGAATAGTAAAAATACAGTTTTGAGTTTCGGGTGTTTAATGACATCATTTATGAGGTAATCATGATGTAATAAATCTGGTCAACTTTTGAATAGTAATATATGTTATGAGGTGTCCCAAGTGGACAATACCATTGGAAAATACCATGGGCAATCCCATGGTTTTTCAAATACCGCCGATAAGGTGTCCATTGGGAATTAATTAAATATTCTCTCAATTTTCCTATAAATACCAAGCCATTTCCCTCATTCATTTCATTCCAAAATCCTATTCAACTAAGATCTGGTCTTTTTACCTCCCAAGGAGTCCTCCCAAGTTTCCCTTAAGCCCCCAAGGTCCCAACCTTCAAGCTTTCGAAGTCACTCTTCAAGGTAAGGGAACCTTTCTCCCTCCTCTTTTAAGTCATGATTTCCTTTTAGTTATGTCTTCTAGTTTCCATCTTCTTATGTGGAGTATGTTATTATATATTCTTATTAATTTCTATTTAATTTAAAAATTATGAGAGACCCTTTATTCTCTGATCAATTTATTTTCTGAATTTTTAAGTGACGTCGTTAGGCTACCGAATTTTCGTAAAAGAAATCGCATCTTCTCTTTTCCTTAGAGTTTCATTTTCATATGGTATTTCCTTAAAATATCCATACAATGATCTTATTTATTTTTATTCTATACCCCTACTGTATAATGAGTTATTTATGAGTGGGTAACTCTTGTCCCCTCTTTTTTCAATGTTTTCTAAAACCATGTTATATAGCTGTTATGCTGCAGAATTTTTGTCTCAAAATATCTCTCCTTTTCTCAAGAAATTATATTTTATTATTTATGTGAATACCCAAATATATTTTCATTTCTAGGGGTATTCATAAATACATAAAATTGATCTATTTGATTCTGGAATTTACATACATATAACCCTCACTCCCTTTCCATGGGTTATAAATGACATAACGATCATGTTTTTAAATACTTTTAAAATGTCACGATTTTGAAGTGAAACCCATTTCTTTTACTCTATATGGGTTATTTATGAAATGTATTATTATTATCTATTCATATCACATGAAAATAAAGAAATATTAATGGTGCACCCTGATATCACTCCAATGTACTGGGTAAATAATTTAATCTATAGAGATGATAAGTTTCATGATACCTTGGTGAATAACCTTGGTAATTTTTTATGACACCTTAGAGATGAACCTTGGTGATATGTTCATGAATGTATAAATAAAATTTTGTAGACAAATATTCACTTAATGATTCATGTTATTTTTATTATGATATGTATCTTTTTTTATTACTCGTGTCTTAGGGTTTTCATCAAGTTCCTATTGATATCACAAGTAAACTGATTCCCTTTCTTTCCTTACTGGGCCTTCAGCTCACCCTTTCCTTTGATGTAGGTCTCCAGGTTATGATATGAAATAATTATACTTAAGAAGAACTTATTATGAAGTCATACAAGTGTATTAGAATAATTTTTTATGTTTTCATGTTTTATGGTCCTAATTTCGAAGACACAAGATTTTAAAGATACTCTGTTTGTAAAATGTAATGAAAAGTTATGTAATAAAAAGGTAGGATTCCATACTTGAACATCTATAATGAAAGGTCAAAAATAGGGGATGATTAGGATATTCATGAAGTAAAAATTATAGGAAGCATTGGTAATGAATCCGTAGAACATCAAGGAATATTTGAGGAATTTTTAAGTTAGGACAAGATTAATTTCCTATATTCACATGAAGGAATTTTATCTCCTTGGCTAGAATCACTTTTATATTGATCATATAATGAAATCTTAAGACCAAAAATCATTGAAATATTTTAAGAAACCACTTTCATGGATACCACTCTAACTCCCTTCCCTAACACTGATCAAACCAATCTAGTAGCTGGAACTTCTACACATGGGGAATAAATATTATCTGAAACCAAAAAAAAAAGAAGTTGATCTAGAGATAATGTCCTAATATTTTGCTGAAATTTTGAAACAACATGATCTTGAATTGAATGAACTTCCTACTGCACTTAAGTATGCCTTCCTAGGAGAAAATGGAACACATCCTATTGTTATTTCTTCTTCTCTTGAAGTCGATCATGAGAGAATGATTCTAGATGTCCTTAAGAGATACAATAAAGTCGTTGGATGGACCCCATCTGATATTCCTGGGATTATACCACTTATCGGGACTCATATTATTGTTCTAGAATCTGATTCAAAGAAATATCATTAACCTCAGCAGTGAATCAATCCTAAACTCCTGGAAGTAGTGAGAAAATAACTTTTGAAATTGTTAAAAGCTGGTATCATCTATCCCATAGCAGAGAGTGAGTGGGTCAGCCCAATCCAAGTGGTTCCAAATAATGATAGAATCACAGTGATAACCATAAGGATGGAGAGATTCTTCTAACTAGGTTGAGTAGTGGATGTAGATTATACATCGAATATAGGAAGTTAAACTCATTTATCAAGAAAGACCATTTCCCCTTACCATTCATTGACCAAGTCCTTGAAAGAGTTGTAGATCACGCCTTCTACTATTTATTAGATGGGTACTCAGGATGTACAATTGATAGGTGGTGGGAACACCATACCTCATATTTTAATGAAGTTCTAGATAAATAATTTTTCCTAGATAAAACATTTCTCTCATCTTATTTTATAAAACATGTGATAGAATCTATTGAATTAGAAACCATGTTTATATAGTTATTCATATCATTTTGTTCACAAAAACTCTTTTTTAATGAATTTATTCACTTATCATATAAAATAAATGATATAAATATACACATCCCATTATTAGATCCATTCAAACTTGATAATTTATTTTACATTCAAATAATTTATATAAAACTCTTTTATTCATCACTTGACTATAAAATATAATCTATATTAGTTATTCTCTTGATCTTGAAATCTTGTATATTTTCAAAACATATAATGAATATATTAAATATCACATACCCTTCAAAATATATGAAACAATTTGTATATAATTGATACCTAATATGGATATTACATGGAGTTTTAAAAACCCCT
Source organism: Viscum album (assembly GCA_963277665.1). Classification (NCBI taxonomy): domain Eukaryota; kingdom Viridiplantae; phylum Streptophyta; class Magnoliopsida; order Santalales; family Viscaceae; genus Viscum; species Viscum album. The sequence continues at coordinate 933,324,056 of OY728150.1, read as the reverse complement.
TCATGTGTCCTAGACAATTACATCTTTTGTAATAATTACGCATTACTTTATAAATTTACTATGATACCTAGGAAAGGGTTGATCCACTGAGGGAGGGGTTGAATTAGTTGTTAAATTTTTACAACTTTCTTTTACATTAATTTAACCACTTGAACTTGTTAAGGTTGTAATTTTTTCATTTAAAGATACTTATTCTCACTACATGTAGTAAAGTAAACAATGAAGTAAAAAAATATACTTTTTAAAAGGTTCATCCTAAAATAGGGAATCTACTACTTACTATGCTTGGAACCTATATGTCATAGATTAAAGATTATGATCAATTAATAATTATAGTTACATGGGAAGGGATCAACCTTTACCCAACAATTAATCTGAAACATTAAGTCTTCTAACAAAATATTATACAAGTTTCCACCAGTTTAGAATAGTTAGATTATCTTCTGATCCTCCTAAATAGTAAATAATTTCCTTCTCAAAAGATTTAACCTCTATAAATTCATCATTCTGAACTTCATTATTCAAGAAAATCCAACTCTGTGATATCCTTATTCAGATGAATGAAGGTTGTATAATTAATGATTTTCTACAAGATCAAAATTATCAGTGAAACTTTCATCCCAATCAATAGAATTTTATTAAACAATGTTCTCCTTTTATAGAAATAGACTTTCCCTGATATATTTGTGTAATCTGTGGGCTCTAATTTTGGAAAATCATGATCAATTCATGTCTTCATTCATAATCCTTGAAAATATCCAAAAATATCATAGTTTTTAATTCTTAAAAACCCATTAGAAAATTAAGTTTCAACACTTTTCAACTCATCCATAGATCTTGGATGGAACCAAAAACTTTCCTTCATGAATAACACACTTTGAACTTCCATATCATTATTATAATAATGAATGTGACTTCATATTAATTATATGAAGATAAAAAAAACCTTCCAATGAATTTAATTATGTGGAATTTTCTTCTATCCAATTTACTTCCTATTAATGTGTTTCGGGTGAATGTATGTTAGGTGAGTATACTTATAATAAATTAACATCAAGTGAACAAACAAGAACCTCTTGGCTCGGATCTATATATTATCAAAATTTCCAGCCCAAATCAAAAATAATCTCTTAAATGGTGTTGTTAAAAAATGAAATGCCTTAATAGTCTATGGGGAACTTAATTTACCATTAGGTTTTAATGACCTTATCTAGTTACTCAAAGAAACATTTTTGGGATCTCCAACTAATGTTTCTCCTTCTAGAATTAACTTTTACCCTCTTATACTCTCTAGACAACACCAAAAACAAGACATCATATGTATTATTCATTTATTATTAACACTTTGATAAAATTTGGTAGATTTTATTCAAATAAATAAAATTGTCATAAAATTTCCAAAAGAATAAGTAGTATGAATTCTTTAACCATAATAAGCCTGAAAGGAAAATCTCAATTTCTCAAATTCATTAGAACTGTCAATAATATTTAGTATCATTAACATACCCAAATCATATTGCATATATGAGACTAAAATTCCTTAGTAAATTTTTCATATAATTCCAATGAAACCCTAAGTGAATCATTTTATACTTCTCATAAGATTATATATTCACCTATTGAACACTATTTAAAAAAATAAACACCTAGTTACCCAGGAATGTGTTTTTCTAACACCTAATAATTTTTCTAACCTAACAACTCTTGTTATGTTACCAGTATTAGGAGTTGATTACATTAATATTATCTTTTTCAATAATTTATCTCAAATTTAATATTGAATATGATTATTTTATTTATATAAAACATAAGATGTTTTTATATTAGTATCAGGTTTTACTAATATTTTGAAAAATATTTTTATTAAAAGGGATACCACTAAAATGATGACCCATTAAAAATATTTTATATCCATTAGTGGGATTATAACCACATTTTACTAATAAATGAATCAAATTTAGTGGTCATATCACTAATTATCTATTTTGGTGAACAATCATCCCAAATATATCATATTTGAATCTTTGATAGGTGACCAGTCAACTCTTTATCTAATCTAAAAATGGAAAAACCAAATCTATTCCTCTTGTATACTAACCTTTAGGGATTTCTATCCAAGTGTAACCCAACTCTAATAGTGGTATTTGGTTAGTTAACCATTAGGAATAGTCATTTCTCCCATTCCTTAAACAATATAATCCATGGGTACCCAACATTAGCATGAAACTACCTTATTGGATGATCTAGTTCTTAACATGTGTTTCCATTGAAATGAATCAAAAGCTTAGTATTTAAAAGTTGATTTAATATCATTATCATGTATCATGTTATTCCTTTTATATATACATGCTTCTAATGATTTATTTTTGTAATCCTATTATATCAACCAATCAAATACATTCAAATCATATTGATGGGTAACTCTTTACACAATCAATTGTTTTTTTATTGACCCAAAAACAAAATCCAATCATATTCATAAATATACAAATAAAAATAATAGATACGGTAAATATATATTTTATGTAATTTTTTATATCTATATAAAATTTAAAATCTTTATAAAAGTAAACTTGTAGCCACAGATAGCCAACCCTCGCCTTTCTAGAATAAGGTATTAGCCTCCAATATGGTGGTAAGTCCAACCTAAATCCCATCTTCCTAGGAATACATTACACAAGGTATAATCCTATTCATAATAAATCTAAAAACTAATATATATATATATATAATGTATATTCAACAATTTTATTCAACCTAATAACATCAATTAGAAATCAAGGATAAGGTGTATGAAAACTAAATCTTATATAATTGTACTTAGCAAGTGAGGAAATCCATGAATGTTTATAAGAAGTGGTTTAACAACATAAACTAAAGCATACACATATTCAAAATATAAAAAATCTATATCCAGGAATCATAATGTAGGTAATATCTCTTATATAAAAGAGTACTTCATAAATTTAATCATTAGATAACCACTTATGAACAATTAATAAAAATATTGATAATTATAAAAACTTTATAATTTTATCTTTATTCCATATAGAAATTCCATAATTATGAATATAAAAAATTTATTTTCAATTCATAATATGTATTTTTTATATTATACATTACATTGAATTTCTCATTCATTATTTGAAATTTTTTTGAAGTATAAAAAATTTATATTACAATATTTATTATGTAAATATTTAACATAATCTAAAAAACATATACTCAATATTATTTAAACATTGATCAAATAAATTATAAAAACTATTTTAATGTGGTTTAAATAATATCCCATATAATGCCCTTAATTTTAGCTATTTAAGTTAAGCATTATAGATAATTATTATTTCTTAAATATTAACATTTTATATTTTAACCTTATTTTTGAATTTATAAAACCATTATAAACTACCCTTATAAATTCTAAATACACACTTTATTTAAAGTTCATAATTAATTCCATATAATTTGATAAAATTTAATTATATATTAAATCAAAATAAATTGAATATTTATTTTAAACAAAATCACAAGCATTTTTTAATTAATTATAGAATATATATAATTAATTAATTTCTAAACTATTTATATATTAATAAAAACTCCAAAAATAACTTTTATCATTTTTTATAATTAATTTATTAAAAATTAATTCAATTGTCAATTGAATTTTAAGAAAAATAAAATATTTTACCTCAATCGTATTTTACAATCCAATGGGAGTTGTAAAAGGCAATTGAAAGGGATGTGGTTTATGTGCTATATTTTATACTCTATAATTGATAGTATTATCACTAAATACAATTACCTTATATTTAAGTTTTTTCTATCTATTATAATTTATGATAGTTATTCATATCATAAAAAATGATATAACCTATACATAATGTTTTAACCAAATCATATTTTTTTGATATAATGATTTGTCGTATAAGGGATACGGTACTCTATTTTTTAAAACTAAACAAAATAAATTATAAGATATAATATGAGGATTTCATGCATCTTGATGAGTGAAAATTCTAGAATTTAAAACATGTCACAACATATAATATCTTATATCATGTGTCATGATATAAAACCCACAGAATAAAATAATGTTCTGTATTTAATGATTGGATTATGATATGAAACAGGATTTCTATTTTCTACATTCCACACATGATTTCAGAAATGTAAACACATGGGGTACTCTAATACCACTATTATGATTCATGGGATTTTAATAACACTTATTGGAATAAACATAAGTGATCAAAATCCCAATCGCAATATCATTGTGCTAAGAATTATGAAGTATGCATTAACTGTAAATGAATAACCAAGTGAAACTAGTGTGCACCTTACACCATAGAGATTATATATATCTCAGTTTACTTCAAAAACCATTGAATGGGATTAAATAATATCCTTAAAGTGGCATTCAAAGGACCCCCTCCCCTTTGGATGTATCCATTGGATGAATCTGAATCGCATGTCGAATGTGCATGACACTCCAACCTCTACAGCTTGCTAGAAACTCATGGCACAAAGGAAGTAGGGGTTAGATATATTCAGTGTTAGAGAGTTTTGGATGAGAATCATGTAATAATTCATACCACCCCTTTCATCATATCATATTGGTTTATAAATACCAACAGATACTCCTTGGTATCAGTCGTATTTACTCATGCAGTAAAATACATGAGTAAATGCCTCATCTATATTCATGAAATGCTTGTATGAATATGTTCCCCATCAATTAATTCTTATTAAATATCCATTATATGATATCATGTGTTGAATCATTCCTTAAAATATTACCATTATCCCATTATATGATCAAAGGTAGTTGTATCTCATAATATTCTTAATGATAAGGCTCAATCATATAGTAAAAATTTCATGGAAATATCATATAACCATTCATAAAAATATACATTAATCATATAATATAATATAGATGAGGTTATATCTTGAAATATTATATCATTCCTTATAACTCACCCCAAGTGCATCCTATGATACACCCATAATACAATATACGTATATGGGATTTTTGGGAATATCTCATTTTATGGTGTATACATGTCTGAACACTATAGGAAATATTCATCACTAGGGATAAATAATTGTAATGTTGTAATAGAGTAAATACAAATATATTAGGTTTACACTAAATATCTTCTACTCCAAATCCCAGATAAGTGGGTGAGGAGTAGATTTAGTATCATGTGCATCATAGTCTACCTTGACTTAAGAGCTATGTGTGAGAAAGAACGTCACCACTTTGGTGAATTACCATCCATCATATTCATATATCTGTGATATTGGATGAATTACCTATCTCCACCCATCATATCCATAATGTTCTCACATTGAGGATACTAGATGTATTTCTCATATCCATCTATCTCTAATAAAAGATGTTAGAGAAATTGTACTTTCCCAACTATATCCTAGAAAATTTCTAACTCACCTCATCCTAGATTAATAGGATAGTAGTGAAATATATATGTATAAGTCCTTATTAGTCTCTTCCCAAATCGATGGGTGAGATAGGCTATGGTCATTTTCATCCCACTCCAACCCTAGATAGGTGATGATTATTGAGGGTATATTCCATTCATGTCTCACGGTCACCGATAACCATTTATTTCATTCTATATCACATCATAAGACAATGAATACACACAACAATCAACTCAATCTCAAACATAGATCCTCCTATCAGACTCAAAAGACTCCCATTTTTTAATCTAAAGTTGTAACAATATCCCCACCAAACTCTAATTAATTAAGATCTTATAAATAAAATGATAAATCAATAATAATTGAATATCATTTATTGAATCATCCTTGGAGTCGTATATTAACATAATCAATATTACTCTCAATTTAATTATCTATAGGATTCTCCAACATCTATAATTGATTCCATTAATTCAAAACTCATTTCGTGCTAGAAATAATAATTCAATAATCAAAAAAAAATATAGAATTATTCATCTGGGTACCTCACATATAGTCTAATATTAACATATTATCCTTTTTTCTATGTTAACTAAAGTTACTCCACCATTTATCTAACCATTCCCATGGGTCAACTGAATATTAATGGGATGATTCCTATACCTTGGTCCCTAAGGTTTCAATTACCATTCATTATTATATATTTATCATTTAGGAGGTATTAATTATGTACCTTCATTTTCATTATGATCAGGTAACACTATATGCGGGAATACACATCCTTCGTTTGAAATCATTATCTCATTTCAATTATTTATTTATAATAATAATCCTAATTATCACCCTTAATAATTTAATCACATTATACACATATATTAATCTAATAAATTCCATTCTTTGTTTTGATATGAATGGTCACATTTATATCATCCAGTTAATTCTGTATAGTTCCATTCTTAACAAATCCCTTAATGTAATAATCATGTCTCATTCATGATATATCTCATCTAATCACTTGACCAGCATCAATAATATTTAATTTTCTATATTCATGGATATCTTTACTATCCTCTTATGATCATTGCTCTTAACATAAATACATCACTATCAAATACCATCCACATCACAATTTTTTCATTACACTATCATTTAAATTGATTATTTCATAATGAATTTTATAGATTCCTTAAATGTCACTAAACCATTTTTGTAAAAAAATTAATGTTAATTATTTATTTTCCTTTTTAATAAACTTCTCATCTCAAAAAAAAAGTTCATCATCACCGACTAATCACCATATTTCGTGGTTAAATAACTCATCTAAGTGAGTAATATAGGTCCATATCTTAAAAGTAATACATTATTAAACATATTATCATTTAATATAAATAGTATTGTTAATATGATCACTTGAACATCATTATCATACTCACCTGGAATTTCACTTTCCCGGCGTTTCAATTTAATTTCTCTCCACATGTGGGGGATCAAGTAGCACTGAACTGAACTATTACATTACTTATGAAATTCCCAATTATAATTATTTTAATATTAATAATTATTATATTAATTTATTCATCAAAGGCTTAAATTAGCCACTCTTGATATCCAAATGTCTGAAACATTGTTCCATAGGTTCTAGGAAAAAATTTGGAGTCTAATTTATTTTTTTCAAAATCAATTTTGTATACTAGATGTGCCCCCTAATGATATAAATTTATTTTACCAATTGGGCGGGTTCCATTCATCATCCACATTCACTACCAGTGCATGCCTCATGACCTGAAGTTGACACCTAAAATATTGGTTTTCTAATCACATTTGTTCCATGATCAAGAATATTTTAGTGGGCTAAGTCACACTTACCTTACATCATGCTTCTCCTTACTCCTAGTTGTTTGATTTATCAGATCATGCAACTAATTCACAAAAATTTCATGTGCCCACATGTGATCCCATCCCTATCCTATAATTATTTGATCAAAAGATCAGATAACCCATACCTACCCCACATAACATCTAATGTATCCCCCTTATGTATGATGTGGTATACTATTAACCATCCAATAAAATGAATAGACGATGTTGTGAGATCAAACATCCAAAACAAGGTACTAACTAATATTGCACCTAGTAGGGATATATGGAACCTATTTCTATTTTCAAAGGGATATCATATGGTCTAGATCCATTATTAGATTCCATCGTTGTTGTTTTCTATTAGCTTCTACATTTAGCATTTTGATTTCATTTATTATTTTAAATGGAAATTAAATTTCAAATACATATTTATCTCTTTTCTCTGATTCTAAATCTATTATCCCTTTCCCGTAATTTGATATCTAAGACCCACTAAATATATAGGGAAGGTGAAGATCCCAAAATATTCTCTCAAATATTTCTACTAAGTTATAGACATTATTGGATTAAATCAAAAGGGTTTAGGTTTATTTCATTTAGGGTTTTCTCAATGACATATTATAGAGTTCATGAAGCATTATATTCAAAATTTTATATATTAATTTCTTTTTTTTCTCCACTAACTTATCTTTAGCATTAGCAGAAATATAGGCATAGGATTTTGAAAATTAAAAAATCAGTGGGTTCCTCTCATCATATAGATAATTATACATGAAATTTATTATGATATTTGAAGGATATATCATAAAAAAGGGATAAATTCAAAAAATAAATAACCATTCAAAATCAAGGAATTATACTTGTTTATTATTGTCTTAGAAATCTCTGGACAAGCCCATTTATTTTCCATTGAGTTCCTCTAGTGACTGCCCTTATCCAATAACTCTAGAAACTTTCCCATTATATCTAATGAATTATTATTATGGGGGAGTCTAGGTCATAAAAAATATAAAAATTATTTATTATTTCAAATAATTCTTTAAAAATACTTCACCAACGCTTATCAACAATGCAACATTGCCTGAAAAATTACACAAATAGCTATCCTAGGGTAAGAACCCTATTAAGAACTCAAACATGTAGTTAATTTTTTGAATCATCATCCTAATCAAGGTTAATTTACTAATTTATTTTATTTAATAAAAAATTAATATTTCATGAAAAACTGTTAATGGTGACTAATTACATCACTCAAGCACTTTATTAAAATTTAAAAAAGGGTTGATAAAATAGAAAAGTACTGAGACAAGTTTTAAGACTTGAACCAAGAAAAATCCATCCTCTAGTGATGACCTTGGATATTATAGCAACCCTAACTTAAAAATTTTAATCCTAAAAAATAAATGAATTATAGAAACCTAATCAACACATTAATCAACCTTTCATCAAAAATAAATATGCCTCCAATAGTTACTAACTAGCGAATGGAAAACAAGGATATACTAGGTAATCATCCAGAATTACCACTAACCAACTCAAGGTTCTCCCTCGTGAAAAATTTAATTATCCAACTAAACTCAAATTGAAAATCATATTCTAAAAACCATGCCCATATAATGGAATTTCCATTACCATGCTTGAATTCATCATTACTCCCATGCAAATGATTAAGGATCCACATATACAACTACTCAATAATTAACTTATATATTCATTTTAGCATCATTATAAAGTGTGAGATCAACTCAAAACATTATTTTTTACCCTAACCATCCACTCATGGAAGGAGCACCAATCCCATTGAAATTAAAGAAAGGCCCAGATATTCTCATGAAAATATGCCGGATCACAACCATTATTATAATAAACTTCTTTTTCATTTAAGACAACACTCAAGAGTTTCTAACACTCAAATTTTTTTTCCCAAATCAGCCTCATAATATCAACCACATCATGCTTACAGGCCACCTGAATATCCCACATAACAAATCATCTTCATTTGAAACCTTACACCATAGTTATCCAAGGGTGCCCCCAAAGGTTGTCCTAGAATGAAACAAAGATATTTTGTATATCATGATATAATTATCAACCAAGGTACCCACAAAACAATTGAATAATATAATTTATAATGGTGATGATTAATTATATAATAACAAATAATCACCTCATATTCTTTTCCATTACCTATTTACTATTAGTAAAGAACTCATCTTCATAAGGCTCATCACTTGTTCTGATGAAAAAATCCATCCAAATATTTCCCATAACCATGAGACATAACCCTACTATATTGAATAATCCCATCACATCAGGATTTTTTCCTCTATATGGTGACTACAACCATCTACTAATAATCACCCTAGGCCATAATGCGCATGAATTACCCATCATAAGAAACTCTTCATAAAGATAATGATGGACTTATATCACATTGAAAAGTTGATAATACTATATATACTGATTCCAATTTGGGAGAAAACATTTACCACACATCTTCTTCACTATCACCACCTTAAAATTGGATGACTACAATCATCCCATTACATCATCCTTTATAATTTTGTAGAACTAATCTATCATTGACTTAATCTAGTCAGAATTTATCGATACCTAGTTGATAGCATTTTCAAGGCTGTATAATATCACCTATCTAGTGGAGGATGAAACTGATGATGTAATCAAGATACCCAACATCAATATTTTTATAATACCCACATTAGTAGTTGTCCTACATTTTATACGTATACAAAAAACCCAAAATTTATGGACATACTATACAAGAATGAGAAGAATCATAGTTCATTCCCATGTGGAATCTACACACTTGGATCTGAGAGTAAATGCACTATTTAGTTTCCATCTAAGAAATTTTCAGTTCATTTATCCATGATAATTTCAATCAGGTAAATAATTACTCAAAAAATCATTCATAACCACTGGATTTACCAACTCCCGCTATGATTCAATTATTATAATTTAATAAAAATATCCAATAATTAAAAAACACCCACTAGTGGCATTCTATTAGTGAAAACTCAATGGTATAGCTCTTAAATTCATGTAGAAGTACATAGAGTCTCAATTACCACCCAAGATGGAAATACAAATTTCAATCAATTCATATAACATCAGAGAGAATTTTAGAAAACATTGATGAATTTCCCTATCATCCCATGGTAAATTGATTCCACCATGTAGAAAGACTATTATATGAGTATACTTAGGTCCTCTAAAATCCATTGTCTAGAATGATGCCATAAAAAACCTTCTTCTTCCCACATATCAACCCACATCACATGTCACGAACCAACCCGAGTCGACCCTGAACCGATCACCCAAGTCGATCCGCAGCAAGGCCCGAGAGGCGTTCCCGATCCTCCCGGGATGGAGACAAGCGCTAGGGCATCAGTAGAGAATAATGGGAACGATTTCTCCCAAAGAAATAAATAAAGCAGTAGAAATAATAAAGAGAAATGCATAATAATTAAACCAAATAAAATGAATAAAAAAAGAACAAAATAAAATAAAACTAATCGAACCCGATGTCGGAACTAACTCTATGTAACCCCACGGGTCACTCCCCGACTCAACAATCAAGCGTCTCCCAAGGAGAGTGCTTCCAATCTGGAGCCTTCACAAACACTAAAAACAGAAAAGAACTATAAGGAGTGAGTATTAAAACTTAGTAGGCTAGCCCAATATCTATTCCCAATGAACTACCTTTAAAATAAAATAAACACCATTTCAAGTTTGAACTACAATTTATAAAAGTAAGTTTTTCAAAATATTTTACTTGAAATCAAAGTATGAACCATTTCCCTTGACCATTTTCAAATCTATATTCATTTTATTAGTGTCAATGGCATTTTAGAAAGGGAAAGTGGTGTTTATGTTTTCAGATTTTTACAAATAGAATTAAACACTTTCATTTGAAACCCATTTTTTAAACCTAATCAAAACTAGTTTACCACTTTCTAAGGAAAACAATACACAAAAATTCACAAGAGTAAGTACGAAACAAGGGTAATGTAGATATACATACAAGTACTATATTCATCACTGAAAGTCAATAGACATGGGTAAACCTTGGAGATCAAGAATAATATAGAAGACATCAATACATGATACCTCATCCTCGTTGACATGTCATAGATGATGAAATAAAAACACTCAAATGCTCATCCATCCTTTCTCAGGAAAGCCGAGGGAAAATCCTATAGCAATGAACCCATACATATCCGCCTAATATGGGCCACTGGTCAGTACCATAACCAACCAGTGCGGCAATCATTCTTAGAATATTCTCTTAATATTCCAGGTTCCCATGTCTCAAGCATTTAAAAAGGGGGTGAGCCAACTGATGCTAGCTGAGCATCCAATCAAGGTATATATAATATAATAATTCACAACAGGTCTCACCCCGAGTCTCTTCAAGGACTGATCTCATGCCATTTATCAAAAGAACGTAAAGAGTCCAACCTCAGGCACTCTCACAATGTATCATAAGGATTCCTTAGTAAGGACATCCCATCTGTTATATGCACACAAATATGGCATGAGAATCATCCACAAGAGGTTTTCATAATAAACAATTTTTTTTACTAATTTCACAAAATAGACAAATGGGCCCTTAATCATTCACCAATAACCCTAATCTCAATGTGCAAACATTTTTTAAAAAAATGGCGTTAAGAATAACATTCCCACTCAAAAATATTTATAAGAATCCTTGAAAACATTTAATTTTCACATTCTAAACAAGAACCATTTTACACAAAAATGCCAACCGAGTCATTTATTAGCAGAACATGTAATGTTTATCATGACAGTTTCAAATCAACACTCAACAAGGTTCCAAACAGGTCTTAATTCATATTCAGAAAAGCATCATATTTAATAGAAATAAACTATCTTTCAAAAAATGAATGTAAACCCACCACTTTACATTTCATAACCATTTTAAAATAATCCATTTAAATCCCTGATACAACGTTTAAAACCAAAGCCATTTTTATTAAATTTCCAAAAGGTACACAATCCATCATCACCAATAAAACCAATTCCAAAGACAAACACTCACTCCTTTTAAACATGAAGCCACTTGAAACACTTTCACAAAACCCAAGATCACTATTTTACAAGTTAAATATTTATTAACCAGACCAAACCAACCTTTTCAAACCAAAAACTTCTCACAAAATCTAACCGGGCATTTCATGAAATGCATTGTGCTCAATATTTAACAACACAGTTCTATTTATCACACAAAAAAGTTTAACACATAATTTTGCATGTTAAAAAATGAAACCAAGAATTATACTTCAATATTTATTAATTAAACAAGGTGCATAAATCATGAAATAAATGAATCTTGAATTAAAAAGGAAGTGAAAAGGGAAATCCTACCTCAGAACCAAGGCGCAATTACAACGCTCGCTCAGAAACAAGGTGTGATGACAACGCTCACTCAGAATCACTTCGTGCGGGTTCTAAAATATCAAACCTACCCAAAACAACACTTAAATACAAAACCCATAATTAAAACATGGTAATATATATATATTTGTGTGTGTGTGTTTAAATAAATCAAATAGAAATATCAAAAGGAGCATGAAACAAATGGGTATACCATGGTTTACCTATTGGATAGGATTTGTGCACGCCGGAAGAAGGGGTCAACCGCTCGGCACATGACGGGGAGGCGTTCAAAAGGTCGGGAAGGCGGCTGGATGGTCAGAAAAAGAAAACACCGGGAAGTAGGGGTTCCAAGGGGGGGCTTCACCACTGGAAGCAGGAGGCCAAGGGGGTGTTGGGGAGTCATGCTGGCTAGCAAGGGCCGTGCCAGAGGGCATCGCGTCGGACCAGTGGAGGGGGTCTGCGCGGTTAGATGCAGGCCGATCGAGGGGGTTGTGAGCGACGGCTGCCGAAGTAGGGGGTCGTGCCTCTTGGTGGAGCAGGGCCGAGGGGGTCTCAGATAGAGGTCTCGTCCGGGTGCGTGCCAGATGTGCTGAGTAGAGGGGTGGGGAGGCCAGCGGTTGAGTATAAGGGGAGCCAATGGAGGTTGTCACCACACCAAGAGGAGGTTGCGTTGTTGGGTGTGTCGGGTAAAAGGGGAGAGCCGCTCCACTGGGGAAGCAAGGGTTGCTGGTGGTGTTTCCCGATCGGGATCAGAGGTGTGAAGGAGGAGGAGACTGCATTTGGGGGGGAGCCGCTGTAAGAGGGGAGACGCATTGGAGGTCGGAAAAGGAGGGAAAGGGCCAAGATAGGGAGGCTCACCGAAGGGGAAAGGTGACGGGACTGCTGCAACAAAAAAAAGAATAACGAGGCGCTGGGAAGGGTCACGTTGCACTCAAAGGGGAGAGGAGGGAGGTCGCGGGGGAGAGGGGGGGTTTCCGGATACCCTAAAAAAAGTAAGAAAATAAAATAAATAATAATAATAATAAATATCAGCATAATAATAATATTAATAATAATAATAATATTATTATTATTATTATTATTATTAATGATAATAATATTATTATTATTATTAATGATAATAATAATAATAATAATATTAATGATAATAATAATAACAATAATAATAATTAAACTTCTTAATGGTAATAATAATTAATAATTTTCACAAAAATAATAATTATAATAAGAAGAAGAATAATAATAATAATTATAATCATAAAATCATGATGATAAAAATAAAAATAATAAAAGTATTCATATTGTATCAATATTAATAAAATAATTAACACAATAAAAACCTTAAATGACACAACAATTAATGTGCGTTCTAAAGTAAAAAATCGATTTAATTTAATTTATTTATATATTTATTTTTCAAAGATTGCAGGGTGTGAAATGTTTGGGTGAAGCTGCGTGGGGTTTTCAAAATGTGCTCCGCCCAAGCGCCAACGATGTCAACCCGAAATGCACACTTTTTAAGATAAACTCAAAAATATCATCTGAGACTGAACACGAACCCTAGTAAAAATAATTTAAAGACAAAGAAATCATAAAATAAAATAAACGCACGGTTCGGGATGTGACAATTATCTCCACCATAACGCTTTCCATCCCCATAAAGTCACAACACTATTCATCCAATTGATAAACACCTAAGGATTCAACATAAACACGATCTAACCTCTTAACCCAAGGAAATCACACCGACCACCAATGGGACTCAACCTCATCGCCCGAAACAGATCACCAGCGGAGAGGAGTTCTGATCGGACTCCCCACCATAAGAACTCAACTAGCATTCTATAACGACTTAAGAGAAAACTGAAAGAGAGGGTGGGTATCCCCACTATAGAGTACCAACCTAATTGTGACCAAACGGAAATCCAAATTAGACTTGCACCAGGCCTTACTCAAGATAGAAAGAACACAGTAAGGACATTTAAACCACTCACTCCCATATGAATAGGATAAGAGCTGAATCGAAAACTTTGCACGAACCAAAGACCCTTACCCCATGGGTGGGGAGGGAGGGTCAGAGTATTGGATCAATGAAACCATAATGTAAAACTACTCACAACTCACCACTTCAAGATAGACACAAATCAAAGTCGCAACTGTCTCACATTGGTGGTCCATGCAAGGTTACTGATCAGCAACATGCATCAAAAAATGCACAATTACTGACATTTCATGATGGATAAGTCTATCACACCCTTTTGTGATGAGAGAGAATTTACAATGATGGAGAAACCACAACAGAAACACTAAAACTATCTCACTACGACGATAGAGGCACAACCTTAACCAAACTCCTTAAAATTCCCTGGGGTTCCTGACTACGCATCGGCTTCACTCCGAGGCCTTTTGGATGGAGCTCTGATGGATGAATCATATATTGACTTGCAGTCAAGTTTTGATAATACCAATAAGAAACATGCACCTTTTCATTTTACAAAATAAAGGATAAGATTTTAAAATTAAAATCATACTAGAATTGAAAACCGGAGTTCATCAAAAGACCCATGACATTCCCATACATTTCAAAACCCAAAACACCATCAGTACACTACAACGATAATAGATCCCTTACAATGGAAGGAAACATACACATCAAAATTTAAAAAAACCCAACAACACATCACTTCTAAGAACTTCCTCCACGACACTTTCTAGCAATGCCCCGACAGAATCGCTGCGAGTGACCCAGGAATCCACATGCCTGCCAGGGCTTCAGAGAATTTGTACATGATGAATTTTTGTGACCCGGCTTACCACACTGATAACACATAAAGATCTCTTGCTTCGAAGAGGTTGATGAAAGATCCTAAGGCCTTTTGATTCCACGGCCTGCTCCATCCACTTTCAATTGCTTCCTCGTCTCCTTGCCAAAATATTCACCACTGCTCATAGGGATTGAAGGAGGGAGGACTAATTTGAGCACTCCCGCCATCATGACTTTGACATGAAAAGTATGTCTCGCCACATCGACAAAAGAAGTTAGGTTGGCCTCTGACACCTTCGACTATAGATCGGCGCGGAGGCCCGCCTCGAAGTATCGAGCCTTCATGGATTCCTCTGTGACATACCCTCTATCATAAGGGACTGGCTCCCCAAAGCGCTGGAAATATTCCAACACGGATCTATCACCCTGATGCAGATAACACATCTCCATCCTCTTTCTCACCCTTTCATCCTCAAAGAAATACTTATGAATGAACTAAGCCTTGAAAAACTCCCAAGTAAGATCTTGACGGGGCTTTCCCTGAGACACTGACATCCACCACATCCATGGTGAACCCTCAAGCATGAAGGTTTCAAACTTGACCTTCAATGACTTGGTCAACTCAACAAGATTAAAGTCCCTTTCAATCCTTCTCATCCACTCCTCTGTCACGGAAGGGTATGCATGATCATAAAAGAGAGGTGGATCTAGCTTCCTAAACTCAAGCATAAAATCCTTAGGTTGATCAACCGTACTACGATCACCCATCAAAGCTTCAAGGGGATAACTGCTAGAAAAGAAAAGTTAAGAACCCAATCAAGGCCAAATTAATAAATAAAAATCCTCAAAAACAAACACCACATGGGTGACAAACTGTCAACACAATAAAATAAGCTATCATAACATCAAAACTTTTCTCTTTGAAAACATCTTTAATTTAAAACAAGCTTGGTGGGTTAAACCCTCGTCATTCGTATTCTTTAGAGTCACACTCACATGCATGTATCTGTGCCACCCTGGGAATCCATCTGCCATACCAAACATCCGTTCATAAACCAACATACCACTATGCATGTGACCACCCTTAGGAATTCCAAGGCCAAAACAAAACAACTTCATTTTACAAAAACAAATCATTCATCTCATTTCCTTTAATACAATCCTCAAATTAAACATGTCGTTTCAAACAACCATTTTTCAACACCAACTTTCCTAATACAAACAACTTCCAGAAATCAGAGGAAACTCAAAACAACTCAAACATGGAACTAGTGTCAATGGATGACTTGACCATATGGTTGGCGACCATATGCCAAACACATCACTGACACAGAGATCCTTTTAGAACCATGCCCCTAGCTCCACATGGATTTCTAGACCATGCAGATTATGAGAACTATTAGTCCAATCCCTTTGCCGTATCCCGATCACAAAACACTTCCATAAAAACCCATAAAAACAAGTTAAACCGAACTTCCGATAGAAACCTGAGGATCAGAATGAGCAAGAGTTCACGACACTCTTCCTTCACCTAACCCTCGAGTCCCAAAAATACTAATCCATCTACCTTGACATCCCAAATAAAAAAGGGTGCTCTAAAAAGAGATTTATACTAAGATCCAACCTCCCTCTCATACCATTTTGTCACGAACCAACTCGGGTTGACCCTGAACCGGTAACTCAAGCTGATCTGCGGCAAGGCCCGAGAGGCGTTCCTGATCCTCCCGGGCTGGCGACAAGCGCCAGGGAATCAGTAAAGAACAATAGGAATGATTATTCCCAAATCAATAAATAAAGTAGTAGAAATAATAAATAGCAGCGCAAAATAATTAAACCAAATAAAACGACTAAACAAGAACAAAATAAAATAAAACTAACTGAACTCGATGTCCAAACTAACTCTATGTGACCCCACGGGTCACTCCCTGACTCAACAATCAAGCATTTCCCAAGGTGAGTGCTTCCAATCTGGAGCCTGCACAAACACTAAAAATAGAAAAGAACTATAGGCGTGAGTATTAAAACTCAGTAGGCTAGCCTAATATCTATTCCCAATGCACTACCTTTAAAATAAAAGAAACACCATTTCAAGTTTGAACTACTATTTATAAAATTAACTTTTTCTAAAAAAAATACTTAAAATCAAAGTATGAACCATTTCTATTAACCATTTTCAAATCTAGATTCATTTTATTAGTGTAAATGGAATTTTAGAAAGGGAAAGTGGTGTTTATATTTTCAGATTTGTACAAAGATAATTAAACACTTTCATTTGAAAACCATTTTTTAAACCTAATCAAAACCAATTTACCACTTTCCAAGGAAAAAAA
This sequence comes from Viscum album, assembly GCA_963277665.1. NCBI lineage: Eukaryota > Viridiplantae > Streptophyta > Magnoliopsida > Santalales > Viscaceae > Viscum > Viscum album. The sequence goes on along the minus strand of OY728150.1, from coordinate 933,306,230 downwards.
TACAAAAAATTCACAAGAGTAAGTACGCAACAAGGGAAATGTAGATATACATACAAGTACTATATTCATCACTACAAGTAACTAAAAGTCAATAGACATGGGTGAACCTAGGAGATCAAGAATAATCCAGAAGACACCAATACATGAGACATCATCCTCGTTGACATGTCACACCCAGTGAAATCAAAATGCTCAAACGCTCAGCCATCCTTTCTCAGACAGGATGAGGGAAAATCCCATAGCAATGAACCCAAACATATCTACCTACTATGGGCCATTGGTCAGTACCATAACCTACCAGTGCAGCAATCATTCTTAGAATATTATCTCAATATGACAGGTTCTCATGTATCAATCATTTAAAAAGTGGGTGAGCCAACTGATACCAGTCGAGCATCCAATCAAATTATATATAATATAATAATTCACAATAGGTCTCACCTCGAGTCTCTCTAAGGACTGATCTCATTCCATTTATCAAAAGAACGTAAAGAGTCCAACCTTAGGCACTCTCACAATGGATCACAAGTATTCCTTAGTAAGGAAATCCCATCCGTTATATACACACAAATATGGCATGAGAATCATCCACAAGAGGTTTTCATAATAAACAATTTTTTTACTAATTTCACAAAATGGCCAAACGAGCCCTTAATCATTCACCAACAACCCTGATCTCAATGTGAAAATATTTTTTTAAAAATGGAGTTGAGCATACCATTCCCACTCAAAAATATTTATAATCATCCTTCAAAACATTTCATTCACACATTCTAAAAAAGAACCATTTTACACAAAAATTCCAACCAAGTCATTTATTAGTGGCACGTGTGATGTTTATCAAGACAATTTCAAATAAACACTCAACAAGGTGCCAAATGGGCCTTAAGTCCTATTCACAAAAGCATCATCTTTAATAGAAATAAACTATCTTTCAAAAAAATAATGTAAACCCACCACTTTACATTTCATAACCATTTTAAAATAATCCATTTAAATCCCTGATAAAATGTTTAAAACCAAATCCATTTTTATTAAATTTCCAAACGAGCCACAATCCATCGTCGCCTATAAAACCACTTCCAAAGACAAACACACACTCCTTTTATACATGAATCCACTTGAAACACTCTCACAAAACCCAAGATCACTATTTAAAAGTAAAATATTTATTAACCAGCCCAAAACAACCTTTGAATACCAAAAAATTCTCACAAAAGCTAACCAGGTCTTTCATAAAATGCATTATGCTCAATATTTGACAACACAATTATATTTTTCACAAAACAAAGTCTAAAACACAATTTTTCATGATAAATAATGAAACCAAGAATTATACTTAAATATTTATTAATTAAACAATGTCTAGAAAGCATGAAATAAATGAATCTTGAATTAAAAAGGAAGTGCAAAGGGAAATCCTACCTCAGAACCAAGGCGCGACAACAATGCTCGCTCGGAAACAAGGTGAAATGACAACGCTCACTCAGAATCGCTTCGCGCGGGTTCTAAAATATCAAACCTACCCAAAACAACGCTTAAATAACAAAACCCCTAATTAAAACATGGTAATATATATATATATATATTTATTTATTTATAAATAAATAAAATATAAATATCAAAAGGAGCATGAAACAAATGGGTATACCATGGTTTACCCATCGGATGGGAGCTGCGCATGCCGGAAGAAGGGGTTGGCCGCTTGGCGCAGGACGGGGAGGCATCCGGAAGGTCAGGAAGGCAGGTGGACGGTCAGAAAAAGAAAACACTGGGAAGCAGGGGGTCCAAGGGGGGATTCTCCGCTGGAAGTAGGAGGCCAAGGGGGGTGTTGGGGCGTCACGCCGGCCAGCAAGGGTCACGCTAGTGGTCACTGTGTCGGACCAGCGGGGGGGGGGGGGGGGGGGGGTCCGCGCGACTGGATGCAGGATGACTGGTGGGGGGTTGTGGGCAAGGGCCGCTGAATTAGGGGGTCGTGCCTCCTGGTAGAGCAGGGCCGAGGGGGTCTCGGTCGGAGGTCACGTCTGGGTGCGCACTGACTATGCTGATCATAGGGGTGGGGAGGCCAACGGTTGAGCAGAAGGGGAGCCGCTGGAGGTTCGCGCCACACCAGGAGGAGGCCGCACTGTTAGGTGCATCGGGCAAGAGGCAAGATCCTCTCTACTGGAGAAGTGAGGGTCACTGGTGGTATTACCTGGCCTGGAGCGGACATGCGCAGGAGGAGGATACCACATCCGAGGGGCGCCGCTGGAAGAGGGGAGACGTGCTGGCGGTTGGTGAAGGAGGGAAAGGGCCAGGACAGGGAGGCTCACTGAAGGGGAAAGGTGACAGGACTGCTGCAACAAAAAAGAAGAAGAAGAAGGAGGAACTGGGAAGGATTGTGCCGCACTCAAAAAAGAAAGGAGGGAGGCCGTGAGGGAGAGGGGGGATCTGGAAACCTAAAAAAAGTAAGCAAATAAAATAAATAATAATAATAATAATAATAATAAATATCATCACAATAATAATAATAATATCATTATTATTAATGAAAATAATAATAATAATAATAATAATGATAATAATAATAACAATAATAATAATTAAACATCTTAATGGTAATAATAATTAATAATCTTCACAAAAATAATAATTATAATAATAATAAGAATAATAATAAGAATAATAATAATTAAATCATGATGCTAAAAATAAAAATAATAAAAGTATTAATATTATCTAAATATTAATAAAATAATTAATACAATAAAAACCTTAAATGAAACAACAATTAATGTGTGTTCTAAAGTACAAAATCCATTTATTTTAATTTATTTATTTATTTATTTTTCGAAGATGGAAGGTTGTGCAATGTCTGGGCGAAGCCGCGCGGGGTGTTTAAAATGCGCTCCGCCCTAGCGCCAATGACGTCAACCCAAAACACACACTTTTTAACATAAAATCAAAAATCTCATGCAAGACTGAACACGAACCCGAGGAAAGATAATTTAAATCTAAAGAAATCATAAAATAAAATAAACGCGATGGTCGGGGTGTGAAATCACAACCAATGATACACATAGAAAAATCTAAATCTCAATAATCTTTACCCATAGTATCCTAGTCATTATCTCAGCCTCATAATCATATAAAATTATGGGGAAGTTGATAGATCTCCTATGAGTTCTTCTCAAATAGGCTATCCATAGATGAAATCAAAGAAACCATGAACTAAAAAATAATGATTTTGAACTATATCATGCATGATCCACCCATAATAATCATAGTTCACATACTAAGCTACATTTCATGTGTTATTAAGAAGATTCATGCTAAAATATATTCCATCCACCACAACCTTTACAAGTAATTTATTGTGACTATATATACTATAGATCCTTATTAAGAATCTTTGTAGACTATAACAAAAAATCTCACATGTACCAAACTCTATACTCTATTATATTTCTATGATACCAATTTATCACATCCTAGAATACCGGTGACTCCCCAATCACACATCAACTAAGCCAAGGGATATAAACTAAAGATGAGGTATTTATATGATTGAGGGATGAATTTCTATGAAAAAACCAAAAGTACCCTAATATTAATACTTAAAAATATACCATAGCATGAAAGAAATGTAACTAAATAATTTAACAATTGTAAATATACAACTGAATATCTTGGATGTTATAAAAAGACACATTTGAGTCAAAAGGTAAATTTTTTTTAAAAAGGTTGGGGCTGAAGACTCATTTATTATTAAATCAAAGTAAAGACCTCTTTTAACTGGGTAAAGGGAGACCCATTACATAGCTTGAAGGCCCAGGAAGAATTTAGCCCATTACATGTCCCATAGGCCCAAATTTTTGGCCCAAGGCCCATTCTGTGAATAGTATTACTATAGTACCCGCCTGCTACAGTACCTTGTCGCTGCTACAGTGACCTGCCACCACTACATTGCATGTCATTATTACAGTGTTGTTGCTGCTACAGTACGCTACAGTACTTCTACAATACCTGTTCCCAATTGGTTTTGAACCCCCATTTTTCATATAGGATTACGGGGTGTTTACCACTAAGCCAAAAGGTATATCAATCACATAACAAATGGATACAAAACAAAATAATTATGACACAAGAGTTACCATGATCATGATCATCTCTACTTTATTAAAAATCCAAATTTATCATCCCTCTCATGAATCCATTCATCCCCATCCATCGAACTACATAGACATGAGGAAAACAATGAAAACAATTCATGAAGGGGTGAGCATAACAATACCCAGTATGATCGCATGTGGGGGTAAGTATAACAATACCCAATGTGGTCATACCATGTAGTGATCTAACCCCATAAACATTTATTTTCTCTGTGAAACAACAATAAGTAAAGTGTAATCCAATAAATGTTAGTCAACGTCATAAACATGAATATGTATGATCAATTCTGATTAACTATATCATAGTTCACTTTTACCATGCTTGAAAAATAATAATGTTTTTCAATAATGAAATAGAAATCATATCTAAAAATTCATCATAGATCATTCACCTAGTAATCCAACCTAGATACACTAGTTATGAGATGGATGAGGAAATATATGTCTCTATATATCTTGATAGCTCTCAAAGAAGTATGCATCCCCAATTATCTCATATGTACATGAGAAAATTTAGATCTCCACTTGGGGAAATACACATCTCCACATATAGTAGTGTAAACATTTATATATTCCAAATAAAATACAAATCACCTAGGATAAAGTTGTATATCAGTGTAAAGGAGGAAATAAACATCTCCAAACTATCGTTGAGTATATGGTACTCCCAATCCCAGTGCATTTCTTAAGGAGTATAGATAGTATCGTATGCATCATAGTCCATCTCAGTACTATATCTTTGGGTGATGAATAACATTACCACTCAGGTAAATTTCATTCCACTATATTCTCATATCAGGGATACTTGGGAAATTAAATATCTCTTCCCATACCATATATCATGTTCTCGCATTGATTATACTAGAATAATTACCCACATACATATCTCCCAAACCAGATATTTTTGGTGGAATTACTCATTCTCAACTATCCCCTTAGAATATTCAACCCATATTATCCCAAATAACAGGGTGGGTAGTGGAAGATATATGTATAATTCATCATTGGACTCTATCTTGATCAGTGAGTGAGCCATGTTTTAGTCACATTCATCCCACTCCAACCCTAGATAGATGGTCAGTGTCGAGAGGATTTTACACATGTGTCTCATTTCCAATACTGATACCCATCCTTCATATGTTGTATCGCATCTCTATATAATGAATACATAAAACAATCTATTAAATCATAAACCCAGAACCTCATATTAGTCTTAAAAGACACTCATATTACCATTTAAAGTTGTGAAATCATCCCCACCCAACACATACTATCATTCTTAGAGAAATATATTAATAATTCAATAAAATTTTAATATTAGTTATTAAATTATCCACTAGTCATTCCATATCATAATCGATATTACTTTCCACTTGATCATCCCCAATGGTTTCTCTTCATTCCCTGATTGTTATATACTAGTGAGAATGATTCAATAATGATAAGTGTTGTAATTATATTATTTATATGGTCACAATAGATATAGAGTAGTATCATCATCTTAAATTAGATCTTTAACCTTATTACCCAAAGTTACTCCACCATTTATCCAACCATTCAAATGGGTCGGCCGAATATTCATTGGAAGATTACCCCACATTAGTCCATAAGGTTCCAATTACAATTAATTATTATATCTTTTTCAATTATAAGGGATTCATTAAGTACCTTCATTTCTATTGTGATCATGTCACATTATTTGAGGCAGTACTCATCTACAGTCTTAAATCATTAGATCATTTTCATTATTTATTATATAATAATAGTCATCATTATTACCCTTTATAATTTAATAAATTTATCAAAATTCATTGATCTAATAAATTTAATTCACTATTTTTTAAGAAATGAACACATTTATATCATACAGTTAATTTAGAAAAATTATATTTTTTACAACACTTCTGTAATCACAGGTTCTCATTCACAATAATTTTCATTTAATCACATGACTTGTATTAAAAAAATCATTTACCATCATTGTAGATCACATGATAATCCTATTTTTTATCTCAAATCACAACATAAACCCCTCACAATCATATACTTCCCATATCACAACATTTCTCCTTTCACCCTCATCAAATTTCATTATTTTATAATGAATTTAAAATCTTACCTAAATATAACTAACATATTTTTTGTGAAAAATAATTTAAAAGTTAGTGATTTCTTTTCCTTTATCATGAACCACCCATCTCAACTACTAGGTAATCTTCAAAAAAACACCACCATCCAAGGTTAAATAACTCATCTAAGTGACTAGTATAAGTCCCTCCCATAATGGTCATCAATTTTTCATAATATTATTATTAAAAAATAACTTACGTATAATTGTCATATCGACCTCATTTTTCGATATCCTATTGAATTCATTTCGAATTATATCTTCATTCATGATTGTTGGTGGTATTAAACCACACTATTACATTTCATAAAAAATTACAAATTTTTATTATTCTAATAATACTAATTTTCCATATTCATTTAATCATCAGAGGCTTAAATTAACCACATAATTATATCTAAATTTTCTGAACTTGGTTCAATAGAATCCTAGATGAAATTAGGTGTCCAGTGTAATTTTTTCTCTCAAATTTTGACTCTGGATAGACCTTTACATGATACAAATTGATTATTCCAATTGTGGATAGAGGGTTCCATGTGGAACCCCATGTTCCCCAAACATGCATCCAACAACCCACCCCTTGTGCCTCAAATGGAGTTTATTTGATTATGTGTGGTTTACGATTAGGTTATTGTCATTAGGATACATCACTCAGGCCCAACATTTTTAGTTTTTGACATCACCTCTCACCATTGTATGATTTTTCATTAATGGGTTTTTAATATTTTTTAATAAAAACAAGAATGGGTTTTAATTATTTAAAAAATGGTTTGGAGAAGGGTTAACCCTGTTCATGATTCTACATTTCTCTAAGAAGAATGAACAAGGTTCATGATTCTCTCTCTTTCTCCAATGAAGCCTGAACCTCATTCAAGATTCTTCAGCGTGGTGGAGGAATCATGAAACTCGTTCATGCTTCCATTAATATTTTTCCAAAGGAGGCATGAACGAGGCTCACACCTCCAAAAGAGGAAAATTAATAACTAGGGTGTCTCCCCCCCCCTCCATTTCAATTGTTCTAATATATAATTTTTTTTGAATATCTACTAGATTTATATCTCAACATATATTTCACTACCACATATCTGTGAAAATTTAGCACGAGATTTTATCAACACCAAACAGAAAGCGTTAATGAAAGGGATACCTTTATCAGTACTAGTTATAAGCACTGATAAAGATCTTCTTTATCAGCTCTATTCTTAGGGATGATAAAATATTTTAATAAAAATATTATTATTCGATATAAAATAATTCAAAAAATAATTTTTATTTATATACATTTATTAAAAACTGCATGTTTTAATTAATATAAATATAATATATTAAGATATATTTTTAATAATTCCAATATATATAATATTTAAGAAATATGTTTATAAAATTATAAATAATTATTTATTTATTTAAATAATTATAAAGTTATAATAAATATATTTAAATAATTATATAAATGTAATAAATATATTTGAATAAAAAATGTATTTATAATATTTATAATTGTATATATTTATACCTCAATAAATATACATATAATTATATAAATATATATAATTACATAAATATATATAATTATATATATTTATATAAATTTATATAGTTATATAAATATATTTATATTTATATACAAATATTTATAAATGAAGGTGTTGGGGCGTGCAACAGAATCTGGCGGGCCGAGGATTTAAAATTTTTGTCATCGGGACGATGGAACTTGTCATCTCTAGCGATCTTAGCCAGGGTAAGGTCCAGGGGATCTTTGGTAAATTAAAAAGATCATTGAAAATAAAATTGAAAACATACCTTTTCAATCATAATTAGTGCTCAACATCTTCTTGTTCGTAGTGATCATTTCTCAAAGGATCCAAACAAGAATCCCTCTAGATCATCTACGCATGATTCAAAAAATCATAGAAGCATTGATCATTGAATTATGGGTGCTAGCACGGAGAACTGACGACACCTTCAATGCCCCGATGATCACTACATCGATGTGCTTGCAATGCATGGGGGAGAACTCAATCTGATTACCTAGAAATAGAGTTCCTCTCTCTAGAAAGTGGGAGAGGATATAGAGGTTCTAACGAATTCATAGTTAATATTCATTATGTGATAGCCACTCTCCTCTATTTTTAGTGGATTCTCAAATACCCAAATTGGGTTCCCAAACCCCCGTATATTTAACATCCAGTAAACAATAAATAATGAATAGCTAAAATAAATAAGGTTTATTATTTTATCGTATACCTAGAATATATATAAAATATATTATGTGATAAACTGAAGTCATCAACTCGACTTGAAATTATCACTAATATTAAACAAATCGGGAATATTAAATAATATTCATTAGATTAATATTATTCCTTGTATTTAATTAACTTGTAAATATTTGTAATAAATAAATTCAACATAATTATTCTTTACTTGGATAATAATGAATTTATTTATTCTTTTTTGATCAATGATTTGGACAACTCTCAGCCCTCGTGGTGGGGTTCACCAAGTCCAATTTATATATTCAACATAATAGGAAAGATTCATGAATACAATGTTCAATCTCACCCTATAGTCCCTTATCTCGATAGAAGGGAATAGTGTCCACAGACCAAGAGTAGAGTCTATAAACCCATCAAGGCCCCTAAATATATAAGGACAGTCATTGAAATGACAGCCAACCTATGAACATGCACTATGTAATATAATCTATTTTCATTTAAATATCTCATAAATTTTAAAGCACACTTGTGTCATATTTCTTTTCTTTCATTTTAATTTTTCAATCTAACAAGAAATATTTACCTTTAAACTACCATGGCCACTAATTTATGAAGGTACTACCATCCTGATCAACCAGGGACAAGATATTTTATATTCTCAACTCAAAAACGACAAATCATATCTTGATCATTCAACCAATGTCATACCAATAATGATGCACCCAACATATTCTACCTCACCATGATTTCATTATCATAGTTTTTTTTCATCCATAAAAGTACATGATCAAGTTGAACACATTGGTAATGATCTCAAGTTAGGATACCGATACACATGTCTATAGATAGGAACATCCCATGACACCTGAAACATGTGGTGTTACTATTGGAGGTTATTTCCTCATGATATCACTACTTGAGATCATCAAGTGTGAACTTCATGAGAATAAGTTTCAATGCTTATGATCCCCTATCACCTGATAGTTAGACATCAACTATGTCTAGTCAGTATGATGCATCTAGACTATAGGACCTTTGTTTAAGATTAATTCCATTGTATCTTGAGGTTCTAATTATATCCCAGGATCCAATATAACCTTTTTAAATGATAATTAATCTATGGACATTACAATTAAATATTGGATGAAAAAATTTCTACACTATAATGGTAGGTATACATCATGTGTATTTAACTGTACACTTGATATAATAATAGAAAAGTATTTTTCTAGTTGGGTCTTGGGCACACACTATTAAAAAACTCCCAATTTCACTACATCCAACTTTATAACCATACTTTTTATTTCTCACATTATTAAGATCATGTTTCTACTGAATAATGGCTTTAGCTTCTAGGAATACCAAGTTTCCACCGTGTGGATATTCTGTTATATGTGACCTAATATCCTTGAGTAAAACTTCTAATATGGTGTCCTCGAGTATATCCTTTTTATCCACTTTCAAAACAAGACATCTTAGATAGTAGTAGTAATAAAATTATCTTAATGATAAAACCATAATTTCTATGTGTGATTCCAAGAATTGTAACAAATCATTTCATTTATTAACTTCTTCTTGGTTGCCTCATAAGATGCAACGTACTCGATATTTATTTGTATGGCTACCATTGGATTGTATGAGCTTGTATCTATCATCACATTATGATAACTATGATATTAGATCACATTGATCTATATAATACTAGTTTTTGTCCCCTAAAAAATAGTATTTCTTCCTCTCCATATACCAGGTACAAATCTTTTGTACTTTCCAAAGTATATTCAGATAGTTCTGACTACTTCACTTGTAGTTCTCTAGGATATAACTGATATTATCTTAATATAATGTAATTATTGAGATATCATATCTTATACATATCATTACATACATGATTGATCCGTCATATAAGTGTATAGAACTCAACTAACAACTTTAATCTCTTAATATTCCCCTACATGTCTTCTTAGATAAAATTTTTCCATATGACATTGGTAAAAATTCTCTCTTGAATTATTCCATCTTTTAGTTTTAAATAAAATTTCACTATATGTATGATTGAATAGGTCCAAGTAACCATTATATCTACCTTATTAGATCCTATTCCCTAGAAATTAGGTTGCTAACTTAAGTCAATAAATGGATAATTACTTTCATCCTAGTCTTAACTAAATGTAAGACCAATATCTATTTTACATATGTTTCCAAACATATTTTACTTTTAAAAAAATGGTGCTCCCACAAACCACTGGTATACACATGGAAAAAATTCATTACAAATGAATATTCAATGATCTTAATTATTACTTTAATCCTAAGCTATATTTCAATAAATTTCACCCTTTAATGGTATTTTGTGATGTCACCATCCCTTCTAGTTTCGTCTTATAGTCGCCTTCCAATATTGGTGGTCTCGGCATCCAATGCTCAATAAAGACCATAGAAATTAGCTATGATAAGTAAAATTCTAATGGATTTAGGCATAACTACTTAGTATAAAAAATCAAGCCATATTGGTACCATGCTTGTACCATCCATGTATCATGTCACGTGAATACCCACCGTAATATTCAAAATAATAAGTCCATTTGTACTTTGATACATGGAATCCATTTATTGAATTTTAATTGATCTTTTCATTCTTGGATAATTTTCATATACTACATACTTGTAGGATAATTTATAACTGGACATGATTAATATAAAACCATCACTATGGCTTTACCCTTCATATGCAGTGTCTTTGAAATATTCCTATTCCAAAATTACTTTTGGAACTTGTTCCTATTCCAACCATATGTGAATCTTTATCATTGACTAAAACCATGTCAAACTTTCTCCCACTATCTCAAATAGATATGTGTACCCTCTTATAGAAATAGAGACTATCACTTGACTACTACTTTTCTATCATAGGGAATTATGTAATACATTATGAAACTTTTTGGATAATTACTTTAGATGCACAAAGAATTTTTCTAGATGCAAGTTTGTTTATATCTTAACAAACTCTATGAATTGAAACACATGATCTTATGACATTATGGATTTCCCTCATACTATAACTAATATGTTATCCATTTTTCATAATATTTGACATGTGTTTATGGGATATCATCATTATATATTAAGAACTTATTGAAATATAATGGAATTTTATACAATATATATATATATATCAACATTGATGCCCCTTATACATACATCATGACTCTGATGTGTATAAAGATACGTGCATTTAAGAATTTCTCCGCGCTACATTTTTGTTAATCAATGTTAACTTGTAAAACTCATCATCAGTCCTACTTATTGACATAATAGTCCGGGTGTGGATAAGGTAATGTGAGTTTAGGAAGTACTCCATGCTACATTATATTGATTGATTAATTCTTGGTAAATATATTCTTCATCATGCTAACCCAAAGCATATTATTTATTTTGACCATGCATATACTTCACTATCACATTACTTAATTACTTAGAGGAATATTATGGAGTATATTTACCACCAGATTACCCTTGGAATAATTCATTCTTTATTGTTTAACTAATTCAGAAAGTATTGTGGAATACCATTATTTCTAAAGGTTCTTTATCCAAACTAAGTAAGTATATACATCAATAATACCTAATGTGTCTATCTATACTAAGTCTAAATACCAAACTAGGTATCTCCTTGAAATTCACTTTTAGTTTTACTAGACATATAATTATCTTTCCAAAACTGGGTAAATAAGTCTTAAATTTTATATTCATCACATATTTTCTATGATTCATGTATCATTGGACCGTTGGTTGAGTATGAGACACCATAAACAACATCCATTACTGAACTTAGAATAATTTCACCTTATTTCAAATGGACTCATGATATAAATTTTTTGCTAATACTAAATAAAATTTTATTTCAAATCATTAACGTGGAAATTTGAAGTTATGTGTTTCTCACTGCTGACTTTGGAATAACCCTTTCTCAACCACTTGGAGAATACACCTTACTTCATGTAATGTTTCTATTACTTACTTTGTTATTGTATTTCAATAAACATATATAATAAGAATATTGTATTTAATGCCCAAGAAGTATGACCAAAAAATTACATTTTATATTGATGAATATACAAAAATAATAATTGATTACATGAATCATTAATTCAGTTTATTGCATTTATCTTCCATGGAATTATTTCATGATATGTGAATCAAATAACTTCATGTTCATTACCTATCTATTTGAAGGATGTTGTGAATGTTCTATTGGAATTTCTCATTCCATTGGCATTTTCACCTTGTCTTTCAACTTATTCAACATAATAATTGAAGATCAATCTATATTTAATAGTCTTATTGCTTGGTGAATCTTACCCAAAAGGTAATGAAGTGTTTACTTCATCCTGTTTATTTTGTAACCAAAAATGAGACTAGAGTAAATGGGTGAGAATGATATAGGAAAGGGATCCATTGAAATATCATGATCTATCTTTCAATTTAAACATATCTAGTGTAATCATTACTTTATTCATATATTGATTCACTTTATCTCCATATGTTTTTTAGAGATGAGACAACATGTGAAATCATCAATTTCTTGATGTTGTATCCATTACTAACATGGTACATTGATGATAGTATATGACATTACCATTATATTATTCCTACATGTGTCTCTTGTAAAAAAAATTACCTCCTCAATTCCTGAGGTGGATTAATAGGTATTAAGACTCTAGCAGCTTGAATTTCCGATATTGTAGTATTATGCGCAAGGGAATGTGCTATATTTGGAAATTCATGCTAGTCTGAACATTTACCCACTCCAAAATTTATCATAGTGTATATTTGTGTTATTACTTTCCATTTTATACAAAAAATAAATTCTATCATATTTTACTTTTATCTTCATTGCCGAATTAGACATGATTTATTTATTATATAATTAAATGCCTCCTACAATTTTCTTGAATTCTAGGAACTCTCTTTACTAGAATCAGAATATTATATTCCTTGAGTATTCTATTGGAAAAGATCCTTAAACCTCCACTAATATTCTACAAGTTGTGGATACGCTACTACATAGAGTATTCAAGGTAGGATTTTGAATGGCCAACCACATTAACCCACAACCCCTTCATCTGTTGAGTGGTCTCCGAGCTTCTCAGAATCATAACCTTGAGTCCCTCAATGATTTTCCTCAAAAGTGATAGAAATTTATCTATGGATAATACTTACTTCCAACTTCAGTCTAGTTAACCCATACTTCTCATAAGAACTCCCCAGTAGTAATAGGTACCCTCAGTTACGGCTGACCGAGCACCCCGAACACCTGGTTGTGTTCAAATTCAAATGATGAAAGGCTTTTATGACTTAATATTTCATTGAGGGTTTTTTTAACATTTCTCAATGAATGTAATATATTTCTATTAATATTTTTCAATTTATGTTTTCACTCTCACAACTGAACATTAAAATAAAAACATTCATCACTTCTTTATGAATTTTAATGTTTATTATTTTTTGTGGTCCCCATTGTCATGCACATGCATAAAATAATAAACAAAATGCATAAAAGACACAAACTACCCAACTGTTCTTGAGAATTTAAAATTGGTTGATCCATTTCAATGCAATGGATCAACCATGACCTAGGGGTATCATACCTAATTCGTTGCTACACTCATGATGCAGTTTGTCCCCTATCGAGTAGGTCCATTGCTCATTTAGATTTCACCTTGACTTGGCAAGCCCTACATCTTCTTTGGTGTACCAGATCATCCTTCTGGGTTCACATTATACATCATCTTCATGAAAAGTACAAGTGTACAACCACGTAGGTGAGGGGTGTTGGATTTTGTGTCCTAGAACCAGCTATTTGTACATTGATTACATGAATATTTAATGTATTTAAATATTAAAAATATTATTACATATCATTCATTGTTCTGCATGACTATAACGTAATACGGTCCAAGAGTATTTTTCTCATTAATAAGGTCATAGAAGTTCCCCGCTATGATGAGAACCTTGAAGTGATATGACAATATTGTTAAATATATTTCTATGGTTCGATGACATACTATGATGGGATGCATAGTATACAGAACGTTAGGTGCAGGTACTCATAAACAGATGAGACCACTTCTCATGAAGTTTTCACTTGGTAATCTCCAAGATGGGGGATTATAAGAACAGACCCGCCAATAGGATTCTTCATGTTCTGGTGTCATCGGATATTCATATCTACAAGTATATGTAATGGTCCTTATACTTTAAGATTATCATTAATGCATGTCATGACTCACACAATTTTATTTACTGATGAAAACTTTTGCACCATATGTTGTTGGGAAGTAGGGTACGTTGGGTGCGTCATGAATGACATGTTATTAGTGGATAAGTTGAGGAAGTATGTGTCCATTCAATTTATGGAAGTCGATATATTATCCCTTTGATTGAATTAGAAATATCACCCTAAATTCTATGTCCATGGTGTATCGAAGAGTTTATTTTAGGTGTTTGAAAGAAATATGTATCAAGAAAACATGTTGATGACACTATCATGAAACCTACTTGATGAGATATTGAGACAAAGGGATTGTATTACACAGTGAGCATTCCTATGTGGATGCCATCATTTTGACTTTAAGTTCCTTCTCTTGGGTGCCTTGACCCATTGCTAGAAAGTACTCTTGGACTCTAGGAAAGCCCACCTAATGCTAATGAGAAATAATTTTAGAGGGTCACACATGAAGTGTTTCTTGTGGTCTTGATTAAATTCTATTTTAATTTAATTAATTGAAGAAATATTATTCTCAATACTGTGGATTAATTTTATTCAAGTTAAAATTGTCGCATAAATTAAATAAAATATATTTATTTTATTGAAAATTTAATAAATATTTATTTACTAGTTTGTAAATAAAATATTTATTTAATAGAATAAATTATTTATTTATTCGGTTATTCAATAAATGGAAGTGGAGTTCGAGTGGACCAAGGCAGGTCCAATAGTAAAATAATTATTTTAAAGGTGGTAAATAATTATTTAACTAGTTGGCATAAGACAAAATAATAATAAGGTTGTTATCATTATGTGGCACGGTATTTCCTTTATGATTATATTTTGTGAAAGTTGGCACACCACAAATAATCATGTTGTTATTGTTATTATGTAGAATGGGTTTTATCTAAGGTTATAAATGTATTTAATGGTTGTTACACAATTAAATATTGTAACTGAAACCCCACATCATTAAATAGATAGGTACGTCTATTGTGACATTATGCTTGGTGAACCAAATTATCGGTGGTCAGAGAATTATTGAGCCAAAACAATTTCACTATCTAATCTTATCCTCTCCCCTCTCAATAATGAGAGATTTTCTTCAAGACCAAAGAATAGGTGATCAAGAACTACTGATGCAAGAAACTCTCTTCGTTGTGCTAGAACCCAGAGAACAAGTGGTTTCGATTGGAGGCTAGCATATCACGTGTGGATCACCACTAGAGGGATTCTGGTTTGGATCCACGCAAGTGAAATGAGACAATCTAGAAGGGTCATTACAAATGATCAACATCATCAATGAATAAAGTATTGAAGATCTAGGTATTTAATTTCTACCAAAATTATTTAAATTATTTATAAACATGATGCACAAGATCCTCTCTCTAGGATCCAACACCTTTTTCTTCTTTTTTCCAGATCTTTGATCTTAATCCATGGATACTGGAATTTATTGTTGTACTGATCCTAGATTGGTCTTCAATTATGGAAAAGGAAAAGTTGGGCTCTCCCAACCACCACACTTCCACTACATCCGGATCCTTTAAGTGGTATCAGAGGGGTCAAATCATCATTTATAATTAATTAAATAACTCATTGATTATTTACAATTTAATAATTTAGTTTTTCAATTCAAGGTTAATCGTTATTTTAATATGGATTTTGAGATCCATTCTTCCTCTTTGTTTCTCATAGATCTAGTAAAAATGAATAATTTTTGGATGAAAATTAATGTGAGGAACTCATCAAGAGGGGCTGATGATTCTGTCCAGGTAACACAATAGTACACACCGTGTATTCAGATTTACACACTATGTAACATACCATACATGTCTTGTAATTCAGATTACACACCGTGTAGTTGTTTTTAGTGCATCAGGAGTAATTCATCAATTACTCAAGTCGTGTGCATTAATGACACTCGGTGTAGTTAATTCTTACACTGTGTGTTGGCAAAGATAGACTGGTGCATGGTCAGCTAGATTACGCGCCATGTGGCCCACTAGACATGACGTGTAGTCCCTTCAGGCCAAGGGCCAAACCATGTATCTCATACATGACTAAGTCAACCAGTAACCATGTAACTCGGAGACAACATGGCATATGGCCCACTAGACATGTCGTGCACTCCAAGATTTCTGAAGTATGCCTCACATGTCGAGTCCCTAAGCGTGTACTTTGGATAAGATGGTGAAGGAAGTACACGCTGTGTAGTTAGAACTATACACTGTGTAATTTACCAAATTACATAGAATTAAAACTTTAATGTTTGTGTAATTTTTAGAATTACATATCATGTTGATTTTAATGGGTGTTCACCGTCTTACCTCTAAGGTTATGGATGATAATCTTAAGGAAATTCATAAAAGGATTAAGATAAAATGATTGATTACTTAAAGATAATAATTAATTGATTCAAGCATGATTTATCTTAGTAATAATGATTAAATAATTGAATGCAAGTTTTATTAAATGTGTAATTATTTTAATGTTTGTGGATTATCATGAGCTGGACAAAACCTTTGTATGTGATTGATTTCATTTTAATTTATTTTAAATTAAATTGTTGGCATGTGTGCCATCTCTCCTCATTAATATGTAGGTCATGTATTCCCCTGGTTTCTTTTATGTAAACCCCGTTTTACCCCTCACTTTTGTGTGAGTTAAAAAGAATATGCAATGGATGGAGCTCCCAAGATAGTGGAGGCAGTCTAAGATGGAGCTGAGACGAAACCAATCCCAAGAGATATAAAGGTGGACAGGTGGAAAGCTGTAAACATGAACCCAAAAGGTTCAAGGTGTTTCTCCCCTAGATTAGGGTTAGTTTATCAACCTATAGATAAGCTAACCATTATAAAATCTCATGATCATTCCCTTTACTTTATTTTATTTATGTCAGTTTCATTGTTTATCATTATGTATGTTGTGTCATGATCACATAATTAATGAGTTAAACAAGCATGCAAAATGGAACTAAAATAAACCACGATTATGCTTAAATATTATCAAGACATGGTTAATCACTTAAGTAAGATCCACTTAATATTAACAAGCATGTGGTAAAGATAATAATAAATTTACACATAAGTAATAAAAATACCTCAATAAAATAGTAAGTCATACTAAGCCTTTCGTTACTTGATTATGGGAAATACTCAATAAAACTATGTGTTTGACCAACCCTTGTTGGGACACTTACTTTTATACATGAATCTGTTATGAATTTTTTGTGTAGAATTAACCATATTACATCAAGAGGAGTAGCACTTTCTAGACTTGATGTAATATTAGAGGCAAGTGTTGAGAAAATCCAAGTCAAGATTTCAAGATTGGGGAGTCCACTCAACGGATCAAGGAGTTGCAAGCTCGTATTTGGAAAAGACCTACCTACCTAAATACCTTTAAAACCCTTTTGGGGTTATATGAAGGGGAATATGGATCTGTGTCACTAGAACATCCAAGAAACTAGACATTCTGAATTTAATGGTGAGGGCCATTGGGACTTGATAAAATAGTGGGAGACTTAACCTTAATTTATTATTTCTCATAAAATGTAATCAAGAAAGTACTAATTATCTTATCTTTCAATTATGGAATAAAAATGAAAAACTTTTCAACCACACTATCCCTACAATAAATACTGGATAAAGAAAACATCCTCACTGGTAGTAACTTCCAAGAATGGTTTAGACACCTTTGGGTAATTCTAGGCCATGAAAGGAAATATTACGTGTTGGAGTCCTCATTACCTGATCATCCTACCCAAGAGGTGAGTGATGAAGAGTTACTAGTCTACAAAAAAAACATATGAATGATGTGGTCGACGTTCAATGTCAGAGGTTATCATCAATGTCTAGTGAACTCATGAAGTCTCATGAAAACATGGATGCCTATAGAATACTTGAGAACCTCCATGTTCTTTACTAGGAGAGAGAAAGATAGTAACAGTATGTGATCTCCAAGGCACTCTTTAAGAGTAAGCTTGGAGAGGGTGCCCCAGCTGGGCCTCACGTATTCAATCTCATTGGCTACATTGAGCACCTGAAGGTTCTTGGGTTTAAACTCCCTGAAGAACAGGGTACTGATATCATTCTTGCATCACTCCCTCATATCTTCTCTAGTTTTGTTGTTAATTTCAATATGAACAACATTTAGAAGTCTCTATCTAATCTTTTTATCCTCGTTCTCAAAGTGGAAAAATATATGAAGTCTAACAAGACTTCTGTTCTTATGGTGAATAAGAGGAAATGGAAGGCGAAGAGATTTAAGCCCAAATATTCTTCATGCCCTTCCAATAAAAATAAGATCAAATGGGAGGCAAGGGAACATGAAGCTTCTTGTTTCGCATGTGGCGTGAAGGGGAACTGGAAGAAAAACTACACCCAGCTAAAGAAGAAAGGGTAAGCTTCAGGTGCATTTGCTATCGAGTGCAATTTATCTATTTCTAAAAATTGGGTATTAGATATAGCCTATGGTGCTCACATATGTATCCAAATATAGGAACCATGTAGATTCAAGAAAATTGAGTAAGGGGAGGTAGATCTATGAGTAGCCAATGGAGATAGACTTGTTGTTGTAGTTGTCAAGGAGTACCACCTCACATTGCTGAATGGGATGATATTGGTATTAAAAGGTTTTTATTATGTACCTTATATAACCAAAAAAATTATTTCTATATCCATACTAGATATAGATGGGTCTATTTTCATGTTTGGAAATGAATGTTTCTTCTTTTATAAAGATAACATTTGTTTTGGTAAGACACATTTATTTAACGGTCTTTACATGTTGGATTACACAAACCAATTATGGAAATCGATAATGAAACTAATTCACACGACTCATACCACACCCAACTTCAGCATCGCCAGCTAGGTCATGTAAATGAGAAACAATTAACAATGTTACATCAAGATGGATATTTATATTCTTTTGAACTAAAACCACTTAGTGTATGTCACGAATTTTTACAAGGAAAAATGACCCGATCCCCATTTAGTGGGAAAGATAAAAGATCCAAAGAGATTCTTTAATTGGTTCATACAGATGTGTGTGAACCAATTCCAGTTGAAGTAAGGGTTGGGTACTCATACTTCATAACTTTTAGTAATGATATTAGTAGATATGGATATATCTAATTAATGAGGTATAAGTCGGATTTTTCTAATAAGTTTAAGTAATAAAAGAATGAATTTGAGAACTAGTTTGGTAAGAAGATTAAGAAACTCTTCTTAGAACGAGGTATAGAATATATTAATCATTACTTCATTGATTACTTACGGGAATTTGGGAACCTATCCCAACTCACTCCTCCTTACACACCCTAGTGGAATGGTGTGAGAGAAAGGAGGAACCACACCTTGTTGGACATGGTGAGATCAATGATGAGTCATGTAAGTCTTTTATTATCCATTTGGGGGTATGAGTTACAAATAACAACACACTTACTAAACCAAGTACCAACTAAATTGATAAATGGTATTCCATACGAGCTTTGGAGTGGAAGAAAATCCATATTATTAAATTTAAATGTGTGGGGAAGTGAAGCGTTTGTTAAGGCCACTTCAGGTAAAACACTCACACCCTAAGTCACAAAGTGTACCTTTATAGGATACCCCAAGGAAATAAGGTCATATTACCTATACGACCCCTCATATAAAAAGGTTATAGTGGAAAGATATTCCATATTATTTTAGAGGGATCACATATCCAAAAGAGATAGTGGGAGTGAGATAGACATCAATGAATTTGTGGATTAAGGTATATAAGAGTTGGTGTAGGAGCAGATTCTACAAAGCCCCATGGATGATAGATCTATTCCAGAGACACAAGTTCTGTGTAGGAGTACAGGAGAGGTTAGATAACTGGAATGGTACGGTATTCTAGTTACTGAGGATGGTGACTCATTATTAGTTGATAATAATTATCATGTATCCTACATGGAACTGACATTTCCAAGTGGCAAGAAGCCATGAGTTCTGAAGTAGATTATGTGCACCAAAACCAAGTCTGGATTTTGGAAGATCCTCTAGTAGATGCAAAGCCTATTGGTTGCAAATGGGTATTCAAGAAGAAACTATACATTTAAGGAAAAGTTAGTACCTTTAAGGAACGAATTGTTGCAAAATGGTTCAAAAAGTGTCAAGGAATATACTACAACTATGGCATCCCACCTTTTTATTACATAACTTTTCATTATATTTTACAAACAGAGGATCTTTAAAGTCTAGTGTCTTGGAAATCAGGAACAATAATACTTGAAAACAACATAAAACATTCTTATAATCCACTTATAAGGCTTCATCATAAGTTCATACTAAGTAAAAATTACTACATCTCATAACCTAGAGACATACATCAAAGGAAAGGATGAAAATAAGGCTCAGTAGAGAAAACAAGTGAAACAGTTGACATGTGATCTTGAGCAATATTAATAAGAACATGATCAAAATCATAAAGACATGAGCAATGGAAGAATTGGAATATCATGATAAAAAGAACATGAATCATGACTTGAATATGTGGCTACAACATTTAATTTATACATTCATGAACATATCACTAAGGTTCATCCCCAAGGTGTCATAAAAATTACCAAGGTTATTCACCAAGGTATCATGAAACTAGTCATCTCTAGAGATTAATTATTTACCCAATGCATTGGAGAGATATCAGGGTGTACCATTAATATGTATTTATTTTCATGTGATCCACATATATCATAATCAAACATTTCATAAATAACCCATAGAGAATAAAATAAATGGGTTTTATTTTAAAATCATGACGTTTTAAAAGTTCTTAAAAATAAGATCATTGTGTCATTTATAACCCATGGAAAGGGAGTGAGGGTTATATGTATGTTAATTTTAGAATCAAATATATCTTTTTTTTGTATATTTATGAACACCCATAGAAACAAAATAGGTCTGGGTATTCACATAAATAAAACAATAGAGAAAGAGATAGAAATTTTGAGGCGGAATTTCTGCAGCATAACGGCTATATATCATGGTTTTAGAAAATAATAAAAAGAGAGGGGACAAGGGTATCCCATCCATAAACGAATAATTTTTCAGTAGAGTGATATAATAAAAAGAAATAATATCATGGTTTTTACATTTTAATGACACACCACATGAAAAGGAAACTTGAAAGGGAAGAGAAATCACGATTTCTTTTACGAAAATTCGGCAGCCTAACGGCGTCACTTAAAAATTCAGAAAACCAATTGATAAGAGCGGAAAGGGTCTCTAATAATTTGGAAATAAAATTTAAAGTAGTAAATATATAAAAGAACAATCCCCCACATAATAAAATGGAACTGTAAGACATAACATAAATGAAGTCATGACTTAAAAGAGGAGGGTGAAAGTTTCCCTTACCTTGAAGAGTAACTTCGAAAGTTTAAATTTCGGGACCTTGGGAGGCTTGAGGGAACCTTGGGAGGACTCTTTGGGAGGTAAAAAGACTATAACTTATTTGAGGAGGATTTAAGAATGAAATGGATGAGGGGATGGCTTGATATTTATAGGATAAGTGAGGAAATAAATTATTAATTTCCAAGGGACACCTCATCGGTGGTATTGGAAAAACCATGGGTTTTCCCATGGTATTTTCCCATGGTATTGGCCACTTGGGACACCTCATAGAATATATTACTATTCATAAGTTGACCAAGAAGATTACATAATTATTACATCCTTAATGATGTAATTAAACATGCGAAACTCAAAAGTGTATTTTTACTATTCACCAAAAATTCAACTGTTTCAGAAAAAATCCCAAAAATTCACCTTAACCTAATATCAATGCTCTGAATTCAAAACTGAACTCCATTTTATGAAAATAATTTTCTAAATATTTTTAATTTAATTTTAAATAAAAACACTATTCACTCCAAAGAAAACTAATACTTAACTAATAATTTCTGAAACAGTTATTTACTTATTTTATTGAATCACATTACCTAATCAAGGTACCTAAATTATAATAATACCTTCTTAAGTGAGATTACTATTCTATTTGGTCACATTACTATTCATAAGCATAAAATTACTATTCATAACTTACTATTCACCAAAAATTAAGTTGATCTTATTAGACTCTAAATTTCCTACTGAACACAACTGTAGAATACCATTTTTTGAAAATAATTACACATTATTAATTATTTAAGGTTTACATAAATATTTTAAAATATCATTTTTTTCAAAAAAAAACATCAATAATATACATCCTATATTTATCTAGACATTTGAAATTCACAAACTTTACCATAACAAGAAATAACAATTTTATTTATATCAAAGGATTACACAAAGTAGCTAAGGTATCGTTACATAGCCCCTTATAACACCAGCATAGGATCTAAGTGTAAGGTGTGCTAAGGTGATAGAATCTTGGGGTGGCTCAGCCAACATTGCCCGAGTGGTGATTTCTATCAGCTTGAACTTCTCCCGTAGGTGATTCCGTTCAAGCTTCACATGATGAAGTTAGGCTTGGGATTGGTCCAGAACAAATCCCAATGGTGCTACCTCTTTCCCAAGTTCCATCAGATGGGATTCAAATGGCCTGAGTCTACTAGATGAGGCCATCGAATCTTCTTTCTATATTAATTAACCAAGATCACTTGTATTTATAACAATAATTGTAATTTTAAGAGTTTAGTTTCCAACGGTCATATTGACCAATGGTCACATAATATTCGAAACCCAAAAGTCTCATTTAATTATACTCACTTCATTAATTAAAGGATATAGTTTTGTTGAGTATAAAAATGAATTAACACAAAAATTTAGGAAATAAAATTTATTCAAAAGTTCGATTCGTTACATTCTTCCCCCCTTAAGAAATTTCATCCTCGGAATTTTAACTCAAACCCTCTGAAGATAAAAGGTGTGGGTACTTCTGCCTCATAGACTCCTCTGGTTCCCATGTGGCTTCTTTTCATTTTTTGGTTCCTCCACAACACCTTGACAAGGTGGGTAGTCTTGTTGCATAGAACCTTGTCTCTTCAATCCAAGATCTCCACCGGATGATCCTCATAAGAGAGGTCATGTTCCAGTTGTACCACCTCTCATTTTAGTACATGTGAAGGTTCAGGTATGTACTTCCTCAAGAGGGATACGTGGAAAACATCATGAACTTGTTCTATATTTGGAGGAAGTTCAAGCCGATAGGCCACTTCTTCTACGCGGTCAAGGATTTCATAGGGGCCAATGTACCTAGGGATGAGCTTCCCTTTCTTCCCAAACCTCATGAATCTCTTCTAAGGTGAAATTAGAAGAAAGACTTTGTCGCCAACATAAAACTCCAAGTCCCTTCAATGGTTGTCGGCATACCTCTTTTTCCAACTCTGAGCAGCCTTAATGTGTTGTGGGATGGCATGGAATTTTTCTGTCATCTCTTGCACAAGATCAGGACCAAGAAGCTTTCTCTCACTAGATTCATCACAACAAGTAGGAGTTCTACCTCGCTTCCTATATAGATCTTCATAGGGTGACATTTTAATGCTTGAGTGGAAGCTATTGTTGTAAGAGAACTCAACTAACGGGAGATGTTGATCCCATCCACCTTTAAATTCCATTGAGCATGTTCTCAGCATATCTTCGAGTGTTTGAATAGTATTTTTAGATTTTACATCAGTTTGGGGGTGATAAGCCATACTGAAATTCAATTCAGTGCTCAGATCAATTTGAAGACTTCTCCAGAATTTTGATGTGAACCTTGGATCACAGTCAGATATGATAGAAAGTGGAACTCCATGCACCCTTACCACTTCCTTCACGTAAATCCTTGAAAATTGATCAAGAGAGAAATCTCCCCTAATGGAGATAAAATGGGTAGTCTTGGTGAGACGGTCCACAATAACCCATATCTCATTATTTCTTTTAGAAGTTCTCGGGAGACCAGTGACGAAGTCCATAGTGATATTGTCCCACTTCCATGCTGGTATGGGTAGTGGTTGCAATACCCCTTTAGGAAGTTGTCGCTCTGCCTTCACTTGCTGACATACTAGGCACCCTTAAGTGTAGTTAGCAATCTTCCTTTTCATATTATCCCACCAATAATGATCACAAAGGTCCCTATACATTTTCATGCTACCAGGATTTATAGAGAAAGTAGAGATATGATCTTTATCCATCAACTCCTTCTTTATTTCCGGAATAGATGGAACACATAGTCTTGTACGAAATTTCAGTACGCCTTCTTGATCAGTATTGAACTCATGAAACTTCCAATCCTTCATAGCCTCAAACTTCTTCGGCAACAAAGGTTCTTCTTTCTGAGCATTCGTGATCTTCTCTAGTAATGGCGGTTGAGAAATAATTTGGGTTAGGGTTGATGATATCCCTTCCCTTATAATTCCCAAGTCCAGCTTTACTAGGTCATTGATCAAAGGATCTCTTTGAATTCTCATCATGGAAAGGACAACTGGATCTTTCTTACTTAATGCGTCAGCAACTTTGTTTGATCTTCCAGGATGATAATGAATTGAACAATCATAGTCTTTAAGAAGTTCCAACCATCTCCTTTGTCTCATGTTCAAATCCTTTTGTGTGAAAATATACTTCAAACTTTTATGGTCTGTGTATATATTAAATTTCTCTCCATAAAGATGGTGCCTCTATATCTTCAGAGAAAAAACAACCACAGCCAGCTCCAGATCATGCGTAGGATAATTCTACTCATGATTCTTCAACTATCAAGATACATAAGCAATGACTTTTTTATTTTGAATGAGGATGCACCCAAGCCCTTTGAGAGATGCATCTCTAAAAATAATGAATCCTTCTCCACTTGAGGGAAGAGTTAACATGGGTGCAGTAACCAATCTCTTCTTCAGCTCTTGAAAACTTTCCTCACACTCCTTTTTCCAGATGAACTTGACCCCTTTTCGAGTTAACTTGGTTAATGGATTAGAAAGTCATGAAATTTTTTTCACAAACCTCCTATAATATCTTTCTAATCCAAGGAAACTTCGTATCTCAGTTATTGTTGTAGGCTGAGGCCACTCCTCTACAAATTTTGTCTTTGGAGGGTCAACTATGATTCCTTCATTGGTTACAATGTGTCCCAAGAATGTGACTTGTTGTAACCAGAATTCACAGTTACTGAACTTTCCAAAAAGCCTCTCCTTCCGTAGAGTTTTCAAAATAACCCTTAGATGATCTTCATGCTCCTCGTGACTTTTGGAATATATTAGAATATTATCAATAAAAACTACCACAATGTTATCAAGGTATTCCTTAAAGACTCTATTCATCAAATCCATAAAAATAAAATGTGCATTAGTCAGTCCGAAAGGGCATAACAACAAACTCATAATGCCCATATCTTGAACAGAAGGCAGTTTTTGGAATATCTTTTTTATTCACCCTCAATTGATGATAGCCAGATCGAAGATCAATATTAGAGAAGAATTGATCCCCATTAAGTTGGTCAAATAAGTCATCAATTCTTGGAAGAGGGTATTTTTTCTTCACTTTGATCCCATTTAGTTCTCTATAATCAATGCATAGTTGCGTCAATCCATCCTTCTTCTTCAAAAAAAGAACTGGTTCTCCCCAAGGAGACACCCTCGATCAGATAAACCCTTTCTCCAAAAGGTCTTGGAGTTGTTTCTTTAATTCCTCCAGCTCCACATTTTCCATCCTATTGGGGTTCTTTGATATCAGATTAGATCCATGTATGAGTTCAATGGAGAAATCTACCTCTATTTCTGGGGGAGGTTCGGCTAACTCTTCAAGAAATACGTCAATGTATTCCTGGACGATGGGGACATTTTCTATCCTTAAACTCTCATATCCCATTCCCCGGGCCAGATAAAATCCATCCAATCTGGCTCAATCCTCCGTGACTCCCTCATTGGCCTATTCATCAGCCTTGAGTCGAGGCCTCCACCAAAGCCACCGGATCCGCGTGGTGTAACCCTCAGGCACATCAGCTTGCCATTTTGAGTTCACATACCCACGGTAAGTAGAGGCGAAGGGGTTTCTCCGACCCTTGAGAAGGTTCCCGAAGCATTCCTGGGTTCACATTCCCATGGTAATGTGGAGTCTGAGCTTGGGAATCCCCTTTCTTCCCCTCCACTTGTTAAGGGCTCCTTGGTGGTAGTAAAATACCCATCAGAAGGAAGCCCTCACGCACTTCAAGAGAGGAGACGGGCAGAGAAGCACCCCCTTTCCCTCTCTCGCTGTGCTTTGTCGCCATGGGAATCCATCTCAGAGTAAGCCCTGATCTTATGGGCCGCTCCATGCGTAATCCCCACTCCATTCCTCACGGGCGCACCTTTCGTGACGTGATCTTCTGGTCCTTGCTTCCTCTTATTTCTCACACCAAGCATGACTCATGTGGGCTTAGAGTAAGCATCGACCATGACATCCTCTTATGGGCCTCCTCAGAGTGTAAGCCCCAACCCATTACTCTGGACTTCCTCAGAGCATAAGTCCCAAGCCTATGTGAACTACGAGGACTGTGATCCCTGCCTCCTAAGTAGGGTACGTAGGAAGCCTCAAAGAGGTTCAAGCCCGATCACCATCGGACCCCCGAGTCCACATTCATGTCGGTTATCCGATGATCCTATGAAAACTACGAGGACTTTGATCCCTACCTCCTAGGCAGGGTACGTAGGAAGCCTCCAAGATGTTCAATCCCACCACCCGGTTGTTCCGAAAACCTTCACGTCAGTTAACCTTTGTCCTGCATGACGATAAACTGTATATTTGAACTACGTGGACTTTGATCTCTACCTCCTAAGCAGGGTACGTAGGAAGCCTCCCTGAGGTTCAAGCCCAATAACTGGTTGATCCGACTATCCTCACGTCGGCTCACCACGCTGCTCCGTTTGCTGCCTCAGTGAGTCCAGACTCCTCGGGGTCATTAACCCAATGGGGGATGGTAAACCTCAGGCGTAAATGATTTTGAATCCCTGCGTTCAGTTGACCATTTCCAACCAGGAAAAATCTATGGATACTATGTTTGGGTACAAACCAAAGATTCGCGAATATATGAATACATCTTAAATCTATAAGAGAGTCTTGGAACAGGCAATAATTTCCCCCCAAAAGGGTGTGATGAGCCCGACTTCCCATCCTCTCGACCAATGTGAGTTTCTAAGCATCCATAGCCAAACCACCTAGCGGACGCCTTCCTTTGGAAAGCAGGTCCACATATTGTTGGATATGGAACCATTGGGCATTTTGAAATGAAGACTGGTGTACCCGACTTTAGAAATCGAGCGAGGCCCTGCCATCCGTAAGATCGGCAGTCGGGCGCGTTGGTCCTCCATCTCCCCAGAGGGAAACGGATCGAAACAAAAAATGGTGAACACGACGTGAATCTTTAACCAAGCATGACAGATCTAACCTAATCCCACCCTGTTCCCCCTTATACTCTCAAGGAGGGCCAAGAAAGGTCATTATTTACGCATGGGATCATGAGATGCTGCTTTGATGGGTTTTCTGTTTGTATTTGTTAAAATGTTTTACAGGTACCTTCAGAACTCCCTTTGATCCAATGGCATCGCAAAGGAACTCACAAGCGTGCGCTTCTAACAACACAATGACCGGGCATCCTCACCTACGGAGGACCTCGTCACCCACCCAGCGTCTTCAACGCTGGGTCTCAGACGCATTGATTTGAGAGTACCACCTGAACGGTACTCTCCCGATGGTGGAGGCGGATATGCACGCCCTCCAACTTGCCAGAACTCACCGGTCGCCTAGCCAGCAGCGGCCACAGAAGAAGATCTAGACGGCCCTTGTTGCCGTCTCGAACTGTTTCGGGAGTTTTTCCCCAGAACAGGACAATGTGTACCTCCCTTATCTTAGGGAGGAGGATGAGGTCGATGTGGGAGACTTCATCCCCACCGAACGGGGGTTCCGCTCCAAGGCCCCCGCTAGAAGGCATCATCGTGGTCATGCCATGACTCCACACCCTTATGCTGAGGAGGATGTCTCCCCGAGGATTCTGGCCCATGCTCCCCGAGCTCCGGTCCCTCAGACCGCCCGACGAGGGTGGCAGACGTACAATCAGGGACCGGTCATCACCCCGGTCCCTGAGGAGGAGCTCCGCTGCCCAGCCACAGAGACGTACCACGAACAGGCACCTACACCTGTTCTCTCCCCCCAAGATCTCCATCCAGATATGGCGGCATCATGTGAGCAGGCACACATCCCCGCCGAGCTCTATTAAGCCTGTCTCTCATGCAGGATGACACTTTCTCGGCAGGTACCTTTCCCTACCTGGGGTCATGAAGCCCACCAGCTTGACATGGTGGCGACCCAGCGCCTACAGGACCAGCTCCTAGAAGATGCTTCTGACGCCTGCCATCCTGACATGGTGGCGATCAACAAAGCCCGCCACCCAGATGTGGCGGCAACTCACAGGCGGGCACGTCTCCCCGCCAACAAAGGCCACCGACTCGATATGGTGGGAAACCAATATATGCAGGGCCAGCTCCCTACGGATGCAAGTAAAGTCTTCCACCCCGATGTGGTGGCGAATGGAAAGATAAACCGACGTATCCTAGTATAGGGGTAGATTCGTTCACCTACCCCGACATAGGAGAATTGTCAGTACCCACTGACCACTAGAGGACTGGTGCAAGATATTCCTACTCCGATACCGGAATGGGCCTTCATACCTGTTCCAGCCAAAGATGTCTCTCTACATATCCTGGAAATGATGGAGGAGCAGGTATCGATCCCAGATCATATCTTGCAGACTTGCCAGAATGTAATTGCATCAGCGGCAACAGCAAGGACTCGGGCTCGTGAGCCCGTATCCCCAATTGAGGCGACTCATCTAAGAGACGAGATAGCCATCTCGGAGCAGATCTTCATCCCTGCTTCTGCCCAAGAGGGTCACCAGCCATATTCCGCGACGCAAGGGCAACCGGATTGAGTAGATTCACTCATTCCAACTGGGGGACACCCATCCGTCATGGTGGATGCTCCAGAGCAGGCATATATCCCTACTAAAAGTCAAGATTTTTGTCGGCGTATCCCGAAAATATCACGGGATCCAATTAGAAATGTACCCAAAGGTGAAGTCCATTATCAACAGTAGATGGTCCCCGTTACCCACAAGAGAGCGCCCCGAATGCGCCGAAGGTAGCCAGAAAATAAAGGGTGGGTTCATGACTCTGATCTACTGGAAGCTAGGGGTCCCAATGCCACTAAACACATAACAAAGGCTCAGAACCCTACCTGCCCATTACCATATTATGGGAGAGGTAGTAGCAGTTGCGAAGGTCCTCCCCGCAATGTCGCTACCAGCAGCTCTGAAGGTCCTCCCCAGAGCACCCGTGGGGGCTTCCCCCGTGGGAATATAACGGTCGATCATGAGAGATACTCTTTTGATGCGAGTCACGGAAACCCTCCACATGACCAGAAGATCGAGCAGAAAGAAGGACCTCCACTTGCTGCGGTCCACCTTGTAGGTCCTCCCTGGGGTGTACACTGTAAGCACTCTCCATGTAGTGGGACCACAGATTATGACAGTAGTCCTCGCTATCATAGTCGCAGTTGCGGAGGCCTTCCCCGCAGTGACGTCTCATCACGACAAGAAGGCCCTCCCCTTGTCCTGGCCTGCCCTGAAGGTCCTCCCCAGGGGTTATGTTGCAACGACATTCCGCGCAGCTGGGTATCAGATCACGGTGGTAGTCCTCGCCACCTTGATAATGGAGGTCCTCCCCATAGAGACATCAAGCAATTAGAAGGCCCTCCCCTCATTGCGGTACATTATGGAGGCCCTCCCCAAGGTGTATCCCGTAGATATTCTCCCTACGGCAGCAGTAATTGTAGTCCTTGCCATTGCCGCAGCTGTGATGGTAGTCCTCTCCACCACGGCCTCCATTGCGAAGGTCCTCCCCACATTAGCCCCAAGCGACAAGAAGGTCCTCCCCTTGTTGCAGTGTTTCCTGAAGGTCCTCCCCAGGATGCACATCGAACGTCAAGTCATGATGGTCATCCTCACCGTGATGGCAGTTGTTGTGAAGGCCCTCCCCGTAACGACGCTACGCAACCAGAAGGTCATCCCCTTGCTGTGACATGCCTTGGAGGTCCTCCCTAGGGCGTACACAAAAAATTCCTCTATGCAGTGAAGCATCAAGCAGTAATGGTAGTCATCACCATTACGGCCACCATCGTGTAGGTCCTCCCCATGATGACATATCATATCGACAGGAAGGTCCTCCCCCTACCGAATCAAGCACAGAAAGTCCCTCGTATGTCGAGGCACCTAGAAGGACGGGATCGAGCACGTCAGATTCCCAGCTAGTCGCTAATGACACCCTTCTTTGACCAGGAGATGGTCCAGGGCCGCGTTCATCTTCTGAATCATCTTGGAACCTCCCACAGGACAATTCAATACCTACCGGTCCCACTGCCTCTGACCACACTATCAGTGAGCGCCTCAGTTGGGCTGACCAGGTAGAGGAATCACTAGTAGAGGAGTATGCTGATATGTTGCACCTGAGGAGATGGCCAGCTAGGGGTGATATACCAGTTATGTTTTGGCCCACGACCACCTCTCAGTTCGACATACCCAGAGAGTTGTCGGAAGAATGTGTGCACGGAATCCACCATAATATATGGACAACCCTCTACCGGATGAAATCGAGCTTCCTTCCCTATGACGGGTATGTGGACCATGTCAAGATGATAAGAGACCTCCTACGACACATCGACCTGGAGGCCCTTCCTTCGGCGCGGTGACAGCACCCCGAGAGACGTAAAGAAAACATGGAGATAGCCTGCCTCCATGCACTGCACGAGCTTCGCCACCTCATCAGTGACACTCCGAAAGGAGTCCACATTAGGGGATGGGGGGAAAATGGAGCTCTGAATTTCACTCCGCTCCCCGCCCAGAAGAACCCGTTCAGAATGGTGTCTTGCAACGTCATCACTTCAAGATGACAATCGATTGGTCCCCCTATTCAGGAAAGGCAATACACCTGACAGAGTCAGGCCTTGAGTAAGTCCCAGAAGCATCAGGCCCGGCGGGAACAATCCATTCAAGAACTCCTGAATCAGTCCACCGAGAGCATACAACATGCATCTCGCCTAAGGGAGGCCAATCAGTGATCTTTGCCTGCCTCCCCAGAAGGGATAGATCCACAGGTGAATTCGGCACCAAATCCGATTCACCCCCGAATGGGGGCACGTGAGGTCAGGAAGGTCGCGATAGCATCATCCACTGCCGCAATCCAGGGTCAACCCCAGCCTACAGGTCTGGGGGCATTTTTAACAACAAATGCCCCCCGTAAGACCAATAAAAATGGGAGGAGACTCAACGTCCAGGGAACAGAGCCAACCCCAACCCTCAGGGCTGGGGGAATTATTACCCCCTCAACAACAACCTCCACCATGAGAATAAGTATTCTCTCGTCTAGGGAGGATAGTCAGAAGAGGAGGTTCTCGTCCTATCCCGTCATTCGAATCATCATCCCCTCTAAGAGGAAGGCGCACCGTAAGGTCGCATCAAAGAATTCTATGCGTCACCCTTCATCAAGAATTCCGAAGGCAATCCCAGGTCATGAAAGGGAAGGCTAGTAGAAGACGCCAGAGATCCTCTTTCTATTTGGAAGATGACGTCCCCACCACCCCATGATATGCATTCATCAATGCCATAGAGGCTAACCCCACGGATGACATCGGGGAAAATGAAAACCTGGATGGATCGAGAGACGACAGTTCCGGTCAGGTTGTGACTCACAACGAACCCCCAGGTGTGCACACTCGGAACCAGAGGTCCACCCTAATTATGGTCGTCCTTCCAGCCAACCCTCCTCTGCCTACCCATCGAGCTTCCAATAAGGATAATAATAAGGGACTGGTTACCCTTAACCTGCCTCCTTCTCTCAAAAAAAAAACGAGCCACTCACACTCGAAGAGAGATTCGATCGACAGGAAGAGGAGATGAAATAATTAAGGTGGCTTAACTCCAAGATACTACAGAGGAACCACCTTATTGAAAGTGTGTCCTAGGAAGAGCCACATCATGCACTCCTAGCAAGTTCACCTCAAAGGCTAAGGCTTGCCCCAGAAAACGAAGCACGGTCAGGGCTCTTGCCCAATGAGACGCCTGGTTCGTCCCACTACCTAAATGTGGATGATGAATACCAAGATTTCCCTCCACTTAGGCGGCAACTAGAGAAAGTATGCCCGAACCCTCCGAGGGTGCCCCGAACAGAATATTCACCCTTGGTGCCGGCCAATCCGGATCCTCAGGCAATGCCTCGGGCTACGCCTGCCCAGGACCGAGCCCAAAAGGATGTAAACTAGGGTCTCACCAACACCATAGAGGCGCTAAAAGCTTGATTGGAAGTGATGGAAGGTCGAAGCACTACAATACAGCCAGAGTGGAAACCCTACCCAGATTGGGTGACCAACACACCACCTCCACCCAATTTTGGGAGCCCTGTATTCCCTATTTTCAATGGGTCAGGCGATCTGAAACAGCATTTGATGCACTACGCATCCTATTGAGACCCTATGATGGGAACTCTGCAACAATAAGAAGCAGTAAAACTCAGATGATTCATATGGACCCTAAAAGGATCCGCCTTCGTCTGGTACATGAGTCTGCCAGCCCAGTCAATAAAGAGATGGGAGGACCTTCGGCAGCAGTTCCTGTTCCACTTCAGCTCGACGTTGCCTAAAACAACAGTCAGCAACCTCATGAACTGCAAGAAGAGGGAGAACGAGAGGGTATCAGATTTCATTTCCAGATGTAAAGGTCTGACCTATTCCTTGAATAGGTCAATGCCTCAAGATGAGATGTTATCAATATGCATCGATAATCTTACAGATGAGTTGCGAACACCGCTCATACCAGTGGAGTGCACCACTGGCTTCTGCCATCTCTCGGCCATTGCCCAAAGAATTGAGGACTCCCTACGGCGGACTAATTCGAAATCCCGAATAGCCTCGCAGGCTCCTGCGAAAAGAGCCCCTAGAGCTGAAGCATCCGCTATCACACTCAAGCCGGCCCCTGTGCCCGCTCCACCGCTCAGGCCTCCACCAAATCGTCAAGAGCCCCCTGCATATCAGTGGTCGCCTCCGCCTAAACGAGATGATCAGAGAGGAACGAAACGGGACCATTTTGAGGAACGATGACAAAAAGTATACTCGTTCCAAGACGATCAAGTTCACGGGTACTTCATTACCGCCATGAATTGCAACCTGCTCCGCCTTCCGGAGCCGAGGAAACCTGAATAAGTTGGTCGCGATGATAGGCCAGATTACTTCCCCTACCATAGAATTTTGGGGCACAATATCCGAGAATACTTCGTCTTCAAAGACCTCCTGCAGAGGATGGTAGACTCCGGACAGGTCGAGCTGGGACCATCCCCAGCACATGTGTCATATATCTCTACCACTGACTCTGACAAAGGGGAGGGGTGGAAGAAAGTCACCAGTAAGTAGGGGCAGAAATTCAATGACTGGATGACTCGGGAGACTATCAACCAAGCCCAGGGCATACTCCGAGCTCAGCTACGATAGACAGTGTTGCCGCCAACAACCCCTGACGCCGCACAGCCGACAGCATCGGCCTCACAGTCCTCTATGAGCCGGTCATTTGGGTGGAATAGAAAGAATAAACAATCACGATAGGAGCAGTCTGCAATGGGGCCAAAGTTAGTCCCGACCTTGGCAGATTATATGCCCTCAAATTTGGTGCCACGGGCACCAACCCACCAAACGGCACCATCAGGGACGACCAACCAGGTTGACCTGTCAGAGGATGAAGAACCAATCTTTGTTTCCATTAATGTCATCCATCTTATGGAATCATTCCCCGAAGAAGGGTATGGTTACAAACCCGAGTTCCCTGCACGAGGAACCGGGAGGAGGAACCGCAGAGGTAGGGGATACCAGGGAAGGCACAGCCGCAGCCGAAACCAACCCTACGGTTGGACCCCGGACCAAACTGTTAATATTGCGGAAACCCATGGGAGAGCCCTTCAACGAACTCAGTATGAGAAATAATGCCCCTCCACCTCCACAAGCAGCCACTCTAGCCCTGTTGTTCTGCGATACCCACCAGAGGAGGAGCAAGTGTCTGGCCGCCTAGAGCGCACAAACAGACCAGCCGGGCCGAGTCCCCAGAACGTGGGAACACCATCGACATCCGACCCCGTGGCCGGTCCCTCCTCGTCAAATGCTCCAGCCCCTAAAGCACCCGCTAAAACTCTCCAACCAGCAGAGAAGCATCAGCCACTGGAGCAGAAATACAATATCCTTAAGCAGCTGGAATCGGTACCAGCCAAGCTATCGATTCTGGATGCCCTGAGTATGTCAGCAGACCTCAGGGATGCGCTTATAAAATCTTTGATCAGCCCCCAGGAGTTTCAAGCTGAGGTAGCTGCCACCGAGATTTATCAGATAGAGACTAGCCTGGCTGAATGCAATGCGGTGATTTACTTCACCGGTTAGGATGAAGATGCCATCATGAAAGGACACATCAGACCATTATATGTATCCGACATGCTAAATGGTATTGATATCTGGAAAGTCTTTATAGAAAATGGCTCTGGAGTTAACCTCCTTCCCCTATGAACACTCCGAAAGTTGGGCTATAGTGAGGATGATCTAATTCCTTCAGCCACAACTATGTTGGGTTATGATAGGAATGAACAGAAGCCAATGGGAAAAATTAAGTTAAGGACCCATTTTGGTGACCCGGTAGCCTACACGGAATTCCTGGTGGTTCGGCAGAGCACATCATTCAATGCCCTGCTGGGAAGGCTGTGGCTCTATAAGCACATGGTCATTCCTTCATCCTACCACCAATGTATCAAGTACTGTGTCAATGGAAAAAAGTGGAACATTGCGTACTGACAAGGCCCCTTTCGAGCTCTCTGAGTCACATTACATTGACGCGGGGTTCTATGAGAAAAAGAAGAAGAAGCCTTTGGTCGATGGTGTCCACTGGATCCCCGCTCCAAATGTCCTGGAAATGGTTCTTGATGACCCCCTCAGGCAGCTTGGTGGGGATTATGTCCTGCCCATCAACCATATTGAGAGTATAAGTCCAAGTCTGAACACGCACTCGGATGTCCTCATGACTTCAGCCATAAAGGCCGAGTGTGACAATGTGAGAACGTCCACCGACCCTCAACCTGGGGACGAAAACTCGAGTAAGGACGCCCATGAAACCTCACCTACGGACTCCCAAGAGTTTGCGTTAGGAGCTCTCTCCTCGTCGAACCAAGAAGATGAGGATTTGAGAGAAGAAGAGGGGGAAGATCTCAGGGGTGCACCTCCTGTATTTGAGGAAGGTATCTCCACCACTGTGGACGAACTCAGGGAAATAAACCCGGGTACTGAGGAAGACCCGAGGCCCACTCTCATTAGTGAAGCCATGTCTCCCAAGGAACACGAGGTATATACCTCCTTTCTAAGGCAACACCGGGATGTCTTTTCCTATAATTACACGGAGATGCCGGTACTCGATCCCTAAGTAGCGATGCATCACCTGGGTCTTCCAAAAGACCACTGAGGCTACAAACAGGCCACCAGAAGGACGCACCCCTCACATGCTGCCAAAATAGAGGCTGAAGTCGATAAGATCATTAAAGAAGGCTTCATAAGGGAGGTCCAAGACTCCATCTGGTTGGCCAATATCGTCCCTGTCAAGAAAAAGAACGGGCAAATCTGCGTCTGCATCGATTTCAGAGATCTCAACCGGAATTGCCCGAAAGATGACTTCCCAGTCCCAATCACCGAGTTTTTAATCGATGCAACGGCTAGGTATGAGGCTCTGTCCTTCATGGACGGCTATTACAGCTATAACCAAATCAGGATGGCCTGAGAAGACGAAGAATCCACTGCCTTCAGGGCCCCTCAAGGGGTATTTTGTTACAGGGTCATGCCCTTTGGTCTCAAGAATGCTGGCTCCACATATTAGTGTCCCATGCATTAGATCTTTAAGCCATTCCTGGGGAAATTCGTTGAATCTTACGTGGATGAACTGGTGTTCAAATCCAGACAGTTCTCGGATCACCTGTTGGACCTTGAGACCATCTTCAACAAACTCCGACAGCATAGCTTGAAGATGAACCCCTTGAAATGTGCCTTTGGGGTTACCTCAGGGAAATTTCTTGGCTTCGTAGTACACCATCATGGCATCGAAGTCGACCCTGAGAAGATGAAGGATATCCTTGGATTACCACCTCCTCAAAATCTCACCGAGTTGAGGGGATTCCAAGGATACCTGGCCTATATTAGTCAGTTCATAGCCAACCTAGCAGGAAAATGTTTTCCCTTCACCAGGTTAATGAAGAAGGGGGTCACGTACCAATGGACGGATGACTTCCAATAGGTGTTCGACAACTTGAATAAGTACCTCTTAAGCCCACCGGTGCTCATGCCCCGGGTTTAAGGAAGACCTCTCATCCTATACGTGACGGCCCTAGAACGGTCACTGGGGGCCTTCCTCGCCCAGAAGAATGACACCGGCAGCAAAAACAGTCTCGATTACCTCAGTCGAACCATGATTGATGTGAAGACTCGATACTCAAATATCGAGAAGAACTCTTTGGACTTGGTCTTCGCAGTTCAAAAACTGCAACATTATCTACAGCATCATGAAGTCCATTTTATCTCGCCGAGTAACCCACTCAAGTACATCCTCAGCCGCCTGATGCTAACCGGACGCCTATCCCGATGGGAGGTCATCCTGCAACAGTTCGACATCCGGTTCGTGCCTCAGAAAGCCATCAAGGGCCAGGCATTAGCAGACTTTCTGGCAGAGCACCCTTCGACAAGGACCACTGCATCGGATGTCGAGCTACCTGATGAGGACATCTTCTCGGTTCAAGAGGAGTTCCCAGCATGGGAAATGTACTTCGACGATGCATCCTGAAGCCCAACTGGGAAGAGAATGGAGGATCCAAGATTCAACAAAGTGGGTTTGGGGATAATACTCGTGTCCCCAGAAATGGAAGTCTTTCCATATTCCTTACTCCTGTCAGAGGGATGTACAAACAATGAAGTGTAATATCAAGCCCTCATTGCAGGCCTGGAGCTTGCACTCCAGGCACAAGTACAGCACCTTAAGGTAAAAGGTGACTCGGAGCTAGTCATCAAGCAAGTCAATGGTGACTATGCCATTAAAAAGGAGGAGCCGATCCCCCTGTTTGACCATGTCCGAGGGTTAATGGTTGAGTTCTCCACAGAACCAACATTGACCTATATTCCCCGGTCTCAGAATGCTCAGGTTGATGCATTAGCCAACGCGGCCACAGCCCTAGCTGACCCAGACCGAGATGAAACGATTATTAGTATTGCTCACCGCCGAATGGTATTTTCATTCATTCAGGCTAAGACCGAAGAAATCCACGAAGTGAGTCTTGTCCCTAAGTCATACACTCCTTCCACCGGCTGGATGACCCCCATAGAAAACTACCTTCAACAGGGGGAACTTCCATCAGACAGGGCTGAACGAGAGAAAATACAGAGAAGGGAAATCAACTTTGTCCTATATGGCGGCGTTGGTCAGCAAGAGGCCCTCTACAAATGAGGCCTTGACGGAGTGCTCCTCAGATGCATTGATGGAGAAGAAACCGCTGCCATAATGAATGAAGTAAATGCAGGAGAATGTGGATCACATCAACTAGGAACCAAGCTTTCCCATCAGGTTCGACGTTTTGGGTACTACTGGCCTACAGTGGCACGAGACTGCGAGCGTTTTACCGCAAAATGCCACTCATGCCAAATTCATGCCAACTTCATACACCAACCCCTGGAGTTACTTCATCAAGATAAGTACTCCTGACCATTTTCCGTCTGGTGGATGGATGTCGTGGGACCATATCCTCTTGCCACATCCAAACAGCTGAAGTATATCCTCACAGCAACCGACTTCTTTTCCAAATGGGCAGAATCCATACCCCTCAAGGAAGTCGGGGCGAGAAATATTGTCAGATTTTTGAAGATCAATATCATCACCAGATTTGGTGTCCCTCATACCATACTGACGGACAACGGCACCAACTTCTGCTCTACGGAATTGGAGAAACAATACCACAAGTATGGTATCAAGGCTGGCCACTCATCCTGCTACTATGCGACAACCAACGGATAGATAGAGGCTTTCAACAATACCATGTCCAACATCCTATAGAAAATGGTGGACAAAGACAAGAAGTCATGGCCGGATAAACTCCTTCATGTGTTGTGGGCTTATCAAACCACAATATACACCGCTACACGAGCCGCTCCGTACTCATTGGTATATGGAACAGAAGTGGTCCTGCCCATTGAGCTCCAACTACCCTCGCTCCGCGTTTCCATTTGTGATCAGTTATCCAACGATGAGCAATCATAAAAGCGACTAGGTGAATTGGAATAGCTAGACTAGAATCGGTTTCACACCTTGCACCATCTGGAAGTATACCAGAACCGGATCGCATGAGCCTTCAATAAAAATGTTCGTATTCAGTCTTTCTTGGAAGGAGAATTGGTGTTGGTCCTCCGGACCCCAATGATACCCGGAAAGAAGCCTCCCAATCTGGAGCCCAAGTGGGAGGGACCGTATGTTGTACACAGGGTCTACTCCAATGGAGCATATGCCCTGATCTCCATGGACGGGTAATTCACCACGGCTCCTACCAATGCGAGATTCCTAAAGAAGTATTTCGCATAGTGACCAAGAGCATTTCTTCATTACCGCACGATGATAAACTGCATAGACAGGAAAAAAATGGGGTGTACTCTGCGTCCGAGCTGCATGACGTTAAACTGCCAAGTGCCCAACGGTCCAAACTCAATGACCTTAAACTAAGAGTATTTCGTCCTTACCGCATGACGTTAAACTGCATGGGTAATAAGAGTTAAGAATGCCCCTCCCCCCGTGTATGTACCAGACCTGCACGGGGTGTACTCTTCATCCAAGTTGCATGACGTTAAACTACCAAGCACCCAACGGTCCAAACTCTATGACCCTAAACTAAGAGCATTTCCCCTGTGTATGGACCAAACCTACAGGGGGTGTATCATCTTTCAGAGAACTACGTACGGGTTGATTCCTTCCCTTGCAGGATACGTAGCGACGCCAGGGATCCCCATCCTGTCCCAGCCACTCCCGAACAAAAGTTAAAAATGCCCCCTTCCCCCTGTGTACGGACCAACCCTTCACGGGGTGTATCACTCTTGCATAGAACTACGTACGGCTTGATTCCTGCCCTTGTAGGATACGTAGCGATGCTGGGATCCTCTATCCTGGCCCAGCCACTCCCAAATGAAAATAATGATAAAAATTTCCTTTCCCCCGTGTACGGACCAGACCTGCATGGGGTGTACTTCATACAGAGAACTACGTGCGGCTTAGTTCCTTCCCTCGCAGGATACGTAGCAACGTCAGGACCCTCTATCCTAGCCCAGCCACTCCCAAATGAAAATAATGATTTAAAAAATTCCCTTTCCCCCATGTATGGGCCAGACCTACATGGGGTGTATACTTCATCCTCACTGCATGACATTAAACTACACAGATTTCGGAGAACTACATGCGGCTTGATTCCTGCCCTTGCAGGATACGTAGCGATGTCGGTATTCCCTATCTTGGCCCAGCCACTTCTAAAAAAAATTCCCCTTTCCCTCGTGTACAGACCAGACCTGCATGGGGTGTATCATCTTTCAGAGAACTACGTGAGGCTTGATTTCTGCCCTCGCAAGATACGTAGTGACGCCAGAGTTCCACACCCTGGCCCAGCCACCTCAGACACAAAAAATATATATATATATATCTCATTCCCCCATGTATGAACCAGACTTGCACGGGGTGTATTCTCTTCCTTGCCGCATGACGTTAAACTGCACGGACTATGTCCTTACCACATGACGTTAAACTGTACGGACTACGTCCTTACCGCATGACGTTAAACTGCATGGACTTCGTCCTTACCGCATGACGTTAAACTGCACGGACTTCGTCCTTACCGCATGACGTTAAACTGCACGGACTTCATCCTTACCGCATGATGTTAAACTGCACAAACTTTGTCCTCACCGTATGACGTTAAACTGCGCAGACTTCGCCCTCACCGCATGACGTTAAACTACACGGACTTCATCGTGACCCACCCAAGACACATGGCGAAATGAGATGGAGATACTCCTTGCACATTTGGATGCATCCTCCCCATACATCAGACTCCACAACCCGGACAATTATGGATCTTCATAACCATTCATGGCTATCGGAAGTGGAAAGTCATCGACCCGGGGACACCTTTGCATGACTATGCATACCATGCCCTCAATGGCTTTGCATATTGATAGCCCCTGGCTCGTCTACCAAAGGCAAGATTTTTTCGGGTGATACTTCTCCTAGCTCCATACGCTTACCTGCCTCAGGGCCCCCGTATCATGTCTCTTGATCCAAAATTTATGGAGTAGTGGTTTACAAGTTTGTCCCCTCTTCACATCCAAGTACTGCCAGGGTATCCCTACCCGATTGGCCTATGTATCCGCTGGTGGTTCATATAGCGACCTGCATCCACGAACATCAAGCCAGGGCTAGGCTACTTTGGCTCAAAGGACAATTGCAGTGAAGATGTTTCATGTATGCTCAGACACCATTATCCCCATATGTCGAACTCTGCACTGTGAGTAATCTCGGATTTTCATAATCATTCATGGCCATCAGAAGTGGAAAGTCGTCGACCCAGGGACACCTTTGCATGACTATGCATACCATTCCCTCAGTGGCTCTGCATATTGATATCCCCTGGCCCGTCTACCAAAGGCAACAATTCCTCAGGCGACACTCTTCCTAGCTCCGTACGCTTACCGGCCTCAGAGCCCCCACACCACACCTCCTGATCTGGGAAAACTCAAAGTTACAGCTTACAAACTTCATCCCCCACCCTGTTCAGGGCATATCAGAGCATGTTGACCTAGTTATCCTTCGAGTGACTGCAGAAATAGTCACCCAATGGTCCAAGCTCTATGATCGATAAACTAGGAGTACTTTTTCCTTACTGTACGATGATAAAACTGCATGGAGTGAAGGCACGCCCCCACGAGCAAGATAAATCAGCGCAGGGGTCTCTTTGAGCTTTAACAGCAACCAGGGACGAATATCCCCGACATGCCCAGATATTTCCTTACCAGATGACAGAATTCGTGGCCCAGACAATCGCGGATCCTCATAACCACTCACAGCCATCGGAAGTGGAAATTTATCGACCTGTGGACACCTTTTCATGACTATTCATACCATGCCCTCAGCGGCTCTGCATATTGATAGCCCCTGGCCCGTCTACCAAAGGCAAGATTTCCTCGGGCGACACTCTTCCGAGCTCCGTACGCTTACCGGCCTCAGAGCCCCCATATCATTTCTCCTAATCCAAGAAGCTTTGGAACCATGATTTACACCATCAACCCCCCCCCCCCCCCTCCATGTCTTGGACATGCCGACACGTTCAAGCCCAGTTGCATTCTGATCAAGAGCGGTCTTCACAACTACATCCTTGCCGCATGACGTCAAATGGCATAGAGCACATCTTAGCTGCTTGGCGTAAGGATGTAAAGACCAAGCATTAAACATCCAGGGGAATGCCTCCAACAACAAGCATTTTCACTAGTTTAATAATGCTCTTCATCCTTACCGCACGACGTTAAACTGCATGGTCAATCGTCCTTGTTGAACGATGTTAAATTGCACAGCATGGGAAAAGGAAAGGAAAATGCCCCCCATCCTCGTTGAATGACGTTAAACTGCACAGCATCCTTTAATAATGTTCTTCGTCTTTACCGCATGACGCTAAACTGTACAGTCAAACCCATCATGGGATCAGTAAGAAACAGAGGCTTTTCTCTGTCCTTCAGTGCATGGGTCAGACCTGCACAAGCCACCGTCTCACACTCGCGTGAGAAGGGATTACTTCACCCATTCTCGGGAAGTTTAGTCTAGATGTTTCCCCCGTACCCAGGAACCCTCTCATCATAAACCATACTCTACACTCAGAAAAAGCCGAACTCTCATAAGCCACCCCTGGTGGTCCCAAATCTCAACTTCCCTGAAGTTTCTTGGCTATCAGGGTAATACAATCATTGACCTAAGGACACCTTTGCATGACTATGCATACCATGCCCTCAGTGGCTCTACATATTGATCGCCCCTAGCCCATATACCAAAGGCAATATTTCCTTAGGCAATGCTTCTCTATGTACGCCTCATGGCCTCTGAGCCCCCATGTCTATCCCAGGATTCGAAAACCCTCTGAGCTACAGTTTACCAACCTCTTTTACAATCCTACCTGAATACGGCAGAACGTATTTGACAAGATTACTGAGAACTAGGAGAAGTTGTTCCATATTAAATGATGTCCCAGCTGCATGACTTTAAACTGCACTAAGCTTCAACCATCACTAACTAAATGCGTAGGGAAGTGGTCTCCTGACCACTCTCTTGATTAGTACGGATGTTCCCAAAACCCTTTTAGATGTCACATTCCACTTCTGAGCCACCCCTGGTGGTTTTCATAATTTTCCAAGACACCCATCGTGGTTTCCATAAGCTGGACTTCCATAAAGTCCCCTGGCCATCATAAATGGATAGTCATTGACTTAAGGACACCTTTGTATGACTATGCATACCATGCCCTCAGTGGCTCTGCATATTGATCGCCCATGGCCCGTCTACCAAGGGAAAGTTTTCCTTAAGCAATTATCTTCCTACCTCTGTACGTCGACACGGCTCCCATGCCTTGAGGCATGCCCTGCATGTCGTTCAAATTTAAACATGTTTCCTCCCCACGTGCATTTGAAGAGTATTGAGACATCTTTTAATCAGGTGAAACCCATTGGGGCCCTCGCCCCACCATATCTGGTCAAAGCTGTTCGACCAAAAACATCAGTAATGATGGTATTGTTAGCAGGAATTCGAACCGCTCAAAAAAAAGATGCTTAAAGCCTGTTAGGCCGAAAACCTGAAAAGGGCGACCTAAGAAAAATCCGGGTTATACCTGCTGGGTCCACGCTAAATGGGCCCAGGAAAAATCAAGGTATTAAAAGAAAAGACAAAAAGTTTGTGGGGATTATCTACAAACCCCAGAAATAGTCAAACTATGCTCGTTGGATCCCATGGTCAAGGCAAAAAAAAATTTGAGCTTGTTATCATTTTCCTGAATTATGGTCAGTTCTGATTCAGTAGGTTGTTACTCATGTGACAATTGCTCCAGTAATAACCAAATTCAAAAAAAAGGAGGAAATCAACGTAGATTATATTTCGTTGAATAAAAGGGGAGGGCATCCACAAGCTGGGGCCTCTCCCCC
The DNA here is from genome assembly GCA_963277665.1 of Viscum album. NCBI lineage: Eukaryota > Viridiplantae > Streptophyta > Magnoliopsida > Santalales > Viscaceae > Viscum > Viscum album. Next base: position 933,262,161 of record OY728150.1, on the reverse strand, counting down.
ACAGCAACAGAGGAGATAAAACAAAGTGTCAAGGAATAGCTCTAACATTTACAAAGGATCCTGGATTGCTCTCTCCGTCAGATCAGGAACCGAGCGGTGAAGGTTATCGCAAGTCTGCTCCAGCATAGCTTTCTCCGTGTCCTCAACTTCGGCCACCGAGTGAACATGCTTCATGGACATTTGGAGATCGTTGATCCCTTTTCGGGTAATTTCAAGGTCACCAGCCAGAGTCGACAACCGATTCCTCAGCATCGCTGCCTGAGTCTCGCATTCATGTAGCTCATCAGACAGGGCGGCCGCCTGATCTCGAGAGCTTGCCTCCTGGGTTACTAGCTGATGAATCTTTGTCATGTCCTCCTCCAAGGCTCGGTTCCCACAATGAGAAGAAGTGAGATGGGAAAGTTTGTGTTCGCTAGTGGCATCTTCCTCACAGGCCATAACAACCTGACAAGCGAGAAGATGAAACTGCCGATAGTCAAAGCCACCTGACCCTAAACCTAGGAAGAGTTGTCGGAGGGCTTCAGTTTTAGTTTCCACCTCATAAAGAGGAGTTTAGGCAACAATCTCGTAAATCCGAGGCCAAGCCCACCTCCGCACTGCTCGGTGGTCTTCCATGGCACGAGGATCTTTGGTGTCCTCGCTCGGCAGTACGGTAACGAAGTCTGGCATTGCAACCAATGCAAAAATATGCTCTCTAGAAGTTGGTTCTGAAGCTGGAAAGTCTGGAGCCTCTAACCCCGGTTCAGGCTTGGGGATCAAGTTTCTAAGCCCGGTATCGACTGGAAAAACTCCCAGGATTGTTTCGTTGGGACCCAAAACCATGGGGTCATCCTCATCCATGTCCAAGAAGGATGAACTCATCTGAACTTCGGCCACCGCAGGACTATGGGAGGAAAATCCCCTGAGTTGCTTTGATCGACGAGCCATCAGTCGATCCTCCCTTAGAGCTGATGAGGAAGGTGTGGTGGACGCAACAGCCGCAGTACCTCCTGATTTGGGAACCTATCGGACAGCCTTCCCTAGGATCCCATTGGGATAGTATTTTTCCCATCTTTTTGCATACTCCAAGGAAAGGCCGGTAGCCGCCTCCATGACAGGCAAGGGAATTATTGCGTCAGATCCCTCCCGTGTCAGCATCAGCCACCATTGACGAAGTGTGGCCGGGTGCAGTCCTTGAGCCTAAGGAGAGGGAAGGGAAACTTGGATTTTCATGCACCCAAACTGGTGAGAAAAACGATACGGGATATACAGCTCGCATAGAGAAACCCCGTCGATCCGCGCAGATAGAAATCCGTCCCGCAGAGAGATTATGAAAGAACGCTCCTCCAGACCCCCCCGGTGGTTGTCAACCATGATTCCAGAATGGGTGGGGTAGGGAATAAAAACAAACTAGGAGAAATCACTTAGAAGCTTGAGGACTTCACCAGAACTGAGGGACTTCAAGCAGACTCCAGCTATATCCAGCAGGGTAGGCCAAAAGGTAGGAAGCGGGATGGCCGTGTTGTGATGATACTCATAACAATGACAATGATCCGCTACCCAGCCATACAAAAATTGAAATGGCCCACTCAGATGGAAGGGTGACCCTCCCTTCTGCATGTGACCCAGCAGTTCATAAATACGAGCCAATGTGGGCATGACCAAATTCACCGGGCGGCCCTCGGCCAGCTCAACTGCCATCATCAGGGTGCAATCCCTTACGCAAGGATTGATATCCCGAGATGGGAATAGCCACTCACTCAAAAACATAGCAAACATACCTGCCAGCCGCAGTAGGGGAGGCACATTGGGGCGCACCTCGTAACCCCATGAAAGGTAGTCACCCGCCTCCAGAACCACCCAGTAGGAATTTGTGATGGTTCGTGACTGTTGAGAAGGATGAGTCCTGGGGTGCTTGATCTTCAGCACAGGACCAGCGGTGTCCAGAAATAACCCTATCCATGTGCTATAGGGAATAAGATAGTGGTCACGCAATGCCTGACCTAGTGACTGCTCCGCCATAACCAACAGATCCCTTTCCAACGAAGGCACTTGTTTGACGACGTCCCGCACTTCAGAGATGGGTAGAAACTCATCATACATCTCACCAATGATTGGAAGCCCACCCCCCCCCCCCCCCAATTGGTAGATGTCCCAAAAACTAATACCAAATTCAGTGTGGGAAAGGTGGAAGGTATTAGTGCTTGAACACCAGCGACTGAGCAGGTCAGGCAGGATCAAGGATGGTGGGTAAATAGCGAATTGGGAATCCCACACTATGGAGTACAAGTTGACTGCTTCCAGTGACTCAGCAGACTCCCGACAATGATGATGGACCCAGAAGGCCTAGTCATTTGAGAAGAGCCCACCGGATCAAATATCCCATCTAGGAATCCACCCTGCATCAGGATCCACTCGAGCAAGGTTGATAATGGAAGGTTAATTCTTAGAGACAGATTCTTGAGAAAGGTATTGAGCGCACTAATCACTTTGGGTCTAAATAGAGCCTCTCAAAATGAAAGCGTCTTTCAGATCAAAATCAGAGGTTATCTCCCCCAATGGGGTCAGGTTCGCCTGAATGCGCCTTGGTGACACCTCCAAGAAAGGATACGGGAGACCTCAGAAGGTAGGGGGAATAGGGACGTCGTCTTGAAGACCGAATCCATAAAGAGAAAGGCGATTTGATAACGGATAATCTAAGCGATCAGGAGGGAGCAAGTCCTTCAGAACACCATCATCGAGAGTAATGGATCAACTGGGGTCCTCCTTGATGCTCTCCATTCTACGAACCATAGCTGGATGTTTCCCTGAACCAATTGAGAGGGGCTCGACAGTAGGCCTAGGTGTAGGGTGAGGGGGAACCATATTCTCTCCCTACATTATGAAGACCAGGAAAATGGTTAGTCTAGAATAATAAAATCTGGACAAAAAACAGCAAAGTCATCGGGAAGCCTTCAAGCAGGCCTAGTTCGCGATGACTGCATCCCGCGGACCAGCCCTTTGCGAAAGTCATTCGCGACACTATGGCCCGTGGAGTGTTGTCCAGAAAACCATGAACCAAGTTTCTCTGCAGAATTTCAATCCCGAATTTAAGTGGTTAAGTTCGGAAGACTTAGAAATTTTTAAGGATTTCAGTTCGCGGACCATCAACATCGCGGAGTGAGTTCCTCCGCAGCCTGTTGTGACTTTATTTTTAATTAATTAAGAGTAATGGTTTTCGGTTGGGAAATTATTTCACGGGTGAAGGTGACCGTGAAGGAGTAATTGTTTGCGGAAGTCACAGCCGGTTCACGGACAAAGCACTTCGCAAAGGAACGAGCACGTAGAGGTGAGGGAGCTCTGGTTTCGCGAAGAATCCAGTAAAGGACAAATGAAGGGGTCCCCATATTTATAGGCATGGTCCCCTACCGGGTCCACCTCTCTACCGCAAACCATCTCAGTTTTAGTACCACTTTGCTTCGGAACAGCCTCCTCTTCGTTCCGATCGGACCCCATTCCGATGGGGGGCATTTGTAGGGTCTTGAAAAATCCTCAAAAGAGATTCTACCCAAATTCCCCAAAATAATTGGGGAAAATAATAGAGAAAATTCAAATAAGGGACAAATTCAGGATTGGTCCGTGGACCGGTCCCATGAAAACGTGACGTGGCCAGGCTCCGTGAAGCACTCCCTCCGCGAACCATCATCGTTCACCAAATGGAGGCAGAGATCCTCCGCGGTCGCAAGGCAGGATGGGCGCCAATCCAGTTCACCGTCATGAACCGCCCCAACCACGGACCACGTCGACTGGTTCAAGCCGAATCCGCTATCATTTGCGGAATGGAGGCAGAAACCTCTATGGTCGTAAAGCACTCCCTGAGTTCGGTTAGCGAGGGGGGGAGAAGCACTCAGTACCCACTGCAAATCGTGGATTGACCAAGTCAGTCATAAACCGGGTTTTCGGTCATGGGCCTCCGTAAAAGGTGCCGCATGTCCATAGATACACCTCTTTCCCCACTCTATAAAAGGAGACCGAGGGGGAAGGGAAGAGAAAAATTAGGATTCGGACGATTTGAAGGCAGAGGAAGAGAAGATCGATCAGATTCAGGTAGAAGGATTTCAAAGGAAGGCTTAAGATTTTGCAAACAGCGAAGTTCCAGTTCGCGAACCATAGCAGGTACAAACCTGGGAACGAACTAATAAGGAAACGAAAATGCATAATAATTTGGTGAACCGTGAACTTAAAAGAACATAAAAAGAGAAGACCGCAAACTATAGCCCCTACGTGGATGCACTCCCCGTGGACCAGGGTGTTTATGCCTCTTTTCTGATCCGCTGCACTGCATAGCACCATCCTACGCAGGTGAAGCCTCGACCGATGAACCCCTTATTGGCATTTCCATTGGCTGCCGCTGCTCGCGTGGACCCCTCCGCATACCCCCTGGTACACGGGCCAAACCCGAAGCCGCGAACCACCCTGGTTCGCGGGATGTCCCTCAGTCCGCGGACCACCTTGGTTCGCGGACGGCTTCTCCAGCTGTGTAGCACCTTCCTACACGAAGGGTGACACCACCCCTTCATACGTGTGGCCCATCAGAGCCTTCAGAGTTCCCATTCCCCAGGACAGATAAAATCCTTCCAATCCGGCCCGATCCTCTGTGACTCCCTCATTGGCCTATTCATCGGCCCCGAGCAGAGGCCTCCACCAGAGCCATCGGATCCGCGTGGTGTAACCCTCAGGCGCATCAGCGCGCCATTTTGAGTTCACATACCCATGGTAAGTAGAGGCGAAGGGGTTTCCCCGACCCTTGAGTAGGTTCCCAAAGCATTCCTGGGTTCACATTCCCACGGTAATGTGGAGTCTGAGATCAGGAATCCCCTTTCTGCCCCTCCACTTGTTAAGGGCTCCTTGGGGGTAGTAAAATACCCATTAGAAGGAATCCCTCACGCATTTCAAGAGAGAAGACGGGCATAGGATCACCCCCTTTCCCTCTCCCACTACACTTTGTCACCATGGGCATCCATCTCGGAGTAAGCCCTGACCTTATGGGCTGCTCCATGTGTAATCCCCACTCCATTCCTCATGGGCTCACCTTTCGCGACGTGATCGTCTGGTCCTTACTGCCTCTTGTTTCTCACACCGAGCATGACTCACATGGGCTTAGAGTAAGCATCGACCAACAAATACTCTTATGGGCCTCCTCAGAGTGTAAGCCCCAACCCATTACTCTGGGCTGCCTCAGAGCGTAAGCCCCAAGCCTATGCGAACTACGAGGACTTTGATCCCTGCCTCCTAATTATGGTACATAGGAAGCCTCCAAGAGGTTCAAGCCCAATCACCATCAGACCCCCGGGTCCACATTCACATCAGTTCTCTAACGCTCCTATGCGAACTATGAGGACTTTGATCCCTGCCTCCTAGGTAGGGTATGTAGGAAGCCTCCAAGAGGTTCAAGCCCCCCACCCGGTTGTTCCGACAACCTTCACGCCGGTTCGCCTTCATCCCGCATGACGATAAACTGTATATTTGAACTATGTGAACTTTAATCCCTGCCTCCTAAGCAGGGTACGTAGGAAGCCTCCCTGAGGTTCAAGCCCAACAACTGGTTGATCCGACTATCCTCACATCATCGCACCATGCCACTCCTTGTGCCGCCTCAGTGAGTAGAAACTCCTCGGGGTCATTAACCCAATGAGGGATGGTAAACCTCAGGCGTAAATGATTTCGAATCCCTACGTTCATCTGACCATTTACAACCAGGAAAAATCCATAGATATTATGTTTGGGTATAAACCAAAGATTTGCGAATATATGAATACGTCTTAAATCTATAAGAGAGTCCCGGAACATGCAATAATTTCCCCCCAAAAAGGTGTGATGAGACTGACTTCCCATCCTCTCGAATAATGTGAGTTCCTAAGAATCACTGGCCAAACCACCCAGTGGATGCCTGCCTTTGGAAATAAGGTCCACGTATCGTTGGATATGGAACCATTGGGCGTTTCGAAACAAAGACCGATGTACCCGATTTTAGCAATCGAGCAGGGCCCTTCCATCCGTAAGATCGGCAGTCGGGCGCGTTGGTCCTCCATCTCCCTAGAGGGAAACGGATCGAAACAATGATGCTTGGATAATCCCACCAGGAGTCTTGACTAATAACTCTACTTTTAGAAAATCAGGGGTTGGTTCTAAATTCTTTGCAAACTTGGAAGAAATAAAGGAATGCGTAGAACTCAAATCAAACAAAGTACTTTCTAGCTTTGAGATAACAACAAGAGTACCTACCACCACATCATTTGGCACTTCAACTTTATCCATAGTGATTGAAAAAGTACGACCTTGTTCCCTTGGCCATTGATGAGTCTGAGGGTGGTCCCCCTCCACTTCCCTCGAATTGGGACAGTGATTAGCAAAGTGCCCAAGTTTTCCACACTTAAATCACTGGACATCAGGTAGGTCCTGCACCATCTTCCCCTTGTTATTTTTGTTTTGAATTTTAGGTTTCACCTCACTACTACAATTCCTCGCAATATGTCCATCTCTTCCACACTTGTAGCATTTCCCACTCCCGAGCAAGTAGTTCCCCGAATGCTTCTTCCCACATTTATTACACGTGGGATGTTGTACTTGCTTGCCTCCTCTTCCCTAATCAAAGGTCCTCCCTAAGCTGGGCTCTATTGATCTATTCTTGTCATTTGATTTATGATACCACTGCGTCTCACCAAACTCTATCTCGACTTTCATCGCACTCCGCACGATCTCCTCATAGCTATCATAGTCTTGGTTGGATAGATTATTCCGTAGATGAGGTGTCATTCCACTGAATAATCTATCATTATTCCCATTTGGATCCATGAAAAATCTAGAGGTGTAACGTGAAAGCCTTTTGAAGTTCATCTCATAGCTTCCCACGGATTCATTCTCCTTCTGCTTCAACTCGAGAAACTCCTTCTCCATTTTTGTTCTCATAGAATGAGGGAAATACTTACTGAAGAAGATCCCTATGAACTCTTCTCAATCCATAGCTTCAACCTCCACTATTTGCCTCATGTTTTTAATCAGTTCCCACCACTGGTCATCTTCTCCTTCTAAGAAATAGACAGTCAGGGTGACCTTCTCTTGCTCTGAACAGCGGAGCATAGAAAAGATATTCTCAATGGAGTCGATCCACTGCTCAGCAATCAATGGGTCAGTCAATCCACTGAAGATTGGAGGTATTTGATGCATAAAGGACTCAACATAATGTTTTTCCCTTCATGGTGAGATCGGTCTCTCAGCTTGATTAAAGTTATTTCCCACAACTTGAGTCAGTTGGTTCATCATTCGCATGAATGTTTCCATTCCGGATTCCATCAGAGGATCGTTAGTGCATAGTCCATCGCGATCACTATTTTCACGGTTCCTCCTATTGTCCACCATTTTCTAAAAGAATAAAACCTTAGTGAGAAACTTATTTCATTTATGAATCTTTTAACTATAAAGGATTTTATGTATTAAAACTTTATGCTTAAAAAATTACATTTCTCTATAATTCCTTCATAATGATTCACAAAAAGCTTGTGATTAACCAAACATATCCCCCACGAGTGTCATAACCAAGAGTGTAGCAAGGCCCATTGTCGTGTACCAGGATACCCAAGGTCAAGCCCGAAACTCCTTGTTGGAGTTTTCACTCCTATGTACATCTGTGCTAGAGCCGCCTCTACCTGCTCATATCCAAACAGAGATGTATTTTCTTGATAACCCACTTACTCAATACTCACCAAAATACCAGGAATTTTTCCTATATTTAAACTTTTCTATAGGGTTATTCCTAAAGTTTTCATATCCTTATTTTCATAAATAACTAAAGTATCCTTTGATACCAACTATGGCATCCCACCTTTTTATTACGTAACTTTTTATTACATTTTACAAACAGAGGATCTTTAAAGTCTAGTGTCTTGGAAATCAGGAATAATAAAACTTGAAAACAACATAAAACATTCTTATAATCCACTTATAAAGATTCATCATAAGTTTATCCTAAGTAAAAATTAATGCATCTCATAACCTAGAGACATAAATCAAAGGAAATGGTGATCAGAAGGCTCAGTAAAGAAAACAAGTGAAATAGTTGACATGTGATCTTGAGAAATATTAATAAGAACATGATAAAAATCAAAAAGACATGAGCAATGGAAGAGAAGGAATATCGTGATAAAAATAAAATGAATCATAAATTGAATATGTGGCTAAAAAATTTCATTTATACATTCATGAACATATCACCAAGGTTCATCCTCAATGTGTCCTAAAAATTACCAAGGTTATTCACCAAGGTATCGTGAAACTTTTCATCTCTAAAGATTAATTCTTTACCCAATGCATTGAAGTGCTATCAGGGTGGACCCTTAATATGTCTTTATTTTCATGTGATCCACATAGATCATAATCAAACATTTCATAAATAACCCATAGAGAATAAAAGAAATGGGTTTCATTTTAAAATCATGACGTTTTAAAAGTTCTTAAAAATAAGATCATTATGTCATTTATAACCCATGGAAAGGGAGTGAGGGTTATATGTATGTCAATTATAGAATAAAATATATCTTTTTTTTATTTATGAACACCCATAGAAAAAAAATAGGTCTGGGTATTTACATAAATAAAACAAGAGAGAAAGAGAGAATTTTTTAGGCGGAATTTCTGCAGCATAACGGCTATATATCATGGTTTTAGAAAATAATAAAAAGAGAGGGGAAAAGGGTCTCCCATCCATAAAATAATCATTTTGTAGTATAGGGACATAATAAAAATAAATAATATCATGGTGTGTACATTTGAATGACACACCACATGAAAAAGAAACTTGAAAGGGAAGAGAAAGCGTGATTTCGTTTACGAAAATTCGGCAGCCTAACGGCGTCACTTAAAAATTCAAAAAATCAATTGATGAGAGCGGAAAGGGTCTCTCATCATTTGGAAATAAAATTTAAATTAGTAAATATATAGAAGAACAATCCCCCACATAATAAAATGGAACTATAAGACATAACATAAAGGAAGTCATGAATTAAAAGAGGAGGGTGAAAGTTTCCCTTACCTTGAAGAGTAACTTCGAAATTTAAAAGGTCGGGACCTTGGGAGGTTTGAGGGAACTCTGGGAGGACTCCTTGGGAGGTAAAAAGACTATAACTTCGTTGAGGAGTATTTTGGAATGAAATGTATTAGGAGATGTCTTGGTATTTATAAGAGAAGTGAGGGAATAAATTATTAATTTCCAAGGGACACCTCATCGGTGGTATTGGAAAAACCATGGGCTTGACCATGGTATTTTCCCATGGTATTGGACACTTGGGACACCTCATAGCATATCTTACTATTCATAAGTCGACTAGAAATATTACATAATTATTACATCCTTAATGATGTCATTAAACACCTGAAACTCAAAACTGTATTTTTACTATTCACCAAAAATTCAACTGTCTCAGAAAATCCCAAAAAATTCACCTTAAACTAATATCGATGATCTGAATTCAAAAATTAACTCTATTTTATGAAATTAATTTTCTAAATATTTTTAATTTAATTTTTAAATAAAAACACTATTCACCCGGAAAAAAAAACTAATATTTAACTAATAATTTCTGAAACAGTTATTTACTTATTTTATTGAATCACATTAACTAATCAAGGTGCCTAAATTATAATAATACTTTCTTAAGTGAGATTACTATTCCGTTTGGTCACATTACTATTCATAAGCATAAAATTACTATTCATAACTTACTATTCACCAAAAAACTAACTTAATCTTATTAGACTCTAAATTTCCTACTGAACACAACTCTAGAAGACCATTTTTTAAAAATCATTACATATTATTAATTATTTAAAGTTTACATAAATATTTTAAAATATACTTTTTTTCAAAAAAAAATCATCAATAATATACATCCTATATTTATCCAGACATTTGAAATTCACAAACTTTACTATAATAAGAAATAACAATTTTATTTATATCAAAGGATTACACAAAGTAGCTAAGGTCTCATTACATATCCCCTTATAACACAAGCATAGGACCTAAGTGTAAGGTGTGCTAAGGTGATAGAATCTTGGGGCGGCTCGGCCAACATTTCCCGAGTGGTGATTTCTATCAGCTTGAACTTCTCATGTGGTGATTTCGTTCAAGCTTCACATGATGAAGTTCAGCTTGGGATTGGTCTAGAGTAAAGCCTAGTGGTGTTACCTCCTTCCCGAGTTTTGTCAAATGGGCTTCGAACGGCCCGAGTCTACTAGATGAGGCCATCAAATCTTTTTTCTGTATTAATTAACCAATATCACTTGTATTTATAACAATAATTGTAATGTTAAGAGTTTAGTTTCCAACAGTCATATTGACCAACGATCACATAACAGTTGAAACACAAAATTCTCATTTTATTATACTCACTTCATTAATTAAAGGATATAGTTTTGTTGAGTATAAAAATGAATTAACACACAAATTTTGGAAATAAAATTTATTCAAAATTTCGGGTTGTTATAACGATGAAACCTTTTCACTAGTTGCGATGCTAAAATCCATCAAAATTCTATTGTCCATTACTACTTACCATGACAATGAGATTTGGAAAATGGATATCAAAACATCCTTCCTTAACGAGAACCTTCAAGAAGATTTCTATATGACACAACCTGAAGGGTTTGTGACTCCAAAGGATTCCAATAGGTTATGAAAGTTGCAAAAATCCATTTATAGATTAAAGAAATCATCCAGGTCATGGAACATTAATTTTGATGAAGCCATAACAGAATTTGGTTTTATAAAGAATGAATGTGAGCCTTGTTTCTACAAACAGTTTAGTGGGAGTGCATTCATTTTCCTAATAGTATATGTTGATGACATATTACTTATTAGAAATGAAATACCAGTCTTACAGTCTATTAAGGCATGGTTGAATAAATGATTTTACATGAATGACTTGGGAGAGGTAGCATATATTTTTGGGATCAAGATTCATCATGATAGATCCAAGAGATTTCTAGGATTAAGTAAAAGTACATACATTATTGTGATACTAAAGAGATTCAGTATGAAACAATCTAATAGGGGATTGTTGCCACCGTCACATGACATTCATCTTTCCAAAAAAATGTGTCCTTAGATTCATGAGCAAAGAAAGAGAATGGAAAAGATTCTATACACATAAGCGATTGGTTTAGTCATGTATGTTATGCTATGTACTAGGATAGATGTATCCTATGCATTATGTGTGGTAGGAAGATATCAAGTTGATCCAGGTGGCCGCCATTGGATGGCAGTCAAGACTATATTTAAGTATCTAAGGAATACTAACGATACATTCCTGGTTTATGGAGATTAGGAACTAGTCATCATAGGATATATATATATGTGTGTGTGTGATAGTTTCTAGACTGATCAAGATGACATTAAGTAACAAACGGGATACATCTTTAATTTGAATAGAGGTGATGTGAGCTGGAAGATCTCAAAGAAAGGTGTGGTTGTAGATTCTATAGCAGAGTCTGATTATATCACAGTTTCTGAGGTAGCTAAAAAAGAAGTTTGGATGCGGAGCTTCGTCTAAGAGATAGATGTGGTACCTAGAAGTAGAGATACCATCACACTTTATTATGGTAATATTTCAGCAGTGGCTCTCACAAAATATCCAAGGTTACATCAGAAGATGAAGAACATACTACGAGAGTATCATCTCTTGAGGGACTTTTCTCAAAGAGGTTAAGTTATAGTGAGAAGTATTTCCATGGAAGATAATGTGGCGGACCCCTTGGCTAAAGCCTTAACTCAGCAGAAACATGATCATCGTGTGAGGTCTAGCAGACTGAAAGTCATAGGCAGTTAGATCTAGTCTAAGTGGGAGTTTTTTGGAGTTGGTGTCCTAGAACCAACTATTTGTACATTGATTACATGAATATTTAATGTATTTATATATTAGAAATCTTATTACATATTTTTCATTGTCCTACATGAAAATAATGTAATAATGTCCTAGAATATTTGTCATATTAATAAGGTTATAGTAGTTCCCCGCTATGATGAGAACCTTGAAGTGCAATGACAATATTCTTAAATATAGTTCTGTGGTTGGGTGACATACTATGATGGGATGCATAATATTCATACCTTTATGTTTGAGTACTTGTAAGCAGATGAGACTTCTTCTCATGAAGTTTGCACTTGGTAACCTCCAAGAGGGGGGATTATAAGAACAGACCCGCCAGTAGGAATTCTACATGTTTTGGTGTCATCAAATATTCCTATATACGAGCATGTGTAATGGCCCTTAGACTTTAAGATTATCATTAATTCATGTCATGACTCACACACTTTGATTTACTGATGAAAACTGTCACGCCATATGTTGGTGGGATGTAGGGTACGTTGGGTGCATCACGAATGACATGTTATTAATGGATAAGTTGAGGAAAGATTTGTCCCTTCCATGTATGGAAATTGATATCTTGGACCATTGATTGAAATAGAACCATCACCCTACATTCCATGGCCAGGGTGTATCGACGAGTTTATTTCAGGTAGTCAAAGAAATATGTATCAAGCAAAAAGGTTGATGACACAATCATTAAACATGATTGATGAGACACTACTATAAATTTAAGTTATAGCCATGGACCTATAGCCATGGTTTTATAGGTCCGTGGCTATAGACTGTTTATATCCACTCTTTAATTAAACATCTGTGGATAAACTTCTAAACATCGGAGTTTCCTTTTTTTCTTTGGATTTTATCGGCCTCTCCTCTCCTCCTCCCCCGATCTGCGACCCTACTCTCCGAACCGTCTACAGCTCTCACCACGGCGCCCTCCTCCCGATGCTCCCAATCAACGTGGTCTCTCACGCTGCCGTCGACCTCTCTCATTGTGACCCTCCACTCCCAACCATTGACCTCTCTCACAAACTCTCTCACGCTGTTCACAGTGGCCCTTCAGAAGCAGGAATCCACTAGCGCTTCAGCTTTCAATTTCTGTGTACTTTCTGAATCTCCCTCCTTCTATTTCCCTCCCACTATAAACCTCTTGAGTTTTTTCGATCGAAGCATCCTCCTCCAGTGGATGGTGTTATTCTTTTTTTTATTTCCATTATGGAATGATAATAACATGGTCCGGATGACTATGGAGAGTTGGGGCAGGAAGACAGAGCGGATTAGGTTTTTTACTTCCTGTACAGTTGAGAATTTATGATCATCGTTTCAATTTATTTATTCATTGGCAGTTGCCTTTAGTTTTTGTTTGTTCAAATAAATTTTATCTTCTCGGGCTGGGTTTTTTTTTGGATTCGTGTGGTAGTAGACTCGATGTCTTGTTTGTAATTTCCACGCGCCTCCGGCTTTTCCTTATTGATTCATTTCTTGTCAGGTGAAGTTACTTGCTGGAAGCAGTTTGTTAATTTGTATTCAATTTTCCTTTTGCATCCCATGCTTATTTCATTTATCACTTGATTATCTTTTTTCCCGGAGAACCTACGCTTGCATGGTGCATTAAATGAAAGCCCCCTTTCTCTTGTGTTCCAAGTAATTGGGGATGCGGGGTTTTATTTATCCTCATATAATGTTCTCTATTTATTTTCTTAAATGCTATTTTTTGCATTGATAAGCTTGTTAGCATGTCTTGTGGTTCAAATTTGAAGGAGTTCAAAATTTTATGTATGTGGCTGCTAATTATTGTCATTGAGTTAGCATATGGTGTTGGCCTGATGAAAACTGAGGGGATCTGCTTCTATTTCTTTGTTAACTACCTTGAAAACCTTTGATTCTATAGCACCATACCGATCTGATTTGAACGTGCAGTTGAAAAGTTATCATGGGCGAAACTAAAAACAATACCAATGTGAAGGTTTTTTGCATTAATAATTATATTTTTAAACTCAGATCCATGGTCATAAATGCTTCCCACTCACCAACTTGTCCTGTTTTGGTGTTCATCAACTCCAAAAGTGGTGGTCAGCTTGTAAGTGAACTCCTTAAAACATATTATGATGTTCTCAACAAGAACCAGGTATTTAGGGTTTTAACCCCTCAAATTTCACTCGTGTATTTTCTCCAATGGTTGTAATTTATATGTTTATGGGATTTTAGGTGGTTTAAAATATCAGATGATGGATGAAAAACTAGATACATTTGTGTTATTCAAATCAGGTGAGTCCGGGTGTTAGGGTGGCGTTTAGAGTATGATGGCTATGTATTGGGTATGGTTTGGATTTGTCTTTGGGGGTTTGTTTTGGTGGTAATCCCTCAAGTTGGTGGATCTTATTGGGGTTTTTCTTGATGTTTTGATGTAAAACTCTCGATATAGGGAATTTTGGTGATTTTTGGGTGATTTGATTGTGTATTTTTATTAGGAAGTTGCTTGTTATATCAGTTAAGGGGGTGGAGGGTTTCTTATTATCAAGGGTGAATGTGTGGGGTTTGGTTGTTATGCTTGGTGTGTAGGAGAGTAACCCTTATATTATTATGATAAACCTTAGGGTTTGGTGTTTGGGAAATGATATTTTGTTATGAAGTAAGGATTAAAAGTAGTTTCATGATTTTGTGGTAATAATGCATTCTTAGGATTGTGGCGCGATGGGTTTCTAATTAGTAATGTTGTTATTACAAGATGATGTTGAGTAAAAATTCATTAAAAAATCATCTAATTAGGATGGCATTGTATTCTCATGGGAAATATGCTCAAGTGGTTGTTTCCCTCATATTATGTTACAACTACTTTGATCCATTGACCAAGGACTTCGAAAAAGAAAAGCAATGGTTTTCTAAGTTATCTATGAGTTCTAGGAGTAGCAGTATCTAATTTTCAGTAGTGACATGGGATCGTAGGATTTTTAGAATATGTTGAAGAAAGTTTAGTTCCTATTTGAAAGGATTGGAACTCTAGAGGATATATGGGTGAAACTAGAAGTTTCTAAATTCAAAGGAGATGAATCAGAATGGATAAATACATTTGATCATAAAAGAAGGAATGAGGAGGTTTTATGGATCGAGTTTCATTCCCTCTTCTATGAGAGGCTATGGAAGATTTACAGAATAAGAGCATGTTTTGGGGATTCATGGAGCTATATCATTATGGGAATCAGTAATGGAGTATTCCACTAATTTTGAAAGTTTATTCATTTCATGCCATCCTTCAAATGAAATTTATTCATAAAGGAATTCTAGTTTTTAAATGGTCGTATATACTCATTATGGGCATGAGTAGCTTCCTTTTATCTAGACACCTACTAGGAGATATTCAAGAAAGACTGATCTATCTATGTAGATACATACATTGCATAGGAAGGTGCATGGAGAAGGATGGAAACCAGGTAGGAATGAATGTCGGTTGGTGAGCCTCGGTAGGGTGACAGAGTAAATTAAATGAGTAATATCTCAGCTCAATATTATAAAAATAAATGAACCCTGGTCTATTTCTCATTTATCAAGAATGTGTGTGCATTCCCTTAGTATTGGGATGAGAAAAATAGGTTTCATGTATGTGTCGAGATGTGGGTTTCTATATTATTTTATTGGGATAATCCATCCTAGGTGAAGTGACTTTTAGTACCATACTTAATGAGGTATTCCTAAAGTTATTATTTTTTCTATAATTTGGATTTCTCTATCTAATATCTTTTAATGTATTATTTTTGTTTGATATAATGTGTGTTTGAAAGATGATAGATTTTAAATGAAGAAATTTTGTTGAGATTATTGGGCTAGGATCTTCTGTAGTGATCATAATTTGATATGAGGCACTAGACATGTGTATGTAGGATTGATGATGGTATCGATAATACTATAGTGGGGAGATTCATACTTGTCCTTTTTGAGTGAAATCTATATCAAGGGATGGTGATCATTATCAAGGTTGTGAAATGCATGAACTTAGATAGTAAATGGATGAATTTAGTGTCTAGAGATGGATGTTGGATGAACCATATTTGGTTCCAAGACCACACCAAAATTAATGATTTACCTATAGTGGTTGGTATAGTCAGTGTGTTCAGTTAATTATGAGGAGTTTATATTGGTAAATATGCTATTTAGCGCTTTTGTATTTCTAATATGTCATTCATATCAATGTGTTGGGTTAAGTATCAATATTTGATATTGTAGTGGTCTAGTGATTGACAATTCTAGTGTGGAGTTTGAAAGTGAGCCTAAAAAGGGTACTCTAAAGGCTGTTGAAAGTGTGTGTGGAAGGGAAACCAAGTAGTCCAAATTGTTAAGAATTTATGACATAGATTCCATAAAAATAATAATTGTTGAAAGATAAAAGGAAAGAACCAATTATCGCATGTTCGAAAATAGTTTCTACAAAGAAGGAATATACAATCAAGAAGAAGGAAGATCATGCACCAAAAGATTGTCTAATCATATTAGCAATCTAGTTTGAAAAATCCAAGCGGATTGAGTAAGAATAAAAAAAGGAAAATTCTCTACTTTATAAAATTGATAAACCTATATAAACTAAGAATAAAGGTGAATTCCAGAAGAAGAACATGCTAAAAAATGAGGTTTTGATCTAGAAAATTAAGAAGGATATAGGCATGAAGAGTTTTAGGTATTTTATACATTCAAGGAATGTATTTTCTAGGTTAAGAACAATGTCTAATCCATATTTCTCGCTTTTAAGTGATGATGGAGGTTTACTTTATTCTCATATTTTGGTGATTTTTGATTTTTGAATAGGCAATTGAAGGTGATGTTTGAAAAATGAAGAGCTTTATTAATGATTATGTTATCTAGTATTGGGATGTACATATCAATTTGAATATTATTTGCTCATTGTTGGTTATGAATTCATGTATCATTTATCATGTACAGTTGACACACTGATCACATATATATAAGAAGTTGTTATATCTCATTTCTTTTCCCACTATTTTCTTATAGGTGGTTTCTTATGATAATATCGATTCTATCCACCACCATCGAAGACAATGAGTTCAAGATTTGGGTAAGGTTTATTCCGTTTTTATTCTTTGGCCCAATTTTAATTAGGGATTTTTTTATTTTTGGGTTCCTTATATTTTTGTTGTGTGTTTTGGATTTCATTGAGGAGGATTAGAGTCGCCGTTGACGAAGGCTTACATGTGTATGCATAGGTAGGCATATGCATATATAATTTCCCCCTTTATATATATTCACTCATGGCAGTATGAATATATATATTGGGGCTAGGTGTGCTTATATATAGATATGAAAAATGCATACGCGTGTAAGTGTAAAGGGGTATATGAAAGTATAAACATATATCTAAGGACCCCCTTGTGCATATTTGGCCATGCAAATATGTACATAAAGGCTAGGTGTCCTTATATATACGTTAAGTTGCATATGCGTGCAAGCGGAAAAAAGGAATATTTGAGTTGTTGTCGTCAAAAGCAAACGCGCCTTGAGGTTGAGGTAGGGTCCCTCTCCTAGCCTATTTAATTCAAGAATGTTTTAAATTGCATTTAGTTTCCTTCTTAATTCTGCATGTTTATATTAAATTGCAATTCTTGAATAAGTGTTAGTTAAGATAATTGTTTCATTTGATAAATAAGTTATGGTTTTGTAATAAAACCCCTCCAACGGAGGTGCGCTGTCTACGAAAACTCACAATGGTATACCTTGCTTAACATTATTGCATTTATGTTTTCCTTATACTTGATGTCATTGTTAGTCATAAAGCACACATCATACTTGACCCTTTTTATATCCCTGTAGGGGGTTTCCCTCTTTTTATTAAAACGGTTGTTTGAACCAAGACACTCTTTAAGTGATGTTAGACTTTTAAGATAGGTCCCATGTTGTGTGACCATGTCACATGGCATGTGATATTTAAATCCAACCAAAAGCCCAGTTCCATAGCCCAGGGGTCCCACAGTACTAGTAATGTCAGATTACATGTTATGTAACCTGTGATTTTCCTGATCCCATGGGGTATTCCTACAAATTTCTAGATCTCCAAACCTCACCGAATTAGGTATATCGGGGGTCATCCAATCCTCTAGTCATCACAGATTAGCATTCATTTCTTTAAATCTTCTGAGAAAACATCCTATCATGCCATCCATATCATCCTATTTGAAACTAAGTGGAACAAATACTCCAATTCCATTCTAATCCACCTCCAAAATCCATGATAAAAATGACATAAATTGTCCTTATGGAAAACAAGGTCAAGGAAGGAACTGATTACCCAGTGGAAAACCACCAACCGACCAATGGCCACAAATTTTTTGGTTCCAACCATCAACCATCCAGTAGTTAGTATAGAGCCAACCCTCCACCACTATCATTATGAATATGTTCATGGTGCTTTATAATATCTAACTGGTGGCCCCATCTACTACTTTTTAGGAACACCACATACTTCTTCTACCCTTTACTAAATCCATCCACCTGAAACATAAAATTTCAATTGACCCAAAAAAGAAATCCATAGTCATTACAAACTATCCACTATACGACTTCTCATCCATGAGAAACATTACTAAGCATCACTGGTGACTTGAGGATTCATGGGTTTGGAGCTGCCTTCGGGCCTACTCCTTCCCTTCATATTTTCCCATCCTTCACCTTATCTATTATTCGGTACCTTGAAGTCTCATTTACTTCTACGTCTTTTTTCCTGGGGTTCGACATGCATCAATTTTGAAATCACTTCTTTCAAGATCGATCACTAGTATTCAGGTTAACCAGAATGTTTCAGTATTTTTCAAATTTTTTCCGGTAGTCGAACATTATTCCCTCAAATTTTCTATTTCTTTACTTCCCTAATAGAAGAATTGATCCACCATAGGTGTACTGAACTGAGTTCTCATTGATTTTTTCTTAGGTATCATGAAGTGGTGGATCTGGCTTTGTCTTTGTCCAAATGTTCATGTTCTTTCAACTGTTAACCATGTTTCCTCTACCAGTGGAACCTAATTGTTCACTCAATGAGAGACTCTCGGTTTTCATCCCAATGGATTTAGATTATCAGATTACATCTGCCTTTTTAAAATCCTTCTTTTCTTACTATTTGTAGCAACATTCTTGGAAGTATTTTAGGTCGATCAGAAGATGCTTAAAGGGAAACATCTCATTCATTATTTTTTGTTTGTAGAGCATGACCTGTCTAAGAAACATCTAGAGTTTATTTGGTTCTCTGCTGAAAAACAGTTCAAAGTTAAACAACACATTGTCTAAGAAACAGAGGCAATTCCATAGTGAA